>PZJY01000011.1:1200000-1800000 GCA_031472005.1 Tetracladium setigerum | reverse complement strand
AATTCTCGGCATGGTTCTCGCTGCAGGAACTTGGATTACGCTTGGTATCACTCTCGTCGGTGGCCTAGACGGTGGTGCTAAGGATTCGGTGTTGTTTCTGCAGATTGTTCTGACGCAGAACTGGCTCATCTTTATCACCCGCGCCCAAGGCCCTTTCTGGATCTCTTGGCCATCATGGCATCTTATGGCTACCGTGGCCACTGTCGATGTAATCGCAACTATAATGTGCCACTTTGGTGTATCGGTTGGCAGGCGCACTAGTGTGATTACCATCATTCATATCTGGGTCATCTCTTTTGCGATATTTGCCGTGATGGCTGTCGTCTTCTGCGTTGTTGGCGGAATCTTCGACGGCTATAGCCAGAGAAAATCGAAGCCTGTCAAGGAAAAGGAAGATTTCTGTAAGTTTGATATGCTCGTTCAACTCAGCTGGTTTGAATAAAAGCTAACCTGATATAGTGTTTGACCTCCAGAGGGTTGCGACTGAGCACGAGGATCATTAGAAAAGGGAGAGCGCTTATCATAGCGGAGTAAAATAAATAGATTTCTTTATTCACTTTTGATTCCATAGCAAGTATTCAGAGTCTGGATGGAATTCGCTTATATTACATTGTTTGAATTTGGTACAGATACTACATTTGGCATAACCAATAGCTTGACGTTATTAATTTGATTTTCTACTTGTTTAAAATACCCCACATATGGTATCTTTTCGCTCTAACTACCTCTAAATATTGTAGGAGAAATTATTGTTAGAAGAGTCCAGCGTCTTGAATATGTCCGAAGCCAAGCCTGGGCCACTTTATTTAGACGAACCAATGCAAAGCCGTCCGATAGCTTGCAGTAGCGTATTTTGAGGATCAGATGGGACGACTGCCTGGATAACTGATAGTTCCTTTTGCAGTTCCTTCGATTCTCAAACTAATATACCATGTTGTCGAACACTGTAGATTGTACTCTTTCCGCTTGACTGATCAGGTACTGATGTCGTTCATACAAGAGTATTCGCCTCAAGAGCATTGTGCTTGTGTAAAGCGTCACTGAGCCTTGCATTTACGAGCGGAATACCAGCAGGGCTTCAAGAGGACTTCCACATTACGCCAACGACTTCGTGGAGATGGAGGAGCGCGCACCGTCATCTTCACGCAGCTTCCCCATTGAACGGCAAAGAGCTCACTCGGGCTCTCCAATTCCTTCTATAGATGAATTCTCCGCCGATATTGCAAGATGGACTCCAAGTATCCCACAGCGAGATATCTCCAATATCTACCAACCTTTAGACGAGTCCCGAAAAGAGATCAGGATCCTTCGACTCTTTCCCTTCTGTCAGCCGGATGGGCCAATTCACTGCCTTCTAGAGACGAGAAGTCTACTTGACGGGTACAAGTATAATGCCGTATCTTACGCATGGGGCACCCACACTGAGACTGCTGAGGTCATTTGCAACCATACCAAGGTTCAGGTAACCAAAAGCCTTGAATCCATTCTACGCCATCTCAGGACCAAAATCTTGAGTGCTGATGTTCAACTGGAATTGTGGATCGATGGATTGTGTATCAATCAGCAAGATTTAGCGGAGAGAAGCAGTCAGGTACTCATTATGGATCAGATCTACCGACAAGCTGTCGCCACCATTGTTTGGCTCGGCGCAGAAGAGAATGATAGCAGATTTGCTATGAATGTAGCCGAAAGAATGGGTGATAGCTTCGAGCTAGATTCGAAAAACCCTGAGACATGGAGAGAGTTTCCGGAACTGTTTGAGCTTCGTTTCTGGAAAGCACTTGATCATCTGTTTGATCGTTCTTTTTGGGGGCGCCTCTGGGTTCTCCAAGAGATTGCCGTGTCAAGCAACGTTATTCTATTTTGTGGTGCAGATGAGCTGCCCTGGCATTGTCTGGAAACGGCTGACAACTTCTGGAGTGATATCTCATGGAACGACCCGTGGAAACATTTTGATTCCGAAATTGTCCAAAATATGACCAGGAATGGATTTGCCCGACTCAATGTATTCCAATCCGCCAGGAGGGGAGCCTCGCGCAATTCAAGAGGGGGTGATCCAATCTTGGTGAATTTGAACATTTCACTCCATCTGCAATGCTTCGATCCTCGAGACAAGATATATGGACTACTTGGCTTCTCCTCGGACGACATTGATGTAGTGCCAGACTACTCAGCATCTGTACAAAATGTATACACGGACCTGATGGCTGAAAAACTAAAAGAGGGAAGGAACAGCGTTGCTCTACTTCTCTCCGGCAGTGGAGTATTCTGGCGTCAAGACCGGACACCGGATCTACCCTCCTGGGTTTGTGACTGGGCTGCATGGAGTACATCAACCCCTTCGCACCAAGTAATGTATTGTCCGACCTTCTGGTACCAGAGGCAATGCTTCAACGCATCTGGTGACTCTGAATGTACCGTCCGCACCACACCCGGCTCAGATATCCTCCAAACGAAAGCAGTCTTTTGCCAGAAAATCGCCAAGTTTAAGCATCGGTTCCTTCGGAGACATGAATTCTTTAAAGAACTTCTAACAGTATGGGATATCCAAAATTCTATGAACATGCCGCTCCTACAAGCCGCATTTCGAACTGTCCTTCTGGATAACGACCGCAGAGATATGAAGCGACTCGGAATCAATCAAGATCTACTGGCAAATCTAATTGTTGGATTTTTCATGGATCTTTATCTGAGGACATTAGAGGATGAAGAACACGATTCAATTTTAGATACTAGCAATCTTGATTGCTTGCAAGCATTTCGACTCTTCTGGGAGCCAGATCATGCAGGGTGGGAAGATGCTGAATACAACGCCAGCCTCGCACAGGAGTTATTCTTCGGAGACCAATTCAAGGACATCGACCTCGAAGCCGCTCAAAAGCAAAATTCTCTTCGTACATGTCACAACTTGTACCTCAATCGCGCAGGGTTCAATGTCGGACCTGAAACCTTCTTCGTCACGGAGCAGGGACATGTTGGCCTAGGACCAATTTTCCTGGCAAAGGATGATATTTGCGTGCTGCCAGGATTAAGCGTTCCTTTTGTTATGCGTCAACGTGATACGACTTATGAGATGATCGGGCCTTGCTTTATTATAGGATTTATGGATGGAGAGGCTATGACACTGGTGGAGTCGGGCAAACTTGAGCTTAGGGATATTCTTGTCCGATAAATGTTGCGATGGATTTATAGACTCTAGAATCACACAGATGCAGTCACGTAGGTGCTTAGATAGGTCTACTTACAGCTGATCAATAGTTGTGTGTCGTTGGTGTTATGTCCGTATTTTGTGAGATTCGGGACCATGAATATCAACGTAGCAGATGTACTGTATTGATCTGCTCTTCAAACGTTACCTTTCTAGATCCGTGCTGAATTCGAAAAACATTATACGTTCAAATCCATCCAAAAGATGAGTCTAACAACGGAGGGTCTGGTATTAGTGAATTAAATGGAAAGATCTTCTGGCATTTGGCTAGAGGTAGTTCGTCGTCGTCAGTCTCAAATTCCCGCATAAACGCAGGGCGGGCTTCCTTGTAAAATCGAATTGAGCTGCTTCTAATCACCCTGCCCTTTGTACTAGTCGAAATGTACATTGATATTCCGTCAACCCTGCCGTACTAATCTCGTCTTCGATAAATCTGACACCCGCTTTGATATTGTATCTCCTCCATATTTGGCTATCTTCAACGTCCAAAAAAAGTAACAACAAGAGAGAGAATACTAGGCACAGACATAATTGAAAGTGATGTGATCCAGGAATTGAAGCTTTATTCGCAGCAGTTAATGTGGGAAAGGTCTGAAGCTCATAAATTGTATGGAGTAAACAGGAGACGAAAAGATCATCGACGAAAACCCCACGTTGTATCTGAGGGGCTCCATCAAATAACCGGAAAGACGGAAGAAGTTGAGATGAGAAAAGCTGAAGCGAAATGAAAGAGGTTGGGGTGATCCATGCTATACTGTGAACAGTACTGTTTTCTAGAAAAAGGTTGCACTTTCCAGTCCGCGTAGCCAATTCCATCAACCAAGAACACACAACATTAATCTAAAGTTATTAACAAACTGATATGGAGTAGAATTCCCGAACAGATTCTGAAGATATGTAGCAACTCTGCTAGATCAGGCAAAAGCTCACGCGACCATCTTCCTTTCATCCCCACTTTCGAGATCGTTCATGCAGCTCCCAAGCAAGCATCATACAATACCTCATTAGACGAGTCAGGAAGCGGAGACCTGCACTTCTGTCGAACATTGCGGGGAAGTTCCTGTCTTTCTCTCTTGTTCCTGAATTTTTATTCTTTCAGATGAAACACATCTCCAATCATAGTGCGGTTGGAGGTTTGCCGATACTGCATTGTTTCTGCTTTCCACTGACGTGGATCTCATCTTTTCAATTGGGTCTGTCAAGAACCAATTCCTGATCTGCTGCAGAATCCACACAATCTTTCAGCCCCTTCGGTCATCCCGTCGTCCCTTGCTATATAATAAACTTTCCTAGGGTATTGAAGGGATCGAAACGATAAGGAAAAGGTCATCCCAGATTAACCCCATTTTTGATCAATTCCTTTCCAAAAGGTTGAGATAAGGTCGGGAATTGAAGGTTTGCGCCAAGTGGGATGGATATGTGCTGTCCTGTACAATTACGCATCCCATCGTTCTGTCCGCTCTTTCTTATCACCTTGCGAGTTGCGGTGGAGAGAAGTATTTCGCTGACTCTTCAAGGTCCATAGCAATGATTGCTGAAGGTAAATCATGCCTTCTTTAGGAAGAATCGAGAATTTCAGAACGAGTATAAGTATGCCTGGAAGCGTCCCTTCCGTGCTGGGAAGATTCCTCTCTTCACTTCACACTGCTCATCCTTCAATTTATTTGCGCTGCTTGACTTCAAAGCTGCAAAACAGCTAGAGTTAGTCAAGATGAAGCTCACCGTCACCACTCTCACAGCTGCCTCCCTCACCATCTCAAGCACAGCTGCAACCCCAGTCTACAAGAACTCATCATCATGTTCCGACTCCACCCTCACCCACTGGCCCTCTGAAGCAGTCACAGCTCTTGACAGAATGATAACCCTCACGGCCAACCAATCCAATTTCGCCGTCTTCGACGCAGACAACACCATCTGGCGATATGATATTGAAGAATCATCTCTCCCGTACCTCGAAAACCTTGGCGTCATAACCCGTGCCACTCTCGACCCATCGCTCAAACTCATTCCCTTCAAAGACACGGTAAACTACACTGAGACTTTGTACAGCTACTATAACCGTCTGTGTGAGATTGATAACTTAATCTGTTATCCGTGGGCGGCGCAGGTGTATGCGGGATTGACGTTGAGAGAGCTGAAGGGCCATATTGATGATTTATTGAAGTTGAATAAGACGATTCCGACAAGTTATTGGGATGGTGATGTGGTTGTGAAGGAGGAAATCAATCCACCAGTCTTCTTTGATGGGATTATCGAGTTGATTGCGAAGTTGCAAAAGAATGGAATCGAGGTCTATATCGTCTCTGCGTCGAATGAGGAAGTGGTGAGGATGGCGGTTTCGGATCCGAAATACGGATAGTGAGTGCTTCTTTTCTTCCAATCGTTTATAAATTGCCTCTTGATGCATCTCATTTGGTTCTCGAAATATGATCAGGCCTTGCCGTTGAATTGTTGTTGACGAACTAATTTTGGTATAGTAATATCAAACCCGAAAACGTCCTCGGCGTCACAACCATGATGCGCAACCTAACCTCCAACAGCCTCACCTCCTCCGCCAACAAATTACCGCAGGAACATATAACCAAACCGCTAACCTCGACCTTGTCATGGGCACCTACCTCTGGACACCCGCCACATGGTATGCCGGCAAATGGGCTGCCATTCTCACCTATGTTGATATGTGGAAGAAACCTGTCTTGGCTGCTGGAGATACTCCAGGCTCGGATACGTATATGCATTTCAATGTCGATGTAGCGAAGGGTGGTGTGAGGGTTTGGGTTGACAGAGGGGGTGGAAGGTTGGAGAAGGTGGAGAAGCTGATTGAGCAGAGTGTGGAGGGGCAGAAGGAGAATGCGTTGCCAGTTACGGCGGATAAGAACTGGATCTTTGTGAAGCCGGAGGATATTTTGGCTTGAGCATGAACGGGATTTAGAAGGCGACGATTAATGATGATGATTCCCCAATTTTCGCATCAAAAGTTGGAGTTGGCGAAAAAAAAGCAATGAGAGTATATGAAAGATAGTGGTGGTTTTCGAACGTTGATGTACAGTACAGTACTCTACGTATCTACGGAATAATGGAGCCCAGGGCAAGATTTCACGGCATTCTCTCAAGACTTATATACTGTTCAAATACTTTAAACATTTCTTTTCTTTTTTACGTGTGCATGATTCCTCTGCGATCTATTCATTCCGTACATGAGTACAGAACTCTTTGTTGATGCTTTGAAAGAAGCAAATCAACCGACATATCAAACAAGCAAATAAAAGGAACGCTCAACGGCTCAGTGCAATGCATAATCAGACCAATCTTCCTTTTCATATTAATATGCATCCATGCATGCATTTTGACATATTGCATTGTGCATACTCGAAAATCTTATTTCTTGGGTTCCTGACGTATTTGTGGAGATGGAACGAGTCACATAACAGAGAATAATACCCTCGTATGTGATTTCCCCACCACGACCATCAATTCAGAAACATACAGCATTCATCGTCTTTGAAAACGGCGTAACTACAAAACGATCTCAGATCTCCTCTGGGGCTTAGCAAATCGGCGAGAGATACCGGGTACCCAGCGCTGTGTAGATCTACTTTAACGAAGTGACAAATAATATACATCTGTACTTTCTAGTTCTGAGTATCTCGCGGAAGTACCAAACAGCTGAGAAGATGTATGAACAAGTACAGCGGCAAACCAACATACGTATGTACAAACGCAAATACCGATCAACGAACTTTTTTCTTTTCTTTTTCTTGATGGTGGGGGTTCTGAACTCAAAGATCCTGCGTTACTGTAATTGGTAAGGAGAGACAAAGCAGCGACCGCGGCAATACACGCTGGGAAGTAAGTACAGGGTGCTGATGAGACAGCTTGAAAGCCCCCCATCTTGCACATGGAATTGATTATTGAGAGTTGAAACTTAAACTTCAGATAAGGTAGGAATTTAAGCTGAGACAAAGCGCACGCGGCAAGGCGGGAAGTTAATAGTACTGAAACTGAATCGACATACTAAAATAGTGAGACTAAAGTCAATTGAGAAAAAAAAGTGAGAGAAAAAAAGACTGTGTCAAAATAAACGCTTTAATCGTTGCCGCGGAGATCTGCAACGCTTGTTCGAGCCCTTGAACGGAACGGATTTTCTAGGTTTGGAACATATCTGGTTCCGGTTTAGAAGAACTATTGACGGAAAAAGGAAGGGTACTTCCGCTGCGTACATAATTTGTATTGTCTTGAATGTAACTGTTTTTGAAGTTGTTTTGGCTCAAGCTTTTTGATTTTCGCTTTTTTCTTCTTAGTAAAAGTGTTCTTGTCTTTGCTTGTTGTTCAGTTCGTACATTCTGCATGTGTCTTTCGTGTCTCCAGTCTTTTATTTCTTGTTCCTGACTGATGATTCTGTTTCTGGGTGATGGTTGGGTCTCTGAATCCATCTGTTTTCTGCTCAGACTGCTCTTGTTCTTGTATCTGCAACTGATTATGTTTGCTTCTTGCTTCCCGTCCTGTTTCGATGCATATTCTTTTTCCTTTTGATAGCTGCAATGTCTGCTCCTGTTTTGTTTCGAAGTATTCCTTTCTTTCTGTACTTAAGGTACTACTTGGCAGAAATCCGATAAATAAACTCCTGAATCAATGACATCGTCAGTGAAACGAAAGTACAACACAACTTTCAGCTACCAGCGGCACTGGTATAACATTGTTGATCGGACAACCTTCCTCTCATCGGCACTGGTATATCTTCGTCGATCAGGAACTCCTTCCCAGCGGCAATGGATCAATCTCATCATTCCGACAATCCCCAACCCAATCGAGTCAAACAAGTTGACTTCCCTCTTTCTCGGTTGACATCCGGGGGAAGTATACTATTCTGAAACCGGAGTACATGAATACGGGAGACTTTCCGCTTTGGTTGTGTAAAAATTGTAAATCCCAGCAGTACCGCGATAGACAGTCTCAGATCTTCGTAAATGCATCTTGCCTTCCTCTCCATGTTCCTGAACCGTCTTGGGGAGATACAGTAGTTAGCAAAAGAGTCTAAGACCGATCGCTCCATCGAACGATACTTCCAATGCCGGTATTGTGCGGTTTCAGTTGGCGCTTGCCGCTTGCTCTTTCAACTTTGTTCATGTACGTGTCTCTCTGTCGATGCATTCCCCTGCGTGGAATCCAGCGGGGACCCTTCGATCGTCGACCAGGCGATGGTTTGGCACAGTCTCAGACTTTTAGTTAGAATCAAAAGTTACATCTGACGTAGCTCAAGTTGCTGTTTTTATACTGTACCTTTTTCTTTCCTGGATGTAACTGGTATCTGGAAAATATTTCTTTCGCTGCCATAAGGAGAAATTTGGTGAAGGGTTTTACTTGACCTGAAGTCCTTTTTCTCCCTCTAATTAATCAATCCGTAGAAGATACTTTAGTACTTGATTACTGTAGTGGTACTTTGATAGATCTCAGTCTACCCCACGTTTCTGTTTCTCTTTGAACACTTTAATAGCCTGACATCTACAGTCGCAAGGACCCCTATTTCAATCGGTCAGCTATCCGAACAAGACTCCAACACAGTCTCAGATATTCGATCAACATACTTGACGTCTCAGATTTTCTCTTGCAGTTTTTATTTTTGAAAGTTTGTGCTTTTTCATTTGTGTGGCATCAAGTCTCGAACAGGGAGAGAGAGGCGGGACCTTTCAATCCCAGCGTTGACCTGCAGACGATAGTTTGATACAGTCTCAGAACCATCCAGGTACAGTACATCAATACTCTCAATAATAGTGTCTGATTTTCCTCCACCTTACTGCTTATTTGGTATCTTTTTGTTCACGTGCGCGTTAATGATGCAATGGACCGGTCTAGACTCCTTGAGGCTGATGTGAATCCGCGAAGTTACTTTTTGTTACAATAATCCTAAGGCGAGTTTATACCATTATCGACTTTCTCCATTGCAAATTTTGTGACGGACGGCTCCTTTTCCAAATCTACAATGCTTTGTACGCCATTGCGTATACGGTGTTATTTAATTAATAATAGCTTCTGCAATTATTCGGGCAGATACCATACCCAGGTGCCCACAGTACCATAACTCGCTGAGCTTGATTAACACTGGAATCGATCCATCTGTCGATCAGCACGTTGCTGTACTGTGATGGCATGGTCTCAGCCAGCGTTACCAATTGACTTTATAAGCTAAGCTTAACTCGTGCTCCGCGAAAGAAAAAGCAGGTACAAGACGAAAGAAGATACCAGAAGTGTCAAAAACAGCAAGGGAAAGTCGGACATAACTACTTGTATACTGCAATAAGCCTGTCTGACTTTCTCCGCTGCTCTTGTAATATTCTGTAACAGTAATACAGTCTCAAACTTTCAAATCTTCAAATAATATACTTTCCCTCTATTCCGGGGGGGAAGTTGATGTTTTCTGTTCCGGACCCTGCTTCCGGCCCGTCCCTGTCTCTCTTGTGCCCTTGCGTGATTCCTGTTTCTGTTCCTGTTCCTGAGCACTACTAAACTTTCTCTTACCATGGTAGAGACAAACCGATTGACAATCAATCTCACATGCCCCCGGCGTAGACTCCTAGTCAGTCTTTTCTAGTAAACCTCCATGTTATCCCCTGTCTCCTGCTCTTTTCCGATGCTGTAAAGACATGTAGACGATCGTTAACCCTTCACTTGAAAAAAGCAGCACAAAGAGTAGAGAAATGTAAAGAAAAGTACCAAAGTAATTAAATTGAGCCTTTATCTCCAACTCTCCCGAGTCCCGACCTAGACTAGGCTAACTTTGCTTCTACTTCGTAAGCTCTCCGCCGGGCGAGGAAGTTAAGCGAGAAGCTGATTTGAGTTGAATTCTATTCAGTCTAGCACAGTTTACCCGGGTTGGTTGGCAGGTTGTTAAGCGATCCGGAGGATGTTTGACCCGATGAAGCCGACATGAAGTGGTCTGATCTGATCTTTCCCTCCATATTACTGAGCCGGGTAAGAGAGAGAAAGAGAAAGAGAGGCAAAGAGGCAAAAGAAGAGGAAAGATAAAGTGGGATGAGAAAACGTGGGGTTGAAGCAGCATAGAATGGGGTTTAATCGACATCTGGTGAAGATAATGTAATCTTAGGAATATGCACAATAATCTCCAATCGCGAAATTGAATCAAGATTGATGAATAATAGTCAATGACATCAAGGGAATTAATACAGTATTTCCAACCTTTGTTAAGGAAGGGTGAAAGAACGAGTATTGCGTGAAAAATGAAAACAAAAACAAAAGAGTAGTAAAATAATGGCGAGAGAAGATGTGGCTGTAGAGCAATATTGAATTGCCTACCTAACTTCTCTAAGATTACAACTGCGGTGGGAAGAGTACATGTATACATAGGTAGATACCTACGTACCTTTTCTCGCCTCCTCGCCACTCACTCACCCGCCTTACTTGGATAAATCCAATGAATCGTTCTGGACTACTGAACTGGAAATAAAACTCCGGGGAGTTTGTTTCTACCTGCAAACTGTGCCTATTAAGTCTTAATTCCGACCTCCTGCAGTACCACAGTGCAATCCAGCCAGGTCAATCCAATCGAGTCCGGCAGAGTATGCTTCCCATAACTTACATACAATACTTTACATTCATTCATATCCAGCCAACCCAACTTATGTAGAAACAATATAATCCCATCTCCATAGATATTAATTCCTTTTCTTTCATCTCGCACATACACGTACGACAGTATGCTTCGGTACCTGGATCTGCATGCCTATCATATCATCAACCTGTCCAACCGGCAGATAAATTATTACTGTACTGTACATGCCTGCAAAACTCTGTCCGATGCCATGAACCATGCCATGCCATACCCATGCTATTTAGAATCCATGTACCGACCACTGGTGTTTATTCTTCATTACATGATTCTAGAGATTCTAGACTCCAGTATTATTCTTGCGAAGAATTGCAATAGTTCGTTCTCACATAATGAATTAAGAGAGACAATGGTTTGCCTGCCTGCCTGCCTGCCTCCGTCGGTACAGCAGTATGCAAATTAAAATAAAATGTGCAACGGCACGGAAATGACTATCCCTTTCAGATAATTATACATATACATAACCATAACCACAACAAGCCATTTGTCTCTATACTGTTCTCCATACAGCAATCTCGATAAAGTAGGGGAAAATTGCCTACCTAGGCCTACCCAAGCGTACCCGTTGTGGTTCTTGGAAGTTGGAGGGGTGTACTGTATCAAAGCAAGACAATATCTTGGGCCCCTCCTTTCCTTCGGGAAGTGGGTTGAGAGAAGCCGGAGGAGTAGCCGGGGACTGCAGATGCGGCTGCAGCAGGAGGGGTACTGTTACTGTAGCTATTGCCGTCCCGGGATTTCCCAATCCCAATGGGTAGTGTCGTACAAGACAACGGTTTTGTTTTTGTTTGTCCTTTCGGACTTAACATTACTGGTTAGTTAGTGGTGGTGGCTTGAAATAATGGTGTACTGTAATGATGGGATGTGGAGCATAAGCTTTCCCAGCTGTGTGCGTTGTGTGTAGGTGTGCGATTTTGTAGGTTGGTATGGAGGTATGGAGGTGCACTGTTCAGGTTTGGGACTCTGCGTACTGTATTGTAGATTGTAGGTACCTAGGTATAGGATAGATAGAGGGGGAATAGAGATTCCCATTATTATTACAGCGGCTCTTCCAAAGAGCTATTACCGGACCAAGGAATGAGCAGTAGTGGGATGGATGGGTGGGATGGATAGTGGGTATGTTTAATGTACGCAATAGGAGAAGGCTGCAGACTGCAGCAAGTAGGGAGGCTGGAGATGTGTTTGTTTGATAGGTAGGGCTTTTGGAGAGTGAGAGACGCGGCTCAGAGAGGACGGGCATAGGCCAGTAGTAGCACAGCATATTTGTTAGCACAGCATGGTTGGTGATAAGAACGCCACCATAAACGGTTATTTCACGTGATCTTCATATAACTAGGTACCCAATCTAACTATGAGAATAGAACGGAGGTGGTGCAACGCAATATTATGCGTGAAAGAGATTGTTTGCCTCTTTCCAGCAATAGTAACAGTAGTCCAGGTTGCCTGCCAGGGACGGGCTGGATGAAGTGAAAGATAGACAGACTGCTGTACTGTGGATAGATAGCTTCGGTCGGTAGTTCTGGGAGGTTACTCGGAGTGTTTTCCGGACCTTTTTTTTTTTGTTGGATGGATGGTGGCTCATCGGTTGGTAGCTGGTGGTAGGGTTGGTACAGTAGGTAGGTACGTAATAAGTAGCTTGATTACACTTTTGTAGCCGTTCGACCATTTTTAGCCACAGGCAGCGCAGGCGAAACGCCTTTTCCCTCGCTTCACATACTCGGTACGAGTACCTACAGGACTGAAGTAGTAGATCGATCGAATCAAAGGACGGGAATTGGAGATGGGAGAGATAAGAATACGGGTTTACAAATTGTACAGTACAAGTAGTACAGTAGTAGTGTGTCATTCTTCAAACGTCTCGTCTGTGCTTGTGGTTGCGGATGTAAACACGAGGAGTAAGTATTCTTGGGGATCGCGACATTGCGCCTTCAGTTCGTTGAATTGTTATTTCCATCATCCACTTTTCCTGCCAGATGTTTGGCTGTACGTGTGTTTCTGTGAATAATAATACTCGCCGGTTTATTCGTAAGAGTTGGCTTGCGTACATGCTGCTACTGTAGTACTACTGCACAGCAAACAGCAAGGAAGATGGCGTCCTTTTGGTTTTTGGCGAGGTCTTTTCGGGATGGATTGCACAATAATGGCGAGTATTTCGGCACGGATGGGTGGTGGATCTTTGGGAACTGGGAACTTGGCATGGGCTGTTTTTCGATGGATTGATGGATTATTGATGGATTGATTGATTGATGGATGACAGGCTCGATAATTCAAGTTGTGTTTCCCAGCGGGATGCTAGATGCTGACATGCTGGACTCCCTCGAGTGGTGATAGTGTGGTGATGTATGTCTGTTTGTCCCGATCCGGACCCAACGGCTCGCGAAGAAGATCTCCGGTCGGATGTGAATAATGGGATTTGTTATTACATACCTGACATCCACTAATACGACTACGTCCAATAGATACACTCGTTAGCAGTACTGTGTTGGATTTGGTAAGTAAGGTTAAAGATCTCCAGGGCGGCGTGGCATCTAGTTATGTTAAGAAGTTACAAGAGGTACGTACTGCAAAGTCAGATCAATAATAGTGATTGATCATTCATTATCATTGACCGGCTTCGATGATGATGCTCCCTATGCAACGCCCCCCTTGCGCCTGCTGGTCATCGAACCTCGTCGTCGTCAACGTCGTCGTCGCTTGAATACCTGGTAAGTTAGTAGACTTGTGTTGCATTAATTTTTGCATGGCAGGCAAAACGATGCCGGCTTGCCATCCATCATCCACCACTCACCATGGCCACACCCCTTCCCCTTCCCCTTACCCTTCCCACTTCTCTCTCAAGACATGCAGCACACACACTCTCTTCTCGCAGAAAGCAGAAGAGAATAATGTGTGTGGCGTAGGGACCCAGATAACACGCTCGGGTCGGTTCAGAGACACACAGAGAGAGAGAGACATACAGACAAGACAACTGGCGCGAAAAGAGAGGTCTCGCTCGTCTCGCTTCCCCCACCACCACGAGGTTCGGCGGCGAGAATGGCTCGGAGCAGATGTTGGCTCTCGCATAACTGTCGCTCCTATTATTTCTCATACAGACTGTGCAGTACATTAGACTAGTCACTACTGTACCTACCATACCTACTACTGTCTGTCTCTCTCTCTCTTTTCCTTGCTGGATGGGGGTCTGGTTGCATATGTAGGTGGCAGGGCTGGTTTGACGGGGGAGTGCGGGTTTGGGTTGAGAATAGGACGAGGAGGCGGCTTTTGAAGTGCGTACAGTATGTATCAAGTAGGAGAAGGAGGAAAACGTGTGCACACACTTGCATATTGCGATTACTATTGTCCGACCCCATCGAAGATCCGATATAGTTAGGTGCAGGTGCAGCAGCCAGATAGTGAGGGAAAGGGAGTAGCAGAGGCGTATGCGATAGATACAGACAGATAGGAGCAATTTTTGTTATTGATCAACAGGGAACGCTTCCCCCATTCCTCCTTTAATAACTCTATTCTGTGATTCTCACCTACTCTACTCTACCCTACTCTACTCTACTCTGCTCTACTCGACCCATTCTTCCATTCTTGTAATTGTTTTGCCCTTTACATTACACATTTATTGTTTTCATTCTTCCTACTCGGTATACTCTACTCTACTTTACTACTCTCCACTCTACCACCATCTGTAACGACCCTTCGTCCTTCCTTCATTCCTCAACTTGGATTGATCCCCTCGGCTCCGCTGTTGATCCGCCCACAGCCAATCATCGTGAGGTTATACCCCAACCAACGTCCACTTTTCGTACTCCTCCAGAGTCAAACCTCGTGAGCTTGATTGACTGTCGCCTCAATCCTCAAGTTTGCTTGCCTCATTCTCCCCTCCGTCCCCCCATCCACCATCGAACGACGAGGGCAGCAGGCAGACAGGACAGATCGCCATCCCTCAAACATCCTCACCATCCTCCCAACACACATCCGCACGCCGACCGATTCCACCACATTCTTCGAAAGGCGGTGTCGACTTTACCCTGCCGCGAAACAATTCTCCTCCATCCCGAATCTCACGAATCCGCCAGATACAACCATGTTTTGATGCGCTGGAGGCCCGAAAGCTGTACAACATAGTCACTTATCATCGAACCGACCCGGTATTGGAAGCAGGAGGATATAATCGAGACCACAATCGCCCCTCGGCAGCGTGAAGCTTCCCTTTCGGTGACTGCGCCCAACAAATACCAACAACCACTTCTTCTCGACAAGACGACATCTACAGGGCTTACAGTAGGCCATGCAGGCAGCCGGGAGCTCTCCCCCCTACATTTTCGACTCTGATATGTCTGGGGCGCGAATAGAACACGACCCCGACTTCGAGTTCTTTGACACCAATCGAGCGGCGAATAGCGAAGGCATCTTCCTGTCCGAGGAGGACCTCCCCACGGACGGCAGCCAGTTTCTCAACTTCGGAACGCCGGTTCCTCTAAATCACAAGAGTCCCTTGCCAGAGAGCGCTTCGCTGCTAAACACCAGGATACACCAAAACCCATCCACCCCATCCACTACCTCACCAGGAGGTTCCTTCCAAGACTCGGCCTCCGAATCGTCAGACTACAAGCGCAAATCAAGCTCGGAATCATCGCGGTCGGTGGTTACCCCCGGAGACTTTGAAATGGCAGAGGATGCAGATATGGGAGACTGGAAGGTGGAGAACATGGTGGATGAATCAGATGCGTTTGGAGCATACAACGGCACAATTGATCCCTCGTCAATGGAAGCCACATTTGGATCCAACGACAGAGCGATGGACTCGATGTTCGATTTTGCGAGTGCCTCTAGTAGTCCAAGTGCCTTTGGAACGGCAACCGTTGAGATGAACTCTCCAGAAATAAGACATATCAAATCCGACACAACTCCCTCGTCCAACGACACGCCAATCATAAAGAAGATGAAATTTCACAGTTCGGTAAGCGATCTAAGCAGAGCCACAATATCATTTTTGACTAACAAGTTTAGCAAAATTCAATAACAAAGTCCATGAATGATCTTACCACATCTGGCTCCAGAGAAGTCTCACCATTGTCGACGATGGTTACAAGTCATGAGTCCTCTCCTTCAGCTCTCTTTCACAACTCGCCATCTCCCATCACGACCGCAGACTTTGCTACGGGGCCGATGTTCAACCCACATTTTGCCCAGCAGAGCTGGCCACGGTTCGATAACCATGGCCTGCCCATGCCAAATATGCAGCACCAGATGCAGCATATGCCACAAGCGATGAATGGGTACATTCCTCATCCTATGGCGAGGATGGCACCGGGGCAGATGTATCCAAACCTAGCGAATATCAAGCCAACTCTCACCATACACCCCATACCTCTGAAATCCCGGGTAGAGACTCAGATTCCCATCAAGCTCTCACTCTTTCCATTCCCACCAGGAATTACGAAACTTCACTTACCAACCCACACAATCTCCAAACCCAAGCTCCTAGCGAAGCCCACTCCAGACCGTTCGCCCAACACACTGGAGTTATACACGGCCCTGGTATGTTCTAGTGCCATGCAGAATCCAGAAAACAGGCAACGAGCTTTCGAACGAGCTGCGAATCCCGGAGTTGTGTCCGAGGTTGCCTCCCCGGCCAGCGCTTCGGACGATGAACCGACAAGCAAGGCGTTGAATGGCGGCGATGTAGAGATATGCCCTGGTTGTATAACGCGGGAAAGGAAACGGGCGGCGAGAAAGAAGATCAAGAAGGTTGAAGAGGAGGAATCCTGGCATCAGTACGAAGCAAAGCGAGTTATTGTGTTCAACACCCAGGAAGTCAAGGAATGGCAACAACCATCACCTCAGCCACCGACAGAAGCAACCGGGGATCGTCCTGAACCTCACGTTCCATACGGAGCTCTCCAGGTGGACGCCCCAATGCGGATTGCATGCTACTGCCGGCATCAGAATGAGAAGGTTGGATTCCAGGTAATCTTCACTATCAAGGATTTCCAGGATCGAGTGATTGCACAAGCAATGACCTCTTCGATAATGATTACTGATGACCACAAAACACACAACATACCGACTTTGTCCCAACAAAACTCCGATGGTTCTGATACTCCGGTATACAATGGAGGTGGTCCAGAGACTGCATTTTCAGCACCCAGTGGCACACCTTTCCGCGTATCTCACTCCACTTCCGATTTGCAAGGCATGCAAAGAAGTTTCAACCTGCAGTTTCAAACACCAATGCCAGAGACACCCTCGCAAACCACTTCGACTACCATGACACCTCGCAATTTATCTAGACAAGGCTCTCCTTCAGCCCCAGCCGGCCCGGCAGCGAAGAAACGAAAAGCTAGTGGTTCAGGTAAGGTCCCAAGTGGTTTGGCTATGACTAGAATGGAGAATACGGTTCAACCAGAAACCTCAGGCTCCATGAGCGTCGGCCACTCTGCTGCTCCTTCACCATTTGTCGCCAATCTCCATACATTCCCTCCACCTCCCGACCAACACTATTCACAAACCAACATCCCCAATATTCCACAGTCATACAATACTGGGCCACCTACACCGAACAGCAATCACGATCAGATGTTCTTCACCAACGCCAATCGATCACAGTCTATGGAGAATCTGGCCATGCAGCAAATGTACTCGGCGCCTAACTCAGCTCATCCAAGCCGAGTACCAAGTCCGAGTGGCTTCAGGAATGGTGTTCCGGTTTATCAGCAACAGCAACAGCAGCATGCCCAAGCTTCTGCTCAGATTGCTCAATCGATAGCCAACAACTTTTATGGTATTCCTCCGGCGATCAACCCTCACAGGCCGCCCACCATCCATAAGCTTATTCCCAACGAGGGACCGAGAGCCGGCGGAATTGAGGTTACGTGCCTTGGCAGTGGATTTTGTCAGGGCTTGGAGGTTATGTTTGGCGAAGCCAAGGCGACCACCACAACTTACTGGGGCGAGACTTCCCTAGTATGCTTATTACCACCCTCGGCTTTCTCAGGCACTGTTGCGGTGACTTTTAAGCATCAGCAACAATCACCAATGCCCTTCTCTACCTTGCCTAAACAACAGGCTTTCTTCAAGTATATCGACGACGATGAGCAACAACTCATTCGAACTGCCTTGTCTGTTCTGGGTGCAAAGATGACTGGCAAGATGGAAGATGTAGGCGAATTGGCTCGTAGGATTGTTGGTGATGGAAGCTCTTGGGGTTCAGCGAACGCTCAATCCCCACCATCTGGACATCACAATCACAATGGGTTCAATGCGGCAACATTCGGTTTTGAGGTCGAGGCGACCGTACTTAAATGTCTTGATCTCATTGATCTCGATGACAGCCCTCACATGCCACGTCTCAATCTGAGAAGAGCCTCTGGACAAACTATGCTCCATCTTGCATGCTCGCTCGGCTTAAACAGAGTCGTTGCAGCACTGCTGGCAAGAGGAGCCAACCCGGAGCCAAGAGACAAGGGTGGCTTCACCCCAATGCATTTCGCTGCACTACACAACCAACCCCAGATTGTCAGGCGTCTAATGCTGAGTGGAGCAGACCCTACAGTTCGAAGCTTGCTAGGATATACCCCAGCTGATATGGCGACATCAGAAGAAGTTCTCCGCGCAGCTCGACGTGTTGAGCATCATTCAAGGACAAGAAGTGGCACGTCACTGAGAAGCAGGACAAGCAGTGCCACATCCTTGAGATCTGTTTGGGAGCCCACCCCTACACCTTCTCAGATTGATGATGATGATGGTGACGATGACTCTAGCGAAGATGGTGATAATGCCGAATACGAAGATGAAGACGCCGACACAGGAAACGACGGAGCTTTCTGGATGAAATCAAGACGCCCAAGTGCTAACAATCTTCCCGCTGAAGAGGCAGTGGACGAAAATGACCCTGTTCTCGAACTACCAAACATCGATTCGGCGAGAGGTGTTATGGCTCCAGCTGCTGCGTACGCGGCATTCCAGAAGAACATCCACGCTCACTTCCAGAACATTCAACAACATATGCATCTCAACTTCCCCAATCTTCCTCAAATGCCGCTTAACTTCCCCAATCTTCCGCAAATGCCAAGGTTCGACATGACCCATCTACCTGGTTACCAAGCTCCAATGGTCCGCCGAATCAGCAACCTAGTGGCCAATAATCGCCCAGATGGTGCCAATGGGCAAGACTATAAGTGGTGGGAATTCTTCTCGGGCGCAATTCCGGCCGCACCACCCGCATACGAGGAGATCTTCCCTCAAGGCGATCTTGATACAAAGAAATCTTCTGCTGCCCAGGCAGCTGCCGATACAGTTGCAGACAACAAATGCGCAGAGCTCTTTGATCAGGTCGAGGTCGAGACCGAGGCTTCTAGTTCGAGAACCGAAGCTTCAAGCTCAAAAACAGAGCAGAAGCAGCCAATCGTGCTGAGTACAGTTCGTATTGGTCAAAAGCACGTCATCACTCGCGAGCAACAAGACCAGTTGAGATTAGCCCACGCTGAGAAGGTCAAGAGATTGAGTAGGGATAGGAATCTCTTCCTCATCTGGGTATGTTTTCTCGCTCTTTTTTTTTTGCAAAATTCATGCTAATAAAATTATAGATTCCAATTCTTGTTGGCATTGTTTTAGCTATGCTTTACAACCGCGTTCCACAAGTCTGGAGCGGTGTGTCGAAATTTGCAGAGTCGATGCGTGCACGACAGAACATTCCAGCAGACGCTCGTGTCGTTGAAGTCTGATGATCCTCCTTTTATCCACAGCATTACGATTCTCGTGGTCATCATCCTCTGGCTATGCCTGACAATCGCGTCCTCACAAAACTGTGGAAAAGACGTATCAAATTCGCCGATTCGCGGTGCGCTCAACAGAATATCGTGGGAAAATGCAGCAGCAAGTTTCGTAGAATCTCGACAAAAATATCTATCCATGAATCTTTCCATCATCCAACAAACATCACCGTCACCTCAATGACCTTTTTTTCAGACAAATCCAACGCCAAACATCTTTTGCGATGTCAATAACTCCCTACCTTGGGGGAATTTTCCAATGTCGTTTTTTCTCTTTCTCGCTTTCGAATAGGGGGGTTATGGAATAAAACCATCCTTATTATGGTATGGTGGTCGTCGTTGTATGTGGGTTTATTTGTTGTGTGTGTGGATGGATGGAGGCTCTATTTTATTTTATGAATCAATATGCCGAAGAACGGGGGTGATCTACAAAGACATCTTCCGGCAGAAGATTTCAAAGTCGGCAAATCACGCCACAAGCGTCCATCTCTTTTTTTTTCTTTTTTTTTTTTGGCTCAGACAAAGAGGTTACTGAGTGGTGTACGCAAGTATGCTGGCAGGAGGCGTTCTTTTTCTCTTTTCCGAGAGCTGCTCTTTGTTTTGTTTTGCCCGTTCTGTTTAGAAGAAACACAACATCACATTGAAGTTTTCTTTCTTTTTTTGTTTATCCGGTTTTCTTGTTCTCGGATGACATTGAATTGGAAAACATTTTATTTTATTATTCAAAGTGGGACAAAGGCGTAAACGAATGGATGGATGGACGGGATGGGATTGAAATGGAATGGATTGAAATGGAATGGATTGAAATGGATGGGACAGTACCAGCACAAAGAGATGGGATTTAATATTCTTTTTGGAGGGGCTTTTGACGGGGTGGTTTTGGGGTTTAGTTATGAGAGACAGGGAGAGATGGGGGAAGAAGGGAGAGAGGAGAGTGAGACGGAGAGAAGAAGGGAGAGAACCAGAAGAGAGAAGAAGGGAGGAAGCGGATGGCGCAAAGAAAGGAGTGAAGTGAATGAATGAATGTGGTCGATCGGGTCTTACTACTTGTATTGTATATAGCGAAAATAAATGGAAATCAATCAAAATTTGAATAGAATAAATAGAATAAATGAGTTTTCTCCTTTTTGGAGGGTTGATATCTTGATCGTCTTGATCTTCTTTTGGTGTACGCTTCGTCACTTGTTCTCTTTTTTTTAAAAAGAAAGAAAACTCTTTGCACTTTTTAAAAAAAAAAAAAACATAAAGAGGTAGGTAGGTAGACAGAGACGAACGGTAAATAGGTTCGGTTCTTGATCCTTATCCTTTTCTTCGTTGGTAAAATACATTATTTTTATCTTTTTTCTAATTTTTCATACTTCATAACACAGACTAAACAAAACAATCAAAGAACACCACCGCAGGTCCACAGCACATCAAAGGAAGGAAGGAGTGTGGAACGATTGATTATCTTAACCTACCATGAATATAAACTGAAAGAAAAAAAAAAAAGAAACAAGTTGAATCAATCAATCGAATCTAATTTTTTACAACTTTTTTTTTATTTATTTAAAATTTTCCTATTATTAGTTCCAACCGCACCGACCAGCACATGTACTGGACTGGACTGACTGACTCCCTACTGATTGACTATATGTAAAGTATGTACAGTACTTATGTATGCATTGTACGGTACTATGTAAAAAAGAGTAGTTGTACCAAACTGAATAAACTTATTTTGAAATGCCACGCACGCACGCACGCATGATGATGGATGCTCCCAAAAAACCCCATAAATCCGAACCCGAAAGTTCAATTCCGAACAAAGCCACACCCTTTCACACTTCAATTGTTCATTCCATTTTGAATCTCCACTTTCTCTTTTTTCCTTCCTCTTTCCTTTTCTCAATTCCGCCTTCCCCCATCTCCCTTTTCCTTCACCCACCCACTCAACCATCCACCCACCCATCCATCCCCAATTACAAATTACCCCTCTCAGCCTGCTCCCTCTCAATGGCCTCAAACAAACTCTTGAAATTCCCCGCCCCAAACCCATCAAACTCCTCGCGCTGAATAATCTCTAAAAACACCGTCGGACGATCCATGAGCGGCTTGGTGAACAGCTGCAGTAGATATCCCCCTCATCGAAATCAATCAGGATATTCAATCGTTCCAGGGTCTCAAAGTCTTCCTTGAGTGTCCATTTGCGTTTGGTCTTTTGTGAGGAGTTGGTGGTGGTGGGGAAGAGACGTTCGCGCATGGTAGTGTAGTATGTTGAAGGGACCGAGATGAACTCGACACCTCTAGCGCGAAGATTGGTCACGGCTGTTATGATGGAGGAAGTGCGAAGAGCAATATGTTGCACGCCAGCCCCACCATAGAAAGAGACGTATTCCTCAATCTGACTCTTCTTCTTTCCGGGAGCAGGTTCGTTAATTGGCATCTTGACGACATTATTGGGAGACGCCATGACGATTGAGTTCAAGGCCGAGAATTCCGTGGAGATCTGTGAGTCGTCGACGGACCAGAAGCGGTGGAAGGAGAGGCATTTCTCGTAGTAGGCGCATGCTGCTTCCATGGCGCCCCAGTCTTGATTGCCGACGCAGTGGTCGATGGCGAGGAGGGGGATGGGCGGGAGGAGAGATTGAAGGGGGTCATGTTTGGATGATGGGAGGGGTCGGTAGCCGGGGAGGAAGGTGCCGTGGTAGGAGGTGCGTGAGAGGAGGGTGTGTGTTGTATCGCCGTAGGTGCGGATGATGGCTGTGGTTACCGAACCATCTTCATCGGATGTCACGCGTGGTGGTTGGACGGAAACGGCGCCGTTAGCGACGGCTTGTTGGTATACCCCTTCGACATTGTCGACTTCGAAGGAGACATCCTTCACTGCGTCGCCGTGTCTTTCGAGATGCTGGTAGATTTCCTTGAGTAGGGTGCGGTCGGAGGGGGAAATTGCTTCTTCATCTTCGTCCGAGAGACCGGTATATGATTTGATGGGTGAGGTGAGGACGAATCTTATGGCGCCGTTGGCGACGACGTGAGAGGCAATGTATCGACTGCCGGTTTCGAGTCCTTTGTAGGCGACAGTGTAAAAGCCGAGACGAGTTGTGTAGTAGGATGCTGCTTGTTTTGCATTGCCGACGTACCAAGTGATATGGTCGTAGCCGTGGAAGTTGGGTGTACCATCTACAGCTCCGGAAGTATGTGATGAAGTTGGAAAGGTGAGGGAGGTGGGCGTGAGAACTGAAGGGCTAATTGCTGATGGAGCCATTGTGAGGCGAGAGGTAGCGAGGAGAGGAATGAAGAGTGAGTGAGTTGATTCCAAAGGATGACTTTTCCTTTTGCTCAATTCAATGTTTGTTCTTAAACGAAGATAGAGGTGTGGAAGAGAGAGAGGAAGAGAGAGAAATGTACATATAAATACAGAATATAAAAGCAGAAAGGGAGGAAAGCATTCACTCGGCAAACAGAGGCAGAGGATATAATTCACCTCCTCAACGCACCATGTCACCCACTTCCCCCAAAACAGTATAGTGACTATCCAAAATGGCAAAGGAAGAGAACTGTAACACAGTCAGAAGAAGGAGCCCATGAATAATCGCCGCCGTGATTGGGCGAAGGGGGTGCGGCCAAATTCCTCGATGCTCCAGACATGCCGTCGGCTTGTTTCGCTTAGCCACGGGAACGCCGTTGCACATACAAACCAGCTACCCCACGACCGCCCACCTCGAGAGGGAAGGTAAGGGAGTCTAACAACGACCAGTCCAGTGGTAGATGTAACTTTGTTATCAGATTGCTGCTGACTTCCTCACGTGTGCCCAGAGTCGTAGAAACCTGATATATTGTCGTGCTTTTCCATCCGTCGCATCCATCGTAAGATCGATCGTCTGAACTCTCTCTTCTCTCGCTCTCCCTTCCTCATCATTCGAGGATCTGAGATCGCACGACAAACAACCAAGCAATTGAGTCCCACTTCTCCATACTCTGACATCATCCACAATTCAACAACTCAAACCTGCACCCATTAATATTTTGGGGAGAGATCCAAAAACAAATCAAAAATCATTAAATAAAACACAACCTTTGAAATATTAGCTAGTCGCCATGACTTCAATCCTCACCTCCCACGATCAATCCATCCTGGAGAAGATGCAAGATCCCGAGGCGCCACCCTCAGCACCACTTTTAATCAACCCCGAACTTCCTCGCGATCCACACATCTCAGATCCAGAACGCTACCAGACGGTCACCCAGAAAGAGCACGAGATTATCACTTCCATACAAACCGTTGAGCTGCAACTCGCCGGCCTCAACTCCGCCCTACCAGAATCACCGCTTTCTCAGTATCAGGGATGTGTCAGAAGTTTGGATGTGTTGGTTGATGAATATCCGGATTATGCTAGCGCCAGAAACAATAGAGCACAGGCGTTGCGGAGGATATATGGCGACGGAGTGCTGGTCCGGCCTTCTTCCGAGGCCACCGAAGACGCTCAAGTCCTAGATACAGAGGCTTCAGATGCCACCTTGTTGGCCGTTTCCACCACAATCCTCAAAGACCTTTCCACAGCAATTGTGCTGCTCACTCCCACCAACCCCTATTCCCCGCTCTCCCCTCAAGCTGCCAAAACCCTCGCTCAAGCCTATACCCAGCGCGGGGTGATATATCATCTGACAGCCAAGCGATTATCGTCGACGAGTGCCGAGCTCAGGATAGATGAATGCCGGAAGGAGGCATCGTGGAAGGCGGTAGATTTCGAGGAAAATGCATCTATGGACTTTATGTTGGGCGGGAGGTACGGCAATGAGATTGCAAAGGCCTTGGCCGTGAGCATCAACCCGACGGCGAAGCTGTGCGGCGAGATGGTGAAAGAGGCAATGCGAAAGGAGTATGCTGGCGGAATGGCGTAGACGCGTGCCTGGGTATTCTAAAAGTTTGTGTAAATAGGTAACGCGAAACATACTGCATCCTCAAGGCGAAGTCCTTTACTTTTGTGCTCTCCGCTTTCATGGATTGCCGTTTCCATTCTAGATTCCCCCGCTTCATTTAGGAATCCATCCGATTTGTTCAATTGGCCATCTGATCCAGAGACGGTACTCTGGTTTTAGAATGTGAAATATCTTTGCAATGAGATGGTCGCCCCATCCCTCCACCCACCACTATGCAAGTCAAAAGCTATTCACCATTACTTCAACAGAGGAGACTTACAAAATGTTCCAAACGCTTCAAAAGAACACAAAAGTGAGCGAGAATACATAATGCTTCTTGCGTAGGTTCTCGCAATAGGTTTATAAATCCATCCTCAGCCTGGAAAACCCACGCAAAGACGTCGCCAGTCTCGAAACTGGGGGTGCTATAGGCCAAGGTAAACGATTTACGTAATGCACCAGTTGCAACATCGTAAATTTCCAATAATTCGGGGTCAATTATGGCCTTGTGGATGAGTGCTTCTAAGTCACAAATTGGATCGGGTCCAATCATAGGCTAAAATCAAAGAGTCCGAATTTCAGTATGTGATGTGGAAAGCTGGAAATAAGACAGAAAATGAAGACCACCCGCTTTCTCAACCATTCTCGGCACGTTTTGTATGAAGGCAGAAGTAATAAAATGGGCAACGTACCTCAGCAGCAGCGGTTCTTGATAGCATTCGGCGCCGTCCAGCCTCGAATAATGGACCAAATGGACCTGCTTTCAAGGAATCCATTGATGACGCCATGATATAACTTGTTCCTTTGATTAGAAAAAGCCAGTCTGCAACAATGTTTAGCTGCGTCTTTAAATCTACCAGAAAGCCGGTCCCGACGAGGTCCGTCGAGGGTGATTGACACATACCAGCGACCCCACTTTCCGCCACGATGAAGAAATCTCCAGGTTTACGCGGCTTGGCCAACGAGGTGTAAAAGGTCATCACTGAGAAGATGTAAATGGCCGAACAATTCTCCTCAGTGATATGTTGCATGATCGCCGAAGCTGCTCGCAAACCAATTTCCTGATGATAGGCAGCTTGTGCAATGTATTGATCTTTCTGCTCTACCTTGAAGTGAGCAAGATGTAAAGCCGCTGTAAATGAAGATTAGAATAGGCTAAAAACATTGAATATATCACAATTTCTTTCATCTTGCTAAAGAACTAGCTGAAACATGACTGAGAGCCGGTGATGTAAGAAAGCTGCGGACAGCTACTTACAGATTGCGAGTATTCCTCGCATGACAAACTCATACTCAAGGCCCAGCTGCGGAACACCAGTTCTGAATAGCGTTTGAATGATGGGATCGCCATGTAATGTGGACGAAGTATGGACTGAGAAATTATGGAGAAGCTCCAGATCTTGTAAATTTAAGGCTATGATTGATATTAGCTGGATTGCTTTGCCTTGAGGGGTAACACTGCACCAAGATACATACCAGGCGGTGGAACTCCGTTTAAGGCGTCAGAAGTGAACCTTTCAAAGCTTGGTAAGTGGTGGTCCGAAGCTTGATTATGTGGCGTTCCAGTTGTTGAAGGCGAGGCATTCTGTGAGAAGGCAGCGCCAAGAGATATGAAGTCGCAAGTCACCGAATGTTTCTTGCAATTCTTGCACTCTGGCCTCGTTTCGTCACACTACCATGAAGCATCAGTAAGCACTCAAGCATTCGTACTTAATAACGATGAGAAGATCCGGAAAAGTTAAGCTCAGGCCGACTAAGCTTTCTACAACCCGTGACATGGCGGAGAAGAAGCAACGTCCAAAGGATATATCACCTGGTCGAATGCCATGCAGAAACAAGCATCGCCAAACGATCGACAGGCGGGGGTAAAATGACACAGCCGCACTGTACACACCTTAATTTTCCGCTGCTTGCATGTTCGGCAGCCGGTCCGAGTCTTTCGATGACTTTTCCTCGAGCTGGCCTTGCCGGAGGAAGAGCGGTCGTTATTAGTAGGCGTGTTGCCATTATTTGCGCCCGGCGTAGCAGTTGATTGCCGCGATTGCGATTCGTGGTCGAGATCCATGGTGTGTGTGCTGACGGGCCTCTTGCCTTTGGAACAATAATAGGACGTATTGTTTGGAGGTGACCGCTCGCATATGAGTACGAGCCAGAGCAGCGCAAAAGGGTTGTGCACGTCGAAACGCGTCAGCCTTGGTATGTGATGATGCTAGCAATGCTTGGGAGGCTTGAATTGCGTAGGCCGACTGGGTGTCGGCAGCGTGGTTGTTGTTGGGAAGAATGCGTGGTTTGCGAGGTTTGTGAAATTGGGGATCGTACTCGCAGTCGTTCTCGCGATGTTCGGAAGCTTGGGATGTTTAAGCTTTTGCGGCACAAGCTTGTTACGGTGGCCGGTAGCAGTGGTTGTGGCGACCATGCCAATTTATGTCAAGTGAAGTTCAAGGGCCTTTGCAAATTTGATGAAGAAGAGTAAAATAGACCATGGAAGTTTACAAAGAAAACACTATGAAAATGTGCAATTAACAATTAGGAGCATGTTTGTTGGATCTATTGACAAACAGAACTGTTCTTGTAGGCCTGCTTGCTTCAAACAAACCGTGTGGAAGTGCAGAACCGTCTAAATCTCAAACGAATATCAATGCGGCTGCTTATTTGTAGCTGTAGCTACTTCTTCAAGATCTTGTGATTTATTTACAGAGAAATAATTAAGGTATAGTTCACACAGCACCACAAACATTGAATGTTTTGTTTACCTTAGGTATTTTTAGGTGTGAAACCAAACACAAACTGACAGATGTATTTATGGCCGTCTCGCTTAAACCGTCTGGAGTAGCGCCCCCTGCGCCAATTATCCGAGATCCGCGCCAACGTCCGCGAGTGCGAGTCCGAGTGCGAGTCCGAGTTCGTAGATTTTATATGTGGCAGCCAATTAGCGACGATATCATCTCGCGAATAGTTCGTTAAGGACCCTTATTTACGTCGCAATCCCCGTTTATAAACGATGCAATATCCCCAGAAATCGTCGTAAGCTCTTTTTTCAATTTCTGGCTCAAAGTAAAATAAAATCATTCGAAACCCAAAGTCAGCCTATATTTATCTTGCTTGGCCTCCCCTCGAGTTCGTAGGAATTGTCTGTGTCAAACTACCTCTCTGGACTTTTACACAACAACAACAACAACAACAACAACAACAAAAGGACAACAAATAACACTTCTCAAGAGTTTCGCATTTCCTGGCTTTCCCTTGTTCTCACCACTGAGATAATTCATCATGGCTGGCGAAGACCCATTGGAAGGATTTCAATTGTATCATTATGAGCCCTCCTTGCCAGCAGCCGTCATCTTCGTCGCTCTGTTTGGTATTACCAGCGGCTATCACATCTTCAAATTAATTCGCTCGCGAACATGGTACTTCATCCCTTTCGTCATCGGTGGTCTCTGTAAGTCTCCCTCCCTCCCTCAAGTTTTAAAAGAAATCCCATTTCACATCCCCACCAACCTCAACTCAACTAACCACAAAAATCCTACACAGTTGAAACCATAGGCTACGTCGGCCGCGCTCTCTCCTCCCAACAAAAACGCGGCGAATGGTCCACAGGCCCCTACATAATGCAATCCCTCCTCCTCCTCCTCGCCCCTGCCCTCTTCGCAGCGTCCATCTACATGATCCTCGCCCGCATCATCCTCCTCACAGACGGCAACTCACACTCCATCATCCCCCTCCGCTGGGTAACGAAAGTCTTCGTAGCAGGCGACGTGCTCTCCTTCCTCGCCCAATCCGCCGGCGGCGGGATGATGGCCAAAGCCGACACGAAGAAAGACGCCAAACTAGGCGAGCACATCATCGTAGGCGGTTTAGGAATCCAAGTTCTCGTCTTCGGATTCTTCATCATCGTCGCTGCCGTCTTCAACATTCGCATTCGCAAGGTGCCGACGGCGAAGTCGGCGTCGGTTGCCGTGCCGTGGCAGAGACATCTTCTGGTGCTTTATGCGGCGAGTGCGTTGATTATGGTGCGGTCGGTGTTTAGGATTGTGGAGTATGTGATGGGCCAGGATGGGATTTTGCTGCAGCATGAGTATTATTTGTATATCTTTGATGCGACGCTGATGTTTTTCGTCACGGTGTTGTTTATCTTTTGGCATCCGAGCAATATTATTGCGCATGGTGTATCGATTCGGAAGAGTCGCCAGGATCCGGAGTCGGGTGCGTCGCAGGAGTATGCGATGGATGAGAGCACTCATCATGTTGCTGCTAAAAAGTGAGTAAGGGGTAAAAGGATGTGAGGGAGGGAGACATTGTATAAAGTGGATGGGCAGATGAACTTACATATTGATAATTTGGGGACGAAAGATGAGGGTTTCTGAGGTTTCTTTTGTTGAGAGTTAGATGATGGATTAAATTGAGCGGAAGAGACTTTGCGTTGCTTACTTCCTTTCAAAAATTATCTTTGCGTGGAGAGGGATATTTGGAGAGACGACATAGATGAAGACGGTGGACACCAGAATTTAGACGTAGAAATCCACAAAAACAGTACTCAAAATCCAAGAGAATCGGAACATCGTCACAAATAGCTGTGACAGAGGTTGTAGGACTTTCCGTGCCCCCAGCCGTATTTTAGCTGACACGAACATCTCTAAGGCTTGAAGAAAGTAATCATTTATTTACCTTTGCATAAATTACTCAACCCAAAGAGATGTCCTGAACTCATGCCACCTGAAAGAGATGATCCCATACAGCATGGGTAAGTAGCGGAACGTGAAAGCTGAAAATTAACTCCCATAAGATAGAGCGAGTGTTTTGCTCGCGAGCCTTGGCAGGAGCGTTCTGATCACTTGCTCAAACTTTCCATCGTCAAGAAGGACAAAAGCAAAAAAGAAGAGACTTCTTTGCCCATCTTTTCATCTTTAACAAGCAATATGAAAACAGGTAAACGAAATAATAAGGCTGTGTGAATATCAGAGTCGAGAATTTGAAATTGTATTACGAGATACGTCTTGTTGCGGAGTCGCGAAGAACCAAAGCGCACTTTCAGAAGGTAAAGTCATGGAGTGTGATACACAGCAAACCAAAGACTTAAATTAATTTTATTTGCATTAGATATGAGAGGTACACTGGAGTGCTTTTATATGAGATCAGAAACAGACTTTTTTCATCTTGTGATAAAGTGCAGTCACCAAATAAAGTCTGTTGTAGAAAGGACTTCGAACCACTAAGTTCTGGGCGAAATGATAGCAGGAGGCTCTCTGCAAGTGTTCGCTGGCTGTGCTGGAAGGTCCAATTAGAACTCTCAGTTCGACTACTCAGTCTTCCGCAGCCTTCGACACGCTTGAACGTCTCTAAAGCTTTTACTTGAAACCCTTCTGGGATACTGTCCAACTGAGTCGACATAATCACCTTACCTGTGAGCTGTAACAGCCATTTAATACGATTTTAATAAGGGAGGAGCTTTGTCCCTCACTTGTCCACAGACCAAATTGTCTTTCGAAGTCCCACCCTGCATTAAAACCCATCTTCTCAAAGGCACATTAGAACTCCACGACAACAAACAAAATTTATATAAGCATAAAAACAGACGATAACGAGGAGCAGATCATGAAGAAAAGGCCTTCGAACTGAACAGGCCCAATTCATGTGCATCACTCTCTCGGCGCCGAGAGTTTGGCTGGTGGATTGCCAGCTCAGTCAAGGTATCTTCCTCAGACTTGTCCACGCCACTAACAGCACAAAGTACCTTCCCTCCTCATTACTTCACTCACATCCAACGCAAAAAACATCACCACTTGGGACATCCTTTCTTGGACTGCAACAATGCGCTCCCTTGCCACTGGCAGACACAGAACGATCCTGGAAACAACTCTTCCACGAGAAGCCTTTGAGGTTCAAAGTCAAGGCCAACCACTTCCACTATCCTGCAGCGACAATGGGCTCGCTGGCATTCATCAAGACAAAGGTAACTACCACATCCAATTTCCTATCATGCTCTAGGTAAGGGAAATGCAGTCATCAACACCATACTGCCATGGAGACTTCCAGGCATTGCATATCTACTACTGATATTTTCTGCAGGCATTGACAGCGTCCTGCAAGCATCCATGAAGATCCTCTCACACATATACTCTCAAGCACTTTTCAAGCCGAGCTCGAAGGCTAAGGCAGTGAAACCTAGTAACAATATGCTTGTGCTCGAAGCTTCAACAGACATGACGAATTCTCGTTCCAGATGAATGAAGCACCAAATCACTAGCCTCGAACCCCGCCGTGAATGCAGATTATACAGGCAAAGCCAGGATGATATGAGCTCAACGAGATCGTCGGGCCATTGGGATATGGCGTGAAAGGGATATCGCAGGTGTCGAGAGCTGAGCTGATCTATTCAGTAAGGGTCTGTCCTCTTGATCCACCTTGATTTCGCTTCGCTTGAAACGTGAGCTGGATGGCGTTGGAGGGCCGCTGGTTTGCACACTCCAGAGTACAGATAACAACCTGCTCTTCGCATTCCATCGATGGAAGTCTCCATACCTCTATCCACATATTGTTTGATCTTGTTGGGCCTGAATGCACAATCATGATCTCGAAACGCTCGTCTCGACCGTCGATACCCATGGCTCCGGAGCCAATCCCCTGGTACAACGGCATCAATACTGTTGAGCGTGCACTCTGGACTTGTTGTCGACTTCCAGGGACCTGTGGTCTTGTTTGATTAAACTATCGGCAGGGATTTCCCCTGGGGAAACATAAACTTATGAGGCTGGATCTTGTGCTGCCAGACCCAACCAGAGCTTCGTCAAGTTATGGCCAGCTGGCCGAGATGTAGTAAATGCTGGTAGATGAGCTGGAAGATAAAGAAGAAGGGGGTGTGGTTGGATTGTATACCACAGAATAGAGTGCCTGGGAAAGGGACCACGCTACGGTAACGTGTTACACAACAACCAGAAACTTCAAAGTCTTTGTCCACATTTTTTGCCACACCTTTGCAAATTCTAGCCAATATGCTGACAAGTTCTACCAATAAGCACCACACACTTCTGCAAGGCTACGACCGAGCTAGCGAAAGCTGCATGTTACTACAAAAGCAATGCAGTGCAGATGCCAAGAGGCCATATCAGATGCCCCCCACGAAACAATGCATGCAAAACGACGCAAGAGGAGGAGAGCAGGAGGAGAAGAGCAGGATCAAATGTATCATCCAACAGCAGTAGGAGTCGTACAAAGTTCCCACTCATAGATGCATACCCCTCTTGCAGCATTACTGCATTCTGCCAGGAATGAGAATTTGGAAAGGCCTTCGCTTGCAGCCGGGAAAAAGCCAGTATGGACATTCATGCTCATACCGATGTACGGTGGCTATGGCTTGCAGTGGAGTAGACCAGGCTGATCATCCATATTCCACAAGGCTATTTGGTTGGAGCTGAAATTCATGCGAAAGTTGGTGCCGGCCAAGCTGTGCAGAATGAAGGAGGCTTCCAACCACCACCTTCCACTCTGGACTTGCTTATCTCTCAACGTTTCCTCAGCAAGGAATGTGCTGAGATGGCACGAGGAAGAGATATTGGACAGACAGCGCTGGTGACAACGAAGGCCAACCGATGAGTTGTGAGCGTTATCTCAACTGTATCAGATTCCAGACTCCTCCATACTTTTGTGTGTTCAACGAGTGGTGGTGGCGACGTCCTATGAGATCATCCCAAATGAGCACGCTTCCAGATACTGGGAGGTTTCCACATCCAATCAGGAGGACATGGCCCTGGGCAATTCAGCCGGTGGTAAGTCATAATATAGAGTGTAGCTTTCCGGGCTTGGATTAATATTTCAATGCCTTGCAGATTGCCATTGTCATTCCTCTCTGTGGGGGGGCTTTGATGGATGATGGAGGAGTACGTATTGCTGTTGATCGGTCTTGGACAATTAGCAATGCCTCCCACAGCAGTTTGTCTTTTGCCTCCTCAAGGAGTCTTGTGATATCTGTCCCAAGACACACATCGCTATTATTGCGGGGTACTTACGAAGTACTTGCTTTTGATATTGAGCTCTTGCTGCTTGCCTTACCTACGTACCTACCATTCATTGTTCACCTACCGACGAGGAAGAAGAAGTGAGGGCGCCAAGCTGATTGAGCAAACAAACAAGCAAACAAGGACAAGGTGAGTCGTGGTTCTGTCTCCGACTCAGGACGCGCTATTCGCTTTTCGGCAAGGAGCTTCTGGCCTCGCTTCTACACAAGGCTGATCATTCAGAGACCAGCCAACTTTTTCTTTCCTGCCGCTTTCTGGAGATCCCCTCACATCAACTTCTCCATCAAACTTCATCCTCCTCCTTTGTTTTCTCTTCTGCCTACTACGCCTCGATCGATCTCTCGACATCCGTTGTCACTTCAATTGTTGTTGTCTCTACTCTTCCTGCTGACGACAGCGACATCTCTCGGCCCCTGCAAGGACGGACCTGTTACATTTCCTCAACAAAACCCTTGGAACGCGCCTTGTTAGTGCCAACTCGGCGTGCACAACCCCCGACTCATCAGACACCTTCATTGGCAGATCTCGATCTCCCCCCTGCCGATCGGAGTTACTGTACGGTAGCCTTTGGTAGGACTCCACGGGGTCTCGGTCGCCATCATGGCCAGTTCCGCTGTAGCAACAATTCATGAGAAAAGTGAGTGTCCCGCTTTAAAGCAGAGATTTGAGCAAAACCGGGGCATCTACTTACTCGTGCAATAGAGTCACCACCAGTCGTAGCACAGAACGGCAACGGTGTCCGACGACAAGGCCAGCACTCAGAAATTGCAAAGGCTGTCCTTAAGGGAGGCGCGGCTGCGATGGCCTCCTCTCTCTCCTCTACAACACCACCCCACGACGGCCTGACAAACATCACCAGCTTGACAGACCCCGACTTCGTCCCAAACTGCAAGCCAGATCGACTTGCACCACCTCCAACTGTCCAAGGCCGTGCAGTTCAAATGGCTACTCCTTTGGCCCATCAGAATGGTGTTGCTAACGCTTTGAGTACTGCTTTGAGTAATGCTTTGAGTGACACACCTGCTGGCAGTGCACCCTCAACAGCCCCAGCAAGCCCTAGATTGTGAGTTAGCTCTCTTTTCCCTATCTACATTCAAATCTGCTTCAAAAGCGAACAACTCGAAAGTGTGCTCTCTCATCTGTCATCGATCTGGAGCAAATCAATCTTGCCCTATTCAAACACAAATCCGGTCACACAGGCTAACATTTTCCCCCACCAGGATGCCGATTCGACAAAACTCCGGTACTTCCACTCCTCGAGTTCGACCACCTGCGACTACGTTGAACATTCCTGGCATGACCAGATCCCGCGTCTCTCCCGATGGAAAGATCGCAGAGAGAGACGTGGGCGCAAAGCTTGTCGTTATCATGGTAGGACTACCAGCCAGAGGCAAGTCTTACATCACGAAGAAGATCCATCGTTACCTATCCTGGCAACAACATGAGACCCAGATCTTCAATGTTGGTAATAGGCGACGTGTTGCTGCGAGTAGTCTCGATGCTACTGCTGGATCTCCTCCCAATTCTCCTCCAAAGGCGAAGCGCACCGGATCTATCGCAAATGTTATCGACCCTCCCACCCAAGCTGCGCATATTCTCTTGAATGGAATTGATCCTATCCCCGAAAACGAAGTGGTAGAACTTCACAAGCTTCCCTCTGCGGAGAACATGGAACAATCTGCCGATTTCTTCGATCCACACAACGAGAGAGCTTCTCTGATCAGAGAGCAAGTAGCCATGGAGACTTTGGACGAATTGCTTGACTTCCTTCTCGTAAAGAATGGTTCTGTTGGCATTCTTGACGCTACAAACTCTACCATCGCACGCCGACAGGTGCTCTTCAACCACATCAAGCGACGACAGCCCAAGCTTGGAATTCTATTCATTGAGAGTGTTTGTCAAGATGAAAAGGTTAGTTACATGCACCACAATTTTGAACTTGGGCTAACTCTTAAAAGCTACTTGAGACCAACATGCGCTTGAAGCTCCGAGGGCCTGATTACAAGGACAAGGACCCCGAGAGTTCGTACAATGATTTCAAGAAGCGTGTTGCCGCCTATGAGAGTGCCTACGTTACTATTGGAGATTACGAGGAGGAGCACAACATGCAATACATCAAGTTGATTGATGTGGGACGCAAAGTTATACATCATCGCCTGCAAGGTTTCCTCGCTTGTGGAATTGCCTCATACTTGTCAACATTTAACCTCTCACCACGACAGATTTGGCTCACTCGTCACGGCAAATCTATTGATAACACGATGTCCAAGATTGGTGGCGATTCCGACCTTACCGAGGAGGGACAAACCTATGGCACGGCTCTGTACAACTTCATCGGTGTTAAGCGAGTTGCTTGGGAGGAGGAACAAAAGGCGAAGATCCAGGAGCTGAGCCAAATTCCACAGGCAGGAGATCGAACTCCACCTTATCCAGAACTGCTCGGCGACCTTGATGAGAAAAACTTCTGCGTCTGGACCTCGATGTTGAAGAGAAGCATTCAAACTGGTCACGAATTCCAAGAAGATGAGAACTATGATGTCAAGAACTGGGAGATGTTGAATGAACTCGATGCTGGCGCCTTTGAAGGCATGACCTACGATGAGATCGAGAACAATCACCCTGAAGAGTTCAAGAAGCGCGCTGAAAACAAGCTCACATACATCTATCCTGGCGTTGGCGGCGAGGGTTACTTGCAAGTTATCAGCCGACTTCGTGACTTGGTTCGTGAGCTTGAGCGTATCAAGGATCACGTATTGATCATTGGACATCGCTCTGTTGCTCGCGTTCTCATGGCCTACTTCATGGATTTGACTCGCGATGATATTGCTGATCTTGATATGCCTCTCGGCATGTTGTTCGCAATTGAGCCCAAGCCGTATGGCATTGAGTTCCACGCATATGAGTACAATGAGAAGACCTTCAACTTCGATGAGATCCCTAACTACAAGACAAAGAAGCAGACTCAGAGAGGCAACTGAGTGCTGTTTGGTCTGAACAACTCCATGGTCTGAACAACTCCACTCATATTCCGTCCGGTGGTACATGTTGCTGCTCATTTTTTCTTCTTTTCTGTTCTATCTTCTCATCCAACCTGGGGAGTTTGGCATTGTCTTTTCTCGCTTTGATGCTATGACATCGGTCCTGGTGTACTGCGGGGAGAATTATTTGACAACGGGTGCGGACACGATTTGCATTTTATGGCGTTTTTCTACGGGGGGTTGTACGATATGAGGGAATACTTTGCTTTGGAGAATTGCGGGCACTTTTTATGGCATATGAGCGGGCGAAGATGGTTTGCTTGCGATATACATACCCTGGGTTGGCTTTGCTATTTTCAAGAAAAAAGCACGATGATGAGACATGAACGACACTGTACTATAACTATGAGCTTTACTTGCTTAGCAGCCTCAGAGCTGTTTTTTTAATATTAATTGCAAAAACTTCGGTGATTTCGCTACTAAGTGATTTGAGTGAATTTGTATACTCCGTAGGTAGGTAGGAAAGATAAAATCAATGATCATGCTCCTATCGAAAGGCTCTAAGGATCAATGGTACTGAGATCATCTATTGTTGATATAAGTAATCATTGTATCGTTTCTAGCTAAGGCAATTTTAGATGGCAGAGAATGTGTCAAAAGAGAGTTTGTTAATTTCCATAGCGTTCTTCTTGTCCGTCTCGCACTTCTCCCTTTCGGCTTCTTTCCTCCTTCGCTTCAGCGGCATCACCCGCATCATTCCCTTCCCTTGCAGGCACCCTGGTTATGCAGCCGCAGCCTCGAATAATCGAAGCCGCCCGCAACCTCACTCGGTCCCTCCCTCTCCACTTCACTCACCCTTGTCTTCTCTCCCTCCCCATCCATCACTCACTCCCAAACGCCCATTTCATCTCAAGCTCAAACACAAATGGATCGCATCCTTCGATATAGCGCCCTCCTCATTCACCACCGCGACATCTCCTGACTTCGGCCACTCTGCCGCTCAAAGGCGCCTTTCTGCCCTTTCAGCCTTGTTGTATGTCTCCCGCACCCTCCACCCCGCAAACAAAAGAACCCTTCCCCCTCGTCTGCCCGTTTCTTTATTTGCTTCGCATTCCGACTGCCTTTTTCTTTTTTACGCACTTCTCTTTGAACGTTTGGAGTGGTACCGTACCTTGCTCACAGGAAGTTTGTGTATAAGAGCGAATCTACGCGCTGCAATTCCCTGCAGTCTGGGAGGACGACGACGACGTCGAAGACCAAGACCAAGTCAAAAACCACAACGAGAACGCCTGTCAATAAGATACCGAGATATACGATACACGAGAAAGTCAAAACTGCTTTGGTTTGGCGAAGATACGATCGCTTCTACAAGTACTACACTTTCGGTAGGATGTCTGCTGCGGCTTCGAAGAAGAGGAAGCTTGGGGATGGGGTCGTCGTGAAGTACTATGCTGTGAGAGCTGGTAATGTACCTGGTGTGTACACGAGTTGGGATGATTGCAAGGCCAATACATATGGTTACAGAGGTGCTCAATGTAAGTTACCTCACCCTTTCAACTAGAACCTCGCTTCCGCCCCCCAGTCAACCGTCCTTGGGAGAATTACCTTCTCTTGAATCAAGTCCACAGCCTCGTCCTAACATCCCCAATCAGACAAATCCTTTCTTACTCGCAAAGACGCCGAAGCCTTCGTCGCGGGCAAAAACCCCTTCGACCCCGATGCCCCAACCAAGTACTATGGACTCGCAGTTGGAGATAAACCAGGCGTCTATACCGACTGGACGGAATGTCAAAACAACATGCTTCACACTAAAGGTCCTAAATTCCGTAAATTCTCGACATGGGAGGAAGCGGAAGAGTTTGTGAAGGATTGGAAGAGCTATCACTTAAAGGAGAAGGCTGCTGCTCTTGCTGCTACTGCTGCGGACGATGAGGAGGAGGATGATGATGATGATGATGACGATGATGAAAGTGATGATTTGGAGGATGATAGACCGAGCGCGAAGAAATTAAAGGTTGAGGGGAAGGTCAAAGTTGGGAAGGGCAAGGGGAAGGAGATTAAGCCTGAGAAAGTATACACGGATGGGAGTAGTTTGGGTAATGGCAAGGCGGGAAGTTCAGCTGGTATTGGGGTTTACTTTGGACCCAATGATCCTCGGTATGTAACTTACTTACATATTCCTCCCCAATCCTCCCCAATCCTCCGCCCCGTACACCCTTAACCAACCACAAAACCACAAAACCACCAAAATGTCCTAACCTCTCCCTCCCCCACCACAGCAACCTCTCCGAACCCCTCCCAGGCCTCCCCCAAACCAACCAACGCGCCGAACTCACCGCGATCCTCCGCGCGCTCGAAACCCTCCCCAAACCGCGCCCGTCGAAATCATAACCGACTCGAAATACTCGATCAGCTGCGTGACGGAGTGGTACAAGAACTGGATCAAGAAGGATTGGAAGACGAGCACGGGGGCGAATGTCATGAATAAGGATCTGGTGGTCAAGGTTAGGGAGTTGATTGATAAGAGGAGAGAGGTCGGTGGTGCGACGGAGTTTACATGGGTGAAGGGGCATAGTGGGGGAGTAGGGAATGAAGCTGCTGATCGCCTGGCGGTGGCGGGGGCGAATGGGGGGAGGGGGAGGAAGTGATGTGATGGGGTTGAGATGGTGATGAAGAGGTGGTGATGATGAAAATGATGATACTTGGTGGAGGGGTGGATGGCTTGCTTGCTAGCAGAGATCTTAAATACCCTATTACTTGCTTTTGAGAAGGCAGGGGACAGACAAACAGACAGATGGATAGATATCTGTCTAGTCGTGGGAGTGCAAAGGCGTTTGTCTTGCATGGAGGGTACATACCTTACCTTACCTTACCTTACCTACCTACCTCACTTGGTGTGGTGGCGTGGGGGACATACATACCGTATCTGTACAGGGTAAAGATCAAATTACCTATCTCTCTTCTCTTTAGTTTTTTATTGTTTGTTTTCTTTTGCCTTTTGAAATAGGGTTCTGCTTTTGTCTGCTTTTTCTGGTTTTTTGGTCTGTAATACCCCCTACTCCGTAGTTGTTTTGGAAGATTTTTAAGGAGTTTTTGTATGTATTTCAATAGATTAGATGAAAGAGGAGATTAAGAAAAGTCAGAAAAATTGAGAAGTATTGAAATAAGACGGACAGACGTACATGTATACATAGTCCATAGCCAACAATATTTACGCGGTAAGAATGGCTCAGTCTCATGGTTGAATGTCTGTCTCATTTGAACTAATAGAAGAAAGAAATTGCAGGCAGAGAGGAGGGACCGGTTTTGTTATGTACTGTAGCCTGTAGGTACCTTTACGTTAACGACTACAAGACTTTTGGCGTGGGCTTGGAGATACCCTCCTGATTTTGAGTAGAGCCAAAAGTGCTAGAGATTAAGCAAGAAGGTTGACGGAAGGTTGAAAAGATAGTAGGAATTGCCGGAATATAGGAACGTTGGTGGGATTGTTGGAGAGGAACTGGCAAGTAGGTACCTAGCTTGGTTCTTCAAAACTTCCAAACATGTCAATTATGCGTTTATCAAAGACAAGTATAGTAGAGGCAATGCTACAACTGTTTCCAAAACCAAAATCAAAACCAAAGGAATGCAGTAAACAAATTCGTAGCTCTCTCTGACTTCAGTGAAAAAAACCGTTGTTACACCATGAAAATTCCCCGTATTAAATGCACAATAATTGTGGATTCTGCTTCTCAAGCTCGCTGATCCAGGAAGCATGTGAAGCACCTTGCCAGCCGATGCAATGCAAAGTCAATCTGGATAAATGCGCCAACTCGTCTCCCAACTTTGGGAAGAAGAGTATACATAAACAAATATGAGTGGAAGGAGCACAAACCAAAGCAAAGCAAAACAATCGACAACAAAGACGACGACGACGACGGTGATATCTGAGCAATGGGTCTGCTGTGATTTGAAGGAATAAAAAGAAGGGGAAAAGATGGGGAAATGGCTTGGGTGCAAGATGCCAACACCACGCCAAGGTGGATCGCATGCCTCGGAGCCTCGGTCTGGGAGGGAAAGGGAGACGCAGTGCACGACTAAAGGTCATTTGGACCTCAAAACCAACCGACATCCCCCTCCCTCTCGCTTTCATCATTTTCACAAGCAAAGACACGGCCAGTTGATTGACATCCCCAGATTCCTCATCATCTACACATCTTCACCTTCCTCTCTCTCGTCCCTTGCGCTCCTCTCGGTCTCAACAAGTCTCCCCTGGATGCAAACTTGGCAATTGATTTGACAAAGACTTGTTGATTGCTCTGAAACAGAGATTGAACTCAACGGTACGTACTCAATTCACCGGCAATTCAGGGCTGGGATGGGATAGCTCGGAAAGAAGTTATCAGAGACAACTCTTACCTCCCATACCCTCTCTCTATACCAAACAAAACAACCAGCAAGCAAGTACTAACATGCCTCCCCTCCAAACAGACTTCCCCTCCAATTCATATCTACCATACCTCCAAATCCGCAAATCATGGCTCCTCAAGCCTTCCCAACAGAACCCTATGCTTTAATGAAAGCACTGCGAGTTCCCCCTCCACCAGGATCCCCATATTCCCTTCCTATCCCCGGCAGCGAGAAAGAGGGACGCACCGCAGTCTACAGACATTGGAGATTTGTCGATCGACCACTCCTTCAAACCCTCGATCCAAAATGCCTCACTGCACACGATGCTTTTGAGACCACGGTAAAGAACCGCCCAAATGCGAGATGTCTGGGCAGCAGACCTTGGGATGCGGCTACCAAGACATTTGGGGACTACGAATGGATGTCATACAGCGAGCTAGCGGTGCGAAGAAAGAACTTTGGTGCGGGTATCGTTCAATTGCACAAGAGCGTGGGAGTAACTGGCGTGCAATATGGTGTTGGATTGTGGTGTCAAAATAGACCTGAGTGGCAGATCTCTGGTTGGTTATTTACTGGGAGCGAAACTGTGTTGCTTGACTGACAATTTTTAGATTTGGGATGTATGTCTCAATCTCTCTTCACGGTCTCGATTTACGACACTCTTGGCCCAGATACCACCGAGTACATCATCAATCACGCTTCCCTGACATGTGTCATCACCTCCTTACCACATATTCCAACCCTCCTCAAGCTCGCTTCGCGCATACCTACATTGAAGCTCATCATCTGCCTGGATCCTCTTGATGCTGGAGAGAAGCCTGGTTACAGTAAGCTTGCTATTCTGAACGATCTTGCCCAAGCTGCAGGAATCGCCATTCACTCCATCCACGATGTCGAGGCATTGGGTGCAGCTTCAAACCTCCCAATGAGGCCTCCACAACCAGAGCACATCATCACAATCAACTACACCAGTGGAACTACAGGAAATCCAAAGGGTGTTGTTCTTCTTCACTCCACCGCCGTGGCAGGAACAGCCACTGCTCGTGTGACCAGCGATGGAGCTCCAAACGACATATACATCTCATATCTTCCTCTGGCGCACATCTACCAGAGAGTGGCCGAGCACAACGCTTTGTCTTCTGGAGCAGCAATCGGTTATTTCCGAGGAGACATTCTTGGCCTAGTTGACGATATGAAGGTCCTCAAACCCACAATGTTCAACTCTGTCCCCAGACTGTACAACCGATTTGGTTCTGCAATCCGCACTGCAACTCTTGACGCACCAGGTGTTAAGGGCGCTGTGGGCAGACACATCATCAATAACAAGCTAGCCAACATGAAACTCCCCAATGGGAAAGCAACTAACAAACACGCCTTCTACGACCGAGTCTGGACACCAAAACTAAAGAGCGCGTTTGGCATGCAAAACGTGCGAGGAATGGTCACCGGTAGTGCCCCAATTGACCCTTCCCTCCATCAATTCCTCCGCGCTGCTTTCGGCAACGATTTCATCCAAGGCTACGGTCTAACCGAAACCTACGCCGTCTCCCTCGGCCAAGTTGAAGGCGACTACAGCACCGGCAACTGCGGCGCCGTCATGCCCTCCATGGAAGCCTGTCTCCAATCTGTGCCTGACATGGAATACCTCGTCACTGACACCCCAAATCCCCGCGGTGAGCTACTCCTCCGTGGTACCGCTCTCTTCAAAGAATACTTCAAGAACGAAGCCGAGACCGCCAAAGCCATTGACGCAGACGGCTGGTTCCACACTGGTGACGTCGCCGAAATCGATTCCCTCGGCCGCGTCAAGATCATTGATCGTGTCAAGAACGTGCTCAAGCTCGCACAGGGCGAATACGTCTCCCCGAACGCCTGGAGAACGTATATCTCGCAAACATGAGTATCGTCGCTCAAGCTTACGTGCATGGTGATTCCACGCAAGCATTCCTCGTTTCCATCTTCGGTGTCGATCCAAATAACTTTGCGCCATTCGCAAGTGGCATTTTGGGAAAACCTGTCAAGCCCGATGATATCCCGGCCATCAAGGCTGCGGCGAAGGACCCCCGTGTGTTGAAGGCTGTGTTGAAGGAGTTGGATAAGATTGGGAAGAAGAATAAGTTTAATAGCTGGGAGAAGGTGAGGGCGGTGCATTTGGAGGTGGAGCCGTTTACTATTGATAATGAGTTGTTGACTCCTACGTAAGTTGTTTTCTTTTCTCCCCTTTTTTCTTTTTTCCTAAGTTAGAAATCTATTTACTGATATTATTTATTCAATTTAGATTGAAGCTCAAACGTCCACAAACCGCAAAGAAATTCCGTCCGCAAATCGATAGTATGTATGAGCAAGCTTTGAAGGAGGAGAGGCCACAGGCGAAGTTGTAGATGTGGATGAGATGAATGGAGAATGTGGAAGGGGTTTGGAAGGGGTCTTTGAGCCGGATAATCGGGTTTTTATGGATGGATTGAAGGATGGATGAGTATAAAGAGAGACAGAAATGAGTGAAGGGGTTGAAGAGATGTGTATTTATATAACCAACTTACTCACTTGAGAGTGCATACATTATGTAAAATCTCAAGAGAGTGGGTCAGTAGAGAGGACGGAAAGCAAAGTACCTATAGTCTACAGGCAGATAGGTAGCGAGGTGAAATGAAAGATAAAGATTTCCCAAAGAGAAAATTGCACCTTCGCTTCTTATTACTCGAGTTTGTACTGTACGTTAATACGAGAACGAATAACAAGAAAAACGAACTGAAAAGGAAATGAAAAGGAACATATAGTTAGATAAATAAGTAGGTATGTAGGGACGTAGATAGATAGATATAGCAAGGTATATGGATGATAGCATTCCATCATCTACCTACCTACCTCTACTCGTATGTAATCTTATGTGAAATACTAGGGAGACTTGACTATTGTGGTACAGCACTTAACCCTCCCTACCTTCCTTACCTAGGTACCGCCTATATTCAATCATCTAATCTTCCAATTTTTGATTTTATTTCATATTCATATTCATATTCATTTGATTGTCCCTCTTCAACTACAACTACACTAACTATATTATCTCAATTATGTCTTGAAACTCGTAAGTAATGAGCTATCTATCCACCTACTATCTCACTACTCCAAAAGCTGCATGCATGCATACGTTAGATCATAGGTATTATTAGGGTGATAGGTAAAAACATTTCTCACTCTCGTTAAATAAACAAAAAATTCTATTGATTTCTCAATTCTTTCATTCATGAAATTCATAATAGATATTATAGGTAGTTGGTTCATCTAGCATGATGAGTTCATATTCATATTCGTATTTCATATACCCAGGTACAGTAAGTAGTACACAGCATGGACCCACCATCATCTATATTCATCATCTTTCTTTCCCATGATTTTTTGTAAGATAGATGGATGGCCAGAAAGCGAGGAGGCAAGGTCAAGCAAGTATAACTCCAGCCCGTTTTTCTTCGCAGGAATGAATATCCAGGAATCCAATTCACTCGCTCGCTCGCTTCGAAATTCTGAGAACTCCCAAATATACCAACCCGTACGCCCCTCCCCAACCCCGCCAATATACACCCGATTTAAAGAAGAAAAAAGCCTATAAAAATATAACGCCGCCCATGCTTCGATCTGTCTCCGCTCTGTACAACACACAAGTACAATACATCAATTCAAATCATCAAGAGAAATCATCAATCCAACCCCCTCACCTCCCTCTCACCTCTTCAGAAACAATCAGAAGGCCACTCAAAACTCGATTTGGTATCCGAATTTGGCAGCGTCTTTTGCGGTGGAGGGATCTCTTTCCTCGTCACCCTATCATTCTTCTTCACATGCTTCTCATCCACCCCCACTTCCCCTTCTCCAACAACATCATCCTCCTTCCGCCCATTTCTCGTTCTAACTCTACTACTCGCTCGATTGCCCGAAGTAGTAGCAGCAGCAGCAGAAGAAGCTCCACTCCCACCCTTCTTCGCAACAGGTTTCCTGGCACTGATATTCACGACTTCGCCATTTGGAAGTCTAACTGTTTTGGGTAGTTTGGGCATTGGAGGGATGGCGGAGTCGTGGACTGATGGGTAGGGATTTTGATTCTGGTTCTGGTTCTGGTTCTGGGTCATGTTTTCACTTTCACTTCTTCCAGTTTGAGATGGTTCTAAGGCGGGGTAATTATGGTGGAGAAGAACGGGCTTGATGTTATCCATGCCTGTGAAAGCGGATGATGGTGGTGGGGAAACGGATTGTCTGCCTCTGCTTCTGTCTTGGACGGGCGGCTTTGATTTGGCGAGGCGGGAATTTGTTGCAGTAGTAGTAGTAGAAGAAGAAGAAGACGAGGCGTTGATGGCTTTGCGTCCGATTTGTCTCACTGATGGGGGAGGTGCAGAGTGAGATGTTGAAGGAGAGGAGGTAGTGCTTGTTTTGAGTGCTTTGGATGGTGGTGGTTGTTGTTGTTGGGAGGAAGTTGGGGCAGGAATAGGAGGTGGTGCACGTCTTGGTGGACTCTTCCTCTTGGGAACAGCTGCAACACTACCACCAATAGCCTTCCTTCTAGGAGGTGCGGTTTTGGACTTAGGATCGAACTCCGAGTCGCTTGTGCTGGAAACAGTGGATTTGTAGGCGTCGTCAAGTTCTAAGCTCTTGCGTTTCTTGGCGGAGGAGTTTACAGTCGGTTGGCGAGGACGGGGCGTGGCTTGGTTTTGTGCCTTGGTAGGTGAAGGTGTGGTTTCATCTGCTTCGATATCATCGTTCTTTCCAGCGGTGGTACTCTCGTTGACGTGGGCCGAAGAGATATCTTTAGAGATTTGGCTGGCTTTAATCATGGCTTCTTCAAAATCTTCGTCGTCATCATAAGCATCAATTGGTTTCTTCTTGATGATGCTTTTAACGGGCACACTAGAAGATGCAGTTCGCTTTCCATGTACTGAGGAGTATTGAGCCCAATGATTGGTCTTCGATTCTGGTCCAGCACTTTCAGATCGTCCTCGGCTTTCCTCGACATCTATTCTCTCTGGCAGAGGGTATTCCACCGCCTTTCCAACCTCATCATCGTCCGTGAGCTGGTCACCAGGAGGAAGATAACCAGACAAAAGTCGCTCAGATAGCAGAGATGGCATAACACCAGGTACAAACTTTGGTTTTGAATATCGTTGTTGTCCTGGAGTTGGTAATGGTTCGGCTAGTGCTTCATTCAATTGACGTCGTGCTGCCTCGAGTTTGCCTTCCAGGTCGCTAACTCTCTTAGACAATTTCTGTTGCTTCTGCAAGTCCCTACGCGAAGACACTTTGCGTGCTTGATGATGATCACCGCTGTAATCCGCAACCGAACCACCATCACTCGTAAACCTCTTCTTGATATTGCTCAAAGAACTCTTCTTAAAGTGAGAAAAAGTCTTGCTTGGAGATGAGGTACTGGAATATGTTGTCGATGCCGCGACCGAGCTAGGAGTCTCCGCACGGCGACTGTGAGAAAGGTTAGGCGCATCCAAAAAGACGCGACCTTTTCGCTTCTCCTCCGTACCCACGCTCGACTCAACACTGGTTCTTGGATTGCTCTCAGCAAATTCAACACCAGAATCATGCTTATGAGCAGAACTTGTGGCGCCAAACGCTTCAAAACTCTGTATTTGCCCGTTGGGGAAATGGCCACTTTGTTTCAGCTCGGCATAGATTTTCTCTGCCTTTGCCTGTCGTTCTCGTAGGATCCGCTGTTGTGGCGTTTCCACCTCCTCCGGCTCGGGTTGTGATTTGAATAGCTTCCAATTACTTGGATTGAACGAAGCAGCAATCGACTTGCCAAAGCGGAAGATGCTCGAGTGTCGAGATACATCTGACTGCCCAGTGGTAGATGGTACGCAGGAAGTCGGCCGTGGCTTTCCTCCTCTATTCTTGTATGCCTCTTGTTCAGTCTGGTATTCCTCCAATAGATCCTCATCTGTGCCCAAATATGGTACCGGTGGCTTCTGACTAACTCGATCGTTCATACTGCCCTCCACAAACTTCGAAGGACGGTTCTGCTCTCCAGATCGACGAGACGTAGGTGAATTGGGCGTCTTTCGGCCTCTCGGGGGACCTCGTGAGGATTCGATTGGACTTGAAGCAGGAAGTGGCCAGGCACCAGATCTTTGACGTTTCTCAGAATGTGTTGCTGCTGCAGCATCGGCTTCTTCGTTTTCGCCATGGTCGGAGTTGTATGAGAGTTTTGATTGTCGGTTGCTGAAGAGACGCTTTGTGCCTGCGGTGCCCGAATTCGAAGGTTCGGGGATCTGCGAGTTTCGTTCGGAATGTATATCGAGCGAGGATCGTTGACTTGATCTCGAGCGATCTCGAGCACGCTGTGGTTGAAATGTTAGCGGCGTCGGCCAACAAAGTTTCCTGCAGGAGATCGGGACAGTGCATGTGACAAGTCGATGTGCTGCAATAATAATATAATATATTTTGAAATGAACGAACCTTTGCAGAGGAGAACATCTTGCTGTCCTTTTCCCTTTCTTAGGAAAAGGCTGTGATATCGAGTTGCGTGTGGTGCATTCGGAGCAGGCGGTTCGAGGGTGGAATGTTTGGTTCGGTATTGTTTTGACGTGGAGTGCCAGTATTATTTATTTATTGACATGCGAGAAACGCGGATGTAAACAAAAGATGAACTTGATCTGAACGAGGGCGAACTTCGAGTTTTGACCAAAGGGAAATTGCAGTGGATTTTAGCGTAAAGAGTAATTGGATAGATGCCTGCTGCAGGAGAAAGGCAGGAGTTGTTTTGTGTTGTGTTCTCGTCCTTCTGTCGTGCTCGAATTGTGGTCAAATCATGCAGAGTTCATGCAGGAGTGAGAGCGTGAGAGTGTCACTTTTTGGCGTTGTTGACCGCCCAAAACCCCTTTTTTTTTGCGTATCACTGCCGTCCTTTAGCCGAGAGAGTACCCCACACTTTAGCCGATCAGTGATCTATTTTAGTGGATGGCAGACAACATTGACATTGACAACGGCTCAAACTCTAGATCTTCTAGAAGGCCCATCAGCGAATGATTTAGACAGCGGAATCTGAACATCAAACATCACATGGAAGAACTAACCTTCAACAACATATAGCACACACACTTTCGGAGGTACTGTAGACCACAAGACCATTATCCGATCATCATCAATGTTTGAGGGTAGTCAGATTATCATCTAACTTCCTTATAGTTTGTTAACTTTACGACCTGTTATTTTCAAAGTTTCAATTTCGACAAACTCTCTTGAGGAGTTGAGGTAATGGCAAAGAAAAGTATCGTTTAAAGTCTAAGTGATTTGATGTATAACTTTGGTATTTAAAGACGGCGCTTTCATTGGGATTATTGGACTTGAATGTGCCATTTGGATTGGCGGTCGGGCAACAAGAAGAAGAAGAAGATGAAGACGACAGGAACAGTGCTCCCAGCTCAAAATGAATCGATGAAAATGCGATATCATTCAACAATGAGCATCACAAAGTCAACCATCATAACAACAGCAGCCCTAGCCAATTAGGAATATATTTCCTAGACTCGGAGCTCCCACTGGTCGAAGTAAAGGTCTAGCTTTATAGTCATGTGACTACGCGATTTGTTGTTCTAGCGAGGATCTTATCTCTTCTCTGTCGACATCATTGTCTTCAGACCAACCAAATCCTGTTATTATATACGGAGTACTGGTACACTGCAGTATTGTCCAATAGTATTTCGAACAGAAGCAATCTACTTCCTAACTTGGTAGAGAGGGTACGTATGTCTAATCTAACCTGAACCTATAAATAGTATACTACCTCGTATGGATGCATTCCGTGCCGCTTGAATTTATCCGCCGGTCACCTGACTTTGTATACTTCAACCTTGATATTGGAACAAGAAGATTGACTGACGACGATTAGTTCGCAGCAAGTACCTAAATCTATTCAAACATTCTTCTCTTCGCCATGGGGACTTTCACTCACGCTCTCCTGATCAATCTCGGCCTGCTCGCCTCTCGCGTCTACGCCGTTGTAGAAGACACTAGCAAAACCCCAGATCTCAATCTCATCGAAGGATTGAGGGGTATAAAATGGCTCGAACCAGAGCGAAGTGTACTCGTCCATCTCGCGACGCCTGATCTAACCTTCTGTACGTCTCTTCTAAAGTTTTTCAGCACCTCTAATTCTCTTATCCTCCCGGTTCTTCTCACCATTCAATAAAGGCAATATACTAATCCAAAATGCCGTGAAAGGGAACCAACGTGACGAGTTCGCAACGAAGCATCCCGGCGCCTTCATTTTCAACTTCACACTCACTCCAGACAACCTCACTCTCCTCCTAAATGACGAGCCCATCCTGCCCCGCACCCAGATGTACGTCCCAGCGTCCATCCGCGCCCAACAAACTATCGCAACCCCTGGCGGCTCCACCAACTCAAACATCACCGAAGTAGCCTCCATAATGGAATTAGACTACCATCTCTCAACCCCCGACTACACCAGAAGCACCGCAGACTACAACCGAAAATACAACCCAGGTCTCAGTCTCGACATCCTCCGCGCCGGCATGCCCCACCACCCCGGCTACAACATCGCACTCCCTTCAGCATCCCAGTACATAATCTGGGTCTTCATGGAAGATCTCTCCGATCATCCACTTAACACACCTTTCTCTACCATCCCCTCCGAATCAGAGAAGTTTCCCTCACCGAACGCTCATCAAACGTCCTAGCCCCAGGCAAAACGACCTACAAATCTCCCGAAGAACTAGAACCATGTCATATTTCGTCTTGGCTCTGTGATGATATTTATGTCTATCCATTTTACCATTACGTTTTTCGACAGAACTTCGATCAGTATGGGAGGAAAGGGTCGATGAGGCGGTTTTTGGTGGCGAGGTGGGCTGGGTTGGTGGGGATCGTAGGGTTGGGCCGGCGGTGGTGGGGTTGGTGGTTTGGGGTTGTGCGATGGTGTTGATGCTTGTGAGTGCTGTGTGGAGGGGTGTGATGAGTTTGGTGAGGATGTATAAGTCGAGGATTCAGGAGGTGGATGATTGGGTTGCGGATGAGGAAGTTGATGGGTTGTTGGAGGGTGATGAGTATCGCGAGGACTTTAAGAAGGATGAGAAGTAAATCTTTGAGAAGAAGAAGAGAAGGAAAAGGAGAAGTTTCGCGGAGCCCCTCTTCCAACCTGTCTCGAATTCCTATCAACATGGAGGAGCGCCAAACCACATGAAATAGCGACGACAGATCCCTCTCTTTGTCTCTCCCTCTAGCAACATACTCACATCTTACGTTTGTTGCAAGCCTGTTTCAGTTATCAAATCTTTGTATGAATAACGCAGAGTCAGATCTATTCCAAGTTAGCGATCTCAATACACCGGACATTACCCGGTTTTCCTTCTTTTCTGCACAGCCTTATTCGCTAGTTTGCGATTGTGAGATAGGTACCGGTTCAGTTAATTTATACAGAAGACATGTTTTTCTAGATCTTAAACACAAGTAAATATGGGAACATCCTCAACTGCCAGCGCATCAGGGAATTCCCGAACCTCCCATGATACTTCTGGGCTGTGGAGTGGATGAACAACCTCGTTATTCAACAAGAATTGAGATTAGTGGCTGAGTATAGTACTCGGGAGATTTCAATTGAAAAAGTAGGAGTCTCCAAGCCAATTAATTGGTTGAAGTGTCTGGATCATTCCTCGGCCAAATGACCAAGCCAGAGCAATTGCTTGAGCCCCCTTTGGATTGATATCGAAGTAAACAGTGTTTGCTTTGCTTTGAGAGTGGACGGTGGATATATGCATCATACGACCTCCCATTATTGACACTCTTTTTTCTTCTCTCCGCCCAATATTGCATGACTTTGCTGATTCGCTTGTGTGTTGAGATCTGGGGAATTTAGCCTACAAGTAATCTGCGACCCCACCATTCATATAGTACCACCTTAACAGACGGGATATAATCCCGCGTGGCACACTGGCAATTCCTCGCCAATGTACCCCGCAAAAACCACTCTTCACAAAAAAAGGGAACCGAGTGATCTGGCGAACCGAGTGATCTGGGGAACAAGATTGGCGCGATCATTGGGCTGATGAAAGAAAAGGGTGGACGACCACGTTCAAAGAAAATCCATCCTGGAAGAATACAACCCCAAAAGCACAAAACCCCATGCACAACCTTACCTCTACTCTACAAAGCCCTCGTGGCGTCGTGAAAATGAGGTTATTGTCGTTGAGAAGCCCTCCTCGCTTGTCGGTAACCGGCGCAAGATCACCGAGAAATTAATTATTCAGGTAGACCACATGGTGCGAAATAGATTACCAACATATTGCGACTGTTTCGACAAGGCCAATTTCGTTGGTCATTCAGCCCGGTAGAGCGGGATTGCGCTGTGCTTTTATTGTTTATTCCCTACGTTGTCTCATTATTTAGTCTTTTTCATGGTTGGCGGTGTTACTATATGTTTTATTATATGCCCAAGAGTTGTTCCACGGGTAGCGGGATGGGCGAAAGGGAATGCCCAAAAGCGAATAGGGACAGATGAACTCCGTCTTGGTATTAAAATCCTGCTCTTGGCTTGATGGAAGTGTAGATATATAAACTGAGGGAATGTTCCTTCCTTTCGTCATCCCGCAGTGTTTGATCGATCTTTGCTCCATCTAGTCACTCTCCTTGATCAGTTCACAGGCATCCAATCAATATGAAGTACGCATTTGCCTTGTCGGCCTTGACGGCTGTGGCCTCTGGACACTCCATCTTCCAACAGATTGTTGCTGGTGGTGTTGAGTATGGTGAGTCAACTCTCTCTCGCTCTCTCCTGAACAACTCAAGATATTCGGAGCTCGCATCTGACATCTGACAGGCATTGGTGTTGGAATTCGAAAGCCACAATACAACGGTGTATGTTGCTGTGCTCTTCCCTCCGTTTCTGCTATTGGATTTGCTGACTCGTGAGACAAGCCTATCAATGATGTCCTTTCTAACGACATTGCTTGCAATGGAGGACCAAATCCTACGACTCCATCAAACCAGATAATCAATGTGGTTGCTGGCCAGACCGTCCAGGCCAAGTGGAGACACTCTGATGCATGTAAGCGAATCCAGATTACACTTCCCTTTGGTTATCATGGCTGACATTATCTACAGTGGTTATTGATGCCAGCCACAAGGTATGCACGTTTGATGTAGATTACAATCCATATCTGACTTCTGAAAGGGCCCAGTTATGGCATATTTGAAGAAAGTCGACAACGCCTTGACCGACACAGGAATTGGAGGCGGATGGTTCAAGATTGAGGAAGCCGGTTGGAACCCCACCAGTAAGCATTGTTTACCACAGAGAATGGTATATATGCTAATCCTTCAACAGCGAACATTTGGGCTGTCGATGATCTGGTATTTATCTCCCGACTGACTTTGACATCATTCGGGTCTGCGAGCTAACTGGTGATTCTTTTTAGATTACCGCGAACGGTACTCAGAACATTAGAATCCCAGCTTGCATTCCTAATGGACAGTATCTTCTCCGTGCTGAGCTCATTGCACTTCATGGTGGTATGTACATCCTTCCTTTATCATGAGTGTGCATGTTCTACAGCTAACACAACGCAGCTAGCAGCACTGCCGGAGCCCAATTCTATGTAGGTTGCCTTGATACTCAGATACAAAGGAAACCAGACCTAACAGAATCTTAGATGGAATGCGCACAAATTAACGTGTCGGGAGGTACTGGAACCGCAAATCCTGCAACTGTTTCCTTGCCAGGCGCCTACAGCGTATGTTATCCCCTAAAGAAGACGAAATAAGTCGGAAGCAGCATCTAACTCAACACAGCCATCCGATCCCGGAGTTCTCCTCAACATCTACTATCCTCCTCTGACATCCTACACAATCCCAGGTCCAGTAAGAACAATCCCTTTTCTCTCCGTCTCCCTCCCCTAAATACTTTACCTTTCCTTGCCCCCCCCCCTCTCCGTCTTTTCATCAAATTAGATTGGATCATCTAGCTAACCAACCCCCCTCAAAAAATAGCGACCTTACGTCTGCGGCGGCACTCAACCAACCACCAGTGCAGCAACAACACAAAGTCGAACAACCACCGCGGGTGCAACGACAACAGCAGTCAGAACGACCACAACTCTCGTCACCTCTACCACTACCGCCCGAACCACCACAACTTCAGCCGGTACTGGAACTGGTTCTCCGCTTTATGGACAATGTGGTGGCCAAGGATGGACTGGACCTACCACTTGTGCCCAAGGTACATGTGTTGCTAATGGCATTTGGTATAGCCAGTGCGTGCCGTAAGCGGGGACTTTATACAATGCTGTCAGTGGAGTAGACGGAGGGGCAGGGAGAAGGGGGGGGAGGTTCGTATGTAGTGATAGATGGAGGGTGGAGAGACCGTGGAGTGTAGGAACGGCTGGTGGTCTTTGTGGAGTGGCCGAAGGTTTACTATATGTTGACCTTGGATTCTTGTACATATCGAAATTAAATTCTTTTGTGTGCAACAATCTATCAATAAGAAAGTGATACTGGCAAACAGTCGTACTAGTAGCGATTATATTTGTGTGACGGCAATCTATTATAAACACTAGATAATAGAGTCTGCTGTATCGGAAAGCGAGAACGTGTTCAAGAACGAGCATTGAATATACCTACTCGGAGCGCGGGAGCTTCCATAAAGTGAGCTTCCAATAGCGTTTCATGAGATCGTCAAAAATGCGATGTGCAACAAAACCAAAAGAATTCCATCAGGTGTATAAATTCTTGCTAGCTCAGGGAACAACAGACTCGCTACATAAGAGTTAAGAACAAGCATTGAATATATATACTCAGAGCGCGGGACCTTCCGTAAAGTGAGCTTCCAATAGCGTATCATGAGATCGTCCAAAAAAATGCGATGTGCAACAAAATAAAAAACTTCCATCAGGTAATAAATTCTTGCTGCCTCAGGCAACAAATGTACTATATAAGAGTTACGAACAAGACCTACCTAACTTGTTAGGCCCAGGATACCATGTATGTTGGGTTTTTATATACAGTACCAGGGCAAATGTGCGAAAATCTCTTCTCGCTACCGACAAATTTCAAAAACCAACTTTGGTTCCAAAGATTGCCTTGTTACACAAGAAGTGTTTCTGTCCTCATATTTTCGGCTGCTACTGTTGTTCTCCCAGAAATTCTAGCTTCAATTATGGGGACCGGAAGGAGTGGAATTCGGAAAATGTTCTATTGGACAGCTTCGACCCCGCACAATCCGACTTACTTTCCTATCACTTCGAAGTATTGCCCAACTTCTCGTACATATCGAATTATTAGTCAAAGGTAGGAGATAGTAAACTGACTTATGTCACCCAAGTACAAGCTCTTGATTGGCTAAGAGGCAAAAACAAACAAAGGGGGTCGATTCACCTGAATGAATGGAGGGCATTCAACCTGGCAATTGAGATTTACTGAACGGAACGGAAAAAAGTCCTCATATTCTCTGTATATCTACTATATCATTCTCAAACTTGACTCTCAGATAGTGTTTATATACTTGTAGTAGGCCTTCCCCCCACGCCTTAGCACCTTACCAAGTACAATCAGTATCAGCCCACCCAACATCTATTTCAAGACAAGCAGTCCACAAAAGGTAGAATCCGTCCTCACCTCCCTCATACATCGCTTCTTGCCACTATCCTCATAGAAATGTCCCCGTCCTTTACTCCAGTCCACGCAGAACTCCTTAACACCCGGTATATAAGGCACTCGACATCCGTCTCTGGGATCGAAGGAGAATGATCGACCGTCGTTATAGTACCAGGTTGCTGGGTTGTAGTTGCACTCGAATATGCTGCATAGTCCTGTGATATCCCAGCGATCTGCTTGAATCGTTGCTGCTAGCCCCGTGACGAGAATTGAGATTGGGGTGTTTAGACGCATGGTCTGAATAAGTTGGTTAGTGGTTGGTTGTAAGGTGAGGCCTGGAGATTGAAATGGATTACATACTATCAGGGAGAGTTGGAAAATGCTCAGAGTGTCTTTGTCAAGATGCAAGATATGGTTTGATTAAAATCTGTTGATTTGACTTGCGGCTTTTGTATCGTGGGGATGAGAGTGGATGAGATGAAGAACAGATACATCCCTTTGAGGAGATTTATGCCAGTACCTATACAGGTCTGACTTGTCACAGACAACACATTCTAACCATCAGGATGTCTGTAATTGGCAAAGATAGAGAAGATCAGTTTAAACCTTCATAAATGAATTTCTTATACTTAGTTGCTCGGTTGCCCTTTCAAGATATGGAAATGCACGCCCTATATTACCCAGGTGCGGCGGGCTCAAAACTCGTATATTTTTACGTAGATACCTGCATCTATAACCGGTCATTCTTCGGCAGTTGACAAGAACATTGAATTCTTCTCGTCAACGATTGGCCTTCTCGTATTCCGGTCCATTATTGGGAATATGCAGAAAGTAAAAGTGGGATAACAAGGGAATTTGTACGCAACTTTTTACGGAAAAATTGAGACTATCGGTAGATTTATCGGCGAGCCATCCTCTTTAGTCTCTTATTTCTGAACGAAAGTAGATCATAGATCGTGGGGTAGTATCAATGGTGGGGTATCTGCGAAAAGCAGACTAGATGCGATCAGGAAAATAAAGAAGAAGAAGAGAAAAGAAGTCAATACACTTTCAGATATATTCTGACTCCACGGCAATGGCCCTCGGAGAGCTAGCGGAGCCTCACCTGTAATCTAGAAACCTAAGTGACCTACAGTTTAGAGTACTGTACTAGCTTATATTTTACGTCTACATGGGTATGTCTATGCAGGAAACAGGTGGCTTACACGTTCTCACAATTCTAGTTGGTTCCATCCATTCCAAGAGCAAAAACTTGCCAAGTACACTGTAATTGTGATATCCTGTATACAAATCGCCGTAGGTCTGGTAGGAGACGGACTAATATATTTTATATAATCAATATTTTTGTTCCTAGACACTTCATTGCCATCTTCCAATCACAATCCGTCCCCATATCAGAAGAATCACGTCGCAAACGCCAGCACTCTTCCACAACCATCAAGCTCTTCCAAGTTATACCCAAAGGCCAATTCGCCGCAGCTGACTTCGCTACCAGATCCCTAATTCTGTCATAAAAGGCCTCGCGAGCCATGCAGCCGATGACCATGAGCGCCCAGTTCACACGGAGCATGAGTCCATTCGGCAATGCTTCCAACATCTGCAAACTGGAATCGACGTGGTAGATGATTTCAAGATCATCAACATCAACGCCAGAATGTACGACGCGCAAATAGATCTGTGCTGCGCGGGCAGATAGTAGGGTTACCGTTTGGCTATCTGCTTCTAATTTTGATGGGACGGCTGTGCACTTGCTTTCAAGTGCCCGAATTCTCTCTGTCAGAACTTTTCCTATTGAGGAGGCACGTTGAGAAAGCTCTTGTCTCTGTAGTGATTTGTTTTTGAGATGAAACTCTTTCCATTGCGCAACTTGACTGATCTCGGCGATGCTTGCCATTATCGATGAATGGCAGCCCATTAAATCTTGAGTTTTGATCTGTTCGGTGTGAAGGTACACAATGTAGTCGAAGTGTTGACTGTTTCTTGGAGCTGAATTGAATGTCGCATTGGACATCACATCGATCCAAACGGCACAGGTGACGTGAAATTCAAGGCTTCGTTGGATATCTGGGCAGGAGAAATCGTTCATGGCCAGCTCAAGTGGCGTTCGACCTGAGATGGAATCTTTTTGGCTGTTTAGCGTACTCAAAATAGTCATCGTGGCTTGATGATGTACTTCCCAGCTTCCTTCCAGCATGCTGAAGATCTCCAGGCTGATGAGATGATGTATGACCTCGAGTATGTGGATACCTGTTCTGACCATCTCGCTTGGCGTTTGTTTATGCTCGCTAAACTGTGCAACGAGAGCCATGAGACCATGCGAGGCAGAACTTTGTCGTTTTATGATATCCGTACTAAATCCAGTTTCTGACGTTGCCAGTCCTCGGAACGAACCATCAAAACAGGTGCTCACACTCAGAGCACTCTGATAACTAGGCTCGTTGCCGCACAGGCCACTCAACAGCCAACGATAATCCGCCGCGGTCGACATGGGAAAGAAGCCAAACTGTACCGGAAATACAAACTCTAGAAAAAGCTTGAGTAGACGTGCGTCCTCCTTTGAAGACTTGTTGGTCGGTAGAGACGCACCTAAGCCACCATCCCACCATATTGAGTTGGGGGATGCGAATGATTGGTGTTCAAGGGCGAGGTCCATTGAGGGTGTGCTGTTCAAGCCACCTGAACTGTCTATTTCGGGCTTGTTTTGACCTCTGCGTCTCTGAGCTTTGTAATGAAGTTCTGCAGTTTTCCGAAGCTGTCCAGCCTCTTCAGATGCCATGATTTCTTTCCAGCCCCGCTTGCCTTGCATCCAGTCTGGCGGAGAGACTTCATATCCTAGGCACGGAAGTTTACGTGTGTTACAGTTCGCACAGCGTGGAAGTGTTTCGTCGCACTTCTTTTTGCGAATGCGACAAGTATAGCACCCCGCTCTGCTTCGTAAGGCAGACATGATTACGTCCGTAGATGATCTATCTCACTATGGTGTATATAGACTGCATCGAGTCGCATAAGTCCGTAAGATTTCGATTTGGATCCTGCAATAAGAGCTTATCTGCGGTTGCGAAGACAGAAAGTCCGCGAAGCTGAGGGCGTTGCAGTATACACCATGCCTGTCTATGCCCGTTCAGGTTAGTGCAGCCGCGGTCGAGTAAATACCCCAGGCATCCTCGATGCTCCTGCACCATTCGCTTAAGCCACGACCCTATCCTGATGCACCAAGGATAGAGTTACAGCGTATGATTAGCCTATGATAATATTATTGGGCTTTCCATTTCTTGTAAGACGGCCAGAAGTTAAGTTACGACCAAGGAATTTGTGTATAAAATGTCGAGGATATTCTCATTTTCATTGCGTTCATAATTTAGAAGACTTATCAAATCACTCATCACACTTTACATCCAAACCAAAGCCCTTCATTTCTCTACCCAGCAGATATCTTTCCTAAATATCACCATGGCAGAAATCAGTGCAATTGAACCTCTCCTCTCTTCCAAAACAATTCACCAATTCCCCCTACCAACATGGATCGAAAACCTTTCCATCCGATCGAACGGACAAATTCTCGTTACCTTCACGACGGCTCCAGAAGTTTATCTTGTTGATCCAAACGATTCTTCCAAGACTGTTTTGCTTCATAAATTCCCAGACGTTGGTGGGATGTCGGGGATCATCGAAGTCGAGCATGACAAGTTCTACGTCGCGGGAGGCAACTTTGATCTTAAGACCATGAAGAATCAAACAGGATCATATATCTTATGGGAAATCGACCTGACAAATTTTGATTCTGACGGCAAAGCAACCGTGAAGGAAATCACGAAGCTTGAGAAGATTGGAATGCCAAATGGACTGGAGCTGCTTTCAAAATCCGAACAGACTATCCTGGCTGCCGACTGTGAGGCTGGCGCCGTCTTCAAGATTGATGTTGCGAAAGGCACGCATGAGGCAGCAATATCCGTTGACGAGATGAAGAATCCCGAGAACCCATTTCTTCCAATCGCCATCAATGGCATTGCTGTCTACAAAGACTACCTGTACTGGACCAACTCCTCGCAAGCACTGTTCTGTCGAATCAAGATTGACAAGGATGCCCAAGCCATCGGAGACGTCGAAATCATCGAGCAAGGACTCATCGGCGATGATCTTTGCATTGACAAGGCGGGAAATGCCTGGGTGACTCGAAATCCATTCAATACTCTCGCTGTAGTAAAGGCCACTGGCGGTGCTGTGACTGTCGCAGGGAAGATCGACAGCCTCGAAATTGCTGGTGTGACTGCTTGTCAATTTGATAGACGGAGTGGGCATGAGCACATGCTTTACGTTGTCACGAGTGGTGGTCTGGGTGGACCGGTTAATGGCAGTGAAGTCGAGGGTGGAAAGGTCGCAGTTATTGATACTTCATCATTCAAAGTGTGAAGATTAGGAAAGACACGGGGCATGCTTGTTGAATCTTTGGTATAGAGGATGAAGTAGTTTTTGTAAAGCTATGGTTGACTTCAAATATGTTGTCGTTATACCACTACAATCAGTTTATAACAGAACCTCCACAACCAGTGACTATACATCCTGTGACTAGAGTTCCTCCGCGATCTCTTTCTCTTTCTTGTCCACAATTTCACTGGGTTGCCAGTATGGGGCAAATTCCCAAAATTCACAGCGAGTCTTGTTGTGCCAGGTATCAGGAGTCTCCTTGAAAACTGCCGGTGCAAAGAATCCGCGTTCAACCACACCAATTTTTTCATCCTCATATGCGGGCAGTTTTGGTAGCCACGCTGGAGAGTTCTGGTATGGCGGATTTTCATAAGGACTGCCATTGGGATCTCCAAACTTTACGAAGTTCACGATCCAGTGTTGCATGTAGTGAGCAGCGTTCTCGGTGAGCAACCCTGGCGCAAGAGGATTTTTCTTGTCGTGGGTTCCATTGAAGTACTACAGAATTCATGTTAGCGAGCTTCAACTTGCATCTGCTCAAAAATGGATAGCAGAACTGCAATGGCGAGGGCAGGAGAGCGCATCTATCTTCTTACCGTATATGAACAATCTTGTCCATGAATAGCTGGAGAAATGTCGAACACATATTTGTATGTCCAGGTTCTGCTGAATGCTTTCAGCAGATAGGCAGTGTTACAGACAACCGCCACGTCGGCCAAGGCATTCGCAACTCTTTGAACGTGTCGTCTATGGAGAAACGGTCCTGGCTTTGGGGAGGGATAGAGTGCAACCATTGTGTCAATATCTTCGGTTGGCATATCAGGGAAGACTTTCTTCACGTGATTCAGGAAAGTGTTGTCATCTTGTATCCAAGGAGGCGTGAAAAGCAGTCCTTCATTACCATTATGGGCAACAAAAACTTCCACGTCTCTCCAGAATCTACCCAAGCGGAGAGCAATTGGCAGTGGGGCAAGAACGTAATCTTCATCCACCGCTGGTCCAAAGGCGAATAGACCATATGGTGAGTTGTACGTTATGTTTCGATTCGCTCGCTCCAGATCTTCCTCTGATGCAATTTTCAGGCCTTCGAGATTAGATTTGCCTGATTGCTTTAGGAATTCGTTGTAGATAGCTGTCTCTTGTTTGTCGGAAGCCTCTGGGAAGTATGCAGGACTTTGCAATATTGCCCTTTTGAACGGTGGTCGGGTGACTCGTCTTTGGCGACTTGGGCCCCCATAAGCAACTATATGGTGCAGAATGGATGAAGCTCCAGCTGATTCTCCCATGACGGTCACTTGATATGGATCACCGCAGAAATCAAGAATGTTCTCCTGTACCCAGTCAAGAACGCGAGCCTGGTCATGGAGACCGGCATTTGGTTGTCCTTTTTGCTCGATGAAGTCGGGTGACGTAAGGAAACCAAACGCTCCGAGCCGATAGTTGGCCGTGACCTATAATTTACACTCATAAGTCATCATGTAATCGATGGGGGTAAAAGAATGAATGCTGACATATATAATGTTCTCAGCGCTGTCGGTAGTGTTGAACATGGACGCATTGAAGAGGCCTAGCGGCGGATTGAATATATTCTTGTGCCCGAAAATGAAGCCTCCTCCATGCAACCAGACAACCACGGGCACTATTAAATGTCAGATAAGTACAAGTAAAACCATAGTAATGTTTGTCTTACCAATAGGACACTCATTGAAGCCTTCATCTACCAGTGCTTTTGGTACCATCACATCAAGGAGCAAACAGTCCTCGCTTGCGTTAGGAATCTTCTCTGGTGGATCTGATGGACCATCTTGGATTGGTGGCTTTGTGTATTTGCTAATGTCTCCAAGAGTCCAGGAACCGATGAAATCTTCTGCTGCATCAAACCACTTTCCAGTCGTCTGATGACACACTCGATATGAAGAACCATCATTGATCGGCTTGTCAGACTTATTGGGGATTACATCAGGTGCTTCGGGCTTTGCAAATCGTAGGTTACCTGTTGGTGGCTTTGCGTACGGAATGTTTGCAAAGGTATAGAACGAGGGATTTTTCTCATCCTGCTCTCAGCGTCAGCATCAGCATATTGTAAATGGTTTACACAACCAGGGCAAATCTCCTACATTTACTTTTCCAACGTGGATCTCATTGGGAAGCTCCACTTGAACGGGTCCTGTCTTGGGCTTCGGGAGCGCATTGGCCTTCAGGTTGTCAATCACTTGTTGTCTGTTGTTCTTATGATAAACACTGTCGGACTTTCCGTGTACTAACGTGGCTAAAACTGCGGTGGCTACCGCGAGGGTAAAGTGAGCCTTCATTTTAAGGAAGGATCAAACGTAAAACGCGAAAGTTGCTTGCGGGATACAGAAAGTTGCAGGTGGTTATCGAGATTTATATACATCAACTAGCATTATGGGGAGGAGGGATTGATTACCCATTGGCAGATCAACCGTGAGTGCTCTACGCCACATACTATGACTTCTTTTGATACTACTGCCGGTGTTTCTCTTGATTGACCGCAGGAATTCCCACTAGCTAGGTTTGGAAAGAATGCGGGGAGGAACTGCTGCCAATATCAAAATGACCCATCACTTCTGGGCGGATTGCAGGTGCCGGCAGATCTCGGTATTCAAGAAACAGGGCAAAAATAAAAGTATAAAATGACAAAAAGCAATACTCGCTGAAAATGATTTGGGCTGTCGACTACAATTGGGTATGTTCACAATAATGACGGGACGGACCGCGTAGATCCGGCAACGACTCAGCTTTAATCTTTTCACGGCCAGTCAATGATCCTTAAACATTACACAAACTCTCCCACTAAAATAAGACCGAAGTATTATTTGACCAGCAACACAAATAGCTCATATTATACTTGCTGTGATAGCAACGTAGAAAGCTACGACCCAAGATAGCGTATGAATGAGCACCATTACTAGATCTAACAGTCAAGCACTCTGCATGGTGCCAAAGCGACAGTGCCTTAGCACTTTTACAGACTTGGACATGATAAAATGGAATAGATCTGAAAAACGCGAGGTGCAAATTTTGCCAAAAGATGGATGGGATTGCTTGAAAGATGTAAATTTCTTAGCGCCATGCTGAATCGTCTTTAAATGTCATGAAGACCGATGTTGATTGAGCTCTTCCTTGGAACCACGTACAGTCCAATATCGCAAATCATAGCCAAATCAAGGCATTGCATGTCAACGGTATGAAACCGTAAAGAAAAGCATACAACTTGTCAGCCACAACTTGATCGAAAATAAAGACTTGCTTGACTTGACAGATTGGTGAGTGTGTATGAGATGTTAGTAACAATAGATAAACTGGATCTATTATGGCACAGCATCAAGACTTCACAACGTCACTGGATCGTCGGCTCTTGAGAGGTCTGTCGTTAGGGGTGATATTCGTGGTGGACAAAATCTGCAAAGGACGAAGTTAATTGAGGCGCTTGGTACCCCGCGATTTAAAACGTGACAGAGAAAGACTTGAGATACAAAGGCTGCAATCGTTTCTGTTTTGAGACTTGCAACTCTAAGTCTAATAATTGAATTATTTTAGTGTTACCCCATATTCCTTGTGATGAGGGGAAATGACTTGAGTAGAAGTCACCAAATGATGAAATTTCGTATTCCCCCAGATCAGTTTCTAATACTTGGTAGAAGCAGTACCGTTCTTTTACTAATTTGACTTTCATGGCGTACTAGGTTGTTGAGGGGAAGTAATTCTCTACCATACCCTCAACGTTTTTTTCCTTATTTCTCTGACGGGCATCCAGTCTGATGCTAGACACTAAACATCTTGATATCAGGATCTGTCACGTGGAAGCGGCTTTTTAAAAACCAACAAACAAACAACTACACTTCCAGGTATAAGTCTACACCCTTCAGTATGATATCTGACCCGTCAACATTGATTACAGAAAAGAATGGGATCGGCGAGTTAATTGTTTCTGGAGACTCTCCTTCCCTCTCATTCACACGGGCAAGTAAACAAGGCGTGAGGTACGACTATTCCTACTAACAGTAGCGTCCACCCCCTCGACTCGCATCACAACGTGCTCAAGGGACATGTTCATATGGAGCTTCCTCTAGACCTAGATGATATCATGTAGGATTTCGTCCATCGAGATCAGGTAGATAATTTGACTTCACCACTATGACCTCTGAATCTCCGGCCCGGGTTAAGCTCCCCGCACACCTTACCTGCAGTAAGATCAAACCGATCGTGCAGGATGCAGTTGCATTTCGTTTGCTATCAGTTGCAACTTTCACTTGATGAGATAAAATTCTGACCTTCACTGAAGTTCTGATCTGGTTAAGTACCTGGTTCAGAATGATGTAAGAGGTCATCTAGCCGTTTTCTGGTCTCGCTTTCAAAAATCACTCTGACAACAAAGCTGCTTCGATCAGATGAAACTCGGGCAATCACATCAAACGGAAATGCAAGTTGCAATCGAAATCATTCAAGACTGCAACCCTGAGCTTTGAGTCGTTCCATAGAGTCTGGAGAAGTGCCGCTTCTCATGTGAAGATTGGGCAAATAGGGATGGATGATTTGTGACTTGCAAACTCACAAATATTCACTTTGCATATCCACATACTCAAACCTCAGAACGTCTTCGCCTATAAATTTCTGCTGACTCTCATACGGAATGGATTCTGGTATAAGTTTCCTGTATTGCGGGTGGGACCTCCACGACTTCCACGAGAACGCTTCAAATTTCGACAGAGGATTCACTCTCCTTCTAGCGCGCAGAGCCAAAAGCACGCTTCAAAGTGTCAATAATATGAACACGGCATGTCACTGAGGCCGTATCTTTTGATTTCACCTGACGGAATAATTTCTAAAACTTTTTGGCGATATCTAGGTGGGATAATAGATCACCTTTCGGCCTTCGTGGCGACGCGAGACACACTGGCCCAGCACTGCTTGTGGAGTATACTTGAGTATACATCGTGAATGAGTTATGGCTCGGTCATCAGGTGCAGTACAATGAAAATTCAAGCTCTCGTACTCAAGTTTCGCGCCGGCACTCGATACAATCTGCTCAGTTGAGAAATATCGGACGACAGCTTTCGTGTTGGATAAATAACTGGTGGCTAAAGCAAACTCGACGCCGGCTACGATATTGGCTAGCTGGTGGTTATTGGACCATCAGTTAGCCCTTCATGGCGTCTCTTTGCTACAAGGGTTAGTGGCGTCCGATTTGACTAAGTTCGATACCCAGTTGCAGCCTCGGATTGTTGATCAATCACGGTTCTAACCGGAAGGCTAGCTCGGACATGTTCCGTCGAAGTTGAGACTACTCCAGATAACACCTGTTTTGTTGCTAATAAACTGGTCTTCAGACTTTGGTGGTAATATTTTGGTTCTCCGAAAATAACGGCCTGATAAGAGGCCAGTTTCCCTGGTGGGTTGATTGGCTCGTTTGTCAAAGACCTTCTGACCAGATTCTTCGCTGTCCTGACTAGACACAGCTCCTGAATACACAAGCATGAGGAATTGCAGTACTGGTTACAGCTTTTGTCTCTACTCGCGGGTTTGTGCCATGCTAATTTTGGGCTTAGAAGGTAATCGCCTTGATCAATTTTCACCCCTGATTGCTCCGAAAGCTGCAGCACACAAGGTATACTTGCTGTTAGAAGTTCTGCTTGGGCTGGGATGCACTCCCATCCAGAGTATACCTTGGTGTGAGTGAGGTCAGGCGAGATAAGTTGTCCAAAGTTACTACCGAAGATGACCAGCATGTCTTTTGTGTCCGAAAGTCGCCACCAGGATGCTCTCTTGCTGTCTGAGGGTGATTCTTTCTGATACAGATTTTCCTCCTTGACAGCTAAGTCATTGAAGTCCCATCCTTGCAGGCGAGATCCAAAAACGTGCCACCCCGAGGTGGCCCTTCTCAAATTAGTGGCTGATCGGATTGACGCTAAATCCTTCAAGAAATCATCAACAACGTTCCAAAAGTGCTTCTTCTCGCCATTCTCGTCAGTGTAGAGGTAAAGGTCGTGATTGTCAGAGATTGTCTTGAGAGCGATTGCGCCACCATCAGTGCATGCTTCTGCGAAAGGCATTTTTGGCCAAGCTTCTGTCTCGCAACCTGATCGAAGGCGTCGTCGCTGTTGAATTCTCGGTTGGCTTAGATAAGTTAAAACCATATGCAGAACCGAACTGAGCTCGGAAACAAGCCAGGCAGTCTTGCTGAGACAGTCATAGAGAAGAATTGGGCGGATGGATGCCTTCTCCAATCGATCATCATAACCACGTCGTTCGGTTAGATCTACTCGAAGCCCTTTAGGCACTACCCATTTGCCACCGATGGTTCCATTCATGACGCCTTTTATACAGAATCCGGCGGTTATCGTACCCTCACGAGCAAGCTCAATTCTCGACGTCGTGTTGGGAAAATCTGACTTGGCAACAGGATTTCGCTGTAGCAGCTTCTCTGTTCCCAAATGAACGCGGGCAACCTGATAATATCCCAAAAATGTCCGAAGTGAAGTCAACGTACTCAAATCCTTTTCGCGGAGCCATTCCGGGTACAACGCAAAAATTTCATTGAGGGGATCGCCGTCGTCGAGGTTGGTAAAGTGCCATTGAACACCATTTTGCAGCTTTTTAGATGGAAAAAGACATGAGGAATGCCCCAGCAAGATGTTGCCGCCGTCATAATCCATCGAAACACGAACCTGTGCAAGAAAGGCCATGAGTTCAAACGGAATCTCCAGGCCAGAACCTTCATCCCTCTGGGCGATGGAGAAGCCAGAAGCCATGACAGCTCCCCGGAACAGCTTCTGCCAGCAAGTTGAAGAGTCGTTCCCTTGGGGATTATTCTCCAGTGCTTCTGGGTCCAGTGGATCATTCTCCAATGCTACTAGGTCCAGCGAATCAACACAGAGTTTAAAGACTATTTTACGTTGTCTCAAAGGCTGGGGAAAGAGCGGAGTAACTTTCGATACATTAACTTCCAATATGTCAAAAGTTGTTGATGATATCGTCATGCCATCGGTGGCAGGTGGCCTAAAAACGGCAGCGAACCATGCCAACTGCTCTATTGTGGTCACTACCTCGTCCAACGAGCCAGAAACAACAATTTTAGAGGATTCAGCGTTGTCTTTTGCATTATCCACGGCATGATTAATGGTCAACCAAAGTCTTACTCTGTGAGTTGAAGAGAGCGTAATATCTGGTAGATGTTAGTTCACTTTTGCGCTTGGTACTGTACAGATTTGACAACTCTACCACATCTTTCGTTCTCTAACAAATGAATCAGAGCGTCCAAAAGCTTTGATCCTTGTGATGGCCATATTATCTGTATGAAGTCTTCGCAAGATGCAGCCTGAGCTTGCGTAGGTGAGCCGGTAAGAGTGATGACTTGACGTAGTCGTTGGTAATCTCCATCTAACTGTTCGTGGCAGAATCTAAGTATTTGCCATGAAGCTTGACAGAGTATATGATAAATGCCGTTTGTTGGATCAATGTGCGATCGTATTGTAGCACGTATGCGGCTACCGAACTGACTGTCAGAGTCTTTCGAGTCAGTCTTGACGTACTCCTGTCCGACCAGAACTCGAACATCCTCTTCCTCGCTTTTCTCTTCTGACCTCGACGTCAGGTTATCCTTGTCTATAGGGTTGGAATCCTCGAGATCAATATTCAGGCCCTTTGTTCTCAGAGCTGCTCGTGCATGCGGTGGTACCAGTTGCTGGCTGAGATCTGGCCGAATAGACAGCTCCTGCGGCGAGAAATCAAAGAGATTCGGGAGCTCTTTCGTGCCTCCATTCTTATTGCGCGAGTCAGGTATTCGAGTTACTGGATCCCTAAGGTCATCGAAAAATGGATGTGTCATAGCCTCGATCGCTGACAGCCTTTCAGTAGGGGTGTATACTAGGAGTTTGGAAATCAGATCAATAGCGTTAGGCTCTGCCTGGTGGAAGATCTAAGGGGGGATTGTTAAAATTAGATTTCAATTGCCGAGAGACATGCACATACCTTGTTGAAAAGACATGGCTTGATTTGGGGGAATTTGTGTTCCATGTAATTGGGGTTCATCGTGCGGATCTGATCTCTCGTAGGAGTGCCGAGGACTTTGATGATTTCAACTAATTGATCAACGCCTGATTCACCAGGGAAAAGGGGTTGACTGAGCATGAGCTCTGCCATGATACAGCCAGCAGACCAAATATCTAAGAAATGTTAGTATATAAACTTCAACACGACAGGCATAAAGAACTTTCCAATCATAGTAGTGTACTCGGTAGCCCCAAAGATGAGCTCCGGAGCACGGTAATATCTAGAACAAATATACGAAACGTTCGACTGCTTCTCTACTAGGATCTTGGCGCTTCCAAAATCGCACAGTTTTACGACTCCTGTTGCGTGGTCAAGAAGTACGTTTTGCGGCTTGACGTCTCTATGACAGATGTTTTGAGAGTGGATATACGCCAGGGAGCGGAAAAGTTGGTAGATATAGAGCTTGACTTCAACTGTGGGCATAGAAGACTTCGTCTTATTGAAATATCGTGAAGCTGCGTAGATGGTCTCGGGGACGTACTCGAGGATGAGATTGAGGTAAACTTCGCCATTCTGTCGTTGATTGATTAGTGAATGACCCTGTTGTGGATTTTTCGTGATATCTAGGCTCACTCTTTCGCCGTCGCTGTAGAAGAAAGCTTTCAGTTCGACGATATTTGGATGTTTGAGAGTGCGCATGAGTTCCAGCTCACGATTCTAATTTTCGTATTAGCTGATATTCTCTATCAATGAATGCACCCTCGTTACGCACGAGGAACCGCTTATCCTGTAACACTCTCTTGATAGCGGCATCTTCGCCGCTAGGAGAAAGCGTTGCCTTGAAAACATCTCCAAATGAGCCGGAGGCAATAATCTTCGGCTGGGTGTATGCCACGTCCACTGGTTCTCCTGTTACGCCGTCTCGGGCTTTCTCTCGAATAATCTCTGCATGACGTTAGCAAATCTCAAAATATCTTCATTAGATAGATGTTTTTGTTGTTCTTACTGCTTAAAGTCTGACTGCCGAGGCTGAGGTTCGAGAACCATGTTGGTCTCTTTTGTGACATGGCTGTGTTGCTTGTTGCCCAAAAATCTGTCACTGTAAAATTCTGAGGATAGCACCTTATGTTGCATAGAGAAGCGTGAGTATATAATTGTGCTAAGGTCAGGGAGGACTGCCCCGCTTCAGCTTGTTACTTTGATAGTGACGGCGGTAATCCCGCTTGTAAAGCCAAACAGTTAACGGCGCTTAGGTACTGTATAGAGTCGGGCTGGCTCGGCAGATTTGGCCTAGCCACATACAGCCTAGCTTGAAAATAGCCGAGATGCTCCACGCCTTGGAGGATAATAAGACAGGATGAACAAGGTCAAGATAACACTCTAGTAATGAGTAACTAAGAAACAGTGGCACCGAAAATCGGTAGCCTCATTCATGCCAGCCATAGCTTTCTCCACCCTGATGTCCCGAGCGTATATGGTGATATGAATACCACCAAGTGTACAGGTAAAGAAGCCGAGGATCGTTTGAATTCGGTTACGAATCGCTCCTGGTCCAGTTTCTGCGTGCCCAAAGCCAGGCCTGTCAATAAAAGTCTAAGACTTCTCGCTAGATATTGCTAGTTTGATTACACTTCGATGTATCTTGCGCCGCTCCACACGAGCTTCTGATGGAACCTCAAGTGCTTCTCTAAGGAACCGCAGTTGAGGTTCCACGTCGTCCAAACCGAAGATATGTATAAGACCTCTTCCTTCATCCGAAGAAACCAAATAATCTAGTATACTCAGATATACTTCCTCTGCGTTTTTCGTATAATCAGCCTGGTAGTCGAACTGTCCTTTGAAAAGGCTCAATAAGCCAAATATTCGATCTCGTGGATCTGAACAGTTCCTTATACCTAGGGATTGGAAGAACTCGAAGAAGGGCATTTCTGCCAATGTCCGACTTCTGTTCGTGGTTTGGAAAGCTTGTCGCATTTTCAGTAATGGAATCATGTCCTGGAGGTGTTTGGGACACTGGCTGAAAGAGTGTTCTAGTTGAGCCACAGCGCAGCTGTCGGCTCCAAGGATGATTATGATGTCTTTGGCGAGGCAGAACTCCTGAACAACCCATAGTCGTGACCAGTAATCATAAGCACTCAAATCGAATATAGCGTTGCTCAAGGGTGAATCCTCATAGGGTTGAAGGTAGTGGAGTTCCCAGTGTAGGAGCTGCGAGGCAAGAGTCGTTAGTTCGTTGTCCAACTGATTTTGGCATTCGCCAAGCCAGGCAATAACGACAGTTGCGGATGAGAAAATGTCCGCCATCATATTGACTTGATAACTTCGCTCTTCAAGATTCTCTTGATCAATGCATATGGCGTCGATCCACAAGAACGGGGCCGGATCGTCTCTTGTGAAGGGCGTCAATTGTTGTGATATTCGGGATCGAAGCCGATGCAAAGCAGCATGCAGGTTGGAACGAATGGTGAAGATCCTGTCATCGAGAATGATCTTTTTCGTATGTGATGATGAACCCCAGGTATAGGATAGAGCGATAAATGGTGGTGCTTCGGACATTCGGAAGGTGCGAAGTTGGTAACAATGAGGTGCAGCCTTGCCTGGGAGAAGCTCCAGCAGACGAAATGTTGGTGATTCTCGATCTAAAGGCTCATACGTCGCTGAGGCCATCGTCACTTTTCTTGATTTGTAGTGATAAAGCGAAGAAAAGTATCTATGTTTTGCGATGCTCGTGGGTAGGTTGTGAAAGGCTTTCCAAGACAGTACATAGACGTAGGATTTGATGCATTGGTGCCTGAAGCCACTCGGTCAGGTGACCTTATATATTAATTCCGTCTGGTTTCTATCCAGCGAACTAGTAGGAGCGAAATATTATTACTCCAGAGATTGCTATATTCATATATTCCCAAGGGTCCAATCGAGTTTTATTTTCATTCGAATGCTCGGAAATATCCCAAAGGCTGTGTAGGAAGTTGGCGAACACGGCACAGACTCACAGTCCATCAGTGGCCGACCCAAAGTGCTAAATTTAACGGAGTTGAGGAAAAAGAAGTGGGAGAGGGCAAGAATCGACTTTAAGATGGATGCAGTTACATGGCACGGTAGGTACAGTACCTTTGGGGCATCTGGTGCACAACTGTGAGAATTGAACCCCGCGATACCAATTAATCCAAATTTAGCGACACTCAACTTGCCTTTTACCGTACAAATCTCAGAAGAAAGGGAAGGGATCGAAATTGAAAGTAGAAGAAGAACAAAAAGGAAGAAGTAGAACTTTTGTTTCCTTGCTTGGCCAAGTGTCTTTTGCTCGCCATGCTTGCTTTAAGTTGTTCTCTTTCTGCCTTTGTCCGTTGGCTAGCTCATTCTTTATCCTTTGATCGATCAATGATGGCCTTCGATGATCGAGATTCGAGATTGTCAATTGATCAGGCTACTTGCACTCGCTGGTGGATGGCAATAGACGTTCTTCTTTGTTCTTTGGGTAGACGCTATTGGGTAGACGCCTTGATACTGGTTTTCATGTTGTGATAATGGCAATGGCTGTTATAATGAGGAAAGAAGGACGGATGGAGCGTCGAGGTGGAGAGGTGAGGGGAGTGGGGAAAAGATGTAAGGGCAGTTGGAAGGGATTTGTGAACTTACGTGGATTGAGAGAAGAGTTGAGAGGAATGAGTGGTCCTGCTCGCCTTGCTGAGGCACATTCTCATACCTGTCATCTCAGCTCTGTAACGATCAACCCAGGGACAAGTATGTAGCTATGTAGGTATGTAAGAATACCGACCGTCAAAGGAAGTAACACCATACATGAAAATCAAATACACCTCGCACATCTCCTTTCAATGCACTGGGTTGGTCCATCACCCACAGAAAAAAACAGACACAAGCGATTTCAAGAATTTTTAAGATTCCATTTTTCATACTATTCATTCCATTCCCACCCAGCGCACTATTTCCCTGGTAATCAACTATACACATCATATATATTCAAAAATGCCAATTTGCGCGCGCCTGCGCAAGAATCAAAGCCTTGCAGCCAAAAAAAAAAATTCCCAAAAAGTCCCCCTAGAAAAGCCAAAGTCCCAAAAAGACTAAGCTTTAAAAGAGAAGTGCACAAAACGGACCCAAGTGTGCAACGTTGTAAAAAAGAAAAAGGACCAAAAGGCCAGAGCAGAAGTTACAGGACGAATCAATTCTTTCCTCCCCTTTAAAGTAGTCATAGTTCAAATAATCCCCAAAAATGTGTAATAAAATGGGTTTGCAAACAGAACAAAGGAAAAGGAGAACGTTTGTGTACGTATGTTTGTGGATTGTTGGTGGTTTCCCGAGAAAGTGTACTTTCTGTTCGTTTCCGTCTAATTGGATAGGTCGAGAGAAGAGATCGAAGGAAATTTTGTTGTGTATTCAAATCATGCACGTATGCCATATTTTGATTGATAAAGCCACCGCCACCGCCGCCGTCCGTCGAGTCTCTTCATGAAATGAGAGAGATATTGATTTGCTGAGATAAGGAAAGAAAGAGTCGTCGGAACCCGAAGGTGTGCAAAACGTAATATTGTTGTGTCATGAATGTTGTAATGTTATACCAACACCAAGCGTGAAAAAAGGCAGAAACTTGCTTGCTTGCGAAACTACTCGTTGGGATTTCCAGACAAATTATTAAACACCAGATAACTAGAGCACTTCCCGCGAAAATAGTGATTTAGAGCAAGTCCCTGGATTGGCTAGGAGGTTCACGCTTCGCGTAATTTCCGTCAGCTCGTCTGTACGACATGTGCTTGTAAAGATCGGATGTGTAGGATCCATCCTCGTCGTCATCTTCATCCGCATTGCTATCAACCGAGACAATGGGACGCATGCCATTGTGAAGCGATTGAACAGGAGTTTTGAAGACGGTGTCGTAAGCTCGCTTCCCACCAACACGTGCTGGCTCGGGAGCCGCTGGAATTGAGTAAGAGTTGTAGGATCCAGAGCGATCCCGAGGTGGGTTTGGATACTCTGGCACGATATGTGTTACCGATGCAAGAGCAGGTTGGTTGTACTTCGGGTCGATTGGAGTGCTGAACTTGATTGGAGCAATAGTGACAGGACTCTGGGATGGGCCGTTGTATGAACGAGGAGGATACTCTTGCTGTGGTGGAGGAGGAGCTCGGCGAATACTTGAATCCATGGAAGGGAATTCTCTTTGGTTTGTTGGAGGATATGGTACAGACGCTCTTCGGTGCTCTGGCTCGAAGTTCTCGCGGGGAGAGCTGGCTGGATAGGCCGATTGAGGATGCTGTCTGTCGTGGGGATAATTGTTGTGTGCTGGCGGAGGTGGCTGACTGTACAATTGCTGCTGTGAAGGGTATCGATGTGGAGGAGGCTGTTGCTGAGGCTGTTGCTGTTGTTGTGGTTGATGTTGAGGAGGTCCAATTGGTTGTTGTGCAAAATGCTGTGGTGGAGGAGCGGCAAATTGAGAATTGGCACTGCCCGGAATGAAGCTCAAGTTGTTTCCTGGTTGCGACTGGTAGTATGGTTGACCATGTGAGTGCGATTGAGGAGATTCCGAACCAGAAGTGTTCGAGCGAGATGGAGATGCCCGATCACCATCTTCAGCCCGACCACGAGCGTACTCATCGTACACTGGCTCATCGAAATCGGTCCCTTTGCCATCTCCACCCCTTCTTCGCATGCGAACATCACGTCTAATCCTGACCCGGCATCCTTGCTCGGCAACGGTCCTGCTGAGAACGGTACTCTCCTTCAATCCCGGGAACTTCTTTGCGCTCCAGACGTTGAAAGTAGCTGACTTGACCTCCATTCTGAAATCGAATGATGAGTCGGCATCGTGGGAACCGTTAGCAGCATTCTGCTGACTTTGTGGTGACGGCTCTGCGTCCAAATCCTGATCCTTCTTGGTCTGCTCGTACAGGTTGAAGGCGAGTTTGTATTTACCCTCATGACGGACCGACAGATCGGGGAAGATGAAGTATCCAGCTTCAACAGGTCGGTCCAAGTATGCCATACCCGACACCGGCATTCCCGTTAGAACTGGTGGTGGTTGCGAAGGTGCGGGATGGTTGCGGCCATGTGCCATGGGACGAGCCAACTCGAGCGAGGCGTAGAGGAAGAAGTTGGCCTCATAGCTGAATGTGATGTCCTGCTTTTCCTTGCCGTTCAGTCCGTCTCCCTCCCAAACCTTCAATTCGACCACAGGCGGTGGATCAACAGGTCGTCGGTCAGCAGATGCTATGAAGTGTTAGTATTTGGCAATCGTCCATTCATTCATGAGATGGTCTGTTCGGGTTGTTCCTTACATTTGGCACCCGAACCGCAGGCTCTCGCACGCTCTGGCTGCTGGATGACCTTCAAGGTGTAGGTAATGGTTCTCCCAGATCTCGTCAATCGCACGGCTTCCCCTTGAGGCTTTGCATGGTGGCTCGACATTGTTGCGACGGTCGGATGTTGCCTGTCTATACTGGCGGCAAGATATCTATCGTTTGATGGTCCCAATTTATTTCCCAGATCCAGATCCGAAATCCCAAATGTCCGAAATGTGGTCGTCTACTACGTCGCGCTAGAATTCGATTGTTTAATGACAGTGATGGGAGGTTATTATGGGTGAGGATGTAAGGTTGCGAGAATGTGAGCTGATGTGTTTGTGGGAGCCACGAGATCGAGGGGAACAGCAGCTGAAGTTTGGCCGTTGGTCGTTGGTTCCTTCGCTAGGGCGGGCCGCTGTACGAGTCGTGGGTTTCGTCGACCCAGTTGGTTGGGATCCCGCAAAAGGCAAAAGGTAAAGCAAAACAGAGAGAGAACAAACACCACCCACTATTAGGTAGGTCGGCACTGAGTACAGGTTCCAAACTCTCTCAAGTCAGAACTACTCGACTGGTCAGATTTCTCACACCGGCTTGAGCGATTCCTCCCTTGCTTCGGTCGCGCTCTTCCACGCACGCTTGTTGTCGAACACTTCCTCTTCGGAATCTTCTTCTTCCGTTTCCGCGACTTCTTCGGCTTCTTCTACTTCTCCGCTAGTCGCGCGATGTCGTTGTTGTCGTCGTCGTCGTTGGGTGTCGACGAGGTTCAGCTTTGGCGATGGGGAGTTGTAAGAGGAGGGAAGAGACACGAAAGAAGGAGAGAGTGGATGACAAGCCTTCTTCAGAGCACCAGAACAAGCGAGCAAGGACGGACAAGCGAGCAAGGACGGAGAGTTGGGGATGGGCGGCTTGCTGCTAGGATCTAGGCTCAAAAGGGGCCAAAGGAACGCTGTTGGTGTGTTCAGTACCTTGGAATTTAGCAAGGGCATCTGAGCATGAGCAGGGCATGGGGCACACACTGGCTGGCTGCTCACTTGCTCACGGAGGCGGTTTCCTCGACTCCTCTAGCCTGGTAACGGCAAAGCTGCGAAAGCTGGATCACCTTTTAACTGGTCGCGGGCAGTTCGGGCGTCGATGACTTTCTGGACCACCCTCCGTATTGCTGAACCCATGCGGCGGGAATGTGTGACGGGCATTGGACAGGAGAGCAGCGATGATCCATAGAAAGCAAGCCTCCCCAGTCTCTCTCCAAGCAGGCCATTCGACCCTGATCGTTCTCGTCCCACGCCTGCCCTTTTGCGCCTTCCCTCCGCATACTCGCCGAGACATCTATCTGCAACTGCTTCCTTTTGTTGATGTTTGCAGCTCGAAGCCCGAAGCCGTGTCTTTGTATCGGCTCACCTTCCCGTTTATGTCCGTACGTTAGGCGGAGACAAAGGGGAATAGCACAATAATAGTCGATAAAGTGGAGAGGGAGGACCATTGAGATTCGAGGGAAGACATCAAACAATAGACGGCGCCGTTCTACCATGTAAATGGTCTACAATTCTACGATTGCGGTCTAAACATGTGCAGGGCCACAATGATAGGGAGCATGTAATTGAGCTATGGGATTATCAGCGAGACTTTGTCTTGAGAACACCTTCCCTTCCACTCCTCAGCTCAGGATGTCCTGGCTGGCCAGTGTCACTCAACTCCAACCGAACGTCTCCTGGGATTCCCAGGCATCTCGCGCTGGGAGAGACCGTGGTTGGAGTGCGAACATCAGACCTGGTACAGAGGGGTCTCAAACCAGCGTTCCCGTCGCACAGCAAATCAACAGGCCACGGATCTTTCTCCAGCGCATTCTAAACCCAATCATCTGCCAAAGAATCCGACAGTCAGGTTTCAGGGATCCAGCCGACCTAATTTCCATCCGTCATCTCGGTCTTTGGAGTGCTCAGAGCGCCGCTCTAGGGGTTAATCATATTACCCGCACTGACGGTAAACCTAGTCTGGAAGGATGGCCGCTCAGATGAACAGGGATCATCGGATTGATGCTTTTGGCTGCGGAAAGATCTATGGAGGCGTTTCTTCTGCTGGTTTGAAGATGTTCTTATGAAGATGGACCCTAAAAATGGGAATGGCTTCACTGTGAACGAAGTTACTTTGCATCTTCAACATGATGGCTTGAGTTGGAACAATTCTCATCACGATGATCTCCTTCGTCCCGACCGAACTCTGTTATCAGCTCGGCAGGATGGATTATTGAGAGGTGCGCCTGCAGAATGCAGAATATGCAGATGCAAATCAAGTTGCATACTGTAATTAATAACCTAGCACCGCTGGAGCGCACAAGTGCACCACTGAGCAAAAATAAGACCGAGGACCTCAAACTCTCAACCCATATCTGATCCGAATTCCCATGGAATGCCAGGAACATCGTTGTTTCTTCAAACTTCCGATGTCAGCGTGATAAGATGGAAAAATTGAAAAATCAGGTCTGGCAGTCAAGGCATGAATCTGTCCACCAGCATCCTCCCAGCGGAAAGACCTGTGATGTGATGGCTCTCTCCAGGAAATGTCGAAGTGTTTGGTGGAGACGGTCCATCCCGCGTCTCCATCGAACTTGAAGTTTTGCAATGCTTTGCAGCCACCTAAAAAGTCGTCATTCGTGCAAGCGAGCATTTGAGCGTTTTGAGGAGCATCGCAATTATTGCTCTCTTCAAAGCCATGGAATCAACACCCTTCGTATCAGGGGAAAAAAAATTACCTCAATGCAACGCCATCTGTACAACACCCTGAATCCCTTAAATCTATCACTCTCTTGCCATGTGCTTAACAGCAGCAACGGCCTGCACGAGGTGAGAGCGTGGCAGCCGCGTCCACAGAGTGAGCTATCGCTTCCGACACCCCGCTCACCAAACGATCTTTGGCTCTTGCATCATTTTAGTATGACTGTAAGTTCAAACCCTCTTTGCCTCTCAGGCCGGCTTGTATGGTGTAGAGTTGCACCGACGGGAGACAAAGAAACCATCCAAATTGCCTCCATATCCCCTAGACAGAAATCGTAACCGAGTTTATGATAAGTGCCTTGCTACAGTAGTTGCTACCTTTCTCCATAGAACGTCCACATCCATCATGTGCCGAAGGAAAGTTTAAGAATGTGGATTCTCAGCCGCCCTCCTGCTCCTTGACCGTTTTTCATCGAGCATGAGATGATGATCTCGATGCTGATCTCGCATACGAAGAACGGCTAGCAAAAACCACAAACTGATTTAATCTCTGGTACGTGAATGCCATCGCACCATCTCTTTGTCACCAGACAGAGCTTCCAGGATACAGAGTGACAGAAGTTGCCCTCAACTTGGTGATCATCGGCACGCCTGCTACTTCACCAACAGATCTAGATCCAACTACCGGCACCCAACATCGAAGCAGGGGACTTCTTGCGGGATTTGCTCAACCTGAGACTTCACAGTCGAACAACATATCTCGGAATTTGATCAGTTGAGACAGCGGCATTCTTCTCATTGGCCTGGGTTCTGGCGGAGAATGTGTAACCCATCTCCCTCTCTCAGTGGCTGCGCTTTGGAATTGGCCTCTCCACATGAACGGCACTGATCGGAGGACTGCTATCTGATTGGGACATGGGATAATTTATGGAAACCACGGCGGGCAAGCGTGCATTTTAGGTCCTGATTAAAACTCTTGGATTCTTGCTAACTTTCAACGTCCCGTCGTCCTCGAGCGTGGAAAGCAAGGAAAGCTTCCAGAGTTATGCAGTTCAGTCCAGCATCATGACATGGTGATCGGGATAGTTTTCCAATAGTTTCGTCGAGAGCTGTCGACTCCAGGGGTTGCATTGCTTGATCTACCTCCTATTATTGAAGTATCAGAGAATGGCAAAGGGAACATATTACTGGAATCTTGAATCTTACAACCAAACATTTTACACTCGGGTTCAAAGTGTTGGAACATCATGCAAAGCAAATCCCAAGAACCAACACAAAGCACCCAAAGGACCTTCTGCAGCTCGCTGGACTTTGTTGGTGGAGGGCCCCAATGGTATTAATTAATATCATCATAAAGAGGCTTGTTGGTGGCGGGCGAAGTCGTCACAAAATCCCCAAAATGTTTATTTTGGATCCCCCTTCCTACTCTCGTTCAAATTTAGAGAGAAGCGGTGAGATAGAGAGAATTTGCGTTGGATTTTTTTTCTTTTCAATTTCCAACATCTTGGTAGTCCTGTTTTAGTCTTTTCCAACTTTTCCAACAGACTTTTTCTGTTGTCCTTGGGAAGGAAGCGTTCCTACATCAATCAGAATATGCATGGTCAGCCAGAAGCGGGCATGGGGAGGAGGCCAGCGTCATGGGATTGGGAATCTGGGATTGGTGATCATCCGTTTTCCTTTTCCAACATGGCGGGTCGGGTTTTGCCAACACTTTGGGGCTTCTGCAAGTGTCAGACAGAGGTGTTGGTGGAATGAATGTTGGTTAAATCGATTATTATTGATGCCGCTCGGTGATTCAGGACAGTTCTGACAGACGTAGTCGTTTGTTTTCTCGTGGGACTTACTTGTTGGAATGATGCGAGAATTCTATGTTTATGTGGTTTCGGGGAAGGAGGAGGCGACTTGACTTATTCTTGTGTATCTGTCTGTGTATTTGTGCTGCTCTCTCTCTTTTCTCTTGCCATAAAGGTTAAGTGCTAGGATGCTTGTCTGGAATTGTGCCCTGAACGGTGACCATGATTTTTCAAGACCTAGTGTAACGTGTTACGATAATTGGAGGCTTTAACGTCTGGACTTCTGCTTCGTGTCTGGGCTGATAATTTGAGGAATTTTGATTGGCATGGGGGGGGGGGGGGGGGTTATGTTATCGTTTCTCGTTCGTCTTGCGATCTGATTTGTTTATTGGTGTTCTGTCCTGGTCAAAAATTGAAAAGGATCTGCCTGCTTCAAGCGAAAAATAGCTTCACCATCGATCTCCTCGCTGAGAATTATTTCTGCCTCTTTACCCAACACTCCTTCCCTCGTATATATTTTCGCCATAGTTTTCCTTCTATTTCTTCTTTCCACCCCTCTCCCCTGCTTTGCCAATGATAACAACCCTACCTCTCTGTACAACCAACACGTAGTCCCCTTCGTACTACCACCAGCAACCCGCCACCATCTCCCACATTCTCAGAGTGTCCCACAAACTGGATTGTGCAACGATACCATATGCAATAATGGCCTCATTTTCTCTCCCCTGGGAATATGTGAGGCAGGGAGGGAGGAAGTTACAGCCTCATGTACGGTGTACAGTTATACAAACTACAGTACTCCGTACAGTACGGTTTCATTCCTCCTCCAACCTGTCGTATGGATTGACTAGGGGTCACCTCAGATGCTGTAAAGTGCAGTACCTACCTACCTAGTGACCTAGGGTGCTGTTGTGTCATTGTACCTCCTCACTGAGACGCAGAGTTGTACAATTTAGGAAGTAAGTTGCCTGATCCCTCCCCCCTTCTTCATTATTCCTTTCTGCTTCCCAAGGAAAAGGCTGGAGCACTCTAGATTATTGCGATTTTTCATTGGGTCTCGACTCTGCCATTATTGGGACATACATGCATGCGGGTGCCAAGTTTCATGTTTTTGTAAATCGTTCACACCGAGCAAATAAGTGGTCACTCAGTGCACTCACTACTGCCGAACGGAGGTGGGCGAGAAGAAAAATGTGTCGATCTGGATACCGGATTGACGGACGGACGGCTTGGAGGATGATCAGGAGGATGATCGGGAATGATGCGAGAGATCTTTCGTGGATCTCGTGGACATCGTGAGATTGCAACGGCGCTCTTGCATTTCGTATCATCTGTGATTCTTTGCTGCGTATACACGAGTTTGGTTAGGTTTTGGATTATTGGGTGAGTTTTTTGAGTTTTTTTCCCCTTTCGAACAAGTTGATAATCCAAGCACTGTTTTTGTGATTAGTTCTTCAGGTTGCAAGATAATACTTTTACTCTGCAACCTAAACGACTTCGCGTAGCGAAGTTTTAATGCTTGCATAAACACATGTGTTCAACCATGAGGTAAACGAATAGTAGCAAGATAAAACAAAGTATAAGTATCTCAAAGATTTGCCTCACGAAATTCCCCCCTCCTCCTTCTCCTGAACTTTTCACCAGACACGAAAAAATCAAGTTTCTTCACAACTTCCATGATCCATCTTTTCTCTTTTCAACTCCTATCAAAAAACCCCATAATCAAATTATTCCCGAGTTCGATATTCATCCGAATTTCCGATGTTTAGACCAAGCTAGTCTAGGGATAGAGACAGGCATGAAGAGTCAAGTCCCCTTTCTTAGGTCTCGGAGCTCAATAATCCGACTTACCTCAGCTTCTCAAATCGAAGATATCTGACATCGCGAGATCAATCACCTTAAGTCTGGGTCATCCTCTTAGATCAATAAAATTCTCAGCTAACCCCTCCCTCCGGGCAACTCGAACTCCCAAGTCCCTTAAGGCGACCCCGAGGTTCAATATTAGGCGAACCCCGACCGAGCTGGAGCCCGAGCCTGAGTCTCTCCCCTCTCTCAGATCTCTCTTGGGTCTTGAGGAGGAATCAACTGCCTAAGCGAGAGCCACTCAACCACGTCTCACATAAATCAGATATCACAATTCTTAGCTCCAACTGCAAGCCTACTCGCCGCAGCCGAGGAATTAACGCGTCATAGATATAAAAAGCAAAACATATATGTGAGGCTTAGATGGATCTATCATTTCTCTTGGGGGTGGGGGGCGCTTTGGTGTTCTCGCTTGTGTTCAGACTTTGTTTGGCTGTAGTAAATGAGTATGATTATGATTATGATTATGATTGGGAAGGAGAAGGGGAATGAATTTAGGGAGAAAGATGATGGTGGATGGGGTTTGATTCCTTTGATTGGGGGTTACAAATGTCTCCTGCTGTTTTCTTCTGCTTGTATTTAGATTCTGGAAAGAGAGGGATTCGAATGAGTGAAACAGCATACCGTAGCAATTAGATGATTCAATGGCTTGACCTTAAGTGTAGTGTGCAGAATGGGGAAGGGCACAAGTTACATAGCCTCCAAAAGAGTGGGAAACGACAATAAAACTGGGGCGAGCAGTGGACCAACCTACACAGAGTTTGTCGGACCCAAAGGATGGAAAGAAAGAAAGGTCTAGATCTTGTTATCTCGTCGTATCCATCTACATACAGCTATCTGATTCACATGGTATATCTCCTATACTTCTCACGTGGAAGAGATGAACCGCTGTCACGTCCCTTTTCCCGGTCTACTTGCTTTTTCCTCCCCAAAAACCCGGGCGAACAATAGAATTTGATAATTTTTTCTTGTTTTTCGGGAATGTCCCAAGTGTAGTACGTTTGTCGTTGTGATGATTATGTTTGTGTGTATTTTTTTGGGAAATGGGTTGAGTAACAGAAGCGGGCCATGCTTCTTTCTTTCTTTCCTTCTTCTCTTTATTTAGAGAAGTTTGTTGACATTGCTGAAAGTTGTAAATAATACTACCGTATATAAAACTGCTTGGTGTACCTTTCCTGGTGGTTCATAAGATCTCATATAAAAATTAGGATATCCAACAGAAATAGTTCTTCTCGAGTTCCAAGACATTTGTACCTTAACATATTGGTCCACCAGGGGGTGCAGGAATTCCTGCGACACCAAAATAGCCGGATTTAGCCGATAAAATGTATTATTATTTTATATACTACCATAAATCACTCTTAATCGGCTTGCCACCACTATTCTTTATATCTTTACATCTCTTCGGCATCTCAAGTATCCGAGCCTGTATTTCTTTCATTGTGATCTTACTCCATTCGTCTTATAATACCTCTTTTAGCTCGTCGAGCGAATTCCACTGCCGCTTACGCATCCGTTCTTTTAAAATGCACCAACATCCCTCAATCGGATTTAAATCAGGTGATTAAGGAGGGTGAACGAGTAGCGTAATATTAGTAGCGTTCCGAGCGTCTTGGGCCAGAGTTGAGGTCTGGTTCCGGGGGACTTTATGGCTATGGCTTTGATCGTTATCTTCTTATAAAATCCACTCGATATCCTCTCTCTCTCGAGCGTTTTGAATTGCACCTATATAGACCGGTAAAAGCCGGTCCATATAGTACTTTTAAGTCATTAAATTACCCTTAACTTTAACTTCTACCTCATGTGGTAGCTTCGCTTCCCACTCCTTTACTCGAGCTTCGTACGACTCGAGCGGCTCGTTTTTACGAGTCCGAGGCTTTCGAGGACGTTTAGGGCGCTCGGTATAATCTTATTTATCGTGATAGAACTCGAGCTTATCGGCCTTAGCGTACCAATTAACCCAAGCAACGAGATGTAATTGATTACCGGCTTTTTGAGGCTTTTCTTATATATTGTCCGGATCTAATCGCTTTCCTCGCTCCCGGAGAATATAACCGGTCTTTATAAGACTAGGATCGATGTGCGCCTCGTCTGTAAAGAAGATTCGGTCTTAAAAGCTATAAATCGGCTTATTTATATGCTCGGCCCCGTACGCTTCTCGTTTTGCCTTATTTACCGGTGAAATCCTCTTTTTCACGTACGCCATCTTATAGCGCTGGCCGCCTTTCGTATTCTTTTTAAGTGCGGCCTGGAGAGCTCTTTTCTTGACCGGGAGCTTTAGCTAGCCGATTTGGCATTCGAGTAATTGCTTTCGGTACGGGTTTCTTTTGCTTATAAGATATTTACATATACTTTTCGATACTCGAGACTTTCGGCCAAGGACCTTCGACTACCTGCGATTCCTCCTATACCCTTCTTTACCAAGCCGAGTGCGCTGTTGAAGCCATCGATAGCCTATTAAGCGATTAATATCCACTTCTTTACAAATTTCAGTAAACCACTTCTTCCCATGATTTCGGTCATACGTAGCGAAGAATTCGGACTTCTTTAGAGTAAAATACTCTTAATGGCTTTCGACCATCTCAAGAGTGTACGGACGAGCTTGTGATCGAGTTGTTAGAGCCATAATTATATAATTAAAGAGTTATTCTACTAATTTACTCTACTTTTGATGATGGTGCACAGACCACTTCTTTGGTGTCGCAGGAATTCCTGCACCCTCTGGTGGTCTTCATGCAAAGACTTTTAGAGTACGTAGGGAAGAAAGCAAAACTAAATTGAACTTCTGTCACTTATAAAGATTAACAACCTCCTAAAACACATTCTCAATACTGAATATAATAGTTTCAAGGGATTACCATTGTTTGGATTAACCCACGTACATAATATCCCAACCTTATCAACGTAATAAACTAATGATCTGATCATACAAGTATTCACACACATAAAACCGCAACTTTCGAAGAAACTCCCCTCTCGCTCACACCAACCCAGTCCTCAAAAACCCCGAAACAACTCCTTGCCTGTTGATGATCCCTCGAACAAACCAAATAACAACCACAAACTCCCTCACGAATCAAAAGTTGACTTTTAGTTCCAAATTTGATTTTGAGTGATCCAACAACTAACTTTAATGATAATAAGGCAATGCGATTTGAAGAGAGTGCGTGACATGTTTTTACAGAAGTGTGATGAAATGAAGTGAAAGAAAGAGCGTAAATCTGAGATCCAGCCATTGCTCCATGCTGCATCGTGAACGTATGTGAATGAGACACAATCTTCCATGATATCCGATCTTAGACCGTTACACAAAGAAAGGAAGTCGAAAATGAATCGTAAAAGCAAACCCTTGAGATGACCGTAACAAAGCCAAATCAAAGCACCCCCAAGCTACGCCATCATGCAAAGAGAAAAAAATCACAAAATATTATACCAGAACGTATCATACAATCGCAACACCGCCGTCTCCTTAAGCATCACAAAATATCACCGACTAATATCTCAATCCCTCCAACCTTTGCGGTGGTGCACCGACATTATTCGCTTTCGCGACCGTCTCAGGATGTCGTGGATCGTACTCCTCTTCGTACTGCATTCCATTACCACCACCACCACCACTACTGCTAGGAGGAGGACGACTCTCATAAACCCCCTGCCTTTCCTCATACGCCTCTTGTGCACTTCCAATAACATGATGAAGTTGTTCTCGTCTCCTACCACCACGACTCTCATAAACAGGCAGCCTCTCCTCATCCTCATACCTCGCAGCATAAACCGGCTGCCTCACTGCCCTTCGAATCATGTAGTCCCCCTGAGGATCCGCCACTCTGACATATTCAAATGTTTCTGTGTACTGAGGTCGAGGCTCGACACGGTAATATTCTTGTTGGCGTGGTGCGGGGCCAGGGCGGTCGTAGAGAGGCTCATCACTTGTGGAAGGGAGTGGAGAGCGAGCACGGTAAATGGGCTCTTGAGAGTGAGACAGCGGTGTTCTGGAACGATAGGTAGGTTCTTGTGGTGCAATGCTGTGTTCGCGGTATGGTGCAGGTTGCTTACCGCCCATCTGAACATACATAGGCGATCTTGAGCGTTCGCGTTCGTTTTCAAGTCTGACGCTCTCGTATCGGGCGTATCTGTTCGGTGTGCGACGAGCGGCGCTACCCTGCCTCTCGTCACGGTAGACAACATTATTCAACTTATATCTGCGATCGACCAGTTCTGGTGATCGCTCTCGACGTTCAGGGTTGGAGGTAATGTAACGATCTTCATATCGTGACTGGTGAGATGCCACTCGTCCGTAGAGGCGACCGACTTGAGGATGCTCATCAATTGCAATGGGACGGCCATTACTTGGCTGGTCGACTTCGTGTTCACCGCGTCGACGTTCTGGCTCGACGTGATAGGCCTGATCACGACCTCCTTCCCACATGGATCTTCCCTCGGACGTTCAATATCCTCGAGGTCGCTGCCGTTCTGATGAACACGCTCCACAGGACGGAGCTCGTCGAGGAAACGTTCGACATCCCCATTGGTAGTATCAAGTGGCTTCCGAAGTTGAGTGGGTTCAGCTCGTACTTCGCCATCCTCAGAACCAGCTTCAGGGCGATCCTTTCTAGCATACTCTCTCTCTTTTGCGACTTTTGCTTGTTCTTGGATCTGAGCAACCACTTCAAAGACGCGATGTTGTTGAGCAGCAGGATCTTCGTGAGCAGATGCGGATTGGATATCCTGGCGGTTGATCCGGAAAGCCTGGTTGTTTTCGGCCCTGTAATTGCGACTTTCGTGAACTCGCTCAGGCTCTTCATATGCGACAGGTCGCTCGTGACGGACTCGGTATCTAACCTCCTCTTCGTCTTGATAACGGACTGGCCGTTGAACGTAAATAGGTGCGTCCTCGCGCACATCTGATCTACCATAATCGAGCCCATACCTGGTCTGGGCCGACGAAATTGGTCTCCGCTCGACATGTGGACGGTCAGATTGCTCCTGATAAGAAGTACGACGGAGTTCTTCATCTTGTCTGTTCCGTTGGATAGGTTCGTCATCGACAATAGTATCATACGCCCTAGATTGACCATTGCCATAAGAAGGTTTGCGGAATGATGACCGAGCATCCACACTGAGATCTCTTGGGTTCCGAGGATCATATTCTCCATTGTCGTAAGGAGTATTGATAGCGTTCGATGGTTTTGAGTTGTCGGTGATAGTATAATAGCTCTCGTGGTTATCCTGTGACGAGGCGATATAATACTGCTCTGGTGTATTGTGGGCATTAGCATCAGGCCGAGACATAATTTCGGGGATTGCTTCGACATAAAACTTCAGTTTCTCTTCGTCCATCCCTGGTGCGGATGCAACCAAAAGAAGCTTAGAGTGAACCGGAAGCTCAACCATATCCTTTGTCCAGTCAGGAATGGGCCCGGCACCACTTTGAGAGACATTTTCTTCATGAGCCACGTGGAAATGATTGACAAGCTGAGGGAAAGAGAAATGCTTCTTGGTAGGGGCAGAAGCAGCACCTGGCAGGCCCAATGTACAGGCTTTACAGGCAAGTCCATTTACGTTTCGGACTGGACGCATGTCTTTGTTGTTAGAAAGTCCGTCAACGAGCATGGAGAGTGAAGGAACGCCTTGAAACGCGGCTCGAAATCTACTCAGGATATGGTAGATGACGGTGTATACCTTTACACTTCCTGGAACCTCTTTGACTTTGTGAATCCAATCCCAAATCTCTCGAGCGTCGCGCGCAAGCTGTTGGAGCTGCATCCTGTATTGCTCGGTGGCATGGGGTGCTGTGTGCGCATAGTTGGTAGCCGGATATGGCGCTGGCTGGTCGTATGCTTGTCCATATTGACCATTCTGTGGAGCGTAACCAGGTTGAGAAGATTCGTAGGCCGATGTAGGGTATCCTTGCCCCTGGCCTGGTGCAGCAGAGTAGGGAACTTGAGACGTGGCATAGGGAGTACCATAACCTTGCTGGCTGTAATTCATAGAGACTTCATACCCAACATTACCTTGTGGAGGTGCAGCTGAATATGGTGCAACTTGATAGGGCTGCGAAACTTCCGGATATGGGGGAGGAGCATAAGGTCCATTTTGATGTCCCGAATAAGAGTCGAATTGCGGATGGCCATAGTAAGGACTTGGACTTGGTTGATATCCATGAGGCTGATGAGATTGCACAGTCGGAGGGACAGGAGCTGGCTGATACCCACCATAACCATAATTTGGCTGCATTGATGGCAGTGCAGGATTTGTGTAGGGAGCGCTGACACCTGGCGCAGCACCAAAGTAGGGTTTCACGCTGTTAGGGTCCGGGTTGAATGGGGGATGTTCTGGCCATTCGGATTTCCAATATACTACCATGTTTCCCTTACTTAAAGTATTGGTGTGTTTAGCCGCAAAATGTTGGATCATGCCTTCGAAGCCATAATACTTGGTAATGATTTCGCAACCATTGCAAAGAAAGATATCCTTACGGTGAGGCTCCGTGAATGGCTTGATTTTGGTATCATAGACCCATTTCATGTTCTCCAAAATAAGTTTCCTAGAAAAGGGGCCATTTGGTGGATCCAATTTCGGCTGTCTGCCAGTTGCACGAAGAGCGGCATCATCTTTGGCAACCTCGGCGTAAAATCTCTTGCGCACATAGACCAATACCTCGGCGGCAAATAGAGGGCAACTGTCAATGATCAATTTCTCTCCGCCGTTCCAGCCATCACGGATGATCTCATCAGCATACCCACCGATGCGAGCACGGAGAGGAGCTTGAACATCTTCCCATTCCCTGTCAATTGGATCCTTGGAGTCTGACCGTGCTTGGGTATCCAGGTTTCGGCGCTCATCAAGACGCTCCTGAGCCACTCGGGTCTGGGCGAGTCGATCATTTTCTCTCAATTCGGCTTCTTCTCTTTGGGCAAGTAATCTTGGCTTCAACATCTCCCAGGCTCCTTCATCCAATGGCCGTAGGATCTGTAACGCAGCTTGAAAGGATGTCATGTGAGCAAGAACACCAGCGGTGATAGGAGGATCAAAGAGCATGCTTCGTCGTTCTATGTCTGCACGGCGGGCTGCCTTCATTTCAGTAACTTCCTCCTTGGTTCTGATCTGTTTGGGCTGAGCTTGGCCTGGTGGAGGAGGGTAGAGCGGGTGCCCAAATTGTGAAGGTGAATCATAACGAGGGGGTTTGGGTTCTAAAAGATATTGTTAGCATTCACTCAGGTCGTTGTCCAGACGGCCGGAAGAGGACTGTTGCGGAAAACTAACGAAAAGTGTTGTGCGATTGCAACGGTATCGGCGGACCCTGATATGACGAATACTGAGTTACCTGGGGTGTTAGCTTAAGGGGCTGGTGCGGCGGAAGACCATTGCCTGAAGGCAAACCCAATGGCTTTGGTGGGTTGTAGACCACCGGCTCAGTCTTGACCCTTTTCAAGTCTTGTCTATCGTGACTCCGCATCTTCGCTAGACCTCCGCCAGCCTCCCAACGTTCCCAACGACCAGCGTCGCTCTTTCGTTCCTTTCCAAGTCCGTCTAAACCCTTGAGCCACTCTTCCGCCGCTGCTGAGCCTAGAGCCTTGACCTGGTCAAATTCCTTATTGATATCCTCCACTTGCCGTTTTGAGAAAAGTTTAGTGATCTGAATGGACGAGGGTTGTTGAGCAGCTTGCAATGTGGCTGCAGGAATCACATGAAGTTCGTTGGTGAATAGAATGAGAGGTAAAGCCGCCATGAGTGGGGAAGGAAATACAGATGAGAGAAGCAAGTCGACCTCCTTTAATAATGTTAGTGAGTTGCAGAGAATGTTGTGGAATGATGACCCGCCTTCACAGAAAGTTCCCTTAGACAAGGGCCACAAACAAGGATACCAAAGTTCCAAACTGGAGAAACACCGTTCTCACCAGGGCGGGACGCCACTGATCTTTAGGATTTCTTCCACTTTCATCCTTTTTGTCACATGATTGGCACCGAGTTCCACATGCCAACTTCCACATGTGTAGTTCAGTGTATCTGGATAGAGGGCCTGGTGCGCCTGGTAGAAAGCGCTTCCTGGAAGCTCGCCAAATCTCATCCGGGAGCATGGCTTTAAGAGTTGATTTTCCAAGGGCAACAATGGGATCGCGTGACGGAATCCCAATAAACGTATTAAAGGACTTGTTGACTTGCAACAATTGGCCCAGAACTCTAGGAGGACAGAATGTGAAAATGTGATGCCAAATCTCAGCGGGCAGAAGGAATTTGTTCTTGGAGCTTGTCCCGTTCAAACTATGCTGGTTCTGGCTCTTCTCGTCCGCACGGAAACGTTTTATATCCCCATTTGGTATTCCATTATGTGTACGACCGTCGCTTGTTTCTGTAGAGCTTGACAATCTGCGCTTTCTGGATGCTACCGCGTCGGCTGCTTGTTCCAGAGGGGGAGATGTTGTTCTGAACCGTGTTTCGCAGACGTTATCTGGCCATTGGAAGGGCTCTTTGTACTGTCATATTCGTTGTCGGTCCGTGCAGGTATGGAAATGTCCGAGACTGAGTCTCCCTCATTGCAAGGGATCCGCGTCGTGCCAGCTGCAGAATCTGTAGCTGCAAGTGTGTTTGAGTTGGTCCGGGGCAGTTGCGACGTGTTAGATGCTGATTCCTCTATGGATGTATCCGTGCTGGTGTCCGAGGATGTGTCGCTCCCGGTGGACGCCATGATGCAGAAAAGTACTGGTAGACCAACAAGACTGGGACTTATGCAGCGTCAAAGAAGAGGAAATGAGATAACAGGAAACGCTGGAGCAATTGTACAAAGACCATTGATCAAACACAACGAATCAAGGAAGAGACAGACGATTCCCAAGCTGCGCAAGATAGCCTCGAGATCAAGAGAAGGAAATGGGGGAGGAGGAGCTGTGAGCTCTATCAACAAGGCATCAGCTAGCGTAGATAGCTGGGCGATTGATTGATAAGGTAGGTAGATTGATTGACTGATTGACAGTGGGCAATCAACGAAAGCGTAGCAGTAATGGCATAAGAGCAAAGCACTGCTGCGTACGAGGAGAGGAGGATGGTGAGGAGGATGGTGAAGGGGGTAGGGAGTTGAGGAGTATGTAAGGAGTGAGTGAATGAGGAGGAGGAGGAGGAGGAGGAGGAGGAGGAGGAGGAGGAGGAGGAGGAGGAGGTGGAAAGCGAGGAGAATGAGGAGCGTGGTGTGAGTGAGATATAGTTGTGAGTGCTGACTGCTGCTCAAGCGGGCGAGCTGCAGAAAGATGGAGTAGCGTAGGTAGGTAACTCTCTCTCCTGTGGGGAAGGGTTGTGTGGCTCCGTGATTCCAATGGCTTTGGAGTTGTGGGTTGTTGTTGTTGTTGAAGGTCGAGATGGATCGCAAGGCGAACGAGAAACTTTGGAAATGGTTGGTGCTCCGTCATTCACTAACCGTCACAAAGACAGCCACCGCCCGACTCCCGAGGCTGCAGCTCTACCCTTGGCATCTTGGCAGAGCTAGTCCCAATTTGGATCTGGCAGGACGGCCAGTGGTCGTCATCTCTCACCATCATCTTTCTTGCTTTCCCAAAGAATCCTCATCCTCACAACTCTCGATCTACCTACATATTCACACTTCTTCTCCCTCCCCGCAGAGATGGCTTCGCTCAATACCTCCACAAATGGGCCTTCCATCAAATCCTCCTATGCCGGTGTCATCAATTCGCCAGCACCATCAGGCCCCGCCGCAGCCTCTCCAACTTATGGCCAGTGGGCAGTTTTCTCCGTTTCTGCCCCTCTCGTAAACGCATTTCAGCAAGACAGCGGTGGAAAGGAGAGCATTCTAAAAGTGCAGAGCACTGGAGGTATGGCATGCCACTTCCCCCAAGTCCCTACCGGTCCGGTGTGCTAACTTGGCGGCCTTGCATAGAGGGGGAGCTTGTGGACTTGATTGAGGACTTCTCCGAAGGTCGCGTTCAGTTTGCATTCGTTAAAGTGAAGGATCCAAATACCACACTACCAAAATATGTTTTGATCGGATGGGTAGGTGCAGAAATCCTATGGAGGAAAATATTGGGCTGACAGATCTTCAAGTGTGGAGAAGGTGTGCCTGAACGAACAAAAGGCTACTTCACAAGCCATTTGGCCGCAGTTTCAAAGATTCTCCATGTTAGTTGCTTGTCCTCCTTTTACTATTCAGTGTAATTCTAACTGCGCCCAAGGGCTACCATGTCCAAATCACTGCTCGCTCCGACCGCGATCTCACACCAGAGGGAATTGTGCAAAAAGTGGCAGATGCTTCCGGCGCAAAGTATTCCTCCAGCAGTGCAGCCCCTACGCCATCTGCCGGACCAGCACCGCCTCTGGCTTCAAAGCCAGTCTTCAATCCTACGAGATCCGGGGCTGGTGGCTTCAATCCCTTAGCGGGGTCAAGGTCGAGAACCCAGCAGGGCGGAGACGTCGATGCAGATGGATGGGGCGCAGATGCTCCTCCTATCATCAGATCTCAATTGGAAAAGGTCGCCCCTGCATATAAGCCCACGAAGGTCAACATGGCAGAGTTGACAAAGCAAAAGCCGGTGCCTACACCTTTCACTACAGCCAACCGAGGAGAGAGCAGCAACCCTGATCTTGTTCGAGGGGGATACCAGCCAGTGGGCAAGGTCGATATTGCCGCGATCCGTGCACAAGCCCAGAAGAAGGACGATGATCGACCAACGATCGTAAAGGGCGCATACGAGCCAGTTGGAAAGGTTGACATTGCAGCTATTAGAGCCAAAGCACAAAAGCCAGGTGATGATGGAAATGCTAGACTTTCTCCAGCTGTCACAGGAACATCCAACACAAGCGACAGTGAGCAACCAAAGTCACTTGCGGATAGATCCGCTGCCTTTTCGCAATCAGAGAGATTGACAGCTCTGCCAAGACCCAAAGTCGCAAACAAGTTTGGATCCAATGCTTCCAACTTTTCCGGTACCAAGGCTCCAACCCCGGGTCAATTTGGTCTCCATTCCGCTGGGCCAACTTCTTCCGCCCCTACTGTTGGTGCTGCGAGCAAGACTTTCGCTGACGAGGGTGGAAAGACCCCGGCCCAAATTTGGGCTGAGAAGAAGGCACGTGAGAGAGGTCTCAGCGGCGCTGCTGACACTCAACCCGCTGTTGCTCCTATTGCTAGTCAAACTAGTGGTAGTGGCCAATGGAAAAGTGGTTATTCTGGTAAGTCTTGGGCACCGGTTGCTATCAATGCTACTGGACGTTCTGGTGCTGGTAGCATTGATGAACAGCGAACTGGGGAGGACACACGTGAGCCTGAACGTGAAGAGGCTCCATCATCTCCTGCTGGAGGAGTCAGCGCATTGAAGGATCGCTTCAAGGGCGGAGTACCCATGGGAGCTCCTCCAGTTCATCAAGCCCCACGAGATGATTCCCCACCACCTCCACCAATCCCATCAGCAACCCGACCAGGTCCTCCTGTGAGCCTCCCATCTCGCTCCCGCCCTGACGAGGATGAAGAAGAGCAAAGTGGACCCAACATTCCCCCTCCACCCCGTGTCCAGCGCAGTCCTACTCCACCGACCCCAGAGGCACGCGAGCAATCCCCCGTTCGCATTGCCATCCCCGTCTCCCGCAGCGCACAACCAGCACCCATCGAACCACCGCAAGAGCGCAAACTCCCACCAGTCTTCCCAACCGAAAGCATCGAGCGCAACATTGCTCAAGACAGACCACAAGATAAAGAACCAGCCGGCCACAATATTGCGCGTACTGCCGGTGCAGTTGTCGCTGGCGTAGCTGTCGGAGCAGCAGCCGGAGGCGCCATCGCCGCAACCACCATCGACCAAGGAAACGCCACTAGCGGAAAACGTGCCCTGATCTCCTACGACTATGAGAAAGCCGAAGACAATGAGCTTGAACTCGTTGAGGGTGAGTATGTTACCAACATCGAAATGGTCGACGAGGACTGGTGGATGGGTACCAACTCCCGTGGCGAAAGCGGTCTGTTTCCAAGTAACTACGTCGAGCTAGTTGAGGGCGAAGAAGAACAAGAGGAGGAGGAAGCACCTGCACCACCTCAATTGAATACCGCCACACGACCAACGCCTGCTCCTGCTGCTGCTGCTGCTGCACCCGTGCAACCGGCACAGGGCCCACTGCAACGGCGATTTATGATTACGAAGCTGCAGAGGATAACGAGCTGAGTTTCGAGGAAAACGCAACTATTACTGGTCTAGTAAGTCCCCTCTTTTATCCCAAATCATCAAAACACAAGGAATCTAGTACTGATTATCATTTTTCTTTTTTGTGTAGGAATTCCCCGATGAAGATTGGTGGTTCGGTCACTTCCGCGGCAAGTCGGGTCTCTTCCCTGCCAATTATGTGCAGCTTGATGAATAGATGTGGCACATGAATTCACGAGGAAAAAATGGAGATTTGATCGTGCTTGATGAAGAACGAAAAATACGCGCTGAAGGATGGAGGGTTTGATATGTAAGCGAGGGAGGCGTGTGTTAGATTTTTTTGAACTGTTTTCTGTTTAGTTAGGAGGAAGAGTATAAAAGAAAAATTGGGAGGAGGGAAAAGAATGAATTCCTCTTTTGGGTTTCTTCTGTGTGTGTTTTTTTTTGGGAGAGTAGTGAAGCGTGATCAGAAGGAGAAAGAAAAAGAAAAGAAAAATGGAAAGAGTATACCGATCTATATCCCTCCTCCCCCACCCCGAAAAAAGGGTTGGAAGGACGTCGTAGGTGAGTCACGTGGTGAGTACTTATCGCTATATATAAAAGAGATTCTTCATAGACTAGTAGGTATAGGTAAGCTATTCTCTAGGGAGAGGCAGATAGAAATAGTGTCTCTTTTGGACAGTTTGGTCAAGTGATGAAGCATGTCATACTCCTCTACATAAAGTTGGAAGAAACTGGTTTTACGGAGTTTGTACATATTGGCTTGGTATTTATTGTGGACGCGAGTAGAGAAATAAAAGTAGGTAGGTACCGAGATAGGTTGGCAAATACCTATCGGAGAATAATCTTATGCTTCTTCTGGCGGATCTTTAGTAAGTATACAATTGTTCGAGGCGGACACGGTGGAGCACTTATCACATACTAATTCGGACATCCAGACATTCATAAATAGCATTAGGAAGATACCTAGAGAGCATCTCTCTCCTCCTTCTTATCCCTTAAATGAATTACCATTTACTTAATTAGCTTCACATTACCTATAAGACTTACTCACATCATTCCTCCTTCTCTTATTCGCATTTTCCCCTCCTCTCTTTCCCCCTCTCCCTCCCCTTCTCTCAGTCTTTCTCCACCCGATCCGTGCTATCTCCTGGCACGATAACAGTAGTCGTTAAGTAGACGGAAATTATAGAATTGTGGTCGAGGACATTGTTTTGTGTGGTGCCCACTTTTCGTTGGGTTATACTGACGTATTCCTAAGCTAAAAAGCAGAGCAGGATGACTCGATTTTTAGAGAGTCATGTCATGGATTTCGCTGTTCTCATACCATTTAATGTCGTGAGCAGGAACTTCAATTGGGTCACCCTTAATCACTTCCGACAAGGGCATCATTCTCCTGCGCAAGGGAGCAAGCTTGGTCATCTCTGTGCTCTCATCAATGATCTTGTTCTGGTACCTTGGTGAGTAAGCTATGGACGAAATCCCTGTTTGCTCTGGCTCGATCACAATAGCTTCGACCCTCAAGGAATGCGGCCGCACCTGAGACTGCTCCAAGGCTGGAACAGTCTGGAGTAGCCTGTTTACCTCCCTGCAAAGCCAGGCCGCTCGGTGGCCAAATGTAGTGTTGGGATCCGGCTTGAAGAATTTGGTTTTCATCCCTAGTTCAGTCACAAGGTGTCCATCTATGAACGATTCTTCAGTAAAAGGATAAAACCCGATGGTCAGCACTTCTAGATTGGTGAATTGTGACCACACCGCCAAATGCGATTGAATAAAAATGCTGACATCAACCATGAGATGGCGGATTTTGGTGACAGGCAAATTCGACAGATGCCTATCGATATCTAGGGATTCACCTGCCTGACTTCGAAGAGTGTACTGTGATTGCATATGGTCCAGGATGCCAAAGTCCAAGTAATGGCCAGCACTGAACATTCTGAATTGACCGTAAAGAATGTTAACGTAGGCCAACCTGTCATGATGGAAGTCGTTCACGAAATCAACGCGGCATGCCATCAGCTGGTAGACTTGAAGTGCGGCTGCGCGGGAATCGCGACACACAAGCAGGATGTTTGGGCACAAACATGCACGCTCCTCCCGGGACTTTAAGCTGACGAGAACGCGACTGAGATGATCACAACCGTCGGCACTGGGCATGTGGCCAAGGTATTCCGAGGGTAGGATCATGTATTCCCGTTCTTTTTCGAGGCGTGCTGCCAGACTCCATATTCGTAATTGCAATTCTGTGAGAGTTGGTTATTATATAACAAGAAAAAGAAGCTCATGTTGAACCGTTTGCCCTACCTTTGGGTAATTTGGGAAAACCTTCAAAGGTGTACGCAGGTACGATATCCCAGCGGACCGCCTCGATACCTCGATCCTGGATTAAACATCAAAACCCAGAACTCGAGCATCTTCTCGGACAATACACACAAGGACGGTTCTCAGGAAATAGTGCGTTCTATCCATTTTCAAGAGACACTCTTCATCCTCAAATTCCTTAGCCAGCTTCTCCATATGTGCCTTGAAGTCCGCCCTACGCTTGTCGCTTGCAATGGAGAAACAAGCTAGACGTTCGTACATGCGAACCTCGTCCACGACAGCGTCTGAGTGTTCAATTTCTGCCATGTTGATGAATGAAGATAGAGTGATGAGTTCGAAATAAGCTGTTGATGATGGGAAAGTAGCCTTTCTAACATACTTAGCGTTATCACGTGATATGAGCTGGCCCATGTATCCTTTTTAGCGCTAGGGAAGGGCGCTTAATTTCCAGAACCTGGGACTCCAATGTTTCAACTCTTCCCTGCACAGCATTCCTCAGCCTCGAATCCAAGCTCCCAAGTCCCTTGATCTATTCGTCCTTTTGAGATGCATGCACGTATTTGACCACTCGCGGGTGGCCGGGAGGGGGGAGGGAGGGACGGGGCTCAGCGTACCGCGTGGTTTAAAAGGGCCAAAAAGCTGGCCGATCAGTGCGGCTGTTGTTAGGCTACTCCGAAGATGTTGGCTGTTAAAGAATTTAAGAAAACATGGTTCCCACTCGTCTATTTTCACATTTATTATTTTCTGTTTTGCTGTCTTACCGCACCTATTGTGGATTTTGAAGTATTGTTGGCGAGCATTGTTTGTTGTTCCTATCATGGCAATCACTATCCTCTACCCCTCCACCCCTCCAACCCATCATTCCCCCACTCCGTCTATAACGCTAGAGTAATTTCCCATTCTTTCCTTCTCAGTTAACACATTTCCTATCAATCCATCAACGTACCAAAGTAATACCCAACTGAACCCTATTAAACAGCATCATAGCTCTCCATGGCCTCAACGGCTCACAAACACGAACTTGGACGGATCCCATTACCAACACCCTATGGCTTCGCGATTTCCTCCCCTCAGAGCTTCCCACAGCACGCATTATGACATTTGGGTATGATGCCACACCCGCTTTTGCAAGTTCAACTGCGGGGTTGTGGAACATGCTCGGGATTTTCTGGGGTGCTTAGTTGCCGAGAGGGAAGGTGATGGCGGAGGGAAGAGAAGGAAGTTGATTATGATAGGACATAGTCTTGGGGGCTTGGTAATAAAACAGGTCAGTCCTTTCATTATTTCAACTTTGAATATACATGGTGGAGCTCTTGATAAATTGGGATGAAACTGATACGTGCTGAATCCAGGCACTTGTGATCGCTTCCCAGGAACCTACTCGCTATCCTGATATATATTCCAGCCTTCTTGGAATTATCTTCTTTGGCACCCCTCACCGAGGCAGCTCACTTGCTAATTTTGCAACAACACTTATCCGGATTCCCACCATGCTCGCCATGAAACCATCTCCCGAGCTCCTCAATACACTGCGCAAAGGCGGCAAGAAAATTGAAACTTTATCGCAGAAATTTGAAGCGCTTCATGCAGAGAGGGAGTTTGAGATCGTGAGCTTTTATGAGACGAAGTGTCTCTCAGGGATGAAGGAATTAGTATGTGCTTACTCCCTTTCTTTTATGCAGGAATGGATGATGCAAGATGCTGATCTGCAAACAGGTCGTCCCCAAAGAATCCTCACTCCTGACCGCACCAAACGCAATTCCGACCTGGGAAGAGCAAATCCCCGTAAGTGGCAATCACAGAGAAATGTGCCGCTTCGCCACCAACAAAGACCAAACATACAAGGCAGCCGTGAGGAGTATCAAGAGATTGAGAATGGGAGTAGTGCCGCAGATTGAAAATGAACAGTATTTGGTGCCACGTGCAAAGAGTGAGTATTTCACTGGGAGGAAGGAGGTTGGAGACATGATGAAAGAGGCGTTGATTGAGGAGATGTATGACAAGAAGGATGTACAGATGAGGTTTGTGTTGTATGGACTTGGAGGCGCGGGGAAAACGCAAATTTGCCTGAAGTTTGCGGAAGAGTTTCGTGAGAGGTGACAATCCACTTCTCTCTCTTTGACTGGAGTAGTGTCTGACTGACTTTATCTACAGATACCGTTATGTGTTCTGGATCGATGCAACAAGCAAAGACATAATTCAAGACAGCTTCGCCAAGATTGCGACCGCTTGCAAGCTAGAAAGAGACATCGATGTCGTTCGATCATGGCTATCGGAAAAGGAGCACTGGCTTCTGGTTTTCGATAACGCAGATGATCCAACCCTTGATCTCGCGCAATTCATCCCGGGTGGCACTCGGGAACAGTTTTGATCACAAGCCGAAACCCTGGACTCAGGAAGCTAGGAACAGTTGGATCCTATCGAGTCGACGAGATGTCTCCTAGTGATGCGGTGTCTCTCCTTTTGAAAACCTCCTTACTCGGAAACAATACCATCGACGAGAACGCCCTGAAGAAAGCAGAAAAAGTGGTACAGACACTCAATTATTTCGCGCTAGCGATCATCCAGGCCGGCGCTGTAATCCAAAAAGACCTTTGCAATCTCGATGGATATCTCGACCTGTACGCGAAACATAGGAAAGACCTCATCGAGCTCGTAGGAGACGATCAGTATCAGTATTCGGTATATACCACCTGGGAGATTTCGATCGAGCAGATTGAGCTGATGATGCCTGACGTTCACGCAGAACTAGCGCTCGAACTCCTGAGCTTGTTTGCTTTTATGCATTTTGATGGGATTCGGGAAGATATTTTCAAAGCAGCCCGTTCGAATCTTGAGTCAGAGACTGAATCGGATCTAATTTGTGGTACTTTTGGAAAGAGCTTATTGGTAAAGTTGATGCCAGAGGAATGGAATTCATTACTTGTGGCGAAGGCATTACGACTTCTTGTGAACTTTTCGCTCATTACCTTGGACGGTTCTCGCAATATTTCTATGCACCCTCTTGTTCATGAATGGTCGAAAGAACGACTGTCGAAAACCAAACAGGAAAAATATTACAAGACGGTTGCTGCTACATTGGCCATTTCAACCACTTTCGATTCCGAATTTTCGGATCATCAACATCGAAAGACCTTACTCCCTCACATTAATGTTTGCATAAGAGAGAAAGAGACTCGTACCAACTTGACAAATGAAGATCGAACAGAAGACCTGCAAGCTACTCGAAAATTCGTCGGAGCGTTCATGGAAGCTCATCAGTGGGTCAAAGTTCTGGAGTTGAGCCAGGAAGATCTCCGGATACAAAAAACGGATTTTCCACAGGAGCCACTGTACCTCTACACTTTGCTATACATTGGCGAGGCGCTCCGAAACCTTGAGAAGTTCGAAGAAAGTAACCAAGCATATATGAGCGGACTGCATGAAGCCAGGCAAACGAACGACAAAATCATAATTATGTCCACAATGAACGGATTGGCCTGGAATGCATTGACAAGTCACCCTAACATTCCACAGCAGTGCGCAAACGCGATTGCAATTTGTGATGCAGGCCTGAGAGAATTCGAAGGCTCGATGGGTAAGGATCATTTCTTGTGTCTAGACGCAATGGAACTCATATCATGGGCATACACAACCTTAGGAAACCCAGGAGCGGCAATGATATACAGCGAGAAATTATTCGAAATTCGCAAACGGAAGCATGGAGAAGACCACATGCTCACGATAGTTGCCAGCCAGACTCTGGCCGGTAACTATGTCGAGCTGAAGATGTTCAAAGAAGGCAGAGAACTCCAAGAGCAGGCTGCCACTCTCTTGGAACGAACAGTGGGAGCTGACCATCCTCGTACGGTCTTGGCCATGAGCAGATTGGCGACTTTACCAACCATGGAAAGTAGACTTGGACGACGGAAAAAAGGTCTTCAATCGCGAGAAGAAACGCTGTTAAAATGCGAGGAGATACTAGGCAAGTCTCACGATTGGACTCTGAAGTGTTTGGAGAACCTTGCAAATGAATACTTTTCCTATGGAGCTCTTCAGAAGGCAAAGCTTTTGCAAGAGGATTTGGTAAAGAGGAGAGTCGACAGATGGGGAGGAGAGAGCGAGCACACCGTTCGTGCTATAGAGAATTTGGCATTAATTTCGAGAGGTATAAAGATTCGAAGAATGATTTATTGGTGGGCTCCCAAGAAATTTGTAGACAAATAGCTTTCAAGCGCGATGAGATAGACATGATTTGAGGGAAATAAAGGCCGTCGCATCGTGTTTGGGTACTTCGACAAATAAGCAATACCTCCCTGACATGGAATACATGTAGTTTGCCGACCTGCGATAGTAATTAACGCCCTGCCGTGACCTAATTCCAAACAAAGACTGCGGCCCATTAAATATTGTTCCTTCATAGATTCCTGGATATCATCTCAATCAAAACGAAGTTCTGCGCCCCACAAACACCAAACCACCAACAGGCCATATGTTCCGTTATCTGCATTTAACAAGCAATCGTGTACGAAGCGTCTCGAGAGTTTCGATTCGGACTGCTTAGCAACAGCCCTCACAGCACTCTGTGTCAAGTATGTTAGTCAAAATTTGCGAGGGAAAGATTGAGAGCTAACGTACCAGCGCAATCGGCGCAAGCTTCACATCCCTCCTCTGCTACACAACAACAACACAACATCGCGAAACATGCAGCAAGACAACCTTTTCCAGCTGCTCCACCACCACCACTAGCCTTCGGCGGCTTCTGCTGTCCTTGCTGATATCCCATCTACAATCAATTAGTTTTATTATCCCTCTTATAAACGATTATCCGATACGTACAGGCGCCTGCTGTTGGTAAGGACCGCCTTGCGGTGGATACGGGCCTTGCTGATATTGACCCCCTTGCTGCTGTTGGTATGCCTATCCTCTGTTAGAACTTGGGGCGCGCAAGGAATTCGCTCGGGAAGCGCACCTGTGGTGGGAATTGTTGCTGTGGGTAGCCTCCCTGCTGTGGTGGATAGTTCTGCTGAGGGTATCCATGCTGTGGGCCATTGTTTGGTCCCTGATTGTAGTAATCGTTTGCAGACATCGTGAGTTCTTCTATCGAGGAGGACTTTTAGCAATGATGCAATTCGTTTCGTGATCGGTGAGGAATCTACGCTGGCGCTTTAAGCGAGGATCCGGACTGTCAATTGAACGGGAAGATATTCCTAGCGATCAAAGAGAGGTGCCGGGCTGGATCTTTGTAGGAGAACGTGTGAGGAAAGAAAAGAAAAACCGATTGAGGGCCAGGTCGTTCTTCTATTATGAGGGGAAGCTACTCGCTATCCTGCGCCACGTCTCTACGTTCAGCGATACAGGGATAAGCAGAAGCCGATCAGCCGACAAACTGTAAATATCCGCCAAATACTCGAGCACGAGGAACTCTATCCAATGATCACAAGGGAGAGGCTTCTACCGCGACTATGACAGCATGATGGCAACGAAAAAAACGGTTCTGGATCTCGGCGATTCAGCTGCCGGAGCAAATACAAGTTGTAGATTGGATCAAGAGGGAAGCCCCCTGAAAAGCTTGGTATAGGACCCCCGTTCTGTCAGAGGCTTGGCTTGTCCCCGTGGACGCATTCTGAGATGTACAATTTGAAGAGGCGTTCAGATTACGTATGCGTGAGTGAGGGATGGCGGTGCAAAAAGAGTCGAGAAGTGTCAGCTTTGCGCGATTTCGGTATGTCTGGGATGTAAACTTAAATGCTTTTTAGTGTGCCAGTTGATGCCGCTCTAGCCGTTTGGGTGCCTCGGTGAAGACGAGAAAGTCAATCTTCGTACAACTTTGACAAACGGTGCGTTGCTTCAAATCTAGAATTGACATGTCACTGACATACTAACGTGTTGAATGTGGACTGGAGGAGTTCTGCAGTATTCGAAGTAATCATAAGATGGCGGCTGTTCTCCCAGTGGGAGACTTTGTGGGGACACAAGAAAAACGAAAATCGTACAACACTCCAAAGTAATTGTCTTAGTTACACTGGCTAATAATCCCTCTTTTTCTTTTACTTCGCTTTGCCACAAACACAATTATTGATAGCTGGCTTTTGCAAGTAATAGTTTCGTCAATATTTCGAGACGAATTCGTAATCAGACTGTGCTCACGAAACCGTAATTCAGGAACAATCGAGAGGAGTAGGTTTGTCAACTCGTGCATACCTCTGCAAGTATTTCCAAATGTCCCATTGAGTATAATAGGAAATATCTACAGACTTTAGATGTGTTCTGCTTTGTTTACATTTTCCGAAGTAAGCGAGAGAACATGTACTGTATGTACAAAAGGTACAGTATAGTATTTACAGTTCAACCCAGCTTTTTGTGCTCCAAATAAAAGACCATTTTTAAAATATTGAGAGTAACTCGGCAGCAGGGCTTAGATCAAGTCAATCATGAGAAAGTTGTTTGGTTAATGTATCAAATCGAAAAAGAGCCTCATCTGATATGAAATCCGGACTCTTGGCGTTCTCACCGGATCTGATAACTCAACATACAGTCACGTGACATATCTGTATGACGCGATTTTAGCGGATTACGATCTCCTCGGATTTTATTGCAAAGCAAACACCAAAACATCACATCCGCACGACGAACCTCTCGCATGCCAACTCACAGCTTTACAAGCAAACATATCATGTTCTTGCGCCGAATCTCTGAGCAATTTTAAAGGCTACCGCATCCACCTCGAGTCCCTCCTTTCCCCACGCACCGACCACCTAAAAAACCACCCCACCATTTTGTCTGCTCGATAAGCAGATCGACGACACAACCCCTCCTCCTCTGCACACACTTTCGAAATCCGATACAATGTCTACCCTTCACGAAATCAAGACCGAAGATGAGTGGAACGCTCACGTTGCCTCCCTCCCACCGACCACCCTCCAAATCATCTCCTTCACTGCACAATGGGCCGCACCCTGCAAGCAGATGACTACCGTCCTCGAAACCCTCGCATCCTCATACCCCGTCACATCACCACTTGCCACATCATGGGTACAAATGGATGCCGAGGAGGTGATCGATGTCAGTGATGCGTTCGACGTCACCGCTGTTCCCTTCTTGGTCTTGACCAGAAACAACCAAGTGCTTGAGACGGTCTCTGGAAGTGATGCTGCGAAGGTCAGGAATGCGATTGAGAAGCACGCAAATGCTCCAGCAGCAGCTGTTTCCAATCATGGTGCCAGCGCGGCGTTAGTAAACGGCGGATCGAGTAAGAGCCAGAGCCAGACCACACCAACAACCCAGGCATCTTCGACAGCACCCGAGGTTACAACTGAGAAGAAGGAGACGAAAGAGGAGTTACACCAGCGCCTGGCTACCCTAGTCAAAGCTGCCCCGGTCATGTTGTTCATGAAAGGTACACCCAGCGCACCACAATGCGGGTTTTCCAGGCAGACGGTTGCCCTGCTACGAGAAAACAGTGTGAAATATGGATTTTTCAACATTCTGGCGGATGATGATGTTAGGCAGGGCCTAAAGGAGTTTGCAGATTGGCCAACATTCCCTCAGCTCTGGGTTGACGGAGAGTTGGTTGGAGGTCTTGATATTGTAAGAGATCCATTCTTTAGCTTAATGGTGACAATTGCTAACTGTTATTAGGTCAAGGAGGAGATAGCTAATGATCCAGACTTCCTGAAGCCATACAGTGTGGCGAAGACTGCTGATGGACCCTCTGCAACTGCTTAGATAATGAATACTCAATGAATAAATACCCTTACGTTTTTCTTTACCCCCCAAGTAGGATCGTTGCCAATCGTGTTGATTTATCAAAAGATGGGACATGTGCAATATTTCAGATGTCGAGTCGGAATGGCTGATCCATAACAGCGCCTTCAACCACCACCATTCACCTATCAGCATAAATTACCAGCCAGGAAGACGAGTTCATTTAAAACCACACCTACCAGCTGGCAGCCGCAAAGCTGCTGTGAAGAAGGAGGGCGAGGCATCAACTTTCTGATTGCACATCGAAGGGCATTCTAGTGAACGTCTGTCTATCCCCTCGCATAAATTTATTTGTTAGGCAGCAAGGGAGTCGATACCCCTTCTTCTTTCCCCACTCGCACTGAGCAAACTTTTCTACTACAGAAAAACAACAATGTCACTACTGGTGCATTGAAGAATTTGTTCATTTGCCTGCGTGTGTGACTTTTTGATCGGGAGGGAAAATAGGGGCCACTGGGATTTGGACTCGGATTTGTCGACCTACTCTCCTTCATCCTACCTATCCTCCCTCGTCAAAGTTATTATAAGATTACAAAACATCTTTCTCTTACATCCTCACCAATTCCCACCTACCCTCTCACCTACCACAGCCCACAGCCCACACACATAACCATACTCCCCCTACCACCGTCTCCCCCAAATTGATAAATCTATAAATTCATGAACCTATAATTTCGCACTACCACCATTCTTATCATCCAGCCACAACCCATCCCAATCAACCTTAAACGCCAAATGAGCCGGTAAAGTAGGAACATTCACTTTGTGATGCTCACACGTGCAATAAGTGATTTTGCCGTCGGTACTCGTCATTTGGCCGCGGATGAGAGCCATGGTGCGGCCGATTTGGATGACGGCGCTGTGGAGGTGGATTGTTGTTCCTGTAGGGGGTCGGTATGAGTTTCGTTTTGGGGCGACGAGGGAATAGGGGAGGTGGAGTGGGAGGGGGGAATGGAGGAAGGGAGGGAGAGAGAAAGGGGGATTTACCAATAGGAATAGCTTTTAAATATGAAATATTCAAACTTCTTGTCACGCCACCCATGAAACTATTTCCCGAAGGGCAGTAATCAGTCTTTACACTCTTTTTTCTGAACAATTTAAACAGGAGAGAAAATAACATAACAAGGGAACAAACAGTGAGCTAGATCGACAACAAAAGCTTCGAAAAGAGAGGGAAAGAAAAAGAGAGAGATACTCACTCCCAATACCCAGGCCTAGCAAGCGGCCCCAGCGCAGTAGTAGTAGCCATATCAAAAATCACACCCGCAGCACCACCATGCATAACTCCATTCAGATTCGTGTAGCGCTCATCGATGAGGAGAGAGAAAGAGACTGTGCCGAGGGATGAGGCGGTGAGGATGTGAAGATTGGACATGAGGTGTTTGTCGAAGCCGGAGAAGGAGGTGGATTTTGCTATTAGGTGGTATCTTTTTTGGTTTGTTTGTTAGTTAGGTGGTTTTTGAATATGATATGAGGAGGTAGGGAGGTAGAGATGGAGGGAGTTTAAGTTGAGGGGTTGAGAAGTTGAGATTGATGAGATTGATGAGAAGAGTTGGGTCTTGAGGAATTGGAAGATGAATATTGTTTTTCGTGGAAATTGCAAGGGGGAATAAATATATAGAGTTTGACAAACCTTTCAAAGATTGCTTCGACAGCTTTAATGGCTTTTTGTTCCTCGGGTGAAGCCATTTTTGGTGTATATCAATCACAATGTCTCTTCGACGCTTTGCTGTTGTGAGAAGAAAACAGTGAAAAGAATACCCCGCACTCGCGATTGTTGGACCTCGGGGAATTACACAGAGATTGGATGGTTTGAAGGGAAAATTGTTGTCACGAATTCATTATTGCACGGATTGAGAAAGGAGTATAAATCGTGGAAGGGTCTGGGATGGAGGATTCGAAATGGTTATTGAGCCGCAATAGAGGAGAGGTTGATAAATTGCCGAGGCTCGTGTCACTGCACGTGATCATTCGCAACTTGAAGGTATTGAGGTTGTGAGAATACATCGTTAATATTGAGAGAAGCGATATCAAACCATCATTCCTTCGGCGACATGAAATATCGAGTTTCTTGCTTCGAGAAATGCTTTTTTCTGATACGTTGTGCGTGCTCGTGGTGCCCTCACAACAGATGGAACAACCAAGAAGTTAAATAGAGAAAAACGAAATACGATTCTTCCTTCTTGCACAAATGCAAAATGTACTGTAACTTCCATGGCACAAGCGCATAGTAATGCCAATAAACCGCATGTATCTTGACATCATCCGAAGAAAAGGTTCGAAACAAGACCTGTTTGGGATCCGAATATCCGGCAACCGAAGAGAAGAAGGTTCAACAAAAATACAAACCAAGCGCCAATTATGCCTGGACCCATCCAATAAGATGATGATCTCGTCGCACAAAAGCGCCTTTCTCGCATTTCGGACGAGTCACAACAAAAATAACTCGAAATGCGGACGGACCACGAATTCAAGACGCAAGGCGCAAGCAACTTGATCATCGTTAGAGAATAGCCAAGAAGAATACCAAGACTTTGTATCAACCAAGACCTTGGGACCGGGAAGTATCCAGCTAAACGTCTCCACCGGTTGAGAATTTGATTGTTCACACATAAGATCAATTGTTGTGGTGAAGTTTTGAAGTTTTGAATTTTGATTAATGGACTTTTGATCTTCTGATCCCTTATCACCTCTGTGAAAGACATATCTTTGCTGGTTGACGCGTCCCTTCATTTGTGGCTGCGTTAGCCCCAGTAGTCGTCCACTCTAGCTGGAAGATATCACACCTGCGTGGACTTGGGCCTTGATTTGAGGCAATTGAATGAGACAAAACAACTTGAAAATTGATGCCTCCGACAGAGAACAGAGGGAGAGAAGTATTCAACCGGATTTTACGGCTTCCTTCTTTCTCTCTACAAAACCTGATATCTTGATTTTCCACACTTGTAATCCATAATACAAGCGATCGTCAACAATGGCACACGACACCTCTCCAGTTTTACGGGGCCGGAAAGGCGGCGGCGGCGCTTTAAGGTTGGCTTGGCAGGGGATATGGGTCTTCGGCATGTCACGTCCACATCCCAATTCCCTCACAACTCCCCAGGAAGATTAGACGACTTGGACAAGTGTTGACTGTCTACGCAATTCCACATCCATGAACCGGCCGTTGCAATCCACTGCTGCCACTATCTGTGTGTTACTATTGTGGATCAATAGCTCAAAGCTCCAGAGAACAGTGGCTATTCATGGGCCAGTGGTCATGAATGATGAAGCGTCGTAGACGACTATGCACATCTCCTGGCTGTTGCGTCAAGTATGTCTTTTATTAACCTGTCATTCCCTCGTCCCCATTCTTGCCTTTCATATAATTTATCCTATCCATCCACTCTTTCTTGCTTGCCACTCGTCGTTTGTGTGCTGTGTCTGTTTGTCTTTGTTATTTTTTGGTCTCTCGTTGACACTCTGTTGCGCTTCTTTCATCGTCAATCATCATCATCATCATCCATCGAGCCATTTCTCGACATCCACTGGCTGTCTCTGGAACTGCGGCAAAGACATTGAAATCTTGGTAGCTTCCAAATCGTGTAGGAGAAGCTCGTCATCTCTAGAGTCTCTTGGATTTTACCACCATCATCGACTTCCAACTTCCCAAGTGGGCACATCAAATCTGTTCTCCAGCTGCAACAGATATCACCGCAACTCTTTTTCAGAATACTTCCAGATCAATATTCCGTACATACAAACGGTCACGATGATTCCACTCCACCATGCCACCCTCCTCTTCTCCCTATTCCTCGCCACAACCCAATCTGCCTCTATCCCCGACCCTCTCGCCAACCCCTCCGCTCGCGAATCAAACATCGATTCCTCCCTCCAACCACGGCAAGATGCTGTCAACACCGTAAGCACCAAATACTTCAATGAGCCTGGCGGCGGTGATGTCTACGGCCACTACGACATCCGCTACTTCCAAGGCGAACCCGTCTCCTACGAAGTGAAGCAAGACACCCTCCGCCATCTCATCCGCTCCTATCTCATCGTCTTCCGCAGCCTCAACATCGATACCTGGATCGCTCACGGCACATTACTAGGCTGGTGGTGGAATGGCAAGATCATGCCCTGGGATTGGGATTTAGACACGCAAGTTTCCGATAGCACTTTACTTTGGCTGGGAGAAAACATGAATATGACATTCCACAACCATACCTTTCCATCCGAAACACCTGGCGGCGCAGACGACGTGCGAACCTACCTTCTCGATGTTAATCCTCACGTCACCGAAAGAGTTCGTGGAGACGGCATGAATATCATTGACGCTCGTTGGATCGATACCAAAACCGGTCTATTCATCGATATCACCGGGATTAGCGAGACAAACCCAGAGCGTGCACCGGGTGTATGGAGCTGTAAGAATTATCACCGTTACAAGACGAGAGATATCTGGCCATTGAGGGAGACTGTGTTTGAAGGAACACCGGCTTTGGTTCCGCAATCTTTTGACGAGATTCTGCAGACGGAGTATTCCGCTTTTGCGTTGACGAAGACGGTTCATGAGGGGTACGTTACTTACCCTACCTATATTTCCTCGCTCCCATCCCATCTTTTACTTCCACAAACTCCACAATTAGAGCTACGAACTAACACTCTCCCAACAGACATCGTTGGATACCCGAGCAAAAGGCCTGGGTTCAAATGCAAGATGCCAACAGCCCCGAAGACTTCAAAGCCCGTCGACGAGCAATTTCAGATCGCAATATTCAACAAAGTAACTCCGACACCGCCGAGGAGAAATCTGTTGCTTGATCGCAGGAAAACGAAGGAAATCGAAGGAAAATCTTGCGCCAATGATTTTTGAGGAGAGCGAAAGATCGAATGATACCCTTGCTTACTTACTTTTTTTTTCTTTTGTTATTTATGTGCGGCATTGCGTTGGCATTTCTATGGAGTTATAAGGGAAGAACTTGGGATGGATGGCATGGCATGGAGAGGCGTATAGTATCCATGGATGGCGTTTACTGCTTTACACATATTCAAGCGCATGGATATACCGTATTTTCAAGACCGAGGAAAAGTCTAAGATTGGGGCGTGTTTTAAGGTTTATGCGGAGGATCGCTCTTACAGCCATCTTCTAGAATCCAATTGAATTTCTTTTTTTCCTTCAATTATTTTTCGTCGCTTTGAGGCGCCGCAAAAGAATCTTCTACCCTCTATTGCTCTTTTTGCTTTTCCACAAAAAGCTTCAATAGTGCCATTGCTCGTGCTGACTTAATCAGTCAGTTTACAGCTGATCTGACGAATGTTGATACACATTTTGGTACCACTGTACCGGACATCACACGTTTTTACTTTTCAGCCAGTACAGCAGATTATATTTCCGTTCCATGAGCAATTGCGATCTATCATCGAATATTACACCACATTCCACGACGCAGACACGACGCCTCAATGTTGCCAGTATCAATCAAGCACGTATACCCACTCACCCACCCATGAAGCCACAGGCTTTCTTCTTCTTCTTCTTCTTCCAGGGAGAATTGTCAATTGTGTCTATCTGCTCCGTAAATTTGAGCTACGTTTCTCTCTATTGCATCTCTTTCTTCGGATGATCTATTGATACACCACGTGCTGCATTTTGCTGCACTGTGAAATTTGGTAGTAGGTACTGTACTCTAGCTTTCGATACCTATATTAGTATACCGTAGTATGTACAGTACAGTATGCACCTCGAATTGACCATCGTTACGTTAGTTACGAACTAACGCACGATGATTCCTCAAAGTCATGTATTTTATCAACTTGGGACTGTTAGGAGAGACATTCCATTTTTGGCATACCTCAATTTATCACAGTAAATACTGTACAAAACCTAAACCAATAATCATCGTCCGTCCCATTATTCTCTGTCATATTATTTATCCATTCCCACTTTTTTTCTTCTTAAAAATAAAGTTTCCAGAAGAATTCACATGCTTTGCTTTTGTTTTCAGATTACAAATTACATATTCCCCTAATGCCCGAACACGTGCGAGCCACGAAGAACTAAGAAAACTCTATGAGCGGGCGGCAAGTAAGATCTTACATAGCACGTGGTGAGAAAGTCTAATTCGAAAAGTTGAGATTAAACAAGGTCATAACATACTTAGATTGTATTTATTTATATGTGGTTTGTTTATTTGTTTGTTTGTTTACTTGTATGTTGTGTGCGTGTGCGATCTGATATATGAAGAACCCAAAAAATAATAGTATCAATGAGGTATATGTGAACTCCAGTCTCCATCCATCCATCCATCCATCCATCCCGCCATCCCGTGTAGAGAAATCCCACGACGTCCAACTAGTATTCCCAAAAAAAGACACATGGCAAATTGCTCAACAATGCCTTTCTTCCCGCGCGCCTTGCCTAGCCATTCCTTTTAACTTTTGCCTTTCTTCCCATAATCTTTTCCCGCGGAAGCTTTTCTTTGAAACGGCAATAACGGGAAAAATAAACCCACCCGCAATAATCAGTCCAACAGCCAACTTCCCACTTTTTCAACCGTACTGTAGTCTGCATCGCACCTCACGGCATACTCTAAGAAGACAGCGAAATAGTCGACGCCCTCATCTCCTTCTCCTGCTCCACAACCCACTTCCTCCACGTATTCGTCAAGACCAAATACTTGATACTCTTCTCGGCCGCATCAAAAACCTTCTCATTCACGCCTCCCTCCCCCTCGTAATCCCCATCCACATCATCCCCATCTCCCTTGACATACTGCTCTCTCACCGAAACCAACGAAATCGGCGACTTCATCGGACTCAACGGCACCTCGTCACCCTGCTGCGTACTCGCACTCGAAGAAGGCGGCGGCCGCCTCATATGCATCCCCCTCTCGCCCGCCCGTTCTACCCTCGCCATCGCAGGTGTGGCGCCCGTACACGAAAAAATGCGATCTAATTGTACTTTGATCCCGCCTTCGATGTTGATTGGGAATTCGGCTTGGCGATCACAGACGCTCGCGACGTAGATTCCCTTGGCGAGGTTGAATAATTCGTGCGGTGAGTACCGTGGATCCTGACTATTGCATTTATCTTTGAAATTTAGCACCGCCAGTAAGAAAATGATATTTTCTGCTGTGAAATCGCGAGTGGCGGCGAATTTTAGCAAGGGGGCGGGGTTGGTGAGGAGTTGGTTCTCGAGGGCGGACATGGAGAATTTTTGTTTTTGGGAGGCGGTGGTTGAGGCTGTTGCGTTAGATTGGGTGGTCGTGTTGGATTGTTTGGAATTTGCGGACGAGGTTGTGTTGTACGTTATGGCGGATTTGGAGCCCAGCGTAGGGATATCGTCGTCGCGGGCGCCCCAGGCGGCGTTGGAGCCGCCTTTTTGCTTCTCCCATTCGCGGAGGGCGGAGAGTGTTGATTCAGAGAGGTGTGTAGTGGTGATTGTTTCGTAGATGGGGAAGAAAATTGTGGTGGCTTGCATTATAACTATGCCTGGTACGAGCCTGTTGGACACAATAGAGTAGACAATATTAGCAAACATATAATAATGGTACAAGCTGTATATCAGGGGTCTGAGGATTCGAGGGTTGGATGGTTGGATGGTTGGATGGTTGGATTGGGAAGGAGGGTTGGGGAGAGGGGACAATTGGAGTGTGGACTGGATTGGAAAATGGAAAAAGATGGTGGAACATACCACATGGGAGGTACCCAATATTTGTTGATTGGCGCAAATGCGGGGGAGAAGACTGCAGAGATCCAGAGAGGTGCACCGGGGATGCTGAGACATAATTAGCCTTTCCTGACCTGTTTTGGTTGGGAATATGAGTAAACTCACCCCGAGATGACGCATATAATGACTTGGAGGCGCCAGTAGTGTGTGTCTCTGACATTACGCACTTTGTAAAGCAAATAGGGGCCATAAATAGAAGCCCAAAATAGTTGCCAGAACGAAGAAGGAATCCTGATATTGGGATCTGATCAGTATGTGGTGCTTGAAGGAGGCGATGTTACAAACCATTCAGGTCCCTGTCGACACATTCCTTGTCCAACTGCGTAAGGAAGATCGCCCCATTTGCCTTGAAGCTTCTCGTTCGTGGCATATAGGACTGCTGTCACGATGACCTTCTTCATGTTAGTACTAATCCATGCCAAGTAAGGCTAAAACGTACCTGAACAAACATTCCAATCCCAATAAACACATAAGTCTTCTTCAGAGGATTCAACCCCTTCCATCTCGCCCAGATGCCTCTCAAACCACCTGGATAGATCATTCTCCTCCCCAAGTTTAACTCTCCATCCAGCAATTTCCTCTGCATCGTGCTCACACTCAGCAATTGCACCATGTTGGCCTGGAACAACGCATCGCCAAAAGGCAGGTAGATGCCCATGATCCAGAATTCGGCCCAGCATGGGAAGTTGCCATTGATGATGTAGACGAAGAGAACGAGGAGAAGGTAGATATGAAGAAAACTAGTGGCTGCGATGGCGAGGGGAAGGTTGCGCATCCGGAGAGAAGAAAGATGGCGATTGATAAGAAGCCATGTTATTCCAGCATAGAGAATAGTAGTCCATAGGATAGCGAAGACAGCTAATGATTTTCCAAGTGAGTCCCAGTTTACCTGAGGACCCCAGTTGTGGCCAAGAGGATTGAGCATTGTGATAATGATTGTACTTTAAGCGAGGGTAGTAGTAGAGGCAATCATCAATTCAGACGACATGAAGAAAGAAGACAAGAGAGAAGAAAAGCGGAGGATGAGCGTGTTTGTATGGAAATCATATTCCAGCTAATGTTGAATGGGGATCAAGCCACCCAACGTGGGATTCTCGTTGCGCAGCCAAAAAGCAGGAACGGGGCAACTTCTAACGATGGAAGTTACAGAAAATCGAATTATCGATTCCGATAGGATTTCCTTTTGCCGGCCATGGATGTGACATTTCAGAGAGTGGCAGGTGCAAGTGTTGGGATGTTCAGATGGAAGATGCGGGCGATATCGAACTTTCGACGGGCAAGACCCTGCTCACAGAACACGGCACAATTATGGCGCATGGCCGCCTGCCCAGATTGACCAGTTACGACGCCCTACCACGGTGAGCTGAAACCTTCTAGTTGATAGATCGTTGTGAGGGATCACGGATGAGACTTCTGTGGCGCTGGCCCGGCAGAATCTGTCAGTAACGCACGGACAATAACAAACAAAACGCATGAGTGCAACATGGGGAAGTGACAGATCATGGAAGGAAGATCAGAAAAAGAAATTATAGAAAGCGGATAGGGTTTCTTGAGACAAAACTTCAAGCATTTCTATGATGGCCGAGGTGGGGTCGAGATGCTTCGATAAGTCTTCTACTTCGAAGTAGCTAGCTTGGACTTTGGATATCACATTCTTGAACCGTTTTTCGACACAAGTATCATGCCGTCCCGCACCTCAGCTTTCTGAACTACATACAGCACAGCTTTCCACGCTCGCGCCTCGTGCGCAAACTTGATAGCGGGAAGTCAAATTGAGAGAGAGAGAGCGAAGCCGAGGAAGGTCACTGTAGGCGACGTACGCGAATGTGAGAACTTTCTCTGATCGACTGCATTAACTTTAACGTCGCACAACCAACAGGGGGAAAGGCAACGGGACAGGGTAGGGAGGACGAACCGCACTCCTGGCATTCCATGGCATGCTGGAGGAAGAAGGTTCTGAAAACGTGAAGGAGAAAAAGGAAAAGGAAAAGAAAAGGAAATCTCAACAGTTTTCCAGAAGTTCAATCAATGTTCATCAATAGTTTGTCAAGAGTAGAATCGGAAAATATATGATCGGACGTCAAAACTAAGGTTTTGTCACGTGTTACTAATGAGGCAAGTCGTGTCGCAGATTCCTTGGCGATTTCCCTTTTTCCCATGACGCATTGCGATCTCATCTCAATTCGGGACAAAGGCCACGCAGAAAAAGCAAAATGGAATGGTGTTGTTACACTACAGTACATTTCATTCCACAACAATATCGAAGCCATAGCTGCCATACGGAGTACTGTACTGTACTCACCTGTGATGGATTGAGAAACACAAGTTGTTAAGTGGCAGCTACAGTACGAAAAAGCGTAGGCGAGGGAGGAAAGGCTAGGGATGGGAAGGTTTAATGATCGACGTGCCGTTCGTTCATGAATTGACTCCTTACCTTACGCTCAATAATTGGGCTATTTGGTTGTTCATCACTCTCTCAACCCGACAATATGGAACCGTCCGAGACACAAGTATCGTCGTACCTCCCGTACCATGAGCCCGGTATCATAACGATACTAACCCAAGCCGCCTTGCTTCTGGTTCTCAACATCTTCAATTCTCTATTTGATTCTCTCATATATTGCGGTCTATTGGCTCAAGTCTTTATCGGTATAGCATGGGGAACACCAGGTGGGAAGCTTCTCAACCAAGATGTCGAGAATGTGATTGTCCAATTGGGCTATTTAGGATTGCTCTTACTCGTCTACGAAGGTCCGTCCACCCTCCATCAAATGTCCACCTCCTCGCTCTTTCCACACAAAATCTAACAATACCACCAAAAGGCGGCCTATCAATCAACATCACCACCCTTAAATCAAATCTCATCCTCTCGATCCTCGTCGCCACCACAGGAATCTTGCTCCCCATCGCGCTCTCCTTCACCCTTGGCTCACTCCTGGGAGCTACTCCGCTCCAATGTTTCGCAGCCGGAGCGGCATTATGCGCCACCAGTTTGGGTACCACATTCACGGTTCTGAATACCAGTGGATTGGTAAAGACCAGATTGGGGGTTGTGCTTGCTAGTGCAGCTATGATGGATGATGTGGTGGGATTGGTAATGGTGCAGGTCATTTCGAACCTTGGTTCATCTTCAAGTTCAAGCTTCTCGTGGAAGACTGTGGTTAGACCTTTGGGGGTTAGCTTTGCCTTTGCGATGGTGGTTCCTTTGGCATGTTGGGGGATGGTTAGGCCGATTTCAGAGATGATCATGAGATCCAAACGTGGCGCGTTCAAACAGATGTTAGAATCCGAACATACGCCATTCGTTATCCATACCGTGGCTTTGTTGGGATCGATAACTGCCGCAACGTATGCAGGGACATCGAATCTGTTCGCTGCCTATCTTGCTGGTGCGGCAGTAAGTTGGTGGGATAGCGAAGTCAATATTTCGGGGTCGCAGAGTTCCCAAGCTGGAGGAGTAGTGCTGCATCCTGAAGCGCCAAGGGAAGTATCTCCTTCCGCACCTACCGCGCCACAAAGTAAAATACAGATCCAGAGAAAAGTATCTACAGGTACCGAGGTATTCGACAGATACTACGCAACGGCTTTGCATCGAATCTTAAAGCCATTTTTCTTTGTAAGTTCTCCCTTGTTATACTAAGATGAACCACGCTAACAAACTTACTGGCTTCAATCGGTTTCGCAATCCCCATTACGGAAATGTTTATTGGCAGTGTCCTCTGGCGAGGTGTAGTTTACACAATTCTGATGCTCTTCGCCAAAGTCCTCACTGGTGTTTGGCTCATCCGACTCGACATTCCAAAGCCAAGTATTAAGATCCCGAAAGCTGTTCAAAAATTAGCAACTATGAGCAACGCATGTCTGCCTTGGACGCCCAGCAGTAAAACAAAAACCAGCCAACTATCCAGAACAACACCAACAGACTCCACCACTGCAGCTCCTTCACCAACACCCGCTCCCAAGATACAGAAACCACTGTCTCTCTATCCCGCCTCTATGCTCGGCTGTGCAATGACAGCCAGAGGCGAAATCGGCTTCTTGATATCGTCTCTCGCTGCTACCAATAGTATCTTCGATAAAGAGACATATCTGGTTGTCACGTGGGCTATTTTGTTGTGTACAATCATTGGGCCACTGGCAGTAGGCACATTGGTTCGGAGAGTGAAGAGGCTAGAGGGGACGGGAGAGAGGAGAATTGATGGGCCGCTGGGGATTTGGGGCGTAAGTTAGATTCACGGTGTCAGACTTGGTGGAGGCAAAGTGGCAGAAGAAGAAGGCGGCAGTGTCTCATTTTTGGAGCACCCACGCGAAGTACGAATGGGCTTGAGAGGTCCCTCTGGTATTTGAGTACTCTTCTTGGGTTTATGAGCAAATTTAGGGGAGTGTGGATTTGTCTCCCACTTGTCAGGGAACTTCTCCAAGTGATTATTTTGAAGTCATATTCTCGAAATTAAGGCACTTGAGAATTCCTGCGGGACTCGGTATAAAGTCACAAGCGTGAGAATAAGGGTGTGCTAAAACCTTCCTGTGGGAACTTCCCAGAACTCGTGGGATTTTACAAATACTATATAATTCCAAACAATGAATATCGTGCAAAATCCAATTAAAGGTCAAAAAATAACAGAATGTCAGGCTCATGAGTGTGTGCATTCCGAAAAATAAATAAAGAGAGTAATTGCCAAGAAATGTCACGACACGATTTCAGAACTCAAGTTTTTGGAAAACAACGAAGTGTATTTTGCAAATCATGTACATAGATACAGTTTTGCCCAAAAATGACGAGAGTCTGAATAAGGCAGCTTGTTGTAAAATAGGTATTCCCAGAGCAATAGCTCTCCATTTCCATTTCCATTCTTTCCATTCTTCATTCTCAAATCTTCAATAATCAAGCCTTCAATAATAAAAATGTCTGCAAGCTCTGCCATCAAATTCAAATTTCTCTAGTCTCCATTGTCGAGAGCGAACCAGCGAAACACTAAAGAATATCCCCAAGCTCTGCCCAGGGTCCATTTGCATGTTGAAATATGCATGCGTCCATCGAAATGATCAGCCTAAATAATAATATGCAAATGTCTGCAAGTTCTGTCAAAGTCCAAACTCTCAAGTCTCTGTCCACACAGCACCTTGAGTGCGAAATACTGAGGATTTCCACAGACTCTGCCGTGGGTCACCTGCGTGCCGATCGAAATGTTCGATCTAAAAAAGTAATACGTAAATACTGAAATCGATGTTAACCCATGGTTGGGCCGCCGCCATTCTCAAAATCCTTAAATCTCAGGTTGACACCAGGGATCATGTTCTGAGCACTACGTTCGAGTTCGTCTTCATCAATATCGTCTCCATCGTTATTGCTGTTGTTCCCAACCGGGCCATTCCCAACAACATTTCCCTGTCCGGTACTGTCCCCAGAAACCCTCACAGACTGATGCCAGACCCTGGGTATGTTTGGATTATGATACCAGTCATTAAAAACATGGATATTTAGTCTCAGATGTTCAGGCACCGTAGAATGAAGAGATCTCCCCATCTGAATCTGATCTCGGCTCTTGTGATTTTTGTGAATATGCAATTTGACCCTACCGAGCGAGGAAAAACTGTAGCTGCAGTAAGGACATCCCATTGTGCGATCGCGAGGGAAAGGATGGTCTATAACATGGCTTAGGTCGGCGAAGTGGGTGTTTAATTGATGGAGTTCCCAGTCCCGGATATGTTCGAAGAGGATGTGTATATGGTAGTTACCGTCCGATTTGTCGCAGAGGCTTCGACAGCAAGGTGGAAGGCGCTGATTTTGTCTTCGAGCTGATGCTGGTTGTGGCAATTGATTGCCCGGGGGAGAGAAGCCATTAGGAGAAGGCGTGTTTTGTACATTTTGTGGACTCTGGTATGAGTTTTGAATTGGGTGTCTACCAGCTGATTGTGGTGCTAAGTCAACGGGAGTGTTTGGAGGAGGTGGGGGCGGCATGTTGTGTGGAGTTTGGTATGAACTTTGACCTGGCTGGTTGCGAGCTGACTTTGGTGCCAGAGAGGAAGCTTTGGGAGCAGGTGGAGCAGGTGGAGCAGGTGGAGGAGTTGGAGGAGGTGAAGGAGGTGGAGGGGGTGGAGGAGGTGGAGTTGGCGGGGAGAATGAAGTGGGGGATCCTTAGCATATGGACTTATGTATGTGTTCAGGCTTGGATGATCGTGGAATGTATAGATTGGGACTGAACCTGCTAGTAGTCCGCTATTCACCAATCTTGGGGGAAGTAGAACGGAGTAGTGATTGCCAGGCGGAGGAGAAGGAGGTTGTGTTGCAACGGTATCACTTCTTTGTTGTGATGAGATCTTTGAGTCAGCTCGAGGTTCTGCTGGAAAGATCTTGTTCGCTTCGAGAGATGATTTTGTTTGTTCGGGTTTCTTGAAAGGCTTTGTGTTCGAGTCGAATCCTGGTGAAACTCCACTGTTGTCTTCTCTAGTACCGCTGGTCGAGAACCTCTGTGCCTGCAATGGCGGCAAAGACGATAGTAGAAGCTGGCGAGAGCGTTGATTTGACTTGGTAACATTTTTTCCAGTCCTTAAGAGAGCTGTTCCAAGTTTCTGTTTTGGTGGCTGTTGTGGTTGATTGTTCGGCAGGGCTCGGCGCTGTAGTGGATTTCCCATCACTTCGAAAGTTTCATTTCTTTGCTCGGTTTGGGCGTATGGATTTGTATTGCCATAGCGTCTAGAGTAGTCCGAGATGATGTTTTGCTGTTGTGCTGGGCCATGCCATTCGGATTGGTGTGGGAATGGGAAAGGTGCCATAGGCTGCGTTTGGTGGAAAGGGGGCTCTTGGAAGGTGTGTTGACCTGTCTCATTGGTTTGATAGATTGTTATGTTATTGAATTGCCTCTCAACTGAAAGATAATTCATGGAGTACGAGTGTGGAGATCGGTATTCCTGTGGTTGTCTGTGCGACACCCAGTCTGTGGCATTTCCACCGAGAGATAGGGAAGTTGACATTGAGCGAAGGGGCTGTGCTGAATTATCTAGCTGAATACGTTCTTGAGTTGTAAGAGGCCTAGATAATTTCCAATGAAGTCCTTGGTTTGTGAAACTTAGTGCTGTAGAGTCAGATCGAACTCCTTCTTCGTACAATTGTATCTGTGGTTGCGAGGATTGGTGCGTTGAGTCTGAGACCTGCTCAGTATGATATGTTCCCAGATTCTGACTACCACTCTTTGAGGGAGGTAGTAAACAAGATGGCCGGCGTCTAGACATTTTGAGATGGAGGTTTGTTGTTGGTTTGAAGTCTAGATCGTTGAGTTGTTGGAAAGGAATTAGCCTGAAGTAGATAATTAGATCTTTCGATCTGGCAAGCGTTAGCTCTCTCCACGGCAACAATTCACCTCTTAAACCTGAGAATAGAGACAATAAGCCAATAGAATCCACTTCCGGAAATTGCAGAAGAGAAATTTGGTTCAAGTGTCACTTTCGATCAGTCAAACCTAGCGCCCTCCTGCTAAATGTTTGGCTTTGATAGATTAACCACCACTACTGCTACGCCTTTCTAGCTAAGTATAGGTTGCAGCCTCATCTTTATAAATGATAATAGAGCCTCTACCTCAGTATCAACCTTCAAGAATACCTTTTCACTACGAAAATCTTTGGAAAAGCTGACATGGAGACATGGGATTTGCAAAACCAAGAGCCCACGTTATGGGAGACCTTCCTTTTAGAATGACTGTAATTACCATTTAGATCTATTTAGTAGTATTCATAGTATTTTAATTGATACATGATGCGTCAAGAACCGGGGAGTTCTGTTGGCTGTCCGTCCGGACTTTGTTGACATGTCGAAGCGAAGCAATCTGATTGGCCACCTTTAGGATCTTCCCCTCATATGAACAAGCGAGGTCTCTGTAAAACACTAAGTAAAACACTAACGACAATAAACTTGTATAGAAGAACTCTTTAGTAATGCTTTTAGCCTCTGTATCATTGTGTGATGTGCCAAAAGCCTGAAAGTTGCCTTGCGCTTTCTATCTAGACTTGTTAGTCCACATTGTTAAGTCGAAGTGAGGCTCTCTGACTAGTCATCTCCCAGCCACATGAACAAGCGAGGCCTCTTCGAGACGCTAACAATAAGGAGTTTGTGTAGCAGACCTTTTAGCACCATCTGTATTAATGCGTGATATGTCAAGATTTGCGAAAGGTGTGTTGCGTCTTCCGTCTGGATTTAAAAGTCCGGATCGCTTAGTCGAAGCGAAGCGTGTTGATTAGTCATCGCCAGAACATTCCCCTCGTATATAAACAAGCAAGATCTCTGTGAGACGCTAATAATAAAGAGCCTACATGAATAACAGGCTATGTTTATTCGTTACAGTCTCGTAGGTGATTTATAGCTTAATATTGTCTTTCTTTTCATCATCTTCAAACAAAGACCTTTTGAGGCCAGCACGTGAGAATGATGTTGTGAAGTGCGACAAAACACCAAATGAAGCCACAACACCCTACCCCAACTTCACATCTTCCAACAGGAATTCGATTTTTGCTTGTGGTAGAACATTGAAAATTTTCCGAATTGCTTGCCTTATCAATAATTTGATACACATGTCACATGTTTGATACTTCAATGACAAAATTCATGTGTGATTTCTAATATTTTTGTATTTTTCCATCCGTTTTCTCCACATATCACTTCCCAACCCCGTGCATGCTACCCCTGATCTACCGATAATTACGAGCAATTCATCTTCTTCATCGCCTTGTCCTTGCTTGTGATAACAATCACAAGCATAGTAATGGTAAAGATCAACAGAATGATCACCCATCCCGAACACCCGGCTTCATCAAATCGATCTTCATCTCCGTTCTCTGCCCACTTCCTCGCTTCATACCCCACAACTTGGATTTTTGATCAGCGCGCTTCTTCTTGTGGTGATGAGGCTTGTGTCGAGGAGCAGCCTGGCCGGATTCCAGGTCAATGGTGTTGTTGTCGTCATGGCCGGCAGATAGGTCATTCTGAAGATACTCGTCGTAGTTTGAAGTGTGGTGGTGCTTCTGCTTGGCTTGCTCGGGACGGTGGATGGAGTGGTCGTCGGAGGTCTCCTTGGGAGACATGCTGAAGAGTGGTAGAGTTGAAATTGGATGTTGAACTTGTTGTGGTTGAGTGAATAAATTGACTGAAAGATGTGATTGTGAGAATGTTGTGATTGAGAATGAGAGAGACTGGAGAGAAAGTTCCGATTTTTGGGGAGGGCTAGGGGTTATATATAATTTGAGACTGTTGTTGTGGGAACAATTTTTATGTGGTGATTGAAAATACTATTTCCCTGTTTCTTTTGTGTTTTACTTCAGCACTCCCAACAATGGAATTGTTTGACTGATTGACAAAATCAACAAGAACAGCATGGTTCTTGAAGATTAATCAAAGGTGTAGGGAGGCCCATCCAATCTGTAGCTTATTGTAGATGTCTCTTTCACAAATTGTGTTAGAGCCGTCACGAACTGCAGTCAATTGGTTGAAAGACTCTCGCGGTCTCAAATTGCCGTGCAAATTCTAAACAACTTGACCAGAACAACTTGACCATAACAACTTCTGAAGCCACAATACAAGTGAAAAAGCAAGATGGAATCGTTCACAGAAAGTAAAGAATAGAATTGTCCACCAAATAAATTTCTTCGTAGATTAGAACAGCAACCAAGGCCACGGACACCCACGGCCAAAGACAAACACAAATAAACAATGGAATTATCCACTGCGTCAATATAGAATACCTCTTTGTCAACGTAGATAGAATTCTTTCAGTCTATCCATCCTCAACAACAACGACCTTGTGAGAGAAAATAACAACAAAGCCAAAAGACAAAAAAGAAGGTAGACAATAGCATTGTATACAACATTACCCCTCTTGTCTCGAACAGACTTCTCGCTACCACCACGCAACAATTTCTCCCATTGAAGATATATGCCCATCTACCCTCTCCAAATCATAATTTCTTTCTTCCCATTACACATTCTCATTATACTTTGACCATTCAATTCAGTACGCAATCCTTCGCTAGACCAATCAAAGCAGTATACCGCACGAATCCTCAACAGTCAACCAACATCAACATCAACAAGACCAGAGGAAACAATACCGGAACAAGATCAACCACAGAAGAGAGCAGGATCTCCTTCTTCAAGTATGTCTTCCTCCCAGTTGAACGTTGACTTTTCCACAGCTCCGTATACTACTGCTTCAACATCTCGTCCAGCAGCTACAGACGAACAAAATTTCTTCGAGCAACCTCCTCACGAGCAAGATTTCCTCACAGGTCCGTATGCTACTCCAATGACTCGTTCAGCAGCTCAAGACGATGCATACGAGCAACTTGAGCGAGATTTCTTCGAGCAGACATCCTTCAGGTTCGAGCAGAATTACTACGAGCAGACTTCATTCGAGCAGGCTTCCTTCCAGTCCCCTCACGTAGCTCAACAACCCACACCACCTTCATTCGAGGCATCTGACGAGCCCATCGAAGAAAAACTCAGACGTGAACTAACCATCCATAACGCATTATTCGGCACCGACCTCTCCACCGCCACCACCACCACTACCACCACTTCTTCCTCTGGTTCTGCATCTAAGGTACGTGCTCCCCCATCCCATCAGCTACATTCACCTGCCCGAAATGCTCCCAACAATTCAACACCCACGCACTTCGCAACGAACACATGAAGTGGGATCACTACGGTGCAAAGATGTATGCATGTCGATACGCGGGTTGCAACGAGAGTTTCAAGGGAAAGAAGGGAGCTCTTGAGCGCGTGAGACATGAGAAGGAGGGGCATGCGCATGAGAGGGTTGAGTGTGGGTTGGGTTGTGGGAAGACTTTTAAGAGTAAGTCGAGTAAGATGGCGCATGAGAAAAAGGTTTGTGGGAAGAGAGGGCGGGCTGGTGTGTTGGTGGGAGAGGGGGTTGAGATGATTGTGGTTGATGATGATGGTGAGAGTGATGACGATGATGATGATAATGATGATGAGGATGAGAATGTGGGTGTGTCTGAGGATAGTATTGATGCCGTTTTGACTGGTTTGCTTATGCATGGAGTTGAGTAAAGGAGTACTCAGGTAGCTGAGTGGTGAGTCTGACTTGAGCTGGTCTTCGATTCAACTCAACCAAGGTAGTCCCCTAAACTGAACTGAGCTAGTCTCTGTTCTGTATAGTATCTCCCCGTATATTAGATTGATATGATATAGATCGATATAAAATTACTTAAAGAATAGATGTATCTCCTACCTTTTTCCCAAGCATAAAATTTGCGTGTGTGATTTAATTTAATGCAATGCTTAAAGAACGTGACAGAATGTGAATGAAATACTTACACAATACTACACAATACCGCACAACACAACTTTCCCTTCCTGCTCTTATTTCCTTATCCCTAGCAGCACATGGCCACTTGTGACTCCTGGTCTATGCACACTCCCTCCAGCCCATATCTTGGCCGAAAATTAGAGGAAATGCAAAATTGGAAATTTAGAAATTGGACTTTTGACACAATCAACGACACGAGCACGGTAGTAAGACTACCATCCACTGAGATGGAAAGGCCTGAAGTTTAAGAGCGGTGGCATTTGTTCGTTGCTCCAATTATTGCTACAGTTGTAAACAAAGTACGATCTTGAAGATTGCCCCCAAAACGGTTCCAATAGTAGGACAATGCAACATATATTTCCAACAGTTTCGTTCTCTTGTCCGGCCGTCCGTCCGTCCGTCAATTCATCACATGGTTCCCGCACGCTTTCCCTTTCCTCCCAGCCTATTCCCAACCAATCTGTAACTCCTCCCAGTAAGAATTCAGCCTTCATAGCACATTAAAAACGTAACTTTCACCAAATGTATCCATCACCTTGCGTTCAAAGCCGCACATATACATCCACATGTGGGATCTTCCACTCCCTTCTCCCCAATAAACTTCGTAGCCACTCCACCCCAATTCCTGTCCATTCGGTGCGCATTGCAAGTCGTCTCTTCGCCTCCTCAAACGCACTCCCCGCTAGTGCGGCAGCGGTATTATTTAACGCTCCGGCATATATTGACACGGCATCGAGTGCCGGATTTGGGATAGCGGATGAGTTCGCAACATCGGGAAGGGTCTCGAAGGTATGTTGGCGAGGTTCGAACCAGTTGCTATTGAAATCGAAGAAGCAGTGGTCGGACCAGTGGCAGGAGGAGGCGAAGAGGATGAGGAGGAGGAAGGAGCAGTAGACGCAGGGACGGTTGAGAAAATAGGTGCAGATGAAGAAGAGGAAGATGAAGATTGGAGAGGCGTTGGTGGGGATGAAGAGGAGGGGAAGCCAGCTGTGAGAGGGAGGGTGGGGAGTTAGCAGGACGAGCGAGCGTGAGGGAAAGCTGGGGAGGGAGAAGATGCATACCTCCGTAAGCAAAACATGTTGCTGTCTTTGTCTGGGGGGAACTAGGAACACGGCCTCCTTGTATGCTTTCTCTGGAGGTTATGCTGTCATCCGTGAGGGAGAAAGTGCAGCAAGGCTCTGGAGGAAAAGGGAGGGAGGCTGAAGAAGGGAACGATGAATGGCTTGCTCGCTTGCTGGCGTAGGACCTGGACGGGATTTAAGTTTGTCAGATGAGCGAGTGAGCGAATGACAGTCTAGCAAAGGTATTCTCAAGCAAACATGCCACACAGATGTGAGACGTGCTGTTGTGGGGGAAGAATAGAAGATGCCAAAGAAGTGAAGAAGTTCCAAAGTCCCAAGATTATGTCACAGCTGCTGCACAAGGGCAAGAAATGTAGCCGTGTGCTCTTTGTCCATTTTCACAATTCTTGTATCGGCTTTAGGCATTAAAGGCCGATGGGTTCGGCTGCCCAATCGCTGAGCTCCATTTTGCCAAGCCCCTAAAAGTCGTCACATCAATTGAACATCCCCGTTCAACTTCTCTCGCAGACCACATCTCGTCCTTCTCACATCCTCCTCCTCCTCCTCCTCCTCCTCTCTCCACCTTACAACCCTCCTCTTAATACAATAACCCCCAATCGATCGACAGATAAAACAACATCTTCAGCTGCATCGGATTTCGGTCTTTGCTTCAGCCGCAAGGCGCATTCTGACGATCCTGTTCTTTGGTCCTATTCTTTCCCTTTGGCTCTCCAGCGAGAAAAAAAAAGCGCGTTCATCATCTTCAATTTGGATTCACCTTCGATCTCGACGATCTTTGCGCCGGCCTGGTGCTCACCTTTGCCATCATGTCTGGATACCCTTCGGCGTCTGGTTCGGGGGAGAACAACGAGGGCTTGGATAATCTCTTCGCTCAGATGCGAGAGCAGCAGAGCCGATCTGTGAACCTCGAGCCCAGCTATAGCTACTACAACACGGGCAACAATAGTAACAATTACTTTCCTTCTGGTTCGCAAGCTCCGCAGCAGCATCTGCCCCCTCAACACGGCGGCTATCAACACCCCTTCGTCTCCTCTGCCGTACCCACACCGCCAGCAATGGCTCCTCAACCTCACCACGATTCTGCCATCATCAGTCCCGTCCAAACCCCTCAACCGCGCATCCCTGCTGCAGTTGGAGGCCAGTCAAACGCAGATCGAACATCAAGCTTGCTCAACCTGTTGAAGTTCAGCCAACCTACCTCGAACTCCAACAGTCAATCAACGCCCATTGGCACGCCACTTCCTGTGTCGCGCGAGACCTCCATCAGCTTTGGAACGAGTGCGCAAGGTCAATCACCAGCCCCGGCCAACAACAGAGGCAGCGTCGATCTGCTCGCTACTCTAATGGGTGGCATCCAGGCAAAACCAAGCCAGCAGGCTTCCCCGCGTCCCTCCACGAACACACAAGCTCAACCTACATTCAGCGCCACCGCGACCTCTCCCCCAGCTGATACACAAGCATACCTCCTCCAACTCTTGAATAAGCCGAAGCCACCTCAGGTCGATGCTGAACCTCAACTGAAGGAGACAAGTATCTTGACACCCCCAAGCAAGGCTACTACTCCTGATGATGTCGGCGAGCTATCTCAGAAGCTGGACGAAGCCTCCCTGAATATGAACATGATGGGCTCGGCTGCCACGGAGGATTTGCCTTCTTTTGGGAAGGAGAATGCTCCAAGTGCGCCAGCGAAGAAGCTGTTCACCTATGTCAATCCTTTTGAGCAATTGGCTGCTTCCTCTCCACGCAATCGTACGCCGAAGTCAGCTGCTGGTCCCTCCGTTGCCCCAGCACCAGCCATGCAGATCTTGAAGCATCCTCGCCACGAGTCTCCCGAGGAGAAGCAGAAGGCAGACGATGTAATCTTGAGCCCAGCTCATTCCAAGCGCAAGCTCGATGTTCTCTCCCCGCCTTTGACTTCGCCAAACATACTCCCCGATGGACGCACCAAGCTTGAGGCCTTCATGGGCACTGGGTCCCAAAAGGAAACAGTACACCATGCTCTTCATGATGTCGGTAGCCAGGCAGATAAGCAAGCTCAAGAGGCCATTGCTCGCGCTGAACGCGAACAGAGCCAGGCTGGAATCGAAAAGGGCTTGAGGGATATGCTAGCTGCCCACACTGAAAAGGTATTCGAGCAGAGTGCCCACGCCACTGCTAAGTCTATCAAGAAGGAGCTCGACAAGGAGGAAAACAGCAATGTTCTCGATACCTTGCCTGCCAAGGTTGCGGAAGAAGTCAAAGAAATCATTGACGAAACCGCTCAAGGCAATGTCGTCGACAGTTGGGAGAGCGCTGATGCCGAGGACAAAGCTAGCAAAGACGAGGAAGGAAAGGCCGTAAAGGTTTACAACTTCCCCATGCGACCTTGGACTTCTATCGTTATCAAGGAGACCGAGGAGCCTCGTCCAACTTTCAGAGATGAAATTGTCCAAGATATTGCTCGTCTCAAGAAGGAGTTCGATCAAGTCGACAGAACGCTTGTTACTGGCACAAACAACTACATTGTCTACGGCATGTCAAGCAAAGGTGGAATCCGTGTCATTCGACAAGATGATGGGAAGGATGCTCGTTTGTTCACCGAGACTCATGACCGTATCTTCAGTGTCATTGCATCCGCCTCGATTCCTGATTTGAAAGAAGCAGTCATTGGGACCGGTGTCAGTGGCACTGTTTACTGGGCTCTCATAAAGGATGGCGAGAGTGATCACATTGAGGACAGCAATCCTGAGCTGCATGGTTTCGCTCTTCCGGCCCTTCAAGCTAACGACATCGAATCCCCCGGTGGCGTTTTGAAGACTAGAGCACGAAAGAGCTCCAATCATCCAGACTTCTTTGGGGTTGGACGTGGAAAGTACATTCACATCGTTTGGCCCTCTGTCGTCATGAAGCAATCTCACCTGAAAAATGGCAAAGATCGCAAGGTTGATGTGGAGAAGTATCTGAGCCAACAGTCCTTGAAGGTCAACACTGGCAAGGCTGGCAAGGACTTCGCTTTCAGTGAGGATGATACCACAATTGTCTCTCTTGATAAGGCTGGCAAAGTCCGATTCTGGGATATTCGCAGTCTTACGCAACTCGACAAGCCAACTCCAACCAACATCGAGATCAAGGAGCCCTTACTCACTTTCATTACTACACCAGCAAACGAGAAGGCTTGGCCGACCTCGGTCCTCTTTGTTGATAAACTCCGACCTTACCAACGTGGCGGCGCATTGAGGTATCTGATTGTTGGCATGAAGCAAAACCACACTCTGCAGTTGTGGGATCTTGCCTTGGGTAAACCAGTTCAAGAGATCCACCTACCTCACAGCAAGGAATCGGATGCTGTCTGCAGTATCATGTACCATGCTGCGACTGGAATGATCATTGTTGGCCACCCAACCAGAAACTCAATCTACTTTTTACACTTGTCAGCTCCGAAGTACAACCTCCCAAAGTCTACCTCTCAAGCTCAATATATCGAAAAGCTCGTTGCCAACGACGCTGTTGGAAAACCAGACTCCACCGCAGTCATCAGTGGAATGCGAGAGTTCTCGTTCGCCAACAAGGGCAGCCTCAGAAGTCTTGATATTCTCCAGGTATCCAACACTGTTCAGATTACCGATGAGCCAATAGCATTGTTCGACCTTTACGCCATGCACTCCAAGGGTGTTACTTGCGTTACTGTGAGACAGGCCGATTTGGGATGGACTACTGATAACAAAGTCATCAATCCTGTCGTTGCCGACAAATCCGGTGTGATTTCCATTGATACGCTTAAGGAGATTCCAGCCCCTTCGGTTTCAGACGCTGGCGAGTCTGTTCCAACTACAACTCTGCCAACCCGAATTGCTCAACGACCCACTGCCAAGGAGCCAGCATCGAAGGAGTCGCCCAAGAAGACCCAACCTGCGGAACCCGCCGTTGTCAAGGCCGAGGAGAAGAGCGAGAAGCCAGATGCCACTTCAAATGGCGGTCCAGCTCCATCGACTTACGCCGAGAGAAAGAAGCGAAGAAAGGCAAACTCGGCATCTGCTGCGTCGGCCGCAGCTGACGCCCCAACTGCTGGTCCTTCCAGCGCCCAAAAGGTGCAGGCCAAACCAGTGGTTCTCGATCCGTTGTCTCATGCCAGAAATGGTGTTGTTTCAAAGGCCAACCTCAATCCCATCGTCGAGGCTGCTCCTGCCACTTCTCAGGAACTTGGCGAGAGTGCTCTCAAGGATGCCGAAAGTCGCATTGCGGTCGAGATCAAGAAATTGCTTGCCGAGTCTACTGACGCCTTGTACCAAAGCATCAAGATAGATAAGCGGACTGAGAAGAGCATTTCCGACGCCAAGCAGGACGCAATGCTTCGCCTCGTCTCGGAGACATTGACCGATAACATTGAGGTTACACTTTCTAGTATTGTTGGTCGCGAGATTAAGGAAACTGTTGTTCCAGCAGTCTCCACTGTTGCATCCAAGGCAGTTAACGAACAACTCGGCGCGAAATTGAACACTCAGATTTCTCAAAGTCTACCCAAGGAGCTACAGAAGGTCCTTCCAGAGGCCGTTGCAAAGGCTCTGCAACAGCCTCAAGTCCTTAAGTTGATGTCCGACTCGCTTGCCAAGAGTGTTGCGTTCAAGGTTGAAGAGCAATTTGCTACAATCCTACGCAACACTGTTACTCCAGCCTTCACAGCCTTGGCAGTTCAAACTTCTCAGAAAGTTGCTGCTGATGTTCAACGCCAAGCTTCCGAGCAGATTAGTGCTATCGAACGACAACGTCACTCTGATGCCCTCAAGATTGAACAGCTGACTCAACTTGTGACTGGTCTCAGTCAAACCATTTCTTCGATGGCCGAAGCCCAATCCGAGTTCCAAGCACAATTCTTGCGCATGCAGCACCAAGCCGCTCTGGAGAGACGACAAGCAGCTAGCGGTCAGGGCGAGCAAACCACCAACCGTGGCTCTGTATCCAGACACGAACCTGCTCTCTCCGGCCCTGCTAGGTCACCAGAAGAAATTGAGTTTGATAACATGTTGAAAGGCATCGATCAAGCTATGCAATCTGGCGAGTATGAGAACGCCGTCATTCAATGGCTTCAAACACGACGGGAGCAGGAGTTTTTTGAGAAGTACTTTTCAAAGTACGCTCCAACCTTCATCCGTGATTTGAGTCCTTTATTGCTTCTTTCTCTCGGTGCTACCATTAGCATGGAGTTTGTCGGTGAGCTTCTCAACGAGAAGGTTGCTTGGTTAGAGGCTATCTTGGTGGCTTTCCAGGGTCACATCAATGCGAATAACCTCGTAAGTTTACCGTGCGCGCTTTCCAGTTTCAATACTAACTCATTGTAGGAGGACCAAGTTCGCGATCTCATCCCCAAGATCATGGGCATATACATCCAACGTCTTGAACACCTTTTCATGCGTATCAGCCAGATCAATGCTCAAGATTCCATCCTCAAGAGGCTTTCGATGATGGTCACCAATGCCAACCGGATTCTTGATAGCACTCGTGTTGATGACAGCCCAAGTCACAGTCGTCGTTGAACAGCCTTTTCGCCTTGGTCTCTATCATTGCAACTATCGCTGACAGTCCCTGGACTGCCTTTTGTTTATGAGCATACACATGATCATTCTGGTATCCCTCATTAATCAATTGAACAATACACTATGGTCCGCTCTGGCTTCGTGAGATGCTGGAATGCTCTCGTCATCGCCATCGAAACAATCTACATCGATCCTTTGGGTTCGATTTCATGTGCCACACCTTTTCTTTCGATTCATTTTCAATCATTCGGTCCATTTTTTACTTCTATTGTTGTTGTTGGTACGGGAAAAATTACAAATTTCCGCCTTCCTCCTCATTGCTGGCGTTTGAGCCCTTACTACAAATATTCAACACTTTGTCACGGCCTTTGTGCTGTATTACTTCTCCTTTTTTCTCTAAAGAAAGCCTGGACATATCTCATGAACACGAAAACATGGAATGTGGATGGAGACATGAAAAACGAAGAGCTTGCGGAGAGGAAAGATTATTTACGATGTTTGTGGATTCATGTAATGACGATGCTTTCTTTTTTTCATTTTATGAAGCAAAGATGGGGAGGGGCAGGCATATCATGGTGGGAGAGCGCGCATTTACGACCCAGCACAAAAACAACAAAACTTCCTTTCTCTTGGCGTTCCTTTTTTCGATCTTTTTTTTACAGCACAAACTTGCTACCACCTACTACGACGACCGGACTGGGCTTGGGGATACTGGGAGGCGGAAAAGCAGCGGCGGCATTTTGAGTGTAAAGGAAAAGGGCGAAAGCTTTTTTTCCCCGACCATTTGTAATTGCTCTTCTTGCGATGATGCCAACTCGGGGAGACTTGCATTTCAGGAACGGACTTAACTTGACCTGGGGTTGACCTAGGGTGAGATAGTTGAGGTTTGGGGTGAAGGTTTTGCGCGAATCTTTTTTTGCTCCAGAGAGAGCATTCATCAAATCATACTCTTGTATTCGTAGACATTATTTAGTGCAAGATGCAGAATAAAACCCCATTTTTTCGTTTCGTTTTTAGAACGTGCGATTTTGATGGGGAAAATGCTAGATTTTATTGCACATTGTAAATTGCGTGGTTTTGTCTATCTCTGCCTGATGTGTATGATTTGTAAAATTTGTCGGGTCCTAATCTATTTGTGAAGAATAAAATAGAGTGGACAAGTAATGGAGTGCGTGAGTGAGCGAGTTGTGAGTATATAAGTATATGAGTGAGTGAGTGAGTAAGTGAGTGAGTGGGATTTTACATCTACCTATCTACCTGATAAAGCGCTTCCTATCTAACATCTCGGCGACTTGCCTGACCTGACTACCTTGACTACCTACCAACAACAGTATTCGAAGCGAAGGTATTTATTTGAAAGTTTTGAATATCCTCTCCTTTTCTTCCCCTTTTTCTTTCCCCCACTAGAGACAACCAAAAAGTGGTCCCATCCCGATTTGTCTTTTTTCTTTTCCCTTTTCTCTCTCGAGTCTTTCATGAGTTTTCAGTATCTATCCGTATGTGTTTGTACTGTGCTGTGCTGAATACTCTTTTCGTGCCATCGTTTCTTTGGACTTTGCGCTGTGCCTTTTGCCTTCGCATTTTCCAGCGCTTGTTTTACTTCAATCACCCCCCCCCCCCCCCCCAAGTTTAACTGTTTGTTCACTCCTCATACAAGGAGAGGTGAGTGAGTGTGTATTGTGAATTTTCCTCATCCCTCGTTCCCTTGCACTTTTACATTGGCCACGTTTTGTTAGGACGTGAGATGTACACATTCATTTCTGTATCTCTTCCTTCCTCTCTTTCCACTCTTTTCTCTTACTCTCATGTTCCCTTTCATCTCCTCTCCTCTTCTCTCCTCCTCTTATTTCTCCCTTCTTCTTCGGCATGCATTCAGCGACCAGGTGTATTGGCACCCATGAAAACACTATTACCATAACCTCCTTGAGATTGATTTTGATTTTGATTTTGATCCTGTTGTGACTGTTGTTGAGAGGCGGTATCTTGATCGAGTTGAGATTGGTTGTTACTATTGGTCGGGTCAAGCGTTCCAGTGGGGTAAAATTGGAAATTTGGGTCGATCGCGGAGCCGTTTTGGATGTATTGATCCCACGCTTCCTGTTTGGTTTTGTTGTGGTTAGTTGGTGTTGCTTGTGGTGTTTAAGCGGGGAATAAGAGGGGCGGTAGGGAGGGAGAGAAGGAAAGATGGGGAAATTATGAATACATGCGAATGAGAACGAAAAGAAGAACAGAAAGAGGTAGAAACATACCCAATCCAAATTAATCGGCGCATCAAACCCACCACCCGTCCCACCCGTCCCCATATTACCAAACATGGAAAACGGACTGGCAGGATTATTCCCCATGACCCCAAACGGATTTTGCACATCCATAGCATAAGGCGTCATGCCCGTCCCACCACTGGAACCCGACAAGTCTCCACTCATATTCATATCAATATTCGCATATCTGCCTCCAGCAGGTGAAAGACCCATGCCGCTATTATTGAAATAAGCAGCTGTATTGGGTGTCAGGCCACCAGAGAGCATCCCAAGCGTCATGGCAGCGGAATGTTCCGGTTTGAGATCCTCGTCGAATTGGGCGAAGACTTCGGCAGTGGTAGGGCCGGGTGGGTTGTTTGTATTTCCTGTCGTATTCGAGGCTTGTTGTTGTTGTGGTGGTGGTGGGGGAGCGTTGCGGGAGAGGCGGAGTTTCTGAAGCATGATTTCGAGAATGTTGGAGGCTTTGTAGGCTTCCATTGATAATTCGGCTCCTTCTTTCCAGAGTTGGAATGATCCCTCCAAGGCTTTGATCATATCGGCCCGTTGCGCTGGCGTCCAGAAGTTTGGGTCGAAACTTGCTGGTCTTACGGCGAGAGAGCTGGTAAGGTTGTCGGTGTACAGATCGAGACATAGAATCATTGCACCAAGCAGGAAATCATGTTTTGTGAGTGATGAGATGAACCATTTCATCGTGCGCATGCGACCACCTAGTTCGGACTCTTTGTGGAGTTTTGCTTGGTGCCGGAGGATTTCCATGGATGCGTCGACGCAAGCACGGCGAGATGGGGCGTAGCGGGGGTTTGTCGGCCGATGTACTTGCGGTGGAGGACGCAAATAGTTTTTTGCCACATGATGTCGATGTTGAAGCGTTGCATTAGGAGGGTGGCAGGGTCGTGGGTGCATTCCTCCATGGAGCGGAGTCGGAGATGGGGTGCGATATTGTCTTTCAGCTCGCGCAGTCGAAAGTCGCGTTTTAATACGTCTTCGTAGCTGACGGGCTTTCCACTGACTGCGTTGATCTCTTCCAAGATTGCTCCAAACTCGTATGTTAATTGAGATTGAGTGATCATGTATGAGATGGGTGTAGGCTCTGTGAAAGGCCTTGCTGCAGGTAGGGTTGGCGAATCCGGTCCGAACTCGTCTTCGAATATATTCCGGGGAAGAGCTGTATCGCAGTCGTTACTCCTGATCATGCCAGGTAGAGCCAGTTGGAATGAAAACATGATGTCCATTTGTCTGACGGTGGCCCAAATTCGCCGACGCATTTCTCCTTGGTATGGTCCGACGTTGGGGTAGTTACTCGGATCTCTGTGATAACCCATTCGCATTGCCAAGCGCACGATCATGCCGACCACAACCCATATGCCTACTTCTGCGTCCCACCTGACTGCGTACTCGCCATTTACGTAGAGTAGAAGAGTCTCGATGGTGTATATGGAGGATTTGGTATAGTCGGAATTGACAAGACACTGTACCGTTCGCATTCTGAATCCCGCAGCGAGCTCGTGAGTTTGATCTGAGGACTGTCAGCACACGTAATAGCTGACTACAAAAGCCCTTCGCTTACCTTTCCATTCAAGAGGTTCATCTCCAATCTTGTGGTACGACTGCATGGCGAGCGTCAGAAGCGAGTAAAGGAGGCCGAGCCAGACGACACTTGTTTTCGAAGGATCTTGCCAGTGTTTCTGAAGGTCCCGCTGGAAGGTTGGCGCATGGATGATGTGTACGGCTGGATCATATGAGTTGAAGTACCGGGTCACGAGTTTCTCGACTGCTGGTCTCGCTGGGAGTTCCGAACGAAGTTCAGCATCGGTCGCTGTTTCATGTGAGCTAAATAGAAAGGCGGGCCCGCCTGCAGTGTTTGAGGGTTTTGAGAGTCGGATTCTCTCGTAACTCTTCTCTATATCCTTTTTGTGGGCTACAAAGTAGTTTTTTACCTCTGCTATCTACAGATAATTGGTTCATTAGCCAGGTTTCCACAGATCCAAGATTCTTGAAGAGTGTTAAGTGTTTTTGCGTGAGAGATGAATCAACAGTCACCAAGTTGCTTTGATTTTTGCAGGGCTGAGATAAGTTGATCGCCATTATCTCTAAAGAGATAGATTGGTGTTTTACTCTACCTCCAAGACTCGACACGACACAAGATAGGGTTGATCCAAACATGGATTAAAAACAGGAGTCTTACATCTGCTAGAACCAAATGCCAATGCGAGTCTCCCACGTAAAGGGAGTGGCCTTGGTCCTGGTCAACTTTCAAGACACCGAGTGATTGCGTGACGCCTTCGACTTCGCTCTCATCTTCGTCTTCTTCCTTTATCATATCATCGTCATCGTCGTCATTCTCCTGCTCGGGGGAAAGGATGATCCAGCGCTGTCGGACTGCGACCTCGAGATTGCTTTCACGGCAGCTGATGGACCAGCAGACTGGGCTCCATTCGTCATCAGGGAGAGAACTAAGCCTTCTAACCTATCAATACGATTTTGCATATCATCGGGGCTGGTTGCTCCTTGACTTTGATTCTTCTTTCTCGTGCCTGGAGCAGCATACGAACAGGAGGATGCATCTCCCCTCCTGACGCAGTTCTCGCACGGATTCGTTCTGTTGCATTTCAACCTGTGGTTTCGAGGATCAGCGGCTTGCTCGGTGGTTATCGTCTGACGGGAGACAGGAAGAGACCAAAACTTACTTCCTGTGTCTACATGGTGCACACGAGAGAGGCACTCTGTTCCTCTTCCGCACTACCCGGTAGTCTGGTGAGTGTCCGCCGGCGCTTGAGGAGGTAGAGGGAGGTGTAGGCGTCATGTTGTTACAAATTTTGGCTTGAAAACGGAGATAATGTGTACAGGCTGACCAAAACGAAGATAATCCGGGAATATAGAGTCTTAACTCAAGTGGTGACAGAATGTGTGCCTTGCTCTCGGGTAATTCAAGCACCCCTTTAAAATCGGGGGTTCTCTTGTAAGCAAGAAGAGGATTTCTCAGCTCTTGATGCAACCAATAGAGGACACTTAAGTGTGAAAGTAGGAGGCCAGTGGAAGTCTGCTCCCAGGGTGGTCCCGCCGTAGGCTAGGCCAAACGCAGGAGGCAGATGCACTCAATCAACACAGCTATCAGCCCTAGCTTAAGGCTCAGTGGTGGAGATAGAGTCGATGATGCAGACGACTAGCAGCCTTAATTCCACTCTCCAGTAACGGGTGCCAGCCCTATGCTTGACGTATATAGAACGTCCTTTCCCTTCTCCCCTCAATTTGCCTCCCAAACCTAGCTCCAATGAAAGGCAAACCTTGACCCAGTGTTTCCTATCTCCAAGCTGTCTCCACGACTACCACAAATGATTTCCCCAGAATTGCTGACGGTGTGCCCGAGTCTTGGATCACAGAATGACTGCGGCTTCAGGCACCGATATGCGTTTCGAAAGCTTACCACCCACTTAGAAGCCTCCAATACCGTTGGCTAATCCGTGCCAGATGTTTCCAAGGTTTTCGAAATTCGAATCGAGAAGGTCAGCTGGCAGCGAAGCTCCCTCGACGGTAAGAAGCAGAAACGATTTGGGCAAGGTACGAAATGCAAGCGATGGCCGCGATGTCCGCGATGCCTGCGATCCCCGGGGCTGAATATGATGGCACGGTCTGGAATACTTGGGTCTGCTCTCGAGGCGGTATGCCAGTGGCGATTTATTGACGTGCAATGCTGCCGGAAGTTGAGGATGTAACGCGGTGGGCTTGTTGGCGCAGGTTTGTGGGATTGCGCGTCAGAGGGAAATGAACAGCGTCCGGACTTCTGCTATGAGGATATTAGTTAGACTGTATTTTTCTCCCTCAACTGCGCCAGAAGCAATGCTTACAGATCCGTGAAGAAGAGGCAATAATGTCCCGGGATAGCTGGTAGCTTGGAGAGTTTGGTGATATCTGGAAAAGTCCGAAATGGAGGTAGATTCCCGTCGGGTTTCTAATCAACTTGGCCTTCCTGCACGGCAATGTCGAAGCTATCACGTCCGGGGATAGGACTTGGACCGACGATGAAGGAGGAAGATAATCTGAACATGGACGACGAGGAGGACGAGGAGAGAGAAAAAGATGATGGATGCAGCCTGCAGTTGCAGAAACAAAAAGCGCGCCGCCCCCTTCAAAAGTTCGATGACACTATTCGCGGACGAGGTTGAGATAGTGGGGTAGTAGCAACACCGTCTGCCTGTATCTGTCCCTAGCTAGCACTGTAGCTCTGATTCCCTCATCAACAACCACAACAACCAGCAACAACAACACGAGATATTCGAACTTTTCGCCACGCGGACATTGGTGATGTGTGCACGTTGGAGTCTCGAGCGGTTGGAAAGATATTCGGAAGTTGTGGAATGAAATCGCCACCCTGTTATGGCCATGGCGCATGAGGGCAGGCAGTCAGAGATGGCCCGGAGCCCGGCTTTGGCGCATTTTCAATGCAGGATGCGCACATTGGCTTGCTGACGAACGGCGTGATTACCTAGCAATGCCAACCTCTCTCCCCTCCCACATTATTCAATCTGACAATATCTCCCTATCCTATCCCTCTCTTACAGGACCAAGAGAATTCTCAGGGTGAGTCATACCGAGTGTCTTTCATTAAAGAGGCCTTCTTTTCCAATACCAAAGTAACAATGGAGGTAACCAAGTCTTTTGACTCTTAAGTCCGATGTTTAATTCCGGCTCTTCATATGCTACTTTGGTTCCGTTGCCGCCCTTTCTTGTTCTCCTTACTTCAATGATCTATCTGCCTAATAAACTCGAGAAGAAGGTTTGTTGCAAGCGCAGCATTGCCACTAGTTCGACGATTTGTCTATGTTCTGTTGTCTTGCATTTGTGTTGTCCTTCAAGTGTTGTCAACAACAAAACAGAAAGATTACATTAGCCGAAATGTAAAGCACCCTATCTCCCTCTTCCCAATACAACATGACAAAGTTGCCTTTTATTTTTGCCTGCATAGCCAGTGCTCCAACTCGAAAATTGACGCTTTTGTTTTCCTCGATTCCATTATTGTCTCTCCCCTATCGACTTTTTTGGTTCCTGCGAAGCTCGTCCAGAGGAGGAGCGGCAATTACCCATTTGCGATTTAAGCAAAGCCAGCTTAGCCGAAATCAAATTTATCCTTCCAGAAACGTTCACTCTAACTCTCAAAGCTTAGTCCAAAATTGCCTTCTTCTTCTTTTACCTTTACCTTTGCCTCCACCTGTTCTTCTTATAGATGTCTGCTTCTTGAATTAGCTGTACTTGTGCCGGAGTGCCAAGCAATGCCACTATTTTCAAGCACAAATGCCAAGCAAGCCGATGTTCCCTTTGCTTGCAACACTTCGCTCGTGCTTTGATCATTCCGAATGCTTTGCTCTCTTTCCACCATCCATTTCTTAATAGGATCCAGTGTTTTCCCTCTTTTCTTTACTCTGATGCCACTCCATGGGTATAAAACCGTTGCGACTTTGTAGACTTATCGAGAGTACTAACAACCTAACTAGCAATTTCACGCTTTTCTCAAGAAGCTTTTGTCTGCAGCACGAAGGCTGCAATCACCTAGTTATGGAACAACAGTTTTCAAATGTAGATGCCTTAAAAGTCCCCTTCTTCAAGCATGGTCTCCTGATAATGAACTCTATCTCATTTCAAACTCATCGACAGCAAGCAGCCCTTCAGCAGCCATTTCAATCGCCTCGCCGTTCATATGCTGATGCAAATAACATTCACCAACGAACTGATAATATGAACCCACTGGTCGAAGCACACAAGGAGCGTTACTACCGTAAAGCAAGACGACCAGATCGCCAGGTTGCGCGGCTCGCGGACCCATGCCGAAATCTCCATTCTGCGTGCAGAAAAACCGTTTGTTTGTGCATCCGCGGATGGCCGTGGCGTTGAAGTCCATTGATTCGTTATTTGCTCTTGTTTGTTCTGACAGAATTTGTGATAGATCTTGTGTTGTGCAAAGGATATCTAGAGACGGTACGACGCCGACTAAATAGGAGAGGAAATTAAGGCGGAACTGAGATATGTTGAGAGGAGGGCAGTTTGATTCAAGATCAAGGCCAGCGGTAAGCGTCATGGCAATGGAAAGTAAAAGAGGGTCGTCGGTTGGATGTGCTATCTTGGGCATATATTTTGACAGCCATTCCCGGAAAGGTTGTTTGAGGGGGTCTGTTTCGGATTTGCCATTTGCGGAAGCTTCCTTGATCACCGTACCGCACCATGATAATGTAGAAATAAGAATCCCTTCTGCTGTAAGAATCTTTGGCATGTATTTTGTGCGAGGTAGGGATGAATGCGCTCTCCCCGATGCGTAACTCTGCAGATTCTGTGTCGTGCGAGGCCGATCCCATCTCGGAACCCAGGACGGCCATTCTTCATCAATTGCATCGCCATGCTCCAGACCAGAAAAAAGACCCAGATTCTCGCAAGAGGTAAAAATTCTCACCGCAGCCTCTTCGAAGACTTCAGCGACGGACTTGCTGTAATTCGGTTGGATTGGCGGTCGCAATTCACAGAGGGGTGGAAAAGACAGCAACGCGTACACTTTATCGCGCAGGTCGGAGCAGTGAAAATTGCGGAAATTGTCGAATATATTATTGGTTGGTGAGTTGCGGCCGGCGGTGTCAATCTGTATGACTGAAGTAGCGTTTTCGAGATGGAGATTTGCACTTGAGAGGGGGTCAAATTCTAAAAGTAAGCTTGCGACCAGGACAATATCTGTCCAGCGTAGCTCGTATTCGCCGCAGAATACTGTACAAGTATGATCATATACTTCTTGAACGACCCAAACTCTTGTGAACCAGGCTGCGGAGAAGAAAATACCGAGTGCTGACCAACGATCCGAAGTAGGATCTGAGAGCTCATTTGAATCTGTCAAATTTAAAATGTCAAAAAAGTATCCTATATCCCCAAGGAATGGGACGTACGGTTACTTGTAAGATTCCCATTGCTGACAATCTCATCAATGAGTTCAAAGGCAGGTTCCATCTGTGGGGTCGTACATCCAAGCCAAACGCACACTCTCATCGCATTTCCGTATATTCTCTTCATTAACGTGACCTGTGATCCTTTCTCCAGGTCATCATTTTGATTTATACATATCGCGTCTGCCCAAATAATGCGTGATCTGTCTTTGAGCCTGAATCGAAGTAAGGCATCTTTGAGGTTTTTGTAATCATGATGATCTTGTCGTCGCACAGTACATCGACCTTCTGTGTGGGATCGCCCCACGCATATGATATTGCCTCGTATTGTGGGGCATTTTCTATTTCGGTTTGATGCAAAGTGCAGGCGATTTTGTCGTTTGGTAGTCCAGGGTGGAGTTCTAGAAGTCGAATGAACTTTTTAGATGGGAGTGGATTGTATTGGTAGAGAGTGTTGCCCAAATTCATGTTGAACAAGGAGTATAATGTATACGGACAAGTTGGAGAGATTTTGTTCGTTGGAAAGACGAAGGAAATCAGGTACGACGAATGAAATCGGGCACAAACAAAATAGCTACAGCCCATGAAGTAAAAGTATTGCCTCAGGCATCAAGGCGCCAATCGCTGCGTCCAAACAAATGATCACGTGCACCATATCAAGAATCCAGAAGCAGCTCGCAATTGACTATTACAGTGCAGGGGAGACGGAAATACAGCTGGCTAACAGTTTAGAAATTTTAGCAAAGTTATTATCCATAGTCTTTTATCAACGAAATGGTCTCATCATGCCGAATTGGGATTTTACTCTAAAAGAAAGAATAACTCTCACAACTTTCCAGATTATATACCAGAGAAAAAAATCCATCACAACGAACGCCATCTAAAATATGCAAAAACGTTCACGTGCTAAAACACAAGTTTCCAGCACGCTACGTCTTTATTGTCAACGCCCTCCCAGCGTCTGCAGACTCGGACTAGGGCCCGGAGAATGAGAACTGGAAATCGCTAATACAGACCTCCCAACCATTAGATAGTCCCCGATAGTATTTTCCTAATAATCCGAAGACCCAGCGGCAGCCCTATTTGATGTTGTTATTAGAAGATTGGCTTATTTTGTTTTATATAGGTATTTGAGCCTTGAAAGTGAACGTGAAGAAATGTGGATGCAGAGGCGGGAGGGAGATCGTCAACGAAGGGGGAAAATGGGGCTGTAGGATTGGAACCCTGTTTATTTAGTGAGGTAGTGAGGTGAAAGGTGAAGACTATAGTTTTTCATGAAGTATGACCGTTTTGATAGCTTCTAGTTTTCAGCTTTCTCTTTCGCATGTAGGCAGTATCCCGAATATGCCACTTGTGCGTTGTGCTAGAAACAGGAAAATGTTCCGAATCAGCTCAAGATCACAAGATCCCCCTTCTCGTACAAATTTTAATCTTCGTTTCTTGGAAAACCTTCTAGCTTCACCACCAAGTTACCGACTTGAAGCCATGAGATTAGAATAAGAGTTTTCCTCAACATTGAGAATCTGGAGTTGGATATCCAGAAGAACCCCCTCCTCTCGAACCTGTTTTGTTTTCGTAAATACCTCCCTTTTCCCGTATGGGATTAGTGCTGAGTACCGTTAGATGGGATATAAGCATCGGCTAGCCTCGTAGTCTAAACGCTAACCGAGGAATGCCAAGACCCAGCTCGTAGGGCTGAAGGCGGGATGATAAAACCAAGAAGAGCAACATCAAATTCGCACCTTCATCACATCGCCACATTTCACCAGCATTCGATCGCAAACATGCTGCCAAAGTTTGACCTGAGGTCTGGCTTGGTGCAATATGTCCAGGATGTGTTGGAAGTATCAAAGCTGGGAAAGACTTTCTTAGCTCCGAAACCACATCATTTTAAGTTGATGTGCCCGACAAAAAAGAGCCGCTTCTTGTTGATGCTCTAAACCAAAGAAAGGCAGTTATCAAACCCTTCTTGGACACACTACGAGGAACTTTCTTCTAGGTCCAAAGTACGTGAGAAACCTTCAGGAACAGGCAATATTTAACCAACGTGGCCAGCCCCCGATTCCTAGAAAGCTCCTGCTGCTCATTCTCGATACATTCACAACTTTCGATATCTTTCCAAACTCCGCCAATGCTGTTAATTCCATCAAATTCCGATCTCCGCAAGCATCTTTTTTCGGAAGCAGGTCTTGTAAAGATCCAGAAAAGAGATGGCATTACATCCGTACAGGAGGAGTCTATCGAGGGACAGCCTAACCCTTGGCGACGAAATGCAATTTCAAGACATTCAGGAAGATGTGTCTTCACAGCAACAGCCCCAGAGTCTATCGAGGGACAGCCTGACCCTTGGCGACGAAATGCAATTTCAGGACATGCAGGAAGATGTGTCTTCACAGCAACAGCCCCAGAGTCTATTGCCAGGCGACACTCTATCTAAAAGAGAAGCAAAAGATGTGGAAGCTAATGTGGAATTGAATCTGCGTCCTTGGGTTGCGATCGTGGGGTCAATCCTTGCGATGTGGCTTGCCTTTCTTGGACTTCAATTCTTTGCGAAACATTTCATCGTCACCGGGCCTCGGAAGGGAGGACCACTCTTTACAGCCACGAAAAAGGAGTTTCGCAGACCAGAGAGCGATTATGTGCTTGATCCTCGCTGGAGTTTCAACGATGCGCCGAAAGTCAGAGAGTACAACTGGACGATTTTCGAAATTGTGGCGAATCCTGATGGGGTTTTCAGGCCTATGCTTACAATAGATGGACAGTTCCCGGGTCCGATGATTGAGTGTAATGAGGGAGATACTTTGGTGGTCAACATAGACAATCAAAGCGTCAACTCGACAACGCTACATTTTCACGGTATATTTCAAAATGGCACCAATTGGATGGATGGCGCTCCAGGTGTTACACAATGTCCAATTTCTCCGAAACGAACTTTTCAGTACAAGTTCACAGTCACTGGTCAATCTGGAACATACTTTTATCATGGGCATACAGCTGTTCAGGCATCGGACGGACTGTTTGGCCCTTTGGTTGTTCATTCCAAGGACGAGAAGAAATCGCAGGAGATGCCATATGCTTCGGACAGGGTCATTATGCTCCAGGACTATTATCACGATGCTAGTGATGGTCTCTTATTTGACAATCTCTCGCCAGGTAGAGAAGGCTCTCCAATCCCGGATGGGGCACTCATCAACGGACTTAATCAACGGTCTTGCTCAGGACTCAGGCGCAGGCTGTGTGACAACTCCACCACTTCATTATCAACCTTGAATCTGGCAGAGAACTTAAATCACAGATTGCGCTTCATCAACGTCGGCGTGTTGGCATATTTTCATGTTAGCATTGATGCCCACAGATTATCAATTACCGAAGCGGATGGCACCAATCTTATTGCATCGAATGATACAAAATTGATCATTGGCCCTGCTCAACGCTACAGCGTCGTTATTACCACTGATCAACAAGATGAAGGCGGTTCCTTCTGGCTCCATGCAAGAATGATGATGCACTGCATGGGCGAACCCATTGAATCGTCTTCCTCCTCAGTCTCAGAAGTAAGAGGCATAATCCGCTACACATCTGGGGGACGAAACGATCAATATGAGCCCCCAAACTCCGTAGGCTGGAACCTGGATCTTTTTCAAAACTGCACGGACTACAGTGGTACCTTGATCCCATCATTAAATCATCCGCCTCCAATCGTAGCAACCAAAAGCTATTACCTAACTTCCAACATTCAAATCGGCGACTGGCGTCTCGAGCGTGGTGTCTTCAACGACTCATCTTTTCACCCCGACCTTCAACTTCCAACCCTCCACCGCACAATCGCTAGTCTTAACAGTCCTGATAATCACACCTTCTCTGCCGACGGCGTGAACTCTCGCTCCTTCAACGTCACCAATAATCTAGTCATCCAACACAATCATCCCGAAGCAATCGATCTCATAATTAGGAGCTTCGACGAGAGTCCACACCCGATGCATCTCCATGGCCACAAATTCTGGATTCTTGGCAGTGGCCATGGTCCATTTCCTGGATACGCATCTTTGGGTTGGAAGCCGGACGGAAATGGACTTCTTACAAACAGAACAGACCTGATTAATAATTTGCTGAGGAGGGATGTAGCTACTTTAGAAGGATTTGGGTGGCTAGCTTTGAGATTTGTGGCAGACAATGCTGGGGTGTGGGCTTTTCATTGTCATATGTCTTGGCACAGCGAGAAAGGCTTGGGGATGCAGTTTTTGAATGGATTGGAGGAGATGAGGGGATGGAGTTTGCCGGAGGAGAATAGAAAACTTTGTGATAGTACGAGAGAGGAATTGGAGAAGGGCTCCAGGCCGATGGACGATGTCTGGGCTGGAAATTTGGGAGAAGATGATCAGGACTGAGTGCTGTTCAGTAAGTTCCTAGAAATCGTTCAAGGGACTGATTTGGGAAGAGTTGTAGAGGTTATAGTAATATTTTTAATACTAAAATACAATACTCCCGTGACACTTCAAAGCAAATTTGATTATTTTTATTTGCTAAGTGTAAATAAAGAAATAAGTCGATATCCTAACAAGTCTCGTTTCTTGGATAATTCCATGGAGAGTTTCATCTCAACTTCTAACCTGGATGCCTGCAAGCTAGATACTGAATCTTACCACTATTTGAAACCTAAACAAATCTCCATGCATAAGCAAACGGAACACGATCACTCATGAAACGAAATGGCTTAACCACAACCTTCACCAACCCACCCTCCAAACCCGACCAAGTCACCTGCTCAACATTATTGCGTCGATCAAAAGCCTCAGTCGAACCGACCGCAAACTCTTGACTACCCTGATTCCCATGGCGTTCGTTCTCGCCAATAAGCACAACAAGATTCAAATCATTCTGCAGCTCACCACCAGGCAAATCCGCATAAACCATCGTCACTTTAAACATCCAGCTCGCACCACTGTCTTTGCTCGCTGGTACAGTGATTTCTACTTCAAAAGGGACCTCATCATCTTCAGTCACAGCACCAACACCGTATCCGGAACATGGATCATCCAGTTTTGGCAGCGAGCCGACGAGATCAACTCGGCCGAAGCCGGCGTGGGGATTGGGTTCGTTGTCGCTGATGCCGCGTGGTATTTAGCCTGAGCCAACATGAATAGCGCCATTGATTAGCAGAGCTTTGATAAGGGAGGCGGTGGGGTTTATGAGGCCGTTTTCTTGCGAGTCGAGGTAGCCGCTTGTGAGGAGAGCTTCGCGGAGGATGGCGCAGGTGCCGGCTACCAGGGGAGTTGCCATGCTTGTTCCGGATAGATACCTGTTGGCTGTATTATTAGTATTTCATTGAATAAAGAGCCAGGATCTCGTTCTCAACATCTCTCTGAAGATATATTTCGAGATCCTGGATTTCAAGAAAAGTTAGATCAGAGGATTTGATTTTACATACATGTACTTGGTATCCCCAGACTCCCCAGCTTGATTGGCAGCAGCCACATACTTTTTTTTCTGAGAACGAGTTGAAAGAATAGCTGTCCCAGGCGCCACAATATCTGGCTTCAGTCTACCCTCTGCTGTCGGACCACGACTACTGAAGGCAGCCAAGCCTCCAGGATTATTTGCCATATGATCATCACGAAGCGGGTTCATGGCAAATCTCGTTGCCCAAAACCCACCATATGTGTATGGACGGTTTTGGTCGCCCGAAACAAGGTCAGGTCGGAGGCTCTCTGTGGCTCCTACTGTGATGCAGTTCTTTGCCGATGCTTCGCCACCTAAAGATCGCGTATTGATAGCTCCGTCGAATTTCCCTTCTGAATTGATATCTTGTCCGTCATTGCCAGCGGCGAAGAGAATCGTCATATCTTGGTGATCCCAAACAAATTGGTCGATACTTTCAGCCTTTCCATCGTACGGTCTTTGGACTTTTGTCATGGGCAAAGGCGTGCCCCATGAATTGCTATGAATCCTCGCACCGGCTTCGTAGGCTTGAGCAAAGAGGGGAGCCAGAGTGATCTTGGGAATTCCTCCAAGAGAAGTCTGGTTTAGGGCATTGAAGCCACTGAACAGAGACTGTACAATCAGCTCAGCAGCGGGTGCTGTACCTTCTATCAACCCTTGCGAGTTGTGCTGTCCTTTCCCCAGAACAGAACCACAAACATGCGTACCATGACCGTCCAAATCATCTGAGAGGTCCTTCTCCGCCCTCCCCCAAGAGTACAGCATCTTTACTCTCCCTTCAAACGCTTCGTGTACATCCTTCCTACTCCCCTTATCCAACCCTGTGTCTGCCACACAAACAACCTCTCCCGTTCCCTTCAACACCTTCTCCCCCACCTTCGCAACCTCATCATCAAAATGCAAAATCGTCCTCGCAACATTGTTAAAACAAGCAGCCTCATTCGCAGTATGCAGCACGCGAACCTCATCCAAAGCAGCAATAGTATCGAGTTTATCAGAACCGACCTTAATATGCACACCACCCTCTTGCACCACGACATCAGCAACATCAACCTCAGCCGCATCAGCAATCTTCTGAATCAACTCATCCGACAACTCAGTGATATCATGTTGTAATAGGATATCTACATTCACCGTCGCGTCTCTGGCATCCGCCTGCATGGTCTTTGGTACGGCGAACTTGGGTGCATACACAGCCACATAAGCGACGAAATCGAGGTTGTTGATTTCTTCAAGCGAGTCCTTCTGGTAGCCGCAGAGATAGACTTGGTCTTTTTCGTCACCGACAAACTCTTCAACGATGACTTGGAGCTGTTGGAGGAGTATCTTTTGGGATTTGGTGAGGGGGTGGCCGGTGGTGCGGAGGATGATGTAGTTTGTGTTTGAAGCGTTGAGGTCGTGCCCGACGGCTACGCTGCGGCCATTGATTGTAATGGGAGCGGACATGGTGGGCTCTTCTTAAGAAGGGATGGATGGTAGAGTTATTTTTTCAAGTTAGGTCTTTCCTAGCAAATTGCAAGATCAACCTATACGAGCTGGAGTTTCGTGAAGGAGAATATGTATGTTATAGTTTTTGGCGAAAACGAGCGTGCTGGCAAAGTAGAACTCGTCCAAACCAGAAGTTTGACAGACGTTATTTTCACAAGACAGCTACTCGGATCAAACGGCCGCCACGTCATGATATCACAAGTTCGTGTTTGTGATTTTACTCTCAGAAGCTGGAGGTGAGGGGCATAACAGGAGCTTGCAGTCAAATGCACTCGTTTCCTGCTGAATAATATTTTAAACAAACACTCGACTTGAACAAGATGAAATAAGTTTCTTCATGTAATACAAATTGTTATTGGTCCATCCCCCAAGCCATGTGGTGGTACGAATTAGCTCACTCTAGCGGCGATTTTAAGGAGTGTGGGTGTGCTTTTGCCACGCCACTTGAACGATTTAACCGCTTGTGAAGCAAGATGAAATTCCCCGCTACTTGACAGCTCACAGTACTGATGCACTCATCTTTAGGTAAAATGTAGATTTGATCCCAATTTGAATTCCTATTAATAAAAATTACTATTGCCAAGCGAGAAAAGTAAACACTCCTCCTTTCACGTGATCCTTCACACTTGCACCACACAAAACCCACAGTCACCTTACTTTTGCAAAATAACCTGCAGCTGTTGAAGAATTTGCCTACCCATAGCAAATGGAGTCTCATCCTTCGGTTTATTCTTATTCCAGAGGGCAAAGTTGAAATTTGCCGCAGTGGAAATGTAATCGATGGAAGCCTCATAAGTCTTGCTCTTTGGCTTCAAAACATCTTTGACGAACAGGCTGTGGGCACCTGAAGCTGGTGACTTTACAGATGCGATGACCTCGGAGATTTTGACGATGAAACTGAAGGTATTGACGACTATGAGATTCAAAAATGAGCGGCGTTCTTAGATCGATGTGTTGGGGTGTGGTTGAAAGTGGACTTACCAACGGAGATTGTATTTTGCATCGCATCAAGACTGTAGTCCACTACATACAAGACATGTGGTTGAACAACATTTCCACTCACATCAAAGGTTGAGACTTCTTGCTTGATGATGTTGGAGACCTCAGCGGCTCTGGGATGAGTCCGGTATCGAGAAGAGTTTGGAAAATGGCAACGTTGAGCTTGTCCTCACTTGCTGTGACAGTGGCGGACTTAGAGGCTGTTGCCGTAGTTGTTAACCTGCAAGATTGAGCAAATTAGCAATTATCGCGGTATGAAGTCTCGAAAACATAGTGAACACGCCAAGACTTACCATGGTGATTGTCCTCGGTAGAAGTTGACCACTTTGCTTCGATACGCGGTTCTCTTTGACATAGCTTCAACGGAATCATCGATGGGTAGTTGCATACTCGCGACCTTGTCGTTGACCTGCTCCTCGACTCTCGTCAACTCCCACGCTAGCCACAAATTGATGCTTTCCTCAGTTGAGCGGAGAGCCGCTTTTGCTTCATCCGGGACGATGGGAATGTTTTGCACATAGATAATATTATTGAGGTCCATATCACCACTGGTATCGGACTTCTGCATCGGATTGGTTGTTGAGGAGGCCATTGTTGTTGCTTCCGTATCATCAGGGGCGGGCTTGGACTTGGATACTGGAATGGAAATTGGGGTATCGGTTTCCATGGACATTTTGGACAGTTTGTTGGCTTGAAAAATATTGAAGAGATAATTTGAAGACGTGAAGATCTGATGAGGTGGATGGCGTCTGTTGTGTATTGATTTGTGAGAATGATAAGTCAGCAATCCCATGCTTCAAATTAAAGTTGCACTTTCGATTTTGTTTACAATTTTCGTGCTTGTGAGTTTAGACCACAACGTGGTATTACTAGACATATTGCATGAATATCTGCTATTCCTTGTCCAAAATGCTTGTGAAGACCATTTACCTAGTTCTTATGTCTTGGCTGACATATGAGAAAAATAGTGTCTTAGTGCGGGGAAATTGTGTTACATTAAACCTAACGATAGGAAGCTATTACTCTACTCGTAACACGACAGTATCAACAGTCTTTTGTGAGACAGCATGCGACAGTTTCCCCTCAATTCCATCTTCTATTGATGCAAGATGTGTCAACAGGCAAGCGACAAAGCCAATTCTAGACTTGAACGTGGCTTTCGTGTTCAGGCACCCTCGCAATCTGCAGGATTCGATATGGTGTTTAAAAACCACAGGGCTTAGTTTGAGCGGGGAGGAGAGCAACTGGACGAAAAGCGATCATCTCAAATACCACAGGATTTGGATACGAAGCGGGGTGTTTGATATTCTTGAACTCTGAAGCTGGGTCAAAATATCTTCAGACTTCAAAGCTGAAGTTGAGGCGGGGTAGGTTTGATTTTGTGACTGATGAAATCACAACATTGAATTCGAGGTGGGGAAATTGGTTAACGAAACCGAAGCAGATGAGAATGAGGAGTTTAAACTCTATGAGTTGCAAGAAGAAATTGCAGCTTCGAAATTGTGGCAATTGATAGGCCAGAGAAATAGTTGGCGATTTCCAAATATAACTGCGAGTTCGCAACTATCGGCGACTCATCAGCTGTAATTGAGGAACTAAGAGCGAAGAAGTTGCAGTGCTCAAGTGAGGAGAGGGGGTTATGCTTCTCCATCTGTCGGCAATTGAGCAAACTCCAATGGAGCGTTCAATGCACTGAAAGTATTGAAGTTGACGAGTTTGAGGACGTGAAATTCGTTAAGTTTCGGGAATGACACCAATCTGTTGAGTATCCATCCATGGCATGGGGTCGGCTCGGACCCTCCGGATGAGAAACTGCTAGAATATGTCGTATTTACTCTAGGATAGTGTCACAATCAATAGCAAACCCTGTTATCTGATGTTCAATTACACAGGTATCGTGATCTGGACTGCATGTCGACACGAAAACCTCCATAATTTGAGTGCCAAGTGACGACAACCAATATGAAGATGCGGATATATAAGGGTGTTGATAGTCCTCCAGGCTTTTCTCTTTAATTCACCCAACAGCACCAAAAATCAAGACATCAAACACTCAATTCAACTCCAAAGAACCAAATCTCTCTTTCAAAATGAATTCCGAAACTCAACGCATGTTCAAGAAGCTCGGCTTCCCGATGATGACCGGAGATGAAGCCGAGGACCTCGACCAATCCCTCATGTCTTTGCAAGATCCCTCATCTTTCGATGGATCTATCATGGCAGATGCCCCAGTCTCTGGTCCTGGCGGCACTGACTTGACCAACGTCTACTACATCAACTTCAATCCTAACACGCAATCACAAAGCCCTCAAATGCGGGAGCAATTGAAGTCCGTCCAGGCCGACGTGACTCTGAATGCCCAATTCTTGAGCATCAAATCCAACGATGCGCTCAACACCAAGGTTTCCTCCCGAGAAATCGACTCGAACAATGAAACTGCAAAGGCCAACTACAAAGCCAAGGTGACCAACTACCTCGCTCAGAATGCTCCTTGGTACGTTCTCCAAAGGTTGACAATTGCAACTCCAAACATATTTACTAATATTTGGCTTCAAGGACTGCTGGGTTTGCAACCAAGACTCTCAACAAGAACTTCACAGTCGAGAAGAACAAGTTCCATGACACGCTTGTGACCACCTTCACCGAGGGATTGATGTTGCCAAACACAATCACGGCGCAATTGGAAGGCATCTTGACCAACATCAGCAACACCATCGCTGTTTCCTCAAAGGCTGATGAGAAGCTAATGTTCTTCATCTTGATCACCCTTTACCAAAAAGATGATGTTCGACAACAATGGCAGCCATGTAAGTCTTGGATTTTCTGCTCCTCGATTGAACGATCCGTCTAATTTATGCCTCTCCTTTTTAGATCTTCGAACAATCTACTTCCAGGTCGATCAATCTTTGAGCACTTACGCCAAGAGCAAGGGTGATCATAGCTCTGGTGTGAATGTGGATGTCAAGATCCAATACGTGCAACAGGATGGGCAGTTCAATGATTCACTCTTCAGGACCAATGCGAAGGGAAGCATCCAACAGCTCGTGCAAGGTAAAACCGGCACCTTCATCATGGATCCAACCAACATTCCAGTCTAAGTCCAGTCCTCGTGGACTGAATCAAATTCCAGTCTAAAGGTTGTGTGTGTGGCTTGCTCTCGGTTATCTGTCGGACACCCAGCAAATGGCGATTTGCACTAATTTGATTCTAATTTCGGGTGTTAGCTCATCAATTCAATGGAAAAGTCTTGTTGCAATCTTCGTTTCTGTCTTTGCGTGATATATGCCGAAATTAATAGATGCGCTAGATTTTTGTTCTGATTGAATTGAGGAGCAGCGCAGATGATCAAACGAACCTGTACTGAATGATGGCCATTCAATGTATGCTAATTGCTGGATTATTGATCGTCCTTAATGACCGAGTCAGCCTTTGGTTCCCAGTATGTTTTTAGTGTATTGTGTTCCGTGGTCTTCTTATGATGGGTCGAAATACTTCGTTTTCTAATTTCCTGATGCGAGTTGATCCTCTTATAAGATTTTGATCTGTTCAACACCCAGATGGTCTGCTTTTAAAACGTTCTTGTTCATCTGGCAAACTCATCTTCCGCCATCGTCACCAGCTGAGTCAAAGTCGAGCGAGATCTTAGTCTTTGTAGATCAAATAATATTTCTGTTGTTCAAGTCATACGGGCGACAGAGTTGCCTCAGTTGGGCAACTGGTCGTCGCGTTGAATCCCGACTCGGTCGCGCCCGTCTGTGCTTTCACTCCAACGTCACTTCAGCGTCACTTCGCTTTTCCTGTACTATAACCTCGTATATAAACCTTAAAATTTTTGTTGCATGTCACAGGGCGCTTTGACCATGTAGAGGCGCTAACTATATCAGCGTTTTTTGCGGGTGCGAGAAAATGAGTGTATAGGGGAGTGTAACACAGCATTCGTAGTCTTTTTCCAAAGAGAATACAATAGTAGTGCTTGTTTTTGAATTCCAGCTAAGATATTTTGGATTGCAGAAATGTGTGGGTTCTTAGTTAAGGTACCTGAGGAACCTTGTGTATTGGGATGTTCTCTGTTAAAGGGGTGGTGGTTGGATTGAAAAGTTGGCTTGGCATTGTGACTTCCTGATGCGGAGTGTAACCCGACCATGTCAATAAATATAGGTCTACATACAGGGAGTATAATAATTGAAGCAATTAATAAGCGAGATATTAAAAAGGAACAATTCTGGCAACATTGTGAATGTGCAAGTACACATGGCAATGATCACGTGCTCAAACGAAAAGTAGAGGGCAGAGTAATTGATTAATTTATAAATTTCGATGTCGATAGCATGGCACCGGTTTCGATGAACCGCAGGTTTTCTACTGATATTTTCCGCTTTTATTTGGACAAAATCAGCTTGAGGCAAACTTATCTAAGCCCTCCCCACAGTCTGTGATTCAATTCCTCGCTGAAGTTGCGGGTCGTCTATGTGGATCAACGTTATTTCACGTTAGAATTACTAGCCCGGAGAGCAGATATGAAACTGGATATACTATTGTCAAAGAAAAAGAAAACTAGCTTTCACGTTCTTTAGGATGTGTCATCCACCTCTTCATCACTTGCTCAACAGCATCAGGCTGATCACGTGGAACCTCATGACCAGCTTCATCAACGGCCACCAGCGCCAACTTTCCTTCCTTCTTTAACCTACCAGCCACTCGATCCTTTCCTTTGTCATCCAGGACAATCCAATCCTCGAATTCCTTTGACCGAAAACTAGCTTGACCGTGCCAAGGAATAGCATCCAGCATTCGAATCTGGCCTTCCGTACTCCTAGCAAACATCAGCAAGATAATGAACATCATTCAATGATACGAGGGGAGCTTACACCAGAATATCGTTATTGCCATTAATGAAGAGCACATTCGACGTCGTCTTCTCCAGAATATGCGACAAGTCCCTCGTGGTAGCTCTCATCACATCCCCTCCCATGAACCACTTCGTGTTCAATTCCATATTGACAGGCTGAAAGTGCAAACCCTGCACACCAAGCGCAGCTTGTACATGATCCAGCCTTAAATATCTCTCCACTTCTTCCATACCCAGATTCCCACACATCGGTGGCGTCTCGCACTTCAAGCGGTCATCGTACGGATCCCAGCCGCCTGCAACAATACCGTCAGAGAACCAGCGGGAGGCACCTAGCATGCATACTTCCCCAGATACAGCGCATATTTCCACATCATCTGTGTCTCGGCATAATTGTGAGATCTTTTCGCATTTGGGCAGCTCTTTTGCCATACTTGCGCAGGCTGTCTCGTTCATTCTATGGGTTGGACACATGTGCTCCCAGATGCCGGCCACGGAGCTGCCGATATCCAGAAGCGCGTCGACGAGGATGATAGATTCAAATTTACGAGTAGTATGTGCCACGTAGAAGGGGACGAAATGACCACCGAATGATTCGCCGGCGAAGTGAATAGGGCTGTTGGTGTACTGCGGGAATGTATGCAGGAAAGTATCAATGAAGGTAGAGAAGTGAATTCCGGCTTCCGTGAGAGTAGAGACCCATGTTGAACTATTTGCGGTTTGCGAAAGTCCGGCGCCTACGGGTTGACTGTCTCTTTGTCAGATATGATCTATGGAATTGGGGCTTTTAAGACTAAGGAAAAACATTGAGTTACTCTACGAAAAGAACATTCGCGAAATTGGTCCAGCTGTGAGGATTTCGTCGGGTCGTGTTCTCGCCTTTGATAACACTGCAGGGTCCAATTTCCTCGAAGAGACCAATCATTGATGATGCTCCTGGTCCCCTATTTGCTGGTGTTTAGTAAATTTTCTCTTTTTGTACGGAAGTGGTTGAGAACCAACCCATTTATCCAGATAATGAGCGGATCATTTTCAGGTGCGGCGGATCTCGACTCAAAAAACCCTGTATTTGATTTAGAAGATATATTCAAAAATTTCAAGTGTAGAAAAGTGATGTAACTGACAATAAAAGAGACTTGATTGTTGGGTCACCGGCACGAAGCCAGTCCACTGTCTTGAACCGGCATCGCAAAGTAAAGAGGATTGTTCCCTGACGAGAGAAGTAGCACTCTGCAAAAAAGGATATTGTTGTATCGCAGGCGCAGCGTGTACGTTCGAAACAGCAATCCAACAAAAAACAAAAAAGGTAGCGATTTTCATGATGTTGAGAGATGATGTGGAAAATGTTCAGTACCGTTCGTGGAGAAAGACAGTGAGTGCACTTTTTGGGACGAGGAACTGACGGTACGTACTATAGGATTATCAGAAATTGAGATCTCTTATCTTTCGAGCCAAGGATAGATAGAGAAAGGGCTGCGAAACATTCAGCATTGCGTGGATTAAATTGTACTTACCGACATAACGGAATGGATACGTCGAAGGGACGGCTACTGCGGCTGGTGAATCCATTTCGGGACATCGAGAACGCTCGCTAAAGATCCACCCTCCCCCAACCTTGGCGTTTTGGTCGGGGAGGAAACGAACCATGCATCACTTTACAGTAACCGTATCGCTAGATACACACGTGGGATCCGAAATACATGCCGATGAGCCAGAGAGATGTTATCAATTTACCTCTCTTTGTTTTCTTTCTAGGTTGCAATTTCTGTTCCGACAAAATTACAACTCTCCTCGCCAGCGCTTCTTTCCGTCAGTTTCCTCCAGAAAATGATCTTCTTTCGGATTATGCTCTATGTAGGAGCAGCAGCGTGCGCAATTACGAGTCCATCTATTCGGTCATGGAAGACCAAGTCTTCAGTCTGTACCTCCAGCACAGGTATCGCAGGATATGCAGATTTTGGTACGGTTCCTACCCCCAACTGGTGTTCCTGTGAGTTCGTTAACTGAAATCAGAGTACTATAGAGGAAACCGATAAACATCTCTTCTTCTACATTGCTGAGAGTAGAAATGATCCTGCACGCGATCCCATCGTTCTTTGGATGAGTGGAGGACCGGGTGCCTCATCGGTTGGGATAGGACTGTTTTTCGAGACGGGACCATGTCGAATTGCCTCGTTCAACAGCACAGAGATCAATGAATACTCGTGGAATAACAATGCCACGGTTATATACATTGAGTAAGCACAATTACTGATCAAAAATCTCACCTCCAAAGCAAGAGTTAACAATTTCAAAGCCAACCAGGCAACGTCGGTTTCTCCCACTCAAGCACAGTTGAGAACAACCTCGAACAAACCACCGAACTTCTTTACAATGTATTAGAAGGAATTTGGAAAGCTCTACCTCAGCTTCAACCACTTGAGTTTTACATCGTGGGAGAATCCTACGCCGGCGCTTCGGTACCTGCACTCGCCATCAAGATCCACGAGAAACAACATTCCAAAATGGGACTTCTCGTGCAACGCACAAGCAGCCGAAAAAGACAATTCATCAAACTCAAAGGAATTGCCCTGGGTAACTCACAAGTCTCGCAGGATTTGCAGTGGCGTGGCTGGTATGAGACGGGGTGTTTGGGAAGCAAACCGCTATTTAATGGCACGGTGTGCCAGACTATTCAATCCTCAGAACCAAGCTGCGAGAAATTGATGCATCTTTGTGTTGAGTCCGACTCGAACGCAGAAGTCTGCGAGTCGGTGCTAAAATATTGTCGCTCGCAAAATGTGCAATTCATTGCGGATGCTGGACTCAATCCGTATGATTTTCGACATAAGTGTGGGGAGAACCCGTTGTGTTATGATCAGCTTACTTGGTTGACGGCATATCTGAATTCAGGTGAAGCGAAGAAAGGCCTTGGTATTGATGCTGGTTCTGAATTTACGCTTTTGGATATGGACTTGAATGAGAGATTCCAAAAGGCAGGAGAGATATACAAGCCATCTTTAGGCTATGTTTCGGATCTTCTCGACAATGTAAGTTTTTGTCCTGTTCCTGAATATACACCTGGTGTTGTTGTGCTGAACGAAGCTTATTATTTTTTTTTCTGGCAGAATTATCAAGTTCTCGTCTATGTTGGAAACAAAGATTGGTATTGCAACGCGGCTGGCATGCGAAATCTGGTTGACAACATCCCTTGGGCAAACCAGGGCAGTTTCAGGGCACAGGATTATCTGCAATATTCGCAGAACGGAAAGGAAGTTGGGTATATAAAGTATCGAGAGCGCTTGAGTTTTGTAGAGATTTCCGATGCGGGTCATATGAGTCCGTATGATAAACCGGAGGAGGTCTTGTTGATGCTTAACTCGTGGATGAGCGGGCAGCTCAAGTAGATTTGATTCTGTTTGTAAAAATGATCATTTTTGATCATTCCTTGAATTGAGTGCCAAATCTAGTCTTGTATTTGAAGTGTCCGTCAATGGACAGGTAATGAAGAGGGAAAATGACATGTTGTAAACTTAATTCCCTTACTGTGATGTGTATACTATCCCGTGGTTAGAAATCAATCGTCTCCAATTGCTCGATGGTGCTGCACGAGAGCTGTGACTTGCAACCATCATGGATACTGTATGCCGATTCAATGCGGCATTGTGTTATCGATTAGGGACATGAGATAGCAGATAGATTTAAATTTGAGATTGTAGCGAGCGACTATATTGCCGAGGTTTGCAGTACATGGGTACCTGTCCATAGGCCCCGGAGTCGTTAGATGCTGTTAATGCAATGCGTCGACGATGTGGGTCAGAGCCTTTCCTCATCTAGTCCACGGGAGCGCGTGTTGAAAGCGACTGAAATCCAGATACCGAACCGCACAACAACAACTCCTCGTGTGATTGCAATCAACGGCTATGGTGATCATCATTCTTCTCCACGCCATGTTATCTCTACTCTTATCTCCAGCCGATAATACATGAATCCTCTCTCTTATCTTGCACGGTCGATTGAAGGAAGCTCAAAAACATAGCCATCTCCCCACAGTGAATCAATGAATCAATCAATCAATCAATCGGCAGAAAACGTTTTTGATTCATATACAACATATCTTACATCATATCATGCCTGCACCATCCCCGGATGAGTCGGGCGTCCCTCGCGACAACAAAGACATCGACCAGAAGAATTCCATGGTCGATATTGAGGCTACTGCTTCTATTGAGAAGGCAGAAGTGGCCCCGCATGCGGCGGAGACTGATCTTTTCGTTCCCTTGCAAGATGTCGTGCCATATTCAGAAGAGCACGATATCCTCACGCTTCGGGCACTAGTTGTGGGAGTCTTGTTGGGCTCATTGATATTGACCTCAAATATGTACCTTGGTAAGCCGGGAAGTCTTCGCTTAGGAGGACAATTGCTCATAAGCTTGACAGGTTTGAAGACTGGACTGGGGGTGGATGCCCACCTTTTCGCAACCATTTTCGGATATGGAATTCTCAAGCTTGCAGCCAAGTCCAAGATACCACTTCTTAGCAATCATTTCGGACCCCATGAGAACAACATTGTCCAATCTGCTGCCACAGGTTGCGTTGGGATCGGTTTTCTTTTTATCAGCGCTATCCCAGCGATGAATCAAATGAAGCTTCTCAGCCCGAAACCACGCGATGACTATGGCCGCTTCGTTTGTATCTGTATTGTGTGCGGATTCTGGGGTTTATCTTTTGCCGTTGCCCTTCGCAAGCTATTTATCCTACGTATGAGTCGTAGTTTAGGCCTTGTCTTTCCGAGCGCCACAGCTGCGGCTTTGGTGATCAAGTCTTTACACTCCGGATCAGACACTGATGGAGAGACAACCAAACAGACGAAGCGGACACTAAGGGCCATGGTCACGACCTTCTCGAGCTCTCTGGTCTGGGCTGTGGGAAGCGCATATGCTCCTGGAATCCTGTACAACTGGAACATCTTTTGGTACATCTACAAGTGGGGGAAGCAGCGCAACTTGGCCATTCATGCTGTCAACTGGGGATGGTTGACGATAAGCTGGAGTCCTTCGCTCATAGGACTTGGCTTTCTTGTTGGTCCACACGCAGCGATATCCTTCCTTCTTGGGACAATCTTAGCTTGGGGAATCATAGGTCCGATCCTCGTGAGTACTGGTGTCTGTATCGGCTTGCCAATGTCCCCCAAGTACCCCGAAATGGTCACTTTCAATGCTTTCCGCCCTAACCAGCTAGTTGACCTACCTTCGCCTCGATATTGGATTCTGTGGCCAGCTGTTCTGGGTATGCTGACTATTTCTCTTGTGGAAATTTCAATGGAGCACAAAGGCATTGCCCAAGCCTGCAAGCAATCCATCAACTCTCTGACCGACAAATATCACGGACTAGTCCATAAAAGTTCAAATCGTAGTCAGTCTATCGCAGTGCCGAGTGACACAGAAGTCTTGGATTCGGTACTGCCTAAATATCAAGTCAGAGTCTGGGAGTGGGCAACTCTTGCTACGGCTTTGATCATTTTTGGCATGGTTGCACTCCAGTACACCGATATTATGCCAGCGGGCTACACCTTACTCGCACTGGTCCTTGGATGTTTGTGGTCATTTATCGGAATCCAAGTCTACGGAGCTGCCGGTATATCGCCGGTATCTGTGACAGCCAAAGGGACACAGGCCATTGTTGGCAGTATGCTCCGAAAATCAGACATGTCTATTCAACAGGCATCTCTTTCGACTCTGGCTGCAGCAGGTGTCTCTGGAGCAGCAGCTCAACAAGCATGCGAATTGACCGCTGATTTCCGCACCGGGTTTTTGTTGGGCACGCCTGCAAGACAACAGGTAAGTCAGAGTCATCCCATTTTCTCAAAAGCCTTTCTTCATTCCAAGAAAGCCCGTACTGACAGAACAACAGTGGTATGCTCAAGCAATTGGAACGCTAGTTGCCGTTTTCTTAGCTCCAGGATTATACATCCTGTTTACCCAAGCATACCCTTGCATCATCGACGCTAGCGCTCTCACATGTCCCTTTGCCACTCCATCTGTATCTGCCTGGCGCATCGTCACCATTGGCATCCTCTCACCCACCTTTCCAATGGCGAAATCATCCTGGGTCTTCTCAATTATCTTTGCTGCATTTTCTGGTCTCATTACAATTCTCCAACGAAAGCTCCGTCAGAAGGAAGAGACGGCCAAGTACTCGTACTGGATCCCCAACATGAGTATTGTCTGTCTTTCGATGACAATACCCGGCTCTGCTACCTCGATAGCTATTGCCATCGGGCTACCATTAGCTTCGTTTGGAAGAGATGGTCACCAAAGTCGTTCGCGGAAATTGGTTATGCTGTTGCGGCTGGAGCTGTTGCTGGAGAAGGTATCGGCAATGCGGTGAATGCGCTCCTCCAAATTCTGAAGGTCGGAGGTCCCACATACTACGGAACCAAGATTGGATGTGTTGCGGAAAGCTGCTAGATGTGGCGGTCGAATGGCCGTATGAGAAGTGCGAATATGAAGATTTTCGAGCGGCGGACAAGGGGTTTACGAAGATAACATTCCTTGTTGTCTGATGGGGAATTAAAGCAGCTACCATTTGAATGAATTCGTCATGATACGACAAATACCATCAAGTTCATTGTGACGTGATGAGTGGACTGTCCAGAGAGCATCCGAGCTCTTCCTTTCGCCCGATTTAAATGTGACATGCATCGAAGAACTGCGACTGACAACATCCATCCTCCATATTGATTGGTAGGGCGCGATAGCGTAGTGGAGACACTCTCTGCACATTGCAATGGAAGTGGTAGAGCAATTTTGTGAGCAACTTTCGTTTGATAAAACAATCATGGAACGGAACGATCGAGTTGAAAGACCGAGCCTGCCTAAAGTGAAACACAAGCTGGATCATTGACACACGCAGTGTCTATGAATGGAACTCGCTCGTCTCCAGCGACACGTCGACCAAATATCGCTAGCTTAAGTTTTCCGCTCAGAATAAATTTGCGGCGATCATCTTCAGTCATTCCCTCATCCCAATTTCCCATCATCCACCGAATTTCATGGCCTTGTGCCTCCTGTCGCTCTAGGAAATCTAGAATCATCAACAGATTTGTCATCGGTCCGAAGTCTGTGGGAGATCTGGGTAGTCTCGAGCTCTGAAGAAGCAGCGAGAACTTTGGAACGAGAGTTCCTGTGATGAAATGTCGGATGCTTGCGGAAGGGTACGCGAGACAAACCATCATGAGCGTGTTTTGAAACGTGAAAGATGCGAATGGCGATGAATGAAGTGTCTTTTCCACATCCAAGCCACAACAAAGTCCAAGTACGATTCTCACCCAGTGGCCTATTTTTGCTGAGGTCGTCGGAGACGCGTCACTATCAATGTCCCATTCAATGCAGGCTTTAAGCATTTGGGCGTGCGCGTAGCTGAGATATGCTGATGCTGCAGTATGAGACATGAAGTAGAGCGGTTGAATCAACTCCGAAGGGTTTCCCACCCGTTCCAGAGAGAACTCGGTATCAAACCGTACCATCGGCAGATCTTTGGCTGTTAGGTGAGAGTGCCATTCACCTAGTCGCCGTCCCAAAGTAGTACAAGCAACACGGAGGTCGGATGTCTCTAGATCAGATTTATACAAATTGGCAGTATAGCGATCTTGACCGAACTCCATTGCAAGACGGACTCCGATTCGTTGGGACTTGCTAACGGTACATGGTTTCTGATCGTCATCACTCAGAGCATTCTCCATAGAGAAACGGCCGTAGAGTCTAATTAGAGCCACGACGATACGTGCAATGCCCTCATAAGAACAATCCTTCTGGAAAGGAGCGGAACTATCCAGCAGGGGGTTCTCTCGAAGGTAATACTGCTGGTGATCGACATGGATGCTCAACAGCCGCAGGGCCAACCCGAGTTCTGAATCCTGCCGTGCTTCGGTCTCGGCAATCCGGTCTTTGATGTGGCCGAGGCCTTGGAGGTGCTGCCTTACACCCCATGGAGTTCCACTGTCCATCTCATAGTACGTAAGTAATACCGCAGCAGCTGCGCTTGGTGCCGACATGTTTCTTTCAGAAGAAAGCAATTCTCTCAATCCGCGGGTAGCAGCTACATAGAAGTCGCTTCCTCTGTTGCGATGACTCTTTGAGTGAACAATCATGTTCGCTCCTCCATCAGAATTGGTAAGAAGGCTAGAGAGATTAGCAGCAGATAGGGCAAATAATGCATTTCGGAAAGATTGATCCTCGATATATCGTGAGCGTGAGGTAAATGATACTGGTAAGAGTTTTGAAAGATGGGATTCGAAATGATGTAAATAAATTTGGTCCGCGAGCAGAGGCCCAGGCAGGGAGGGGAGGAGGCCGTTCAACAAGCACCCCGGGGAAAATATATAGAGAAAACGCTGCCGAAATCTGACGGTGGCGATACTACTTCGCTAGCCTCAATGTGTAGCGTAACATCGATCGATTGTGTCTGCCCGTCGTAAAGGTCATATACCTCTTCTTGGTGTCGAGAAAAGTCCCCGGGAGGAAGGGTGGGATCGAAAATGCCACTGCTGAAAGACTGGTCCTCGACGGCACTGCAGGGAGAGGAATCAAGCAGATCAGGCCAGCTCAAGATCAAATTGGGACTGAGAGATGCCGCCCCGATCCAATTTGGAGAACATGTATCCGTCTGCCACAACTCCCCAGTGTGCCAGTCTTGCTCAGCTCTTCGTACAAGCCTTGGCGATGGTTTTCCGAGCGTCGAGGAGACGTCTTTTGCAGTCAATGCGGCGATTTTGACAGCTTCAGCGCGCCTAGCGGCTTTTGCAGCGGACTCCGAGGCATCAACAAAGGATAGAATCTGTTTATAGCCGCTACACCCTTTTCCTCTTCGTTTGCAACGAAGACAGTGTGGTCTGGTCTCATCACACTACCGCCAATTGGGAATTAGCTAAGTGTAGTGATGGCCAAGGAAATACTTTACTCATAGGTGCAAGAGTCGTAAGGTTACCTTGTGCTTAGAGGCTCGACACTCCGCGCAGCCTGATTTCGTGCGTACAATGTTGGTCTTCTTCTTTCGCGGTGGACACGGGTTGTACATGGCCAAGGCGTCAACAGCGAGAAATGTCACGCCTTCTGTCGTTGATTTTCTCTTTGGGGTTGCAAGTGGATACACATACACCTTGTTTGCTGGAATAATGAATGGAGGAGGGGGTGAGAGGTGGAATGAGAGAGAGAGAGAGTAATGATAATATTGAATGGGCAGGAAGGTCTGGTCTTGGCAGCCCCCCTTGGCATCACTAATTAACCCCATGGTCTTGTCAAGCTAGCGTGTCATGCGAACTAGCTTCCTACTTGTTATCTAATTATCAATAACACGCTCCCACCTCTGTAAGGACAATCACTAGCAATCGCTGGATGTGGACTAATATGTGAACAGGTTGATTCCTCCCCATCTTTGCCCTCAATCCAGGTGATTAGACTTGCCCAGGCACTAAACCTAGAACAGTGCACGGGAGCGCGCGCAAGATGTAGCGGATGAATACCGACAACAGACCACTTCACAATTGAATCCATCATTCAAATATATTTACACAGTCTGGTGAGTCTAAGAAGACTCGTAACCTACGATGAAGGAACTACAATACAACGGACCAGCGAGAACCTGGCTCGACGATCATGGCAAAATCGCACCGCAAACAGTCCAGTCTCCCGATATCTGGTCGAGGAAGATCAAACATCCGTCCGGATCTGATGATTGATCTGAGCAGAGAGATGGAGCAGAATGGCTATGATCGGACCCTAAACCCCGACGGCATCATCGATATGGGATCCGCCATCAACGACCTCATGCTTGACGTTTTGACGAAGCATCTCCAGAAACAGCTTCCGAGTTTTGAGGATGGTATGTGGGCCCTTTGCTCCGGATAACTTCGCCATCTTTTCTGATCAAACCCAAAGTATCTCGGTACAACTCGACTCTGGGTTCCGACGCGCTCCTCTCCGCAGCTACCGATTTCCTAAACTTTTACTTCAAGCCCCGTCAGCTGTTGTCCCCAGGTAATTTACTAGCTACAAACGGTGTCACGGCAGCTTTGGACGCACTGGCATTTAATCTTCTTGACGAAGGAGATGTCATTTTGATGCCTACCCCAAGTTATGGAATGCTTGTGCATGATCTCAGCACGCGAAACGGCATCTCGGTTGTTTCGGTTCCTTGCGATGACATTGATCAGTTCTCAACTTATGAGGAGCTGCTTTTTCGTCTGAAGACAGCTCAGGACCAGGAGATTGCCACAGGTCATAAGGTGGGCGCAGTACTAATCTGCAACCCCAATAATCCCTTAGGGATGGCCTACCACCCAAAGGTTCTTTTGGCAATCGCCAAGTTCTGTGAGGAGAATCGTTTACATCTAGTTTCGGATGAGATATATGGAACTATTTCATCGCCAGCTTTCCACAGCATCTTGAGTGTCGACCTGCCTAATCCCAAGAATGTGCATGTTCTGTGGGGCGTGAGTAAAGTATGTAAACGTACCGATTGTCGCTCTGCGTTACTGGCAGCCCCACCAGTTGGTTTTAATTTTTCTCCTGACGAATACAGGACTTTGGACTTGGAGGCCTTCGACTAGGATTTCTGGTTACCACTAATTCCAGACTATACGCAGCTATGAGGACATTGTCGTGAGTAATGGTAGAAATGCTTGGCCAACGCGCTCGACTAACTCGGCCAGGATGTTCACATGGGTGTCAGCATACACAGCATACACTGTATCTATGCTACTTGAGAACCGTCAATTCTTACAAGATGTTTACTTTCCAACATTGTACTCTCGAATGCGGGAAAGGCGAGATCAAATCGCGGACTACCTTTCTCAATTGGAAATCCCGTACACCAAGGCTGATGGAGGAATTTATTTCTTCATCGACCTTTCTCGATGGCTACAGTTCGCTGGAGAGAAACTGTCTGAGCTGAATCTCCTCCGTAAATTGATGAAGTCAGGTGTCTTTTTAGAGCCAGGATCGGTAAGTTGTCCATTGGTGGGGACCTATTCACTTCGCTATTAACTCTTTTTGAAGGCGTTTTTCTCCCAGCGGCCTGGACAGTTTCGACTGACTTACACCGGGAAAGAAGATACAGTGAGGCTTGGGATGCAGAGATTGGCGAAGGCGTTGCATCTTCTCGACGGGTCAACAAGGCTATTAGAGTCCAAAGAAAAGCCTCCCAAGCGCAGGTGGTGCATTTAAAAATCAAATCTGGTCTCAAAGTAGTTCATGATTGTATTTTGTAACAGATAGATAATTGTTGGCCTCAAAAAGTTAGCCTTGTACGTCCGTTATCTCCCAAGCCGAGGTTGATTGTAATAATAGAAGATATTCACGTTTGTTTCTCAAGATCTTGCTCGTCTACCTTATGCTTGCACAGTATCGGCCACCTTTGCCCCCGTCCAGACTAAAGGTGGGGGATTTTGCCCAGAGAGGATAAGATCATTAAGCCGAGCGTTCCGGGATTCCTCCGCACAGGATAGTGGATAGATACAGTATGTACAACAAGGTTATCGATCCAGCGTCAAATGTTTCGAGAAGTCGAAGCTAACCTCATTCGGTGCGAGAGAGCGCAACCATTTTCTGGGGAATTTGCGGATAGATACTGTAGATAGTAGAAGGTATCGATCATTACGAATGACTAACTTGAAATGCAGAGTAATTCAAGTTAGAATATATATCGAATCGTCGGTCACATTTGGGAGCCAACAAGTTGTCGCCCTTCAAGCTCACCCAGTACACTAATTGGAGCCCGAAATGAAGATTGCATTCGCCCCCTAGCCCTTACTTTGGCAAATACAATTGCCGCCTCCTACATCACTACTAAATCATCTTTCAACAACGATTCTATACGGATCAAATCATGGGGACCGGAAGACGTAGAATTATGTAGAGGGAATACGACTCACCATACTGGATGGGCAGACCTTTCCAATCACCACCTTTTCTTTTGTAAGTGATGAGTCAAAGAAAGGGTAAAACATTGCTGACAGCGAAAGGGCTACACGAAGCTCGCCGTAACCAAAAAGATGCGCCTCTGCTGCTGTGGTTTCAAGGAGGACCAGGCGGGACCTCAATGGCAGGTTTATTCATGGAACACGGACCTTGCCTGATAGACGGACCAGAATCTACCAAATTCAACCCCTCCTCTTGGACAGAATTTTTCAACATCGTCTACATCGACCAGCCGGCAGGTGTTGGAAATTCATACGTAAACGATGTGCATAATCCCGACTCGTATGACCGACGAACAGAGCAATCCTCGCTAGATCTTGTCGCTTTCCTCAAAATTTTCTACCAGGCCTTCCCAGAGTATGCAGAACGACCGCTTCACTTGTCAGGAGAATCTTACGCTGGTCGGTACGTGCCCGTGCTCGCTTCCACAATCATCGAATACAATGAATACATGGAGCCACACAGCCCGGAAAGAATCCCACTTCGTTCATTAATGGTTGGAAACGGATACACATCACCACGACATGTATTGCCAGCAATTCATGAAGTGGGATGCTCTGACTATCCGCCATATGGCCATTTTTTCAACAGCTCTGTCTGTGAGAAAATGGCCAAGCATGTCGACGATTGTCAAGTATTGCTCGATGCATGCGACAAGTCTTCACAGAAAGAGGTATGTGAGCATGCTGGGAATATATGTTTTGCAGGCATTATGGAGCCACTTGAGATGGAGTCTCATAGCCAGTATGACCGCCGTGTGGAATGTGACCCTGGAGAGTGTTTTCCTGATGCCGACGACACCATCACTTTCCTGAACTCTCCAAGAATCTTCAACGGTTCACTTGAGGCTGGAGAACAGACTGGTGGCAGAGTTCAGAAATTCAGTTTCATAACTCCCGTTATTTTGGATCATTTCATGAAGTCCGGAGACTTTTGGTCTTCTTCCTTGGATGCACTGAGTAAAGTTTTGCGCTATTCCAAAGCTCAGTCAAGTGTTGGTGGAGAAAAAATTGATGTTCTTTACTATGCGGGGATGACAGATATTATTTGTAACGGTGTTGGGGTTTTGGACACACTGCGAGATGTGAAGTGGGAGAATCGAGCGCACTTCAGAGCAGCGGATTGGCACGAGCTTCCTTGGGAGACTTTGGAGGGTGGGCGTGCGGGAAAGGCTAAGATGATCGACGGGCTTTGGTTCATGGAGATCGAGAACGCCGGACATATGGTGAGTTCAGGATTCCACAGTGAAAAGCAATTGTGTACTGACCACGAAACAGGCTCCTCGCGATCAACCTGTGTCAACTTTGAACATGGTGGAAAGTTGGCTTTCATATATTGATAGTGGCAAAATTCCATTGTTCTTGACGAAGGAAAAAAGTGGTAAAGTTATGGAGAAGGAATCATGGTCTGAATTGCGTGTCCAAAGGCCAGCATATTAATGTCTGCTGTTCTATCATACAAATTTCACATTACATAATTCAAGCTATCACGTTATATGTTTTGAGAAGAAATATTTCAAAATGCCGGAAGAGTTGCAATCTTGAAGGTTCAATTTGTGCATTTATACTGATCACCAAAGAACGAGAATATATCCAAGAATATTGACCAAGTGTCTGCTCTGGTTGAGAGCTGTCATGTTTGTGGTAGTGAGCCCCAGTAATTGACTTTAGTTTCAAGTCTACTTCTCCTCTATTCACATGGATCTACAAGCTATACAATCCATTCTGATTGCAAAGCAAGATAGTTGACAAGGAAGTAACAGAAAAAGTAAGGGTCGGGAGCTGGTTAGCCGCGGCTCTCCCACCCATCCCACCACCACCCAAGAATTGACTGCGATTGAATTTGCTACAATTGCACCTCATACGCGCAGCTTCTACAGTACTGCCACATGGGACTATTTTCATGATAAAACTAAGATTGACTTATCGGGGTCCAAAACACTGACAGAATATGCACGCATTCGGTACTGTAGCCGTTATCTTGGAAATCCCTTGGGCCTTTGCCTAAACGAGTCATCCGGAGCGCGAGCGGATCTCGCATCCTCGGACCTCACTATCCCCTGCACCCAGCAACTCAGACTGAAGTCTGTGCTTGTTTATCTAATAATTACAGCAATTTTGAAGAAAGTGTAAGGCGGATTGCGATTGAAATACGTGCTAACAATAAGCTGCTGTTACCCGATGCTTTTTAGACCCGTTTCTCCTCGTTCAAACTCCGGTCATGATATTTGTGTATCTGCGGTCATATATACTTCTCTGTCTCTTTTCTAAAGTCTTTTGCTATTTTCCGTTCTCTTGATCTTCATTCTCTGTTCTTGGTCAGTCCCATGGATTCTTATAGTTTTCAACCAGCCACTTGGTTTTGGGGATATCAAGGAGGCGATCTCAACGAAAATACACAAGATGCATTCTCTGCTTCTTCATCGCCCGGCTATGGTTCAAGGAAAGAAACTGAGCTAAGGTCGCTCCTGCGAAACGGGTTTCCAATGGGCAAGTGACTGATCTATTGTACAGAACTTTATTCTTGGCATCAAGCGTCACTTTTTGTGCATGGACACTATTCAGTTTTCGGCGAACATACTTTGGCCAAATTCGACAATGTTTTAACCTAGTATCCGCTGTAGCATTGGTTTGGGCCCCTTTTCAAAAATTTGTTTTCGTAGGCTGACAGTGTCAACAGACGCTCCAACTTGTCATTCTTTCGACACACGTTGCTGTGTTTTTGGACAACGGCCCTCTTGGTAACTTGCCTCTCGGTCCAATCGCCATACTCGCTTCCGTCTTTTTCTCGACACTTCTCTCATCTGCAGCCATATTACTGGCCTCTCCTACAACTTTCAGAGGTCTTTTTCATCTGGTTTGCGCTGGCACTTGGCTGTATCTTCACCAAACTGCAACATATCAAGGAAGCTCTTATGCGTGGCCATTACCTCTGACGTATACTGCATCCTTACTTGGTGATTGTTTTGTTGTTCCACGCTCGAGAGTTGACTCTAGCTCCGATCCATCCTCCTGGGCCTATCTTTCAAATGCGATCTTTGGCTGGTTGACCCCTTTGGTATACACCAACAAAAACCATGAACTCTCACTTGATGACCTACCAAACTTCTCCGACCATTTCGAATTTGGAGACGATCTCAATGTTTATGCAAACTTGGAAGAATTTGAGCTGAGGAATTTCAGCTCATGGTGGACGTACTTCTTTTGCATTTCAAAGCAATCGCTCTTGTCGACCACATTTCTCCGTTTTATTGAAGATATCGCAACACTTTTAAGCCCTTGGCTTCTGAGATATTTTCTTGAAAAGCCCTGCATCGAAAAAATTGTCCTCACGTGTGTTTTTCGGACCGTCGGTGCATTATGTGGAAGTCTGTCAGCGGGTCAGATCCGAATGCTTGCGGTTAGGTCAAAGGCAATTCTTACCATCAGGCTTCACGACACAGCTTTATGTATTAGGCCATTGAATTCACTTGCCAAAAGCGAGTGTGTTAATCTGACAGAGATTGATACGCAAAGACTGTTAGAAGCCACTGTCCAGGGGCATGAGCTGTGGTCTCTGCCACTCAAGTTGGTTCTTGCCCTGGGTAGTTTAACTTTCTTCCTCGGGTGGAGGATCATGTTTTATACACTCCCAAGTCTGGTAAGTAGCAACTCAAGCATTCTGAGTAAGGCTGACATGTAATAGCTGGTTCTGAGCCCGATCGTTTCAATTTTGGTGGGGCAGATGCAAACTTGGATCAATCGAAGTCTAGCTGCCAAAGATCACCGGACTAAACTGATCAATGTTGCCTTGAAGAAGATAAAGCAGATCAAAATGTACGGCTGGGAGCCTGCAATTAATCAGAAGTTGCAAGCTGCTCGAGGTGCAGAAGTCAGGACGTATCAAGGCTTGGCAGTCTACAACTCTCTTTTCTCGGCAATTTTGAGTGCGATGCCCAACATTCTCACCTTCGTCGCTTTCTTTATCCTTACATTACAAGTTGGCAAATTTGACTCTCAGCTGGTTTTTCCATGTATGACATTATTTGGCATGGTCAATTCGTACTTGGGGAAGCTGTCCCTGCTCGTATCTTCTATTCAAACAGCAAGAACCTCCTTTTTGCGAATTCGCAGCTTCACGGATCTCCAAGGTTTTGAACCGCCAAATCAAGCATCTATACCCTTTGAAGTTGGGAAGGTTACCCTGGAAAATGTTGCCTTGGGTTGGGCTGATGAAAAGCGATTTCTATCAAAAGTCCACATGACCGCAAATCCAGGAGAACTCGTCACCATCAGCGGTGCTGTTGGATCAGGCAAGACTGCAATCATCAATACACTTCTAGGCATTGCAAGACCACTTGAAGGAAATGTTAGCGTCGGCGGGGCCATCACTTATATGCCACAAGAACCGTGGCTGATGGATGGAACAATCCGCGAAAATATCCTTTTTGGGACAGCGTTCAACGCCACTCGATATGAAGAAGCAATTTTCGCAAGCTGTCTTCGAGCAGATCTCCTGAGCCTACCAAAGGGAGACGAGACACGGCTGGGAGGCGCGCTCGCTCTGTCTGGAGGCCAGAAAGCTCGCATATGCCTTGCTCGTGCAGCGTATTCTAAGAGCGACATTTGTGTTCTTGATGATCCGTTGTCCGCTCTTGATGTCAAAGTGCAAAGTCATGTCATAGAAAATATTCTCGGCAAGAATGGCATGATCAAAGGCAGAACCCGAATCGTTGTTACCAATTCTCTGAGGGTCATTGCGGCAGCGGATAGGATCTTCATGATCAAAGACGGAACTCTCAAAGAGACTGAACAAAGCGTACTCGATCTTGCTGATGGGGTATCCAGTTCGAGCCCATCACTTCCCGGGAGGAAAGAGACCACCCTAATTCCTCTTTCGAACACCGAAGAAGTAACTTCGGGAATTCCATCAAATGATTTAGCAACCAAGTTGGCAGCTCAGGTACACTCCACCGAGATTCAGGAAGAGGATATCACTGTCTTCAGTTCAGACTCGGCAAAAGCTACATCATCACATTTGCCCAAGCAAGCGAGCAATTTTGTGCTTTTTAGAAGCTGGGCTAAATCAGCGTCGCTTTCAGCATGGGGCTTGGTCATTCTTCTGGTCATTTTTACGCGTGTTTCGTCATTTCTAAGCACCTACTGTCTGCGAATGGCAGCGGAAAAAACAGCTTCCCGGGAATCAATCAGTGACCTGCTAAATTTCGCTTTTTTCGGCTTCTTACAGGTCCTGGGTTTGTTTCTATTCGTCCTCTCGGCATATAACCTCTGTATACTTCCTGCGGCATTGCTCCTTCACAGAAAGCTTGTCCACTCCGTCTTGGGAGCACCAATGGCCTTTTTCGAAACCCAGCCCCAAGCACAGATTCTGAATCGCTTTACTAACGATCTTGCCAGAACTGATATGTCATTGAGTGGGAGTGTCGTCTCCTTGGCCGTTCTGATCACAGATCTGGTCCTTGTTCTAGGAATTCTGCTCTTGTCGACTCCAACCTCTATTGTATTCCTTGTGCCTCTGACAGTTTTGTACCTTGGCATGCAAACTCGATATCTGAGCACCTCCCGTCTCATCAAAAAAATCGAAATCAATACACGAACACCCATAATAACGGCAGTCCAAGAAGCCGAGACAGCGAAAGTAATCTTCAAAGTCTTCCATCAGACAGGCTCGCAGAAAATAAAAATGGCCGAGCGAATCAAGGACAACCTCAGAGGTCTCATAGCACTTATGACTATTGATATCTGGCTGGCAGTTCGTCTTGAATTTCTTTCCATGTAAGTTAGCAGGTCGCTCCGACATGAAAAAGATAGAAAACTAGCTAAAACTGAGCCACAGGATTCTCGTGGCATCTTCTATGTATACGCTGATGGCTTTCTCCACTGGAACAGCAACCATGGGATTCGTTCTTCTCTACGTCCTTCAAATTTCCACGATGATGAACAACATGGTCAGATTTCTTGGCCAATTTGAAGTTGACATTGTTTCCCTCCGAAGGATCCAAGAATTCGTCGAAACGGCCCAAGAATACACCGTAGAAGACATTACATCGCCGTCAATCGATGTTCTCACCAGTTGGCCGTCATCAGGCAGGATAGTATTCAACAACTATAGTGGCCGGTATCGCGCTGGGTTACCACTCTCTCTCCACGCCATTGATCTCGAATTCTCCCCTGGTAGCAAAACTGCTGTGATCGGCCGCACCGGGGCGGGTAAGTCCTCACTTATGCTTGCAATCATGAAAATGCTCGTTCCGGAGACTGGAAGCCTGATGATTGATGGAGTGGATATTGCCGCACTTGAACCACGCCACTTGAGGACGAGGATAGCAACCGTACCGCAGGCACCGGAAGTCTTTCCTGTCACTATCAGGGAGAATTTGGATCCTTTTGGACTCCACGAAGATGAATCGCTAATGCGTGTATTGGATAAGTCGGGGTTGCTACCTCATCTGAACTCAATCTCAACGGCCGGGGGTCATTCTGAATTGCTGGACATCGATTTCTCATCAGATATGTATGTAAAAAAGGCACCTCTCTAATTCGAGCAAAATACTGACTAGAATCTTGCCGTCCAGTTTCAAACTATCCACAGGCCAGGCGCAACTCCTTGCCCTAGCACGAGCTATCCTAGTTGACTCCTCAATATTGATACTCGATGAAGGTGATTGAACAGTTTCCTCTTTCTTTCCCTCCAATTCCTCTCCTTCACTCTTCGAGCTGACGTCTCCATTTTTAACACAGCAACATCTGGGCTCGATCCTAGAACCGCTTCACAAATCCAGACCGTAATCCAACAAGAATTCCAAGCTTCAACCACCATTGCAATCGTACACGACTTGGGAACAGCTGTAAGTGTTATTGACGTTTTCTATCAAAAAAATATCAACAAGAATGAAAACTAATAAAATCCCTCCGGGGATTCTAGTTGAACTATGAGAAGATTTTGATTTTAGATCAGGGTGAAGTCATCGCCTTTGCAACGGCCTCGGAACTATTAAGGGCGGAGGATGAAGTTTTCGTTAGCATGCTAGAAGAAGCGGGACTGTTAACATATGCAAAACAAAACAATGGCCTTTAATATAAAAAAGTTAACAAAATAATAGAATGTATATATAGCATAGTCTTGACTAGATTGTTTGATATTATAGTAAACGTTTATGCTAAACCACGGTAAAAAGAACGTCTCTCTTAAACCGCGTTAAAAATCTTTCACCTTTCGCCTCATCACTACTAAATTGTCCTCTTTCTAGTTTGATTTCCTTTTTCTTCAAACACAGGATCCTCTTTTCCTATCCCTCGCAAGAGTCTAGCTGCAATTCCCCCTTCTTCATCCTCCTTCTTGCCATTATTCTTGCTCTCGCCGACATTTTCGACCATTAATTCCGTAACACTTTCGTTACAAACTATACTATCAACTAACTCATCACTAGAAATCTCGTCACTCGATTCTACACCTATAACTTCCTGCTCCTCCGATTTAATTTTAATATCTTAAATTTCCACCTTGTATAATTTATCCCATCCGACTCAAAACGGATTATGTTCTATCCACTTGTTCTCACCCTATAACCTCTTTATCCACGCTACCCTTACCCTCTACTCTCCTTTATTAAGTACTAAGTTTCCATCAACTAAAGTCCGATTCGTTGTTTTCAGTCGTGGTCAGTATTTGTGGATACCTACCAATGACCAAAAGTGCTTTCAGGCTCAGACCTGTTATCGGGCAGATTATATATAAGCGATTGCTTAGTCAGCACAAAAGCACGTGGGGTAGTTGTATACTAACCGTCCTCGGTCTGGCAAGCTAAACTTCAGCCTTCAAGGCAGCGAACTTCCTTAAGTTGTTGAATCCCCAAAATGGGCGGTTTACTCTCAGTAATAAAACTTCCAACTCTTCTGTTCTAATAATAATTCTCCGTCAACATTTTATCTCTCTAAGCTCACAGAGCAAATTAATTTTGTCCAGCTTTAACCTCACGAAACCTCAAAGCTTCCCTCTTTCCCCATCAAAAACGATGGCCGCAGATCTGGAGACACCACAGATCATCAAGATACAGACATTTTTACTCCACTCGGATTCAAAGATCGATTTGCCATCTTCTCCCGCAAGACAAGCACTCCAAAATTCCCTCCGACTTACTGCACGCAATCCCAAATGTGTTGGAGTATACTGGATGCAAAAAGAAGAGACACCTGATGAAATCGCAGTCATTTTACGTCCGTCACTCTCATACATCAGTAAATGGATGCAGGGCTAACGAGCTTATTTACAGAATGGAAAGGCCCTGTCGATGAAGGCGAATCGGAATCATTCAGTACCGCTCTACAACCTTACATCCTGCGTCAAACGGTCCCCGATATATGTGTTGAAGATGGCAGCCACGATCTTCAGAATCTCTGTAACTGTACTCTGACAACATTTTACTTTCCTGTTGCGACGTGCACAGAAGAATTCAAACTTAAAATCCACACCCGAGCGAAACAATTTATCAACGCAATCCAATCATCCAGGGTACGACGACCCGTTAAGCATGAATCTCACACGCCAGGATGGGGTACTGCAACCAGCCAAATGAACGACAAAGCCATGGCAGCATTCCTCCTCTGCACTTCCACGCCACGAATTCGACAAGAGGACGACCAAATTCAATTTGAAAGTCAAGCGCGAAAGGACTTTTTGGAAGACATGAAGAGTTTTGGATACGCATCCCAAGATGAAAGCAATGGCGTGCTACGTAAAGTTCAAGACTATTCAAAATATCAGTTTGAAGAAGACAGTGACGAGGATGATGAGGAGGGCGATGAGATCGATGCGCAGCTTAATGATATCAGTGAAGGGGCAAAAAGATTGAGGGCTCTTGCACAGAATATGGGTAGGGAGTTTGGGGACGATGATGCTATGAGACGGCTTCTCGCCAAGTGTAGTCTACGTGACCCTCCTGGGCCGGAAGACGATGATTACATTCCGATGAACACGAAGAGACTCGACAGGATTCGATGATTCACGACGAAACTGTTGGTTAATATCCTGTGAGCGGCTGTTTTCGCAGCACACTTTTGGTTGGCGAATTATCTCGTATGGATTGCAGGAGGATTTTGAATTTCTGATTAATTTTACAAATTATTTGAAGCAGGTTGATATGGCTGAATATGGATTTGAGTGTTCTGTTTTGGTACTTACATTGCTGTTGTTATGGCTGCTGCGAAGTGTATTTCAGTTGTTTCCAGCTATTTCTACGAACTAATAATATTCATATTTTTGGACTACTTTTCATTTCCAAATTATCCACAAACTTTCAAAAAATAAACAAGTCAAGCTTTCTCGCCAACCTTACTAGCTTACCACTTAAGCATTCACACAAGCGCGGGTCAATTCACAAAGCAGCAGAATCTACCTAGCTCCGAAAGTGACTAAAATCTCCTTGGCAAGCGACTTCCTACCAACATTCACTTCCCGAGTAGTCAGTTCAATTCAAGATAGAGGGATTATAATTCAAAGTCTTCGGCTTCCCCTTCTGTTTATTTTATTTTTTATTTGTTCTCGCCACAAGATAATCACTCAAAACCACATTCGCATCACTCACTCCTTGAAAGAAAATACCGACAAAATCAGAGAACACAACACAACGCAACCCAACTCAACACAACCTAACACAAATCAATATGAATTAATACAGATCAAATCAAACCGCAACCAACTCCAAATAAAACTACAACTCAAATAACACCTCCTATCCTAACCTATCCCATCCCATTCCAAACCTCACCCCACCACACACCCCCCCCCCCCCAGAAATGCCAATCCAAATCCACCTCACCTTCTCCAAAACATTCGCCTCTCCAAAGCCCTCCTCAGCACACACTTACAACTAGGGAGAGGGGTTTGGGTTTTGGATTACTGCGTGGCAGCAGTAGCAGCAGCAGTATCGAACAACGCAGTCACAAGATAGCTCCTGCTCCTGTTCCTGCTGCTACTGATGTGGTGATTGATGTTTGGGTTTCTGTTGTTTGGGCTGTTATTGTTGTTGCTTTGTTTTCGGTTTCATGTGCTTTTTTGTTATTGTAAGGGATTTGGGGTTTTTCGGGAAGGGAGAGTTGGGTAGGTGGGTCAATTAGGGAGGGTTGTGTTCATTCTGCTTAGGTAGATTAGATATTGATGAAAGGGGAGGAAAAGTATGACTGGAATGTGAGAAAACCAAAATCCTTCTTTCGAATATCTCTTGATAGTGTTTTGATGGTGTTTGATTAGGTCAGGCTAGGAAAAGCTTTTGATTTTGTAAAATAACGTTTCTTTAGTGGTTTTTTATAGACACTTGCTATGTTGCTATGTTGCTATGTTGCTATGTTGCTATGTTCCATTGTTACCTCTGGTAACAAATCCATGCGTGATACTCGCTGTTATTATCAAAATCTTTCTCCTCGAAGCAATCATTAATATCTCCACCTCCCTCCCATCGATCTATTCATCCATCCCATTTTAATCCCTTAAACTCCCACACCTCGCCAACCCCACCCAAAATAACACGAAAAAGGTCCGATTAATCCATCAAACAGCCAGTACTCATCTCTTCCTCGCTCTCAACGCCTCCAACCTCGCCACCTCCTCCGGCCCCAGCCTCTTTCCAATCTCATCCCTCATAGCCTTGGCCTCCATCTCGATCCTCGCCAACTCCATCGCCTCCTCTCTCCGCCGCTCATCCATTCTCTGTTGTTGTTCCTGTGCTGTAGCAGGATGGCCATTGTAACCATCCCCTGGAGAAGTCCCTATACTCATTCTTCTCAAAGCCACTCTATCAATCGGACTTGCTTGGTGCGAGTTTGTTAGAATGCCCTTTGGTGGGGGGAAAGGTCGTTCGGCGGGTGAGCTGGCGTATGAATTTGAGAGTGCTCGTTCGGTGGTGTTTGGATTGCCGTAGCCGTGGACGTTGGCATAGAAATTGGAATTATTTGGATTCCCATTTCCTGTCAGATTCCCATTCGAATTCCTCATCCGCAACCGTTCCTGCTCAAGCAAAGCTCGATATCCGCCCACCGTCTCCTCGGCCCTCCTTTCATACGCCTCAATCTCAGCAACACTCTCATCGACTAAATCCCGAATCAGCCTCATCGTCTCCGCCCTAATGACCGCCGCCGTCCTCGTGATTTTAACAATCTGCCCATTCTCACGAAACGTAAAAGCCTTCCTCACACCACCATCTGCAGAGGAAACACTCGATCTTCTCCTCTCCATCGAAACACTCGACCTCCTCCGCTCAAATGACACACTCGGCCTCCTCACCTCCGCCGATGCCGCCTTCCTTTCAAAATCCTCACTCTTCGCATCCGGTCGCGGTTTGACACGCATTCTCCTCACCGTCTCTTCAATATCATTCTTGAATATCTCATCGTGAGAGAGATCTTGTATTTCAGTTCGAGCGGATTCTGGTAGGGTGTCTAGTTCTGCTTGAGCGGATTTGCGGATTTGCTTGGCGCGTGTGATGGTTACGGTGATGAGGTTTTTTTTGACCGTTTCGTGTTGTACTTGCAGGTTTGAGATGAGTTTTTGGAGGTGTTCTTCTTGCGTTTTTGGGGCGGTTGTGGGCGAGGGCGGGATGAAGCTGAATGGGATGAAGATGGCGGGGTTGATGGTTGGGATGGGTCTTTGAGATGGGAGCTGTTGCGTGTGAGTTAGTTTGGTGTTTTATTTATTCTTAGTGTGTGCATGTGTTTGGAGGCTGTGGAATGTGATGTTTGGTTGAACAGAACCTGATGTGTAGGACGAGAGTGTGGATATGAACATGCTGTGAACCAACCCAACCCTTCCCTTCCCCGCCGCCCAATTCTACAGAAGCGAAAAGAAAAAGGGGAGGATAATCCATCTCTCGCTTATAGAGGAGTAAATATATAAGATGTATGAGAATGAGAATACGAAACTTACATCCCCTATAGATTGACGACGTTGTTGAGGAGGAGGTTGAGATGGATGACCACGACCCTGATTGGATTTCGTTTGCTCCATTTCGTCGTCCTTCTCTCGTCGCCCCGATGAGAGATGATTTTCAATCTCTGAAGTTTTGGTTGCCGTTGATGATATCTCAGCAAGTCATCTGATTAATCCACACGTGTAACAACTTTGAACTAAGTCAATTCAGATCGCGTCGTAGCTCGTTCGCATAGGTGATAGATGCGTCAAGAAGAGGGCGTTAAGTGTGAAACTCAGTGAGTGGAACAAGCAAAGCTTGGCGGGGTTCGGTATTCCATTGCCTCGGGACGGGAACAACATCATCTCTCCAAACTCCAACAACGTCATTTGATATTCCCGTTCCATTATTCACTAGCAGGTATGATTCACCTCCAAAAAAGGATAAGGTGAGAAGTATTCCAAATAGCGTCTCCAAGTTAGCTACCTAGTTAAGTTGAAAACTTGTTATGCTCACTTTCAATTGGGTTGAATGGTTGAAAAGACACGGAGAAAAGGGCGGATGGGACGCCATCCGGGATTTGGGAATGAAAATCGATCCAGTATCAAATCCCCCTCCCCGCATCTTGGCCGTATTGTTAATGGGGTGGTGAGAAGATATGTAATGGGTTAATTGGATAGTGGAATAAATGGAGTAATGGTGTCTATGGAACCAAGCTTGGAACTAGAATGATGATGTATGCGGGAACATTTGGAAGAGGTTGCTGCTAGTTACATTATCATTGCCCAAATTCCTGACTCGAGCGCAAGGCTTCTCTGGTTTGTGCCGAAAATGACGGGAGGGGAAGGAGGAGGGGGTATATATATATCTGATAGATAGCCGTCAAGGTTCTTGAATTCTGTATTACTCTCTAAGATTATCTCTCCAATTAAATTTCTCTCAAATACCTACGCCGCACTATATATATCCCACGTCAAAATGCCTGCAGGTGGATGTTTCTGTGACCAGGTATATCCGTTCTTCTTCAAGCTGGTCCAGTCCAGAACCAAGGAATGAACCCATTGCTAAGAATTCCCCATAGCTCCGTGTGAATTTCACCGGCGAACCAGAAGCTCACCTCCTCTGTCACTGCAGCGATTGCAAGAAGATTTCCGGCAGCGTATATAGTGACAACCTTGTCATTCCCGAGGATAATTTTAAGCTAGAGGGTAAGTGCTTGTTTGCACCACCCCCTCCCTACTTCCCTCTTTATATACCTAGTCACATTTCAAAATCCTCTCTCTTCCAGACTCTCATCCAGCTTTGCTTGCTTGCTCACAAGCTCTAGGTACACCCAAAACCATTTCCAAGACTGCAGACACGGGGAAGAAGATTACTTCTCACTTCTGTGGAAATTGCGGTACTACGGTCATGAGGACGGGAGAATCGTTCCCAGGAAAGGTTCTTCTGAAGGCTGGAGTTTTGGATGATTGGGAGTGGTCGAATAAAAATCCTCCTCAAGGAGAACTGTTCGCGCCTCAAAGATTGGATCGATGCAATCCTGTTGAGGGTGCTGCGCAGAAGAATACCATGTCCTGAGGTAACCCGCCAAAGCTGTATTGTATAGTAGTACAGTACGTGTTAGAATGAAATGTTGTCGTTGGCTTGACTGTTTCTGCCTTGTCGCCGTGTCATGTTTCGGCTTTCGTTGATCTACGGTATCGGGTGAATTTCATCGTTCTGGCAAGACTCTCCGAATATACTCCCGTCCAATCCTAAAGATCTGCCTCACGAGATCCTCAACCCTTCTATCCCTTCTTCTCCTCAACCACAGCAACAACATCCCCAAGAGACACACGTCCACCAAAGCGTGTCTCATAGCTAACCACAGCAGCCAAGCAACCCACGATCCAAACGACCTCGCTCTCTTTCCCTGATATTCTCTACCAGTAGCAATCTGTTCTCTGAGCGCCGCCACCTCAGCTGTCATTCTCATTAACGCCTGCTCAACAGTTTTCCTCCACCTCCCAGGATTCTTCTCCTTTGCCTTCTCCGACTCCTCTCTATCTTCCTCTTCTCCCTCATATCCCCTCCGTACCACTTCCTCCTCTTCTTCCCGCTCCACCTCATCATCCTGCGACATCGGACTCAACACCCTCATGGGCCCATCCCCCCAGAAAGTGGCTGCTGAAATTGCCTGACCTGCTGCCCTCCATTCCCTGTCCCATTATAACTCGAACCCGTTCCTCCACCACCACCACCCCTCCTCGCCGGCGACGAACTACTCGACTCCGGACTATTACTCTTAATCTGATCCCAAACAAACTCCAACTCATCCACCAACGCCCTCGCATCGGGCGTCGCACTGGCAAAAACATGCATCGTCCCTATCAGCGCCTCGATATATCGTCTCTTGGCCTCAGTCCTACTCACGCCACGCTGCGAGTCCCAGGCGTCGTACTTGTCGCGCTCGCGTTTGGAGTCCGCACCGGCTTCGCTGCCGAGAGGTCGTTCCATGACGCCGTCGACGTCGCCTTCCATGGCTTGTTTGTAGAGGCCATACAGGCGGAGGCGGTCGGAGGGTGGGGGGCGTGATGCGCCGGTTTTGGGAATCTTTTTGACCGTGTTGAGGGCGTGGACGAATACGCGGTCTGTGGGATTTCATTCATTCATTTGGTTAGCAATATGAAGAGAATGAGTGGAGGGGAACGAGGGGAGTGTGGTGGAATGATGGGTGAAGTACCAACGGAGTCCGCCATCTTATCTAATTTTGTATAGACCTCGACTTGATATCGTTATGTACTCTACACAGATCTATTGCGATTGGATTTGGTTGATTTTTAACAGCGACTCGAGGGGTAATTATGTATATAGGTAATTAGGTAGGCATGGGTAAGAGGGAGAGGGAAAAGACAGTGTGGAGAGAAGGAAAATGTGGGGGTTGAAGAGGTTTGTGGGGAAGAAGGAGGGAAATTGGGCGTTATCATGCGCATCATGTCGCGACGATGAGGTGAGAGTTGATGATGCCGAGGTGTTGCAGGGGTGGTCGGCGAGTGGAACAACCCCCTTTTCGGCTTGGCGGAGGAAACAGCTGTTGAATTTGTATCAACATGGACGAGATGCCTTTTGGGTATTCGTTCGGAAGAACTTGAAGATTTTTGAGGTGATGGACAGGTCAATTGGGATAGAAAGAGTTGAGGTAACGAAAAATGTAAAAGAACAGGTACGGTACTAGCAATGTACCTACTTTTTGTCTCTCAAATTCTCCGAGGTTCAGGTCACACGAGCGTTGCACTTCTAGGCCGAAATTCCAGAGACTACCTACTAGGTACTAGGTAGGCAATTTCCTTTTCTCCCAAACTTGTATACTACAGTAGATTTACTGTTGTTCCGAGGTAGAATAAACTAATCCCTACCGTACCTAGGTCGCTGCCTCCAATGCCGCCTCCTCCAAAGCTTTTTGAGCATTAAACAATCGTTTCTTCTCCGCATACACATTCATCAACTTTGTGTTTGAAAGCGCCATCTCAGCCGCCTTTGCAGCAGCTTCTTTCTTTCCATTCGCACTTCCAAATCCCAATTGCTTGTCTTTCTCTCCCCATCCATCCAGATAAACACCGACCGTAAAGATAGGCAGCTTCGTATTTTTGTCTTTCCGTTCTGTACCCACATCCTTGTACGATAGATTTATCCCTTTCACTCCAATAAGAGACTTTAGTCGGTCCTAGCAGGTATGACTATCTCCGATTTAGGAGCGATGAGCTGGACCGGTCCTTCTGTTCCTCGTAATCGCCACATGGGACTATCTACTTTTCCTGCTTGCTCTTGAGCCCGAATGTCCTTCGCTAGCGTCATGCTCCATAGACTCTTCAGCCACTCCGCGCACCGCGCAGTACCATCGACCGGATCCGAAAGAATCACTGCTCCGATGTAAGCTTCGAAGATATCTCCCTGGATTTTGATTTTATCTGATTGCTTGATCGAATCCATCGGTGGCAGTTTCGCTCTCTTTTCAAACCCATATTGCCGTGCGTATTCCGCGAGTTGTACGTTCTTGACAATTCGTTCACGCATTTGCGAACATTTCCCTGGAAGAAGACCAGGAAAGGTTTGCGATATCAGAAGGGTGGATATAATGTAGACGTAGGCATCTCCAACCCATTCCAGTTTTTCATAACTGAGATCTGAAGCGTGTCCGGCGGTCGTCCCATGGTGAATGAATGCAACTGCTTTGAGGGTTGGATCCAGTACTTCTGGTAGTGGTGGGAGAGATTTTGGGATCGTCGAGTCGGTCCAGGGTGTTATGGAGACGGGCGGGATGGCTTTGGGAATATTAGAGGCTGGTTCCTTATTCTGTAGAGTTTTTCGGAGATTGGTCAGTTGACCAAAGGTCCCTGACCAAGAAGCTGGACAGTTTCGGTGCCATCTTCAAGCAAATCGTCCAGAGATTTGATGAGATTGGCGATTTTGTCTTTCGTGGAGCTTTCAGATGTTTTGACATGTCCCTATAAAAGTGTGAGAATGAGGGTTGTAGGTTAAAGATAGGAAAATTTAAACGTATCAAGAACCAAACTCCCAATTAGAGTCGGCTGGATTTGAGATTGAAAAGGAAAACCTTGGAGCATTTCCTTGCATGACATATATGCTAAGAGGCTTGAGAGAAATCGAAAAGATTCAAAAGATGGAATGTTTTTCTGATCTGGGAGTGAACTCACGCTGTGCTTTGCATGTTTTGTCTTTGGCTCGTCCTGGCTGTACTCCCGTGCTTCCTCTTGTTCGAATGTGAGTCCATTTTGTCTTGTTGAGATACCTGAGTGGGTAGATGAGCGAGATGTGAGAGGCTCTTTTTCTTGGAGGAAGTATTGTCTTGGCATTGCTTACATAACAATGCTCCGACAGAACGCGCTAAAACTGGCAGCTTTCGCAACGTCGAAATTCATTGATGATTGTAAACGTCAAGTCAATTGCTGTATAATAATCGATATGGCGGTCCCACGCTCCCGGATATTGGACCTGATGAAGGTAGGACTTAAATAATGTCCCCTGAAAGCTGTGGTGATAGTGCTGACCGAATGTTGCAGGTCCAATGTTCTATATTCTCTACCACATTCAACCCCGAACGACTTCGATTAGGGAACAAGATTCTACGACAACGATTGCAGGGCCTTCGCTGGCTGCCTACTACCCACGAAGACTGCCGGGAATCAAAGATTTGCAGAAGGCGTATCCGGAATTGGACATTGTGAATGAGCAGGAGGAGGATCGATTGGAAACACTCAGGATGTATGTAGTGGGACGACAGACTCTGGCAAGGATATGTCGGCATGTTACTAACAATTGGGCAGTCTCAAGGCGAAAGGAAAGGGTGCACCGAAGAAGAAGCGCACGAAAGAGGGTAAGTGGACCGATTGCCGGAGGAGGAGTTCTGTTACTAATACGCTTTTACAGAGTCGAAGAAGTTCAAGGGCAAGAAGCGCTAGACGACGGCATGGATTGGATTGTACAAAATTGGTGGAGTGTATGGAATATATGTATGTGTGCAGTCAACGGCGTTTGGGAAAGACTGGGTGCATTGGGCTTTCTCAAACAGAAACCTATCAGGCAGATAGACATCATTCGACAGACGAAAGAATGCATGGGTTATTTTCTTCCAATTGTTGTTTGGTCAAATTCTTCGGGTTGATATTCCCACTGGTAAATCTACATGGAAAGGTAGGTCCACTGCGGCTAGGATGTAAGTTGTTGTTTTCTTGCTCATAAGTGGATTTCGTTCGACATGGGTTGTTGAAGTGGTACTTTTTGACCGATATTGAATAATTTCCTTGAACTGTAGTAACATCTGTATCACTGCCGTGTTACTAACAAGAAATAGACAATCCGAAGAGCTAGTCGAGACCAGTTGCGAGAAATGTCATTGGACGGGCGAACAGTTTCCCCTCTGGTGGTAGGTGCTGTGCCTGGGGACTTCTTCATTCTCAGTATTTGAATTATTTGTTTACAATTGCATGAATTTGACTTTATTCCATGTGGCAGCGAAGACGCGTCTTGAGGTGAATGGAAAGAGAAACACTAGCGCGGAAATGAGGCTCGTCTACTTTTCTGGCTCGGTCGTTGCTTCACCATCGACAACTTCTCCAGCTTCAGGCCGCACGACCGAAATTTCCCCAAGCCTTCTCTGCACCCCAAAATTTGTGGAGGACAGGGCGATCTGATTGTACCTACCCTATCTACCCTTGCGAGCTACGACTCTCCTCTCTCTTCCTCTTCCTTTCTTTTCCTTTCCTCCTCACCTTCACCCCAACTCTTCCTCCCGACGCCTCGAGCCCGACAGTTGACAGCATCTTTCAGAACCCCAATTCTCACAGAACAGTATCAGCTGTTTGCAGTGGGTCAATTCTCTTGGAGATACATTACTCAACACCATCCAAAATAGATCCTCAAAGATGTCTAACACGGCGTCAACCGGCTCCCCGACTCTTCGTCGAGCCGTCACCAGCAGAAGTACCTCGGAGAACCATGGCATTGTAAGTATCTTTTCATTCCTTTCTTCTTTGCCAGGACGAAGAGCCACTCAACAACCCCAATGTCCTTCTGCTCTACCTTTGCCCGAGTACCACTTGGGGCTGAGTCGTCTCCCACCTTCCCCCCGTTCCCAAATCTGCCTCCCACGCAGTGTTTGTTCCCTTCAAGCTGAACGGGCTTTTGCTTCCACAATCATGGATTAGCAGTCACTAACATCATACCCGTAGGAAGTTACTACTGCTCCCTCCAAGAAGTCGATGGTTACATTGTCGACTAACAAGCTCGGCAACCAAGCTCCCAAGGTCAGTGTTTCCAATTGTCTCTCCATTCTTTAGACTCTGGCTAATATCTCCAGAAGATGAAGGTCAATCATCAACCCAGCCCTTCCTCCGAACTCAATCCCATGGACCAGCTCCTTGCAAAGCTGTCGGAGCAACAAGCCGTCATGAACAGACAGCACGAGGCGCTCAAGACCTCTGATGATATTGCATACACCCGCACTGTTGATTACATTGTTGCTACCTCAGGCTCCGTTCCCATCACACCTGCAACTGAAGTATTCAATATCAGCACTGCCCCAACCACCAACACACCAAGCCTTTCTGGAGAGGACAAATCTGCCGGCAAGGAAGACGTTGAAAGCCTTAGGGCTGAACTCGATGCTGCCAAATCCAGAATTGCCCGTATGGATCAAGAGCTTGCTCAGTCCCGCATTACCAAGCACACACTTGATCAAGCCATTGGGGCTCAGTCTGAAGCCGGATTTTCCATCTCGGGCCATTCAGAGGAACGTCTCAATATCCCACTTCCACCATTGACCTCCAACTCAATGCGTCCTGCTATCCAGCGTGACTCCTCTTGGGCAACTCAAGACGATCGTTCTGATACCAGTGAGCCACTGTCTGTCGGTGGCTTCAATCGATCCCGTTCCATTTGGGGCAATGGTACTGTAAAGCCTGCCTTCGGAAGCTTCCCGGTTCCTTCATATCAGCAGCCAGCCGACAATGTTGCCAATTCTCAATGGATGAACCGTGGCTATGGCCAACCCTTTATTGAGGGTCCCATGCAATTTTCTGCCCCTCCACATCTTACCGCTTTCCGTGCCTCCATTGCTCCAGAGCGAATGATGCATGAACCTGAGTTGCCCATGGCTCCTCCTCCAGGACGTCCAAGAGTTGGTGGTCATCTCAACAATCGCAGTCGATCCTCCTTCCCGTACGCAAGCAGCAACAGCTCCTTCGACGGATATACTCCAGTTTCTGGCTTTAGCTCTGCCGTCGGCAACTCTGGTCCCCCTGGACCTTCGATGTACAACAACATGGGTATGGGTGGCAGTACTGGACCAGGAATGTATGAGAGTTACCAACCTCAACCAATTGGCACCCCTCTATCTCCTCACGCTCCTGAGTTCACTGTGGCTCCTGTATGGAAGAACGATGTAGGTCTTTTACCTCCCTGTTTAAATTTTACTAATTTCTACAGGCTGTTGCAACCGAAGGTCAGACCTATCTCCCAACAACCGAACCACTCAACTATCGTCGTCTACTCGACCGTACGGTCAATTGCAATTGGAAGTATATCGTCGACAAGATTGTTTGCAATAATGACCAGCAAGCTTCAATCTTCTTGCAACAAAAGCTCAAGGTCGGAACTACCGAACAAAAGTACGACATTGTCGAGGCTATCGTTGCTCAGGCTTATCCGTTGATGGTCAATCGTTTTGGCAACTTTCTCGTCCAACGATGCTTCGAGCATGGAACTCCAGAGCAAGTTATCAAGATTGCTGAAGCCATCCGAGGTAACACCTTGAATCTCTCCATGGATGCCTTTGGATGCCACGTCATTCAAAAGGCTTTCGACTCTGTTCCAGAGGACTACAAGGCTATCATGGTTCATGAGCTCCTTCGTCGAATTCCGGAGACTGTCATTCACCGCTACGCTTGCCACGTCTGGCAGAAGTTGTTTGAGCTTCGCTGGACTGAGTCTCCACCTCAAATCATGACGTTTGTCAATGAAGCCCTCCATGGTATGTGGCATGAGGTTGCTCTTGGTGAGACTGGTAGCTTGGTTGTCCAGAACATCTTTGAGAATTGCCTGGAGGAAGACAAGGTATGTTTGCAAACCAGAAATCTGTTCTTGTAGCTAACACTTTGATAGCGTCCCTGCATTGAGGAAGTCCTCGCCAGCATTGACGTTGTCGCTCACGGACAATTCGGGAACTGGTGCATTCAGCACATTTGCGAACACGGTGCTCCACCTGATCGCAGTCGTGCCATCGACCATGTCATCCGTTATGCTTCGGAGTACAGCATGGATCAATTCGCTTCCAAGGTCGTTGAGAAATGTCTCAAGATTGGTGGTAACGATTTCCTTACTCGCTATCTCGACCGTGTTTGTGAAGGTCGCCTTGACCGTCCTCGCATCCCCTTGATTGACATTGCAAGCGACCAGTACGGTAACTATCTCATCCAATACATCCTCACCCACTCCAACCCCCAACACCGCGAGATCGTTGCCCAACACATTCGCAAGCACATGGTTTCTCTCCGTGGATCCAAATTTGGCTCTCGGGTTGGTATGCTTTGCACCAATCCTGCAATCCAAACACGCCCAGGTCCTGGTGCTGGCCCTCCCATGGGTGGTCCCCCTCCACGTATGGGTCCACAACAACCAACTCCTCGTTACGGTGGTGCCTATCGCTGAACAACGGCCTCCATTGAATTTCTTGCATCATTCGCATGTTAGACGTGCTGGGGTGTTTTGTTTCACTTGATGATCTTTACTTGACATGAGATATGACGGATTGACCTTATGGAATATTCGATTAGGCTGCTGCTTTTGGTCCTCCAGATCTACGGGTGTCTTGCGTTGGCTCTGCTCGCATCCTCCGAACGTCAGCTCAGAGATTGTTCCTTTCTCTGTATGATCATGGCACTGATTCGTTCAAGTACACCATTTTCGCTCCGTTTTTCTGAACATTTTTCTTCAAGACCTATTTCACCATTACTTGTCATCCTACGTCGGAGAAGGATCTTCTTCTTTGGCGCTTTGGACACATCATGCTTATGGCATATGCACAAGTCTATCCTGGAATACTCTGGTGGTTTTTGCCCTGGCTGCTCCGGTAATCCATGTCGACTTTGTCGAGTTAATGAGCGCTGTTCAGAAATATGGATTTTGCTTCTTCTCTTGTCGTTTTAAGAAAAATGGTGGTGTGTTTACGGAAAGGATCTGCGAGCATTCTGCTTTTGTTGCAGAGTTTAATGTATGTGGTGGAAAGAAGCGCTGCTACCAAGCTCGGAATATTTTTTTCATCCTGTGCCTGTAAAAATTCAGTAAAAAGCCGATTGTTTAGTAATTACAGAATACAATTGGCTTTTAAAACCGTGTTTCCAAGCCTGTGATTTGAACATGAGAAGAACATTTTGATGTCGAGAACTAGAACATGTCCTTAAGAATTTCCGATGACCAAGACTAAGAGAACCAACTCACCCGACAGAACAAGTGACTGCAAGCTCATTTATTTGTTCTAGCAGGTCTAACTACGTACCCTCCTTGTAGATCTCTTTCCAGAGAATATTTCTCGTAGACTCTCCTCATTGTCTTTCATTCCGTGTCGTCAAACGATGAAGCAAGAGAACGGTGTCAGACCACGCAATCTTTGCCTTCATAGCGCCGTTTAAATCCCAAATATATAACTATACCATGCATCCGTTCCCTCAAGGTTGATTGGGTCAATTCATCAACCAATACATCACTTCTTCTCCTGCAACGCCAACTGCCAATCCGGAATCCTCTCCTCAATCTTCTTCAAACTCTTCCAATCTGGCACCGGCTTGGGTGGCGGCATTCTCCCTCCACTCCCACTCCCACTACCGACTTCCTCCCCTTCTTCCTCCGGCAACTCCTGAGCCACAAAGTCATCTCTGCGATCCCCAAACGCCTTCACATAACCCACCTGCACCTCTTCCTCCGTCAAATGCATCTCCCATGGCTTCCTCCTCACGCGTAACGTCTGCTCTCCCCCAGCCCCCCACGCCGTTTCTTGTGGTATATCTTTTATCCCTGGGATCGGTGCGCCACTTTGGATTAAGGCTATGATTTCGCTGAATGTGGCCGGGTATGGGGCGGCTGTTGGGTCGGTGTAGGTTGTTTGGATTGGGGCGGGGGGTGAGGTTGACGAGGAGAGAAGAGGGGCTTGGGAGAGGAGGTCGCGTGATGTTTGGGGTGGTGGGCGTGGGCGATTGGGGTGTAGGTCGAGGGGCGCGGTGTAGTTTGGGAGTTGCCAGGAGCCGTTTAGTGGGGGGAGGGGTTAGAGGTTGGCTGTGTGGTGGATTGAGATTCGGAAGAGGAGGGGTGGGAATTTTGGGGCTGGGATGGTTGTATCGTTGGTGATGTGGTGGTAGGGTTAAGGGGATGTTCTTGTAGTTGTGGTGATGTTATTGGAGGTTGTGAGGAGGATTGGTCTCCTTGAGTTGAAGGCAGATTTGAGGCTTCTGAACTGGATTTCTTCAAGGATAAGTAGGTTTTGTATGCGTTGAAATCAATGGGTGTTCCTTTTTTGCGGGACATGTAGAAGCATTGTGCTCGGAGAGTGAGCTCGTGGATTTGAGAAGGTGAAGGTGAGGGGCCGAGGATTGCGGATAGTCCGCCCTGAAGAAAGGCATTAGCATCAGAGTTCAATGTTGAAAACTAATTAAAGTCTATCGAAAATAGCTATATCCATAGCCTAGAATGGTTGTAGACAAGTCATATTGTCTTGAACGAGGCTTTCATCGGGAAGAGCCGAGGCTGATCAAAACCTACCTGATATTCTTTGTCTTTGTCCCAATTGTAATCCTCCAGTAGCTTGAAAATACTGTCCTGTTCTGGCGTTGAGATAGTTCCCTCTGCCATTGCTGCCATTGGAAATGGTTGTGAATAAATGGATCAAGGTGAGGCTGACGTGAAATCGAGGTTGGAGTGAGGTGAGGGGACAAACCTGACAAGGCTGAGGTTCGGCAAACAGCAACTGCTCGGCTCCAGCGTCTCTTTCACGTGATCTCAGCTGGATCAGCCAAGCATATATTGGCGCGGTTAGCGCCACTAGCTTCTTTTCCCAGCCTCTTTGAACGAACCGCGAAATATCACACAAATCTTCTCCTCATAAATATTACAACACCAACATCCCCCAAACTCATCTCTCCTCTCCATCCCCCGACCTCCACCACACATTCTCCCGACATCTCCCCATTCTTTCTTGATTTTAGCTTGCTGTGAGCTTGTCGCAGTGTCGCATCGCAATGGCAGAATTCATCGGGTTAGTTCCAAAGCTCAGCTGGTCGCTCCCCGCAAGAGCTATGCTAACTTCGTCTATCAATATAGCTCGCGCATATCCCTGATCTCCAATTCCCTCATTCGGTGAGTGCGACGAGCCTTAAGCTATCCTGTTGCGGAAAGTGAAGTTGACCGCCCCTCAGCTACGTCGGAACCCTCCACGAGATCGATTCAGAAGAGTCGACCGTAGCCCTCGAGAATGTTTCATCCTTTGGCACAGAAGGTCGAAAGAGCGATCCCAGCGAAGAGATCCCCCCCTCAGATGCCCTTTACGAGTACATTGTTTTCCGGGGCAGTGATGTGAAGGATCTGAGGATCGAGGAGCCTCCTGTCAAGAAGGAGGCTGCGCCTCGCGTACCTAACGATCCTGCCATTCTCGGTGTAAGTTTCACGCTCCCCTTTATTAAAGCGCTACCTTCGGGTACCTGCGCAATGCACAACGCTTGTGGGTGATGAAATATTTCGGATGTTAAATCATTATTGTCTCTGAGAGCGCAAAACCGTGTGGAGATTTCCGTTGCCTTCCTTCTGACACAAAGCTTAATCCAAATCGCATTAATATGAACAAATATGAGAGTTCCAATGCTGATCAGTTGCTTCAACAGACCGGCTCTCGCCCACCACCTCGAGCCCCACGCCAAGATTCCCAACCTCCCGCCCAGAGCCAAAATCAGAATGGCGCTCCTCCCGCTCTTCAACAACAGCAAGGTCCTCCTGGTCCTCCTGGCCCTCCTTTCGGTCAGCATAATCAATACCCTCCTCCGTTCTATCCACCACCACCAACAGGTTGGGGTCGTGGTGGAATGCCTGGTCCTCCTGGTCCAAATGGATTCCCACCAATGCCATATGGTGCTCCTCCAGGCTGGTTCCCTCCCCCAGGTCAAGGCTTCCCTCAAGGCCCATTCCCTCCATATGGCTACCCACCAGGACCACCAGGTCAATTCCAACAACACGGCCCTCCACCTCCAGGAAACCAACCACCAAAGCCATCACCAATCGGTCCTGGCGCAAAGCAACCATCTCCACCTGTGGAGTCTCAAAAGCCTGGTGAATCCAAGGCTGCGGCCAAGCCTACTGAGATGCCTGCAGCTGCTGTTGAAAAGAAAGTCGCACCAGCCGTCGAGTCGAAACCCGCCGAAACTAAGTCTCCTCTCGAGCAACCTTCCTCATCTCAAAACACTGCTACTCCTTCTAAGCCAGCTCCAACTGGACCAAAGGGTCGTATTCAGCCAGCTCTCCCTCTCCAGACTCCGGCTGCTGCCAAGGGTCCCATCAATGTTACCCCTCCAGCGCAGTCTACTGCAAGTACTAGTTTGAGAGATGCTACCCAAGCTGCTACTGCTGCTGTTGCCGCTGCTATGGCAAAGCTGCCTCAGCCTGGCCAAACTAATGGTAACGCCATCGATAATTTGACTAATAAAGTTAATGAGATGCGCACGACTGATCCTATTCGCGCCCCTAGGCACCCTGGAGCTCCTGGAGCTGGCTTCAATCAGACCCGGGGTGGGCGTGGCGGCCGAGGTGGTGTGCGAGGAGGACATGCGGCAAAGGTTGAGGTTCCAGCTACGGACTTCGACTTTGAGTCGGCAAACGCCAAGTTCAACAAACAAGACTTAGTCAAGGAAGCTACTGTAGGATCACCCTCCGGAGAGCATGCACCAGCCCTATCTCCAGATGATGCCCCACCAGCTGTGTACAACAAGTCCACGTCATTCTTTGACAACATCTCGAGTGAGGCTAGAGATCGCGCTGAAGCGTCCAATGCCAACAGCAACGGACGACCAGGCGGTCGAGAGTGGCGTGGAGAGGAACAAAAGAAAAACGTTGAAACCTTCGGACAGGGTAGCGTCGATAATGGTTACCGAGGTGGTTTCCGTGGAAGAGGCCGTGGCCGTGGTCGTGGTTTCAGGGGCCGAGGATATGGTGGTAATGGCGGTCTTCCTCGGGGAGGTTATCGAGGCGACAGTGATACTCAGAATTCTGGTCAATAAGCTCGCCATCTTGTCACTCCACGGAACAAGCTCTGGCTTTTTCTTTTGCTTGTACCAAAAGCTTCTTCTACGAATTTGCTATTTCGGACATTTTGCAGCTTGGAGTTGAAAAGATGCAGCTTCCTGCCTTTGGCCATACCGTCAATCTTGAGGCATCTACAGTGCTTGATGAGAATGATTGGTTTCGGAAATGGGGCTTGACTACAAGGCGTGTGTATCAGTTTTTTGCCTTTTTCTTTTTCTTTCTTCACTTGTATCATCAACATCATTTGCGGACGGGATTCTGATTCCAAAAGATGCGAGATTGTTTTCGCTCTCTGCTTTTCTGCACGAATCTGGAATTTCATTGCTGGTTGTTTGGGCGGAGCGAAATGAATTTCATGAACGGATGGATGGCAATGCAATGGTCGTGGCCATTTGCTTTTCTTTTTTTTGAATGGGTGGGCGTGGTTCATATCATGGTACGGATGATTACGAACTGGAGTTATGGAATGTCCTTTTGATTGCCCCCTTCGATGACTAAGGGGGCCGGTCACACGAATGAGATGCGCCTCAGAAAATCCAGAGTGGAAAAATAAACGAATTATTATAAGGGAGAGAGGAGGGGTTTGTTGGCTGGCAACGTTACTAGATAGATCCTTTGCCAGACTGCTGCTTTTGATGCCTGACAATGCAAATGCCTGCAAACCACTTTTCAAGTTCTTATGTTTGATACTTTGAGTGACATTCTACCTGTGCCGTCAGTTGAGCCCATTACACAACACAGTCATGCAAGACTGTGACAAGTAGGCAGAAGCTAGCATCCTTCCTCGGCATCAAGTCTACGCCTTACATCCAAGTGAAGTGGTTTCTCTTAAAGGATTCTGTGTAAAAACCATAGGAGTCATCTCATATTTAATGCTCTCGCCAAAAGAAATCCCCCCAACCACGCCAGCTCAACCTCTCCATCTATTTACACCTTCCTCGCCTCTCTAACCATAAACACATACCCAACCCCCTCCCCCTCCCCAATCAAAACATCCTCCACAGCCACAAACCCACACTTCTCATACATTCCCCTCGCAAAAAAGCTGGCCTCGACCCAAATCTTCACTCCCCTTTCATCTGCCCTCTTCACACCCCACTCCACCAGTTTCCTCCCCACACCCAGCCCTTGTACCTCAGGATCCACAAACAATAAATCCAGCAACATGCCATCGCCCAGGAAATGCTTTTTGCGGTAGTCGTTCATAGCTATCATTGCTTTGGCGACGTATTCAGGGTCGTCAACACCTACCGGCCCGCGATTTGGTCGGTTTGGGTCTAAGCTGGGTGAGACCCAGGGAGCGGGATTTGGGTCGTCTGCCCATCTTTCATATGGTTTTTCATTGTTGTTGGTATTGTCGTTGCTGCTGTTGTATGTGATCTCGTCCTTGGTGGGATAAGAATACCACTTCGCGCCTCCAACTGCTTTTTCGACGCCGGTTTCAGTGGTGATTGTGGCTTTCATCCATTCCAGATTCCCCTTTTCTACACCGGATTTAAACGCGTTGGTTTGACGGGTGATGGCTTTTTGAATGATTGATGACGGGATTGGGTGGTCTGGGGCGGGGTAGATGAGCATGTGGACTTTGTCGATGGGGTGGAAGGCTTTGAATTGTGCTGGGACTAAGACTTCGAGGTCCTCGACTGAGAGGGGGGAAATTTTGACTGATGACATGGCTTTTGTGGTTGTGGTTTGGTGATGATTTATTAATGTGGAAAGGAAAGTGCCGAGGAAGTGTTGCTGCTACTGGCAGTCGAAGTTAGATTTTATCTATTCAAAGTATTACGAACAAAAGTACCGAGTACAGTGATTTACTAAAGTTCGAAGATCCGTTGATCTCAGTGAGTCACTATAAATGGTGTGCGTACTGCTTATGTACGTAACTCGTACCCGTTACTTGGCAAGTCGAATATCAAAAACCCATCTTCCAACTTCTTGGGAACTTGCATGGTCGTTTTAGCTCACTCACATAATCTACGTGAGGGAGCGGCGTAGACGGGGACTACCGGCCCGGATAGTTTGGAGCTCTCTGATACCTTAACCGACGATTAAATTAAAGAATTGCCAAAGACCTAGCTCTGTTTAATGATATAAAACCTGTCTCTCTGTTAGATCTATTGCGGAGCTTGGAGAAGATAAGAAGGCTCTCAAAGACTACTATTTCCAGGTATATATTTAATTTTTGCCCACAGTGCCTTTATGTCATCAAAGAACCCCATGATTTATTCCACGTGGAAGTAGGAACCGTTACCTCAACCCCGTTCTCGTTGTTACGAACTCTAGGCCACTATCTCATACTTATTATATACTTAGAAGGAATTCAATCTGGCAAGTCAATCCAGAACGTACACACGTCTTTGGCCAGTTGTTTGTGGGATACTTTGCAGATTTGAGCTTCGCTATTTCAAATGTGTGACTTTGTGATGAGTTTTGTTGTATAATTAAGTAAATAGATACACAATCACAAAAACCTCTCTTGCAGCACAAAGACATTAAGCTCTTCTACTCATCCAATGTTCATCAACCTGTCTGTCATCCTTCTAGCAAGATGCTAGCAAAGCCAAGCACATTAACTTCAAAACCACTTCCGGCCACAGCAAGAAGGGTATTCGTAATGCAATGACACATATCCGTAAGCCTTCCCTTGTCAGAATAAGTTACCCCATAACTCTGCTAAAACTCCGATAACTTTACTAAGAAACTTGAACTCATCTTAACAAAAGAAGTAACCCGAGGCAGCTCGTAACGAAACGTAGGTTAAATTCATAGCATTCCATACACATCGGAGTGATTGTGTTTAAACTAGTCGAAAGTAATGTCGTTGTAATTTTGAGAATGCTTCTTTAATTGTGTAACTTTGCAAATGTGATATTTTTAAGTGTCGATGCTGATGTTACCTCCACCAGGACGATTACAAAAATGGAAACATGTGTATGCAATATAAGCACAACTTGCAATCAGCTGAATTGTGAATCTGGAAAGTTTTTTTTTTTTTGGCAAAGAAAGATTCCAGGGTAGTGTTGAAATTGCAAATCCGATTCTACAATTTATGACAGCAACCCATCTTGTCAACGTTGAACGGAAGAAGAGCAAATACTTTTCCATTTTCGTTTCTTGAACCGTGAACGAACAAAATAAGAATTTTAGCATATTAAATTTATGACTTTATATGATCATATTAATTGCATATTGAAGAGCGAATCTAAGGAAGCCCTACAGAATATCCGTTTAGAATGTTGTGTATGACATGGTGGAGAATTAGAGCTACCTTACTGTGGCACCGAAACCCTGGTGTAACAGCAAGTGGAGGTAGTTTTCGCTGGTGTGAATCGAATTCAAAGTACCTGGACTGTCTAAGTTGCACGAATGCATCGGTTGCTGTTCTAGACTTGCTCTAGAATTTTCTTGCTTCTCAGATGAAAATCACCACTCGATCTGTTGAAGCCGTCTTTAGTGGACCAAAACGAATTCAATAGCCCAATAGCCCAATAGCTCAATAGCTCAGTAGAGAAAACAGGTACGAAACCAGATGCGTTATTAGATTGACAGAATGATTCGGTTTGTTCGACTTGGGTATAATTATAATCAAATGGGAAGACTGAATCAGACAAAGTATACAAATTACAAACACTTTTCGCCCTCATCAAGCCCCACTCCCATTATCGTTATGACCGCTACCCTCACTCTCCCTCGCTCTTTTCATCCTCTGTTCCGCCGCCTTTGCAAGAATCTCCCTCCTACTCATTCCCTGCTCACTACTCCCCGCACCACTCGCACCCAGCACAAACTCTCCACCAGTCCACCCCCCTCATCATGTACCTCCTCCTCCTCTCCACCACCATAATACTCCTCACCACCCGCACCCCCAACCATTCTCCCACCCTCACTAACGGCCTCCACCTCTCTCTCAATCTGCTTACACAACTCCCAGAAATTCCGATCATGAGGGCCATGCACATTATGCGCCAACTCATGACAGAGCGTCTTACGAATAGTCTTATAATCCCTGTACCCGTCATACGCATCAGTTCGTAACCTCAACTCAATCACCTCCCCAGCATTTCTATTCAATCCCAACGTCCTACTCGTGCCCTGATGATCCGACTGTGTATGCTCAATGGGATTCATCTCCGTCAAAAGCGGAACGCTGAATTTATGCTTGCGCATAGAAGCTTTGATACCCGCATCATCCTTCAACCGCTGAAGATACTGTAGTGATTTTGACGGGTTGGGCAGATATGGGAGTGGCTTCAAAGTGAGAAATGTGTATTGTCCTTCCTCTTGCTCCTTCTTCCAGTCGTGCGTTTTATACGCTTTTACGGTTTGTGCGGGACGTCTGCGGACGCGGCGCGCAACTTGTTCGGCTGCTTCGGCGAGCGCAGAGGCTTCTGTAGCTGTACTGCCTAGTAGAGTGATTTTGTGATTGAGGAGTGAGGTGAGTGGAAGGTCGGGATCTTTGAAGGGCGCTTTGAGGAGGCCGAGTTTGGATATCATGAACTTTTGGTTGGAAGCGGGGATGGAGAGGAGATGCGCAATTTCGTCGGAGAGGTCGGTAATGGTGGAGGATGAGGGGAGGGAGATAGTGAGAGGTTTAGAGTGGTGGTAGAGTGTGAGAGTGACTAGATCTTGGTCGTCAGTTGGAGGGGATATAATCTCTGGACCATCTGTCGCCATTGTTGCGATGGGGGCTGTTGTAATTGTTCACACTGTGAGTTTGGAAGAAAAAGAAGAGGGATTTGAGAGTCCAAGTCAAAATTCTTTTTGTATTCTCTAGGTAGATTTGGAAACGGTCTCTGCGATGATATATCGAGAAGTGTTTACCATCGAAGTTTCCAGGCACAAACGCGCTTCGTAATCGTCATCCCACCACACTTTCCCCTTAACGCCGACCGCGCCAAGCCACTAACCGCGCCTCGTCCCGACAAGCGCGCATTTGATCTCGAAGTTTGGCGTAAAGTGTTGTTGTCCTCAACAAGACGAAATTCCTCAGCCAGCATCGAGAAGCTCTCACCAACATCGAATCCAATTGCTACCAAAGCTGCAGAGTACCAGCAGCCACGCGAAAACGCTCCCATTGAAACATTAGAGGTTCAAGTCGCTGAGGCGCAAACCGAACAGCCATGAATCTTTTTCGTCTCTTGGGTAAGCTTTCCTCCCTTTCAAGCTCCTGAATTATAGCCTCAAGTTGCTTGCGCGTTACACAAATAGCTAATATACTCTTCTATCCAGCGGATTTCTCGCATCTGATATCCATCCTAATCCTCCTCCATAAAATGACAACAACCAACGTACTTATCCCCAAATCCCTAACTCCTCCCCTTCCAAATACCCCAGCAAACAGCAAGCCCCAGCTAACAGCTCCCTCCCTTCCCCAGTCCTGCAGCGGTATATCCTTCAAATCACAAGCCCTCTACCTAATCGTCTACGTATCCCGATACCTTGATCTCTTCTGGGACTTCACCAAATCCCTTACAACACCATCTTCAAACTCCTCTTCATCTCCTCCTCAGCCTACACAGTCTACCTCATGTCAAGCCGGTACCGCCCAACGCACGACCCCAACCTCGACACCTTCCGCGTTCAATACCTCCTCATTGGCTCCCTCCTCCTCGCCCTAATCTACCCCTACTACTACACCTTTGCCGAAATCGCCTGGGCATTCTCCATCTGGCTTGAATCCGTCGCTATCCTGCCTCAACTCTTCATGCTTCAGCGCACCGGCGAGGCTGAGACAATCACGGTTCATTATCTAGCTGCGTTGGGTATTTACAGGGTGTTGTATATCCCGAATTGGATCTGGCGCTGGGCGTTTGAGAAGAATTATTGGTTTGATGGTATTGCTATTTTGGCGGGGATCGTGCAGAGCGTGCTGTATTCGGATTTCTTCTGGATTTATTACACGAAGGTCATGAAGGGAAAGAAGTTCGCTTTGCCTGTCTAGAATGATATTTTTCCTCACTCATGCAAAGCAGAGGGAAATGGGGGAGTGTAAAACTTCATGTAGGCTTCTTTCTTGATCATGATACCTCTGTAGGGGTGGCTTGGTGCCTCTTGTTTTTTATTTTTGGAAGGACGAACGAACACTTGTGGGAAGCTGTACACAAAGATTGAATCGGCGTGAGGCGGCAATTCTTCGTGTTGTTTTTTTGGCCAGCATGACTACTAGTTTTTGAGTACCTAGGGAAGAGGAAAGAGGGAAGAGGAAGGGAAAACATCGCTACGCTATTAGGGGGGGTGTTGGTTGCATGGACGGCGTTGAACGGCTGAAATGGAACAAAGAAAGTTGATGGATAGATAAAGGATCCATCCATCACTATTTAAATGTACAATATGTGATAATTAAATGAAAAGAGTTGTCTTCAACCACATTTCAAAAAACCCACCCATGTCTTTCAAGTATTAATCACCTGAGCAAGTATATCCCAATGAAATAAGCAATGCTGTATTGTGTGTTTTTGTTTTTAGAACATCCGTCTTTATTTTGACTACTACTACTACGACCCATATGTACAACCCACAAAAAAGAACACCGCTGCAGCAAAAAGGGAAAGAGGTGTACGCGAGTAATCTAAAATACAGGATCACGAGGAAGCCGAAGCGATCTGGCCGTGAGGATGATCAGTTGACACACCCGAAGCCATGAAGTTTGTTTCCGGGTTATTCGCCTCCTTCGCAGCCGAGCATCTCGCCATTGTTGGGGAACTACACGTGCATTTCCATATTAGCCAATTGCTCAAATAAAAAATTGTGAGGAAGAACCTGGGGTTTTGGGGGGAACACATACCTCCTTGAAATAACATCTGTAAAGTAAAAGTTCTCGATAACCTTGGTCAGCGGTGCTCCCGTTGGCTTGCTGCCCTTGTTCTGGTCTACTAATTGCACCTTGCTCAATTGCTTCAGTGCGACGGGCTCAACGACATCGTAGCTGGCGAGGGTGGGTGAGATCTCGGCCATGCGGTCACGAAGGGCGGCAACGTCTTCGTATGGGAGTGGTGCGCCAAGGTATTCACTGATGGCGCGGACAATTTTCCAATCTGGTCGTGCGGCACCTGGTAACGATGTGGCGGCACGGGTCATTTGTACACGGCCTTCTGTGTTGACGTATGTCCCGGATTTCTCTGTGTATGCGGCACCTGGAAGGACAACATCTGCGATTTGTGCACCGCGGTCACCGTGGTGACCTTGGTAGATGACGAAAGCGTTCTTGGGGATGTCTGCGGCAGAGAACTCATCGGCACCGAGGAGCCAGACGAACTTTGGCTTGGTCTCAGCGACGGCGAGGGATGGGGCGGTGAATCCAACTTCATAAGCACCAACGGCTGACGCTGATCGTTGGAGGACATTGTAGCCGTTCCACTCTTCGCTGAAGAAGTTGGCGGCGTTCTTGTCGACGAACGCACCAACCATTTCGTAAATAGCCTTTGAATCAGCGTGATCAGTGACACCGGATCCGACAATGATCATTGGCTTCTTCGCTGCTTGGAGTTTCTTGCCAAATGGTCCGGCAAGAGCCTTCTTCAATGCAGCAGCATCAGCTCCTAGGTGCTCAAACTCGAAAGTAGAAGTCCAAGTCTCGCCAATAACACCAATCTCAAGGTCTGATCGCATCCACTGCTTGCGAATACGGGCGTTCAAACCGGCGGCCTCCCATCTAGGGTTGCTACCGATAATGAGGATGGCATCGGCTTCCTCTACACCCCAGATCTTGGAGTTGAAAAGGTAGTTAGATCTGACATCAACTCCGTGGGCAACTGGTTTGCTGCCTGCTGGTAGGTCGAGGGACAAATTCTCTGATCCAAGCTTGTTTGCCAAATCCTTCACTGCGACCAACGACTCGGTCTCGATCAGGTCTCCAGCAATAACTTTGAACTCGTTTCCTTTTGGCGCAAAGTCCTTGTATGCGGCTCCAATCTCGGTCAATGCCTGCTCCCAGGTAGCTGGCAGGAATTTGTCGCCTTGACGGATGAGAGGAGTGGTGAGACGTTGGGTCTTCAAACCATCGCAAGCGAATCGAGATTTGTCGTTGATCCATTCCTCATTGACATCGTCGTTCAGTCTTGGTAGAATTCGCATGACCTCCAAACCTCTCGAGTCCACTCGAATACTCGATCCAAGGCCATCCAGCACATCAATTGACTCGGTGTGCTTCAGTTCCCAGGGTCGTGCTCGGAATGCGTATGGCTTGGAGGTGAGAGCTCCAACGGGGCACAAATCGATAACGTTTCCAGACATTTCCGAATCCAGGGTCTTTTCCAGGTATGTACCAATCTGCATATCGTTTCCTCGTCCAGTAGATCCGAATTCGGGAGCTCCAGCAATATCATTGGCGAATCGAATACATCTTGTGCAGTGAATACATCTGTTCATCGAAGTCTTGATAAGCGGCCCAATATTCTTGTCTTCAGTCGCACGCTTGCCACCAATCTCGTGGAATCGTCCTCTGTCAGCTCCATATCTCATCGATTGATCCTGCAAGTCACACTCTCCTCCCTGGTCGCAAATTGGGCAATCGAGGGGATGGTTGGCCAGTAAAAACTCCATGATTCCTTCACGGGCCTTGTGTGTGATAGGTGAATTGGTCTTGACGACCATACCTGGCTGGACGGGCCATGCACATGATGCTACTGGTTTAGGCACCCTCTCGACTTCCACCAAGCACATTCGACAATTTCCAGCAATCATAAGTTTTCTGTTGTTCGGGTCAGAGGATGGGATCGTCGTTCGTTGAGGTTTCGACTTACTCATGGTAACAGTATCTAGATGGCATTAGCAGAGGTCAATTGGATGAATGGGACAGGACTGACCTAGGCACGACAACTCCAGCCTTCTCGCAAGCTTGAATCAACGCCGAACCAGCTGTGGCCACTTATTAGCACCATTTCCCTCACCCGTTCCCACCACATCGCCGTACCTTCAATTGACACCTGCTTTCCATCTACATCACCCGTTAGCAATGCAAATCTCTCTACCAACTGTGCCACTCAATGCGCCATACCAATTGTGAGTTGAACTTCGGCCTGCCTCCTCGCTGAAGTCGCGAATGTTTTCGAGCATTGCCGACTCGACCGCAACGCCGTCCGAGCCAGAGTCTGCCGCAACATGGTGTCCTCTCTCGTCTCTCGACCTGCACAGGGGAGAGATTGACAAAAAAGGAAAAGAGAGAAGCTTTGCACAAAAAGTGGTGGACGCTGGCTGGTGGGGGTGGTTGCAATTCAATCAAATCAAACCAAAGTCCTGACGTTCACCAAGCTCAGTGAAGTTGTTCGGCTGGATTGATCTCTAGCGCGGGTCATATTTATAAGCTACCACTTGATTGGCCCGCATGCAATTATGGGTCCACGGCTATAAAATCCAAAACTTCTCGCCAGCATTTCTCTTCTTCTTTTCTTCTTTTTCTTCTCCAAATTGTAATGAGCCGTTTATTGTGGGTGCACTTGGGCGACAACCTGATGCTTCGGCGGATGGGGGTCGTCGTTCTTTCGAGTTCTCCTCTATCTTGAGCTCTAGAGCATCTAACTTGGGCGCTGGAATGGATGCAAATGAGAGCTTTAGAGCTCAACGAATGCGCAACTTACCGCCGGCTGCTACATCTCTTTGTGATTGATGGGCTTCGACTGTGTTGGAGGAGAGATTTGGCGTGTCGTGGATGGAATGTTTTGGTAGGTGTTAGGATAGCACATCTGGAGATGAGGTGTGTGGTTGTTGGGAGTTGAGAGCTTGGTGGTTCATCTCATTCAACGGCATAGTTCCCAGCCATTGAATAATCAAACCTGCCTTAAGGTACTCCATTATTATGTGACAATGACAATAAAGACTTCTGTCTTCTTTTGATAGCTCCTGTGCTTCTCTATTCGTGATACTTTGGGCAAAACTCGAAATTACAGTCTGGAGCTCTGGCAGAAACGTCCCACTAGTGACAAGGTTGTTGTTACTTTAATATATGTTCTATTCTATTCAATGAAGGCTCTGAGTTATGGTTAATTCTTAAACCGCCAGCATATCATAGGCTGAAGACTGAAGCTGGTCTAATAGGGATATCAATACATCATACACGAACAAAATCTATCTACGAACTACAAGAGCACTGCATAGCCCTATTATCCCTCGGCACATCACCACAAAACCTCTCCTCCTCCTTCTCCTCCCAATCCCACCTATCCTCAAAAGGCCTTAAAGTCATCTTCATAATCCCACTCAAAATATCCCTCTCCCCTCCCTTCTCAACCCGCCTGATAAGCTCATCCAACACCCAGCCTTTAGGCACAAACTTCGGGTTCACCTTCTTCATCTCCACCTCCCTCTCCTCATCCGACCCAGTAGGTCCCCAATCCTCATAAACCCGCGTCCTCCACCTCTCCAGCCACGACGCTACTCTCGTACGTGCTGATTCCTCAGTATTACCAAGACCAGTCACACCACCATGATGAAAAAACACCGAAGCCTGCTCTCTCCTCTGCTCATCCGTCTCCAGCGCCGCTATCCTAAGCGAGCTCAGCCGTCGGAAGAACTGATTGAAATCTAACTCCAACGACTCCATCGTGTCCAACAGTTCACTATACAACTCCTCGAAATCTGACTCTTTGAATGTCTTCAATCCAAGACGAGCAGTCATCAGACGCTTATACTCAACCATAAATGTCGCTTTATACTCTTCGCCGACCCGAGTGATCAGCCCTTCTGCGCGGGCGACCAAATCGTCGGCGTTTTCTTGACGGACGCCCTTTTCGACGAATTCTTGGGCGTCGATGCCAGCTCCTATACCCATTAATTCGCCGAGGGTTTCACCTAGGCGGACGAGATTCCACCAGATTATGGTGGGTTGGTTGCGGTAAGAGTACCGGAGCATGTGGTCATCGTGATTAGGTGTGTACATGGGATCGAAATTATCCAGGAAAGCGAAGGGGCCGAAGTCTACTGAGAGGCCGAAGATGGAGGTGTTGTCTGTGTTGAGTACGCCGTTTGTGAAGGCGTAGGCTTGCCATGCAGCTACTGTTTTTGCGTTGCGGCGCACAATCTCGCGGTAGAGACGAGTGTATCGATTTTCTTCTAGACCAGTTGGGCCTTGGATTGTATCTTTCGAAATGCCGGTTTCTATTGGCGAGGAGGGATTTCCATCGTCTGCTGGGTTACGTGCTGGGAGGGATTCCCATCCTTGGAAGACATCTTCCGCGATATAATCGCACAACTTTCTGACCAGGTCTCTGTCGCCTCTGGCTCTAAGTAGGTCGAATGTTCCAATTCTAATCCACGATTCTGCAAATCGACACACAATAGCACCAGGCTCAGTTGTCTCTCGTCGGACCTTCGAATGTGGCAATAGCGTTAGAGACAGTGCTCGCGTTGTCGGTATCCCCAAGGAATTCAAATACTCTGAAACCACAAATTCTCGTATGCTCGACCTCAACACGGCCTTCCCATCCGCAAATCTTGAATATGGAGTCAAGCCCGCCCCCTTCAACTGCAACTCGTACCTCCTCTTCGACTCTGAGTTGGTAGTTTCAAACAGTGATATGGCCCTGCCATCTCCCAATTGTCCTGCCCATGATCCGAATTGCCACCCTCCATAGCATTGTGCCCAGGGATATCCGCCTTCTTCTTTTTCTGCGTCCCAGCCAAGTATCCTGTTCCCAGCAACAGCCTCTTTAAATTCCTCCGTCTTCTCATCGCCCTCCTTTATCCCTAGATCCCGCATGGCCGCAGAACTAACAGCTAATAGCTCAGGTTCCTCTTGAGTCTCCGGTCGAACCCATGAGAACAGAGCCTCCTTCACCATCGCTGGCCCTATATCTTCCCTCGGGGTCTTGTGGGAGGCGGCTGGTGTAGGGAACTTCGGGTCTGGTGGGAGTTTCGATGTGAAGTTCCATGATTTGGGAAGGTCTGCAAGTGATGTTCCTGTGTAGGATTTGCCATTTAATAGATGTGCAGCCATTTGAGCGAGGCGCTGGCGGGGTATCTGTGGTCTGGAAAGAAGTCGTGAGAGCATCAACAGATTTTGGTACAGTACTCTAGTAAAGGAAGGAAAGTCGAAGAAAAAGTTGTTGGCACAAAAATTGAAATAGAGCTTGAGAGATGGTCTAGATTTCGTGAGATGGTGGTGATTAGAAATGGTATACTCGTACAGTGCTAGTAATAATTATTCGATGACAACATCTGCAAGAAGCCTCGGCACTTGGCACGCTAGTGTAACGACATGCCGCACTAACCCAGAAGGGCAATGGGTGTACTTGGAGTCCTTAGGTGAGATTTGACACCTCTAACCTCATCCAGACCAAAATACACATCGAATTGGCGATCCACTATCAGATTGTCTTTTTACTATGAGTTGCGGTTCATTATCAATCAATTAACTCCAGAGATGTATCTTCCGGCGGGTTGAGAGCTGTTACCAGCTTCATATTGGCTGAACAACCTCTCTACTCGTTCCCCAAAGGTCCCAGAGGGTGGTAAGATTACAGTAGATATGTCGTGCCCACCGGAGTAGCTAAAAAAAAATTCAAGAATGGCCGAAAACCAAAGTCCCGAGAAGAAGTATATAAAGCACCACGATATCCATCATTTCCCCTCACCAGCTCTCCTCCATCAACCATTGATTGTCTCCCCCACCCTTCTCTTCTCTTCAAGCCACAAACCCAATCACGCAACTTCACTTCCCGCAAACATCACACGTCAACATGAGTGCTCCAACCACTAGATTCGAACCAGCTGCCGTTGAGGCTCCCAAACAAGTCCCTGGAATCGTGAACTTCAAATTGAATGATGGAAAAGAAATCCCTGTGGTATGTGAATACGATGTTCTTTTCATTTTCCCTACTTCCTATTCTCGATATCATCTATCATCACGAGAATACACGACTAACCAGCACTCTCCAATAACTAGCTCGGGTTCGGCTTTGGAAGTGCACGATACAAAGCTGATTCCTCTGCTCCTCTCGATGAAGAAACTCTCAAAGCCGGTGCCCTGGCACTAGAAACTGGCTTCTACCACCTCGACGCCGCCGAGAGTTCGTCTATCTATTTGTTCACTTATCCTTTCACTCGCTTAACCACCCCAAAACCCCAATTCCAACTCCCTACCTATCCCTACCCCTCTCCATCTCCCATCTCCCTCTCCCTGATCTATCCAAACAGACAAATAAACAAACAAACTAACCTCCCACCCAGTGTACGGCAACGAAATCGAAGTCGGCCTCATCATCAAACGATCCAACATCCCACGCCAAAACCTCTACATAACCACCAAATACGACGGCGCCGCCCACCCCCACACCAACACCACCGACACCAAAACCTCAATCCTAACCTCCTTCGCTCACTCCCTCCAAAAGCTAGGCTTGGACTACGTAGATCTCTACCTCATCCACGACCCCTTCTTCACGCGCACTTCCCCCCATCTCCAGCCATCCTCCAATCCGCCTGGGCGGCCTTGGAAAGCATCCACGCCAGCGGCCGCGCCCGCAGCATCGGCGTGTCGAATTTCCTGCAAAGAGATCTAGAGATTCTACTTCAAACTGCCAAGGTCGTTCCGGTGGTCAATCAGATTGAATATCATCCGTATTTGCAACATGGTGATTTATTGGCATTTCATAGAGAGAAGGGCATTAGGACGGCGGCGTATGCGCCGTTGGCGGCTGTGACGAGGGAGGGGCCGTTGAGGGAGAGTGGAGGGGTGTATGAGAGGTTGGCGAAGAAGTATGGGGTTGGCATTGGGGAGGTTGCTTTGAGGGTATGTGTTTTCTGATTTTTCCTAAAATCGACATTGGCCTGCCTTTCCAATGTACCTAGGTTGGTAATCTTACTATACAGAGTACTACTAACCACCTGAATAGTGGACGATCGACCAATCCATCATAACACTAACGACCTCCTCCAACGCGGAGAGACTGAAAACATACTTGGAAAACATCAGCACCTTCAAACTAACAGATGAAGAAATCGAGGAGATTAAAACCGTGGGGTTGAAGAAGAATTTGAGGTTGTTCTGGAAGAAATATGTTGATGCTGATGATTGGGAGTGATTTTATTTCTTAGTTGTATGAGCAGGGGAGAGTAGAGGTAAACATAGCAAAAGTACTAGCAATAGCTCGAGTTGAGATGAGTTGAGATGAGTCGAGATAAGTTGAGAAAGGTTTAGAGGTTTTCATTTCATTTTCCTCTCTAATGAATTCAAGATAAATCAATTGAAATTGAACTTAAATGATCAGTCTGAGTTTTCACGTAAATATGAAATTAAAACCCTACAAATTGATTTATTCCGAAAGAAATTTTGAGTAAATAAAAAATATGATTGATTAATATAGAATGTAAGTACTGATGTCTTATTTGCTTTACCTTGCTTTTATTCTTGCGTTGCTCTTGCATGACTTTTGACCATACTATCTAGGATCCATCCTGCTTTTTACTTATAAAATTCGAAAACGAAAACAAACAATCACACATATCGTCATCTAATTAGAGCAAGTTGAACAACCCCAACCAATTAAAACAACGAGATGAGATAGATGCCCTTCCCTCCTAATGTACCTTACTCTTCATGATATCATTGATTCACTATCATTTTAGCCTACCCTAAAGCTTCCTCCCACTTCCTGTCCAATCAAAACACAAAACGCTGAACAATGAAGCTTGAAAAAATCTCAGGTTGAATTTCTTTGATTCGTTCTCGAGTAGTGAGTAGGTACCTACTCGTGTATCATACACCACACATATTGTACAAGAAATTCATTCATTCATTCATTCATTCATTGATATCTTATCCTGTCCCCTTCCAGACTTTATTTCTTACCTTCGTTCTTTCTCTCACACTTTCATGCCCATACTTCTCATTTCTCATTTTCGTCATAATTCATCATCCGACTCCGTCTCTGACCCTTCAAGAACAGGGGGAGGAGGAGCAGCAGCTTTCTTCACTGGAGGTCTCATTGACATCGGTAGTGCTCGCGGAGGGGGTGGTTCATCAAAATCATCATCCGTATCATCATCCATATCATCGATAGTCTTTTTCGTTTTCTCAGGTACTTTCTTCTCAGGCTGCGCACTAGCTCCTCTCGTTCTTCGTGCCGGTGGTGGTGATGGCTCTTTGGCCGTTGCTCTAGGTTTTGCTTTCGCCTGTTTTGGGGGAGGTGAGACAGCCTTTGCCTTTTGCTTTCCTTTGCTTTTGGGTGGTGGTGGAGGAGGTACTGCAGCAGCAGTATCTGAATTATCACTTTCCGTTTCCGACGCTGACGGTGTTCGCGCATCAGCTTGGTCTGAATCTTCCGCAATATCAGGCTCATCAATTTCCATTTTTACCACAGGAGCAGCACCCTCGTCAGAATCACTCTCCAACGCTGCTTTCGCACCTGCTTTCCGCTTTTTCGGTCTCGATGGACCGGCCGTGGTAGATTTTTGGCGATCAATATCCATCTTTTCCCCTAAGGCGGTTCCATTATCATTATCATCGACATCGTCTGCGGAGGCGAGGAGACGTTGTTGCTCTCGGATCTTGAGTTTCTTCTCGTTGAGCAGGAGAGAGAATTTCTCGAGGAGTTGGTCTTCGTTTTGGATTTTGAGGAGGGTGAGTTCTGAGAGTGCGGCTTCTAGTTTTTGGATTTGTTCGTCTTTTTGGACAAGGGTACTTTTGTAGGTTGTGATAGTGGTGAGGAGGTCATTTTTGGATTTGATGGCCCGGCCGCACCAGTCGAAGAGGTCGATTCCGTCTTCGTCTTCGAAGACAGTGAGGGTGATTTGGCCGAGGCGTTGCTGGATTGGTTTTTGTTAGTGTGTTTGTTTGCTATGCAGCTATCGATATGTATTTTGGGAATAATGCGGGGATGAGGGAGAGAGAGTACGCACGGTGATTCCTTCGATGCGTTTCTGAACTGTAATTGTCATGGACGTTCCCTCCTCCACTTCCGCCATAGCTTCTACCCCATCTAAGAATGTAGCGTCATGCTCAGGCGGCCCATGTTCCAGCAGGATAGCCGATAAGATAGCATCCCACTCGTCCTGAGTAATCTTCGAGTTCTTCGCCTTGAGAGTTGATGTTTTACTTTGCTTTACTAATTGTCAAGAAAGCAGCAGAGTATTAGCATCGTCATTTTAAACACGGCCGAGGAGGGTCAAGCCAGGTCAGGCCGTTCGTTCGGTCCCTTACATGAAAAGGCAAACACTTCACTTGAGTCGGTTCCAATCAACTTTAGATCCAAGGACCGTGAGCCATCGCCCTCGCTCTCCAGGTGCAAGAGCACAAACGCAGGTTCTGCGTTTCGCTCCACGCGAGGAAGTCGTAAGACTCGAGGGGGTGGGAGATCTGAAGTGTTGGCCATTATTTGATGTTGTTTCGTTTGGGATCGCTCTTTTGGTTGCCGATCCGGTAGTTTGTTTACTTTCCCAAAAAAAAGCAACCCAGGCAGAGAGAGAAGGACAGCAACTCGTCGTCCTCCAGGTTATTATTGCAGGTGGACGGCTGGAGTTTTAAAGGGAATAATCTTGACGTTGGAGATCAGGTTGCACAGAGTCATGGGCTGACGGACAGACGACCCCCAAGCAGGCAGAAATAGGTACCTTCGTAGAGAGCGGCGAGGATGTTTTATTTTGGGATTCCCGTTCGTTCGCGGTGTTGCCTTCTGAACTTCTGAGTCCTGTCCCCCGACGCGACTGGGCTTGAGCTTGGTGGTGGTCTGTGCCCCTGAGAATCCGTTCCAGCGTTCCAGCCACCGTGAAATGTTGAAAACCTGCTGCAGCGACCAACCAGCCATTCATAATATTCCATCCCCACTGACCAGCAACAACCAGCACACCACAGCTCCACCACCCAACCACCCACGACGACTGCCCTCGACTTCGATCTTCGACAAACTTTTCGCTCGCTTCCTTAGACTTCGACGGAGGGACGAAAAAAGGAAAAGGAAAAGGAAAAGGAGAGGAAGTAGGGAGACATTCTTAGTCCAGGAGAGATTGCCCTCCCCCGCCAGATAACAACACCCAACACCCAACATCACGACACGCCCACCAGGAAAGGCGGCGTTCGACAACAGAGACATCAATCGAGATCGAGATCGTGCGACAAACAAACACATAGAGTGAATAGGGAGGAGGAGGAAACGACCTTGTACCACTACCATTCACGACCATTACGACCATGACCTGACCATTGTACACTAACACCTTGCGCGCACTCGACCAGCAAAAAGCAACAACATTCGTCGCTTTTGTCAATAAACAAACTTGCAACCAGAAGCGCAAGACAAAAATTCGTCAATCGTTCAACACACGCAACCTGCAGCGATGGAGCAGTTGACATTGAGACCGCGGAAGGCGGTAGAGGAGGCCCCCATGGAGAGTTGGGATGATGATCTGGATCTGGGCGGAGACGATTTCACATTCCGCACCGCGTCGTTGGCAACCACGGCCACGTCACACCATCGTGATTCCATGTCATCGCGTATGTCGATCCGATCGGATTTCGATTCCAACCAGGGCGATGAGAGACAAGTCCTGCTACCCGGAGACGACGAGACTTCGACCTTTGATGCGATCGCGACGGCCACCAAGGCGGGAATCCCAATACCAGCCAACGTGCCCTCGTCCGCTCTGATGGGTGGCACTATCAAGCGACTCGGAGGGAGGAAGATTAAGAAGATCATACAGGATGATTGGGATGATGGAGATTTGGAACTACCAAGGGAGGGCGGCCTTCAGATCAAGCAACAGGATAGCAACAACTTCCCGGATGCTTTGCGACAGGTGAGCGGAGGTTCAATCACCGCGAGTCCAGCAAAGATATCGATATCGAAACCTGCCCCTCCAATTTATAATATAAGTCCAAAACAAGGGTTAGGTTTGGGTCTGCGCCCAAAACCCGCCCACTCGGATATGTTGTCCAAGTTCAAGGACGAGGATGAAGATGATTTCTTTGGGGACAGCGGCAATACTATCAAAGTATCGAAGATACGAAATGTTCCTAAGCTTCTACCTCTGGTTACTCCACCGACTCCTATCAAAGCCCCCAAGGGAGGAGAGCAGGACGACGACTTCGAACAAGACTTCCAATTCCCATCTAGTGGTGAGCCTCTCAGGCTATCAGCACGAAAGGATATCCCAAGGACGCCTGCATCTTCACATGACGACTTCGAGGAATGGGGTGAGGGTAGTTTGGGGACGAGATTTGGAGGAACCCGAAGAGACGGGCGCTCCAATAGAAGCTCATCTGCTTCCGCCCTCAGTCCAAGTGCAGCAAGTTCGATGACAGCTGAGAGTGAGGATGATGGACTCGATGGCCTTGTCCTACCCACTGGTCCACTACACTTTGACGACATCTTAAAGAGAAGGCAACGGGAACGATCACCTGATCATCACCACAGCGAAAGACAAGCTGAAAAGCCAGCTGAGAAGCAAGTCGAGAAGCCAGCTGAGAAACGATCGGAGGTTAAAGAAGATTTCTTGACTGGCCTTGATATCGGCGACGGCGATGTTTTTGATTCTCGCAAGCTGACGCTCAACCGCAATGTAAAAGTTAAGACTGCCCGTCAAACAAGCCCTGTGCGACCCAAAACGGCAGTCTCGCTCACCTTCACGAACAAGCCTTCCCCAACCCAACCTACTTCCAATTCCCGTCTTCCTCGGCCTCTTGCTGGACACGAACGGGTACCATCATCTCTTGAACCAGTATCTGAAAGTGGTGGACCAATTATCAATAGGAATCGGAGACCGGCATCAAGGCTTGGAGGCCATTCTGCACAATCATCCATAAACAGCATTCATACACCCGCCACCCCTACAACAATCCATTCGACGACTCCGTCGACCCCTCGTCGGCGGGAGCTTACGTCCAAATCATCGGCCAATGCGCTTCGCAATGAACCTACCACGACCAACGCTCAGCTATTGAAGCTCAAACGATCCCTACCAGCTATGAAAACATATCCTCAATCACCTGCCAAACCAATTGGGTCTCGATATGAGAGACCTTCGTCACGAACAGACAACAACCGACCTATGATGTCTCGGCCGAAAACTCCAGTCGATCGAGACCGGTCCGGTGCTGAATCAAGCATGTCTCACGCTAGGAGGAATACTGTACCATTCCTTCCAGCTGGGTCTTCAGGTTCTCAATCCCACCATGTTGCAGCCAAAACTTCTCGTCACTTCCGTCGTCACGATTCCGAGTCTTCAAATGCCAGTGTTGACCTTCGCCCATCGTCAAGAGCTGTTTCGAGGTCAAATATGCGATCACCAAGCCCTAGGAGGAAGGGAGCTGATGTGTTGGCTCGTGATGCAGCTGCAAAGCGACAGATGACAAAACCTGTTCGAAGGCGGCATTATGGTGAAGGATTTGAGCTTGATGGCTTCGATGACCTGCCGACGTCTCGGGATTCCGAGCAAAAGTATATCAAGGAGCCAATCGGTCGTGGTCCTCCCAAGTTATCGTCTCTTCGGAGAGTGCAGGAAACCATACCCTCGAGAACAACTACACCAGCTCCCTACTCCCCATCCAGGACGAGCAACGATTTACCTCGTTTCGCACGTGACACAAATGCAAGTCGAATGGCACGAGAGCATTCGCTTGCTCAACGTGCACCTTCAGCACAAGGAGCTCCTCTAGCTACACTTACCAACCAATGGAAGGCCAAAGTATCTGCGACAACAGGTCTGAGCGCTGTAAATGCTCAATCTGTGAGATCAAAGAAACACAAAGGACCTCCCCAAAAGCCCCAGCTGATTAAACCGCTGGGCAACCTCAACAATCCAAAGTGTAGGCCTGTTCACTCTTTCATTTTTGACCATCACTAATATTTTGATAGCGATCAAGGGAATGTACTATAACCCCTACACCTTTCGCTGGGAAGGCAATGAGAACGACCTTACCCCCTTCGACGCCCCAGCCTCCTCTCCCTCCACAACCTCCATCCCTCCCCACATGCTCCGCGAGAAACTTGACACCACCAACAGCCACAGCAGCCACTCACACCCCTCTCAATACCGCGAGAAAGAAAACACCACACCGCGTCCCGCCTTGATTCAAAACGTCAACTCGTCCATGAACGTCCAAGTCGTCGGCGGCATGGTTTTCGACCCCCAGAAAATGTGCTGGCTCAAAATGCCTGCCTCGTCGGCTTCTGCCAGAAATAGAAGTAGCAGCAGAAGCGCAAATGCCAGAAACAGCGAGTGGGGTGATACCATGGATGGTTTTGATGCTCTTGATGCCTTTGATGATGACGAGGAGGATGTCTTCAAAGACGTCCCCGATCTAGAAGATGGTGTGAGTAAAGAGGCAGAGAAGGTTAGTGGGAGAAAGAGTGATGTCGGAAGTGCACTGAAAGACGAGTGGCTTGTGGGCGAGGAGTTCGACGTAGGTCCAGAGTTTGTGAGGAGGCAGAGGGAAGAGGAGGAGAGGTGGAGGAGAAAGTGTGAGAAGTGGGTTGGAGATGCTATGTTGAGAGGTGGTGATGATTGGAGATGGAGTATCAGGGATGTGGTTAAGGAGTGAGTGCGCGAGCGATCGTCGAACCAACCAACCAGAGATGGTGCGAGCAAAAGAAAGAAGCACCACCGCGAACGATAGGCTTTTCTGCCTGTCCGTCTGTACCACAACTCCAAAAAAGAACAAGCAAAAGCGAAATAGCCGGGGATTCTTGCATATGAAATGAGGAGTTTTTGCCTTTTTTTGTTTTTCTTTGTGGTCCTCCTCATCACCTTACCCTTATGTCTTGTCTTGTCTTTCTCCTCCGGCGTATGTATCGCAGGATTATAGCATAGCATTGGTATGCATTCGATGGAGAATTGGGAATCGGGCTTGGGGTTGTGTTCGGGTTGGAGGTTGAAGAGTTAATAAGTTGGGCTGGGTTGGTTTGGGCTAGTCTGGTCTGGTTTTGCGTTTGGTTCTTGGGGGCGGTCAACTGGAGGGGAGGGCATTTATCTTATGAAGGGGGCTAGGGATAAAGGGGGTATATTGATGAATAGGTACGAAAATATGACTTTTATGATTCTGATATGTTTAAATTTTATGGTTATGATTCTTCGGTGGGCTGTGTTGATTGAGTGAGTGGTTGAAGGAGGGGCAGAGAAGCAAGTGAGAAAGGAAGGGGTTGAGTGAGGCGTATCGTATCTATTTAACTTATTACCTGAAACTTGAACCTTGATATCTCGATTTTTTAATTACCTTTCCCAATTGCATCGGTACTGGCCTTCGTCCGAGATGATCCTGAGATAGGTCAGGTACCTCTAGGTAAAGCAGATATCTACTTCGTAAGATTTCCTCATAAGGCCAAACGTCGTCACCATCCAAAAAGCTCATATCCCGCCAGGAAATACAAATCCAACCTACCCACCTACCTAGTTATCATGTGTATTAGCCAGAAAAGCATACAGACATTCTTCATGGGTTGGATAGCATCGCTAGGAAACTCAAGTCCTCAAAGGGGGATGAAGCGAGTGAGAAAGCTACCGAAATGGGTACTTCTTGTAGGCATAATTAACTTGGGATAAGACTCATGACAAAGCTCGATACAGTACAGTCAAACCTGGTTGGTTATATGAGCAAGTTGGGCGGACGGGCCAAAAAAGTAAGCATGTCAACTAGCTACCTATGCTTCTAATAAGAAAAGGTCGAACTCGGTGTATGTCTTGGTTTCGTAGGATGAAATGTATTGAATGCACTGTTGATATCGAAGTGTCGGGGAAAGTTGAGGCGTGACCAAAGAATTCCTTAAGCATAGGTACCGTAGGTAGACAGATTTTATCTTTGCAGCTAGTTACGCGTATGAGTGCCCCCGAACCAGTTGTATGATCAGGCCAGTATGCCAGTGTACAATAGTTGATTTATATCATACGTCTGCTGTTTGTTTGTATCCCAAGTCCGCCCCCACATGCTTATAAACAGGCTTTGGCTGTAAGTCTTGCAAGCTTTTCTCTCTTCCTTCCCCATCTTACCAAATTTTCCGAAATAGCAACCTCGTATTTGCAAGGTCCTCGGAAGTCTTCGTATCCGAGCTTAAATTAACAAAAATATGGATCTTTTAGAGCTTCTACGAAGTTGTAAGCATCGTGCATCTCTTTAGCTCTGGAGGATGCGGGAGTTACCGCTTTTTTGTTCAAGAGCCGCAGAACAGGACCTGGTAACTTCACATGGGTAAGTTACCTTGGTAAGCGCGCAGGGACTTTCAATTGCTTGAATTATTCGACTACATTCTTCAGCACATTTGTTTGTTTGTTAATTGAAATTTTTTTGCCACTGTTGGGACAGGCAGACAGGGTATCCCCATAGTTCATGCATGACTTGGCTTCCGTACAACGAGCTACTCACCGATTTTCTTGCCTCTTGCCTAGGTACGTTGCACAAAGCCTCTTTTCTGGTCAGTTACTTAGTCACTTATTCATAGTTTTTAGGATTTGTGTGCTTATAAAGGCGGCTGTACAAGTTCTTGAATGTCATATTCTGCATTGAGCTCACCTGCCAAAGAAAGGAAGGTAAAAAGGCTAGGGTACCAAGATGTGACTTTTAGGCTTCGCTAGTTTAGTCAGGACCTTTGTAGATGTCATGCATGTCATAGCGGATTGATTGTTTGGTGAAAGGGATGGTTTTATTTTGTTTGGACTCTATTTTGTTGCGAAGGAAATGGTATTGGCTGAGAGAATGATGGAATTCAATACAATGATGTTCTGATTTGCACTTGAGTTGTATTTAAATGTGCAAAGTCTGAATTGCAGTCACTCATATACTCGAGGGCTAAAGTACTTTTATTCGATCTAGAAGGCAATTTTTCTACAGATCGATCACAGATTCTCCGCTAAAACTCCATCCCAGATGGCTTACTGAGCCGAACCAAAGAATTTTTATATTGTACCCCGTATCGTATATACTCCACAATCAGGAGACTGGCATCCCGGAAAAAATCCAATGCGGTAGAAAGATATGAGTATAAAAACCTACTCTCATCCAATCTAACAATCTCTTTCCTCATCTCTTTACCTCCATCTCTCTCTCTACCAACACCTCTCCACAACCTCCAAAAACCCTTCACTCGCAAAAATGCATCTCTCTACCGTCTCAACCGTCTTCCTCTCCCTCCTCACCCTCACTTCCGGACTTCGTCTCCCGGAAAATGCTCCAGATGGCGTCTACTATCTCGATATCGACGCGAACGGCACTCAAATCCACACCCGTTCTGACTTCTCGACTCTTGCTGGTCCGGCTCCTGTTCCTCGTCGTGGTCTTGCTTCTCGTGGTGTAAATGTATGTATAAATCTCTTTATTTCTTACCGATATCCATCAAAACTACACTCTAGACGCCAAATCCACCAACCCTTCTCCACCCTATCCAAAAAATACCACCCACCTATCCCTTACCCCAAGATCCAGAAAAATACATACTAACCACTCTTCCCGCCCACAAAGTGGCCCCAAGACGCCCGCGCCGAATGCCGCTACCCGCGCCTCCTCGCCTCGCACAACGACTTCTACAACATCGCCTACAACCAATTCTGGAGCGAGTGTGCCGCCAAGGGCAACAAGATTATCAAGACCTACGGAAAAGCCCTCGTCGTTAAGCGCGGCGAGAGCATGGCATACATGTGCAATTATTCCCAGGTTGATGTTTTCGGCAATGGTGGCAATCCATGCAATGTGAATGAGTTCGGTGAGAGTGTTGAGAGAGTGAGAGATGCGTGCAAGAATGCTCCTGCGGGCTTTATTCAGGCTGGTGAGTGGTTTTCTTTTTGATTTTTGAGGGTATGGGTTTGGTCGTTTTTGGGAAGGGGGCTGCTGGAGAGGCCTGTGTGGATGATTATGGGTTGTGGTTTTGAGAGAGATCGATTGCTGATCAAGTGTGTGAGTGTAGGATGGTTCACGATTCCATCATGGAAGAAAAGCTATGGTTATGACCACAGCAATACCGATATCTGCTAGACAGCAAACTGGACGAAGCAGAACCTACGATCCAGAACGCGCGCAATAGTGGAATCATTGTGGAAGTACTAGTTTTTCGAGATACAAAGGACATCAAAGGGCAAGCTTGTGTTTGTCTGGGAATCGAGAATTGAGCCATGATCGTTGTGGTGGGGATTGTCAGCGATTGACTGATGGGTTCCTGTTTTTAAGTCAGCTAGCTTCGAGTACATATTTATAAGATTGTTGATAAACCGCTTTCGTGCTATAAGTTCTAATATGGTCTGTTTTTAATGATGTCTTTGTGAACTCCATTACTTCCTGTACGCGACGCTGAAGTTTCGAACGTTTTTGAGGCACACTTTGTGAGTGGTGTCTAAATTTCAGTTGGGTCGGCTAACCGAACGTCGATGGTAACACAAAACATCATCCCGTACCCAGAAGCTTTGAAAACATTTGCTTGAGTTTCGCCAAACGCAAGAAGGCGAAGACAAAAGAGTGCTACTGCAGCACCGAAAATTGGGTTAATTAATGTGCCTTTGCTCCAGCAATCCCTCCATGCCCACAAACCCATTTGAGTAAATCCTATTACTGTGAATTTCCTTGCCCATAGTCAATTGATACATTTTAACTCCCCTCCTCCTAGACTCCTAGTGCCTCACCAGAGGTAATTTCGCGAACGTATCAGCTTGCATGTTATATTCCCGCGGTAGCCTACAAAAGCTCACCCAGTATTCCATACTCATTCTCCAACAGCCCGATCTTCTCGTGCAAATAGCGAAATGCCCTTCCATTCACCACTGGCTGAACCTTCTGGTTCCTCCATCCATTCCCCATCCACTTCCACACGTACTTGCTCAATCCCAGCTCAAGATATGCGTTGTTCGTTTTAAAGACCACGTGACTTATTTCCTGACTCCAATGATCATTTCGTGCATGATCTCCAATGCTCTCTAGCAGCGTATAGAACAGCAACTTGGCTCGTTTGAGCTTGAGTTATTGGGACGAGACCATTGGTGTTCAGACTGATGGAAAGTGAGTCCGAGAAGAAGACCCCATATGATGCTTTGGCTCCGGGAAAACCATTGCTCGAACAAGCCCCAGCTAGAGCAACAACGAGAGAGGAGAGATTACTCTGTAATCGCCGAAGACCTAACTAATCCTCCACAACATCAAGACCATGTCTGTCTGGGTCAAATTTGCGCTCTGATCGTGGAGCGGTAGTGAGTTTTGGCACTGGGATACGCTTGGTTGGGGTTCGAGGAAAGAATGAAGGGTGAGGATGGTGAATACCCTCTCTACTCCTATGATTATGGCTGGGTCGTGGGGGAGGTCGTCGAGTAGTTCTGCTGGAACGATCTAATCCCATCTTAACTTACCAGTAGAAGGTCCGGATGCGATGATTTCGCCCTGTGTGTGGTGATGTTTGTAATTGACAAGGGCTGTTTGTGATGTTAAATCAAAATTCTGAGTGGTGTTTTAGGTTTGAGTGCACAGGTGCTCCCGAGGGAATTTTGTAACTGTTGCAAATGATCTAATTACTACCCAGTCGTGAAAATAAGAGAGAATTATTCTTGCGTACCTACAGAACCCAATGCAATTGTCAAATCCGGAGTCTTTTCGCTTGTGAAGATGTGAATTGTGCTGTATTCTTTGATACGTGAAAAGTTGTCACGTGCACGGACCGATTGCCCCCACAACATTGCTTTTTTTGACCACCGATGTCAAACATCACACTTGAAAGACTGATATTCAAGGGTCAATACAGTATTTTGGGGACGGAGATTATTATCATCACCGCTGTAGTAGTGAACGGTGTTCTGAAGCAAACCAGCGCCAGTTGGCGTTGGCGAACTGATGTAAACAAACATCTCTAGGAATCTGCCTCTGTTAGTAAAACAATCAACACTAGGCAAAAAAGCTAGCTTTGGACTATCCTTGTGACGCTGAGGAGCTGGAAATACGATCTTTTGAAATGAAGTATCAGGAATAAACTCAGATTGATACGGACTTTATTTTTCGCTCCAACTCCATTCCATGCCTATGTGCAGCAGCATATGGGGTGCCAAGCGCCCATCCTATCGAGACCTCTTTCTTTTCACATCAATACATAATAGATATGTAAGAAGAGATATTTATTTGAAGAGCTAGAACAACGGAAATCTATCCAATTTGAGAAAATGCCATGTGACTAGTGATGTTGTGGGCTCTTCCATCGATTTTCTCGAATCTGGCAGCGGGTAACAACAGGAGCCATCATCGAAAAGTGTTTCAAAGGGAAAAAAATTGAATTAAAGAAACAATGAGAATGATATAGAACCTCGAGAATGCGAGAGATCGGTGGATGTTTCGACCCCTGAAGCCATGAGGTGAAGTGTTTGTGCGGCATCGCCTAAGGCTGGGTGGTCAAAATTCAACCTCACGTTCCAAAACTGATGTCGATGAGCACCGCGTCACTTCTTGTGCTTTAAAAATCCGATCTCCTGGCACTAGCGTGAATTGAGGACTACAAATACGTTCCTTCCACCCACCCTCCACCTCCCACCCCCATCTCCATCAACACTCGATCTCGACTCACTTCACAACAACACACCCTTTCCACATTCCTTCGCGCTCTTTCTCTTCCCAAAAACCAAACAACAACATCCAAACCGTCAATATGTCGGACAACGAATCAGCCCCAGGCCCAGCCGCCGCTGTCAATGGCCCCTCTGGTAAATCAATCACCGAGAATGACCAGAAGTTCCTCTTGACTGCTATCAGCCACATCTCCGGTGGTGTTGTTTCAGTAAGTCTTCTATCTACCAATAACGCCTCAAGTAGTAAAATCCCACTCACGTATTCTGCAGGTCGACGTTGCAGGTATTGCTGCTGAGCTTGGCCTCGCTCAAAAGTCCGTTACGAACAGAATGGGAAAGATGAAGAAGGAGTACGGTATTGCATTCAGCTCCGGCAAGGCCAATGCTTCTACCACCTCCGCAGGCGACGGCGATGAGAAGACTCCTAAGAAGGCCAAGGCTCCAGCTGAGAAGAAGACTCCTAAGAGTAAGTTTCTCCTCCCTTCTTCTTTCATAGCTTCTCTTTCTACACACTTCGTCTGTGCTTCTATCTTTCGAACCAAGGACATATAAACTGACATCTTTTACAATCTGCAGAGCGAGCTGCTCCAATCGACGACGACGAGGAGGAGACCGCTACCCCAAAGAAGCGCAAGACTCCCGCCAAGAAGGCACCAGCTGCTCCAAAGGCAAAGGCCGCCAAGGTCACAAAGAAGGATGAGCTCGAGGAGGATGGAATCGAGGTAATCTCTGATGACGAGGGCATCTCCCGTAACGACGAGGAGATGGAGGATTGAACATCGGGTCTCTTTTATCAACATCTCGGATCTTGGAGATCTTTCCTGCCTCTTGTTTTTCTCGTCAATCTTCAGTGCTACAGTTCGTACAGTTTGGACGGCCTCGTTGTGCTAGGAAGGATAGAAACTCAGTGGTGAATGTTCTTCTTCTTCTTTGCCTGACTTTCATGGTAGATGGACAAAGATTTGGTGCGTTGGTTCAATGGTTTGACTGATGGACAACTTCGCATCTTCAAAGATATTGAATATCAGATCACTACACGCCATAGCCTAGCAATAAGATAACCTTTCGACCTGCAAACTTCAGTTCATATCCGTGCTTGCATTTCGTGACTTGAAGATTAAATCCTGTGACAGAATGGCATACGCAAACAGCAAACATGAGGAAATTTGGAATCACTCCGACTTAAAAGCAAATGTGTCAGAGAGAAGTGTGAGATGCAGTAAATCAAAGTAAAAATATTACTTCGCGAGCCGTTTTCTAATGTGAAGACTACTTCTCAACGGCTCCAGTCCAACAACCCCGCAAAGGCCCAAGGTGCCGCCCACTTCGAAGTTGCAAGTACAAGACCGGGGGGTGCTTTGAATATCTCCTCATTCGTATATTCAAATCTAAATCTAGCGAATCTATTAATCTAAGGATCCTAGTGACTACTAGGTCTTCCAAGTCCATGTTCTGTTTGGGACCGCCAATTTCCTGAAAACTCCAAACCCCACAATCTTCTTTTTTACAAACAAACAACAACGACAACAAGAAAACACACAAAGCAACTTTTTCCAAATACCTAGCAGCCTATCATCTCAGTACAAAATGTAGTCTGGCTTCTACATTACTTGCTAGAGCCCTGAACACGGACCTCTCTCGTAGGTGGATCTCGTCCATCGCTAATTGAAGCGCCGTCTTCCATTTCTCTCGCCTGTTGCTGCTGCTGAGTGACTCTTTGCGAGGCAACGCGCACCAAACGCCCTTCCTCCATCGTTTGAACTTCTTTTGCGCGTCTCGTACTCTCACCATCGTGACCCATGAGAGTACCACGGTTATTGAGCGTGAAGAATGGCGATTTCCAATGGTTCATAAGATGGGCAGCTAAACCGACGAAGATGGCACCGCCGACGAGATTGCCTAGCATTGATGCAGACTGGTTGAAGAATTGACGGCCGATGGTTGATGGTGCTCCGTACATGAGTCCAATTGATGTGAAGAACACTTTTTGTTGGTGTTAGCTACATACTTTCACTTGAGGAAGATGGAGTGTGTTGACTTACTGTTTGCAACACAATGCTCAAAACCACAACACACGAACATGACGACTGGAAACCATAAAGCTAGAATCTTCCCTGCGGCACCGCGGGCTGCAATGCCCAGCATGAAGGCCATGCAAACCAACAAATTTGCTGGAATGGCTCTCAAAAAGATTTGAATCCAAGCTGTTCCAAAATGTTAGTTAACCACTTCATTGGTGATTAAAAATTGATGGCCAACTTACTGAGATCTTCGAGCTTGGTCTTCACAATGCCGTACATAAAACTGTGATATTGTGGATAATGAAAGATATCGGTGAGGTAGCCAAGAAAATATGCAACCAGTAAGCAGCCAAGCCAGTTCCCAATATAGACTAGGAGCAAGTTGAGCAATATCGATTTGACGTGAACAAATCTATTGAAAAGACCTGATATCTAATTAGCACGAAAAAAGACAGCACACCTGAGTTGAGTACTAATGCACTTACCGATTGACAAGATCATGGTATTTCCTGTGAATAATTCCCCGCCAAACATGGCGATAAAATGCAACGCAAAGGCAAAGAAGGCTCCGGTCAAGAACTTCGGCAGCGAAAGCCATCGCTCTCTGACGTCTTCAGGAACACCTCCGGCCATACTGATAGCTGTGACGCCGCCCAACCCGACCCAAATTCCTGCTAGGAAACCGAGGAAGAGCTGTTTGTCCGGAGGATTCATGACTTTCCTCGTTGCGTTGTATAGGATTGCATCTTCGAGTAGAAGACCAGACAGCATGTCGTTGGGCGCGGCATGGCCATGCTCCTCGAGTCTGGGTGGTGTGGATGATGTCCAGTGGAATCTTTCTGGTCGATCGCCCTCGACGACGGTTTCTGTCTTCTGTTTCCACAGCATTTTGAAGTATGTGATGTCTGATCACGTGTGGTTCGTGGAGGAGTATGTTGAGTGGTGCTCAGTAGTCAGCGTCGGAGATGGAGCAAGTATATATATAATCCGGATGAAGTCGAAAAGGGGTGAGATCCTGCCAAGTCTGAGGGGTAGTTTTGATGAGTATGTGAGAGAGACTTCGTGTGGCTTTGTGAAACACTTCTTGAAATCTTTTGGTCTGGAGGTTGTTAGCCACTGAACCAAGACCTGTACAGGAGGGATACTAAAATTTAAATACCAAGTCAATAAAGTTGACGCCAAACTGAGATCACGTCACGTGATGACAGAAGGCAAAAGTGGCATGACGCTGGAGTCGTACGACAAAAACATCGAGATCGTAAGTCGGCATGCAAAGCCTCAAATACTTGGTCTGGCCACAACAACTTGGCTTGTGATTCGGGGGTGAAGGACCGATTCGCCAAAGCCACACGACGCCTGTAAAGTCTCTGAAAGGCCTTGAAAGTTTGGTTTGTGGCGGTCAGTGGAAGCCGCCGAGAGTCGCAGTACTCGGAGATCTCGATCTGAATTCCAGAGCTCTTTGGATCTTTGGAACTGCCCAGCATACAGTACGCATCTGCCCCCAATTCCGGGTGCACTGGTCGTTCTGTTTCCAGAGCCCAACCGGACCCCCACGAGGGTGCAAATCCTACCTCGCAGGGAAGAAAACCACGCTCATCATTCAACGGCAAATTACTTTCCCTCAGGGGAAGGAGAAGATATCATTATGAATAAGGACTTGTCTTTGAACAATAAAGAAACTTAACGGCCACCAATCAGCCAGACTAAAATGCACAACTTCGACAACGAAAGGAAGAGGTCTAAGCAAAAAGAACAACTTTGACGAGGATCATCTATTATGGGAAACGCATAAAAAACAAGCGCGATGCGATGATAAGCGCAACGGTGTGAAAGCGGCTCGCAAGCACCCGACGTCCTGGCTCAACGTGATTGGCATAGGTTGAGCCTCATGTCAAAGCAGGAGATCTCAATCCGACTTGCAAGAGATCAAGAACGAGGCAATAAAATAGATCTTGAAGGAAACGAAGGCGTAGCCATGGCGGAACAAATCCGGCCCGAATAATTGCGAAATCATGAGATAAACGCCCTCCTTCGTCACCCGACTGGTCATTCCAGAACCTTAAAAGAGTCTTTCAGCTTCCTAGTTGCAACAGAGCTTGGTTGCTACAATGACTTCCAGGAACGATCATTACAGATACCAGTTTATCTGCCAAGCCTTCCACAGGGGTGGTTGAATTGACTCCTATCTGGGCATTTGTATTCTCCAAGATTGTCCATGATCAATCTGCTGTTTTCGAAAACATCATGCCAGGCACGAATATTATTTGGCTCGTTCCCAGACCACCTAATCTTTCGTAATTGATCGATATGGCTCGTTGCTGATGGGTAGTGGCTGGAGTAGCAGGGAAATGCCCGAAGTTTCTGGCCTAAATGATGACTCCCTATTTGCGAACATCTCAATCGCATTTCCCAAGTATTGAAATCTCTCCATGTATAGAGTCATTCATAGCCCTGGAAAATTTCTTTTCTTTTGCCTTTTGCGAGGTTTCTTGGTAGACAGGAGGACCAGACGAAAGGCTTCTTATGCGAAAGGAGAGAAGGCGAACCGTCATGAGTCCATTTCCCTTCAAGTACCTAGTCACTTTTTGATTCCTTTTGCATGTATTTGTATTAAGATTACTCTCATATTAAGGCGGCGACCGTGATGTGGTTATTGTTCGATAGTATTTCGTCGTTGAAGGAGGAGCCCGCTTACATTTTGGCAAGCCAGCTTGAATATATCAAGAAGTGGCATGTCTTTGTCTTTGAGAAGCATAGTGCTGTTGAATATCGTGTCTTTGGGTTTGAAATACCTTGAGACTTGTTAGCGTTCGTCTTTGTCGAGATATGAAGAAGTGATGACAAGATCCTGACCAGTAACCTGGATCGCAGAAGAACATATGTGATTCGATGCGAGTAGTTAAGTTTGAGTTGCAATGATTGTATGCGCTTTTAATTGTACTGCTTTTTAAAGAGCAAGTCAATGTTCGGGGTGGAATGTTGAAGTACCATGCGCGAGAAGTCGTCGATGTTCAATGTCAGCGGAAATTTTTATTTATTTCCGCCGGCAGAACTGAAAAGATTAAGACTAGTTTTGCTGCTAAAGAGTGAAGTGTTTATGTCAGCTGATATAATAAACAAAGCCAACACGTCTTAGCCGATTCACCAGGCTTCGTTTGAAAGTGAAGGATCAGTCGCGTTGTGACGCTCGGGCCATTATATCGATCTCCTCCTCTCCTTCGACCTTTTCACTCTTCCTCCACTTCCAAGTCTCCTCTCTTCTTTGAAAACACTGACTTTCTTTCCAAAATTCTTAACGCCACCTACCAGACCCTTTAAGATTCGTCGTCTTCTCCTTTCAAGACTCTTCTCACAGACAACCAAGTCAAATACTTCGGCTGTAAGTTTCTGCCATTCCTTCGACTTGTTTACTTTTCGCCTGTTCACGACGATCTTCAAGCTGACACTTGCCAGTCAAACAGATCTCCAAGAAACCAAGCTCAACAATGCCTCCCGCCTCTGAAGCACCCACCGTGGTCTTGACCATCGGCGATCAGAAGAATCTGGTCGGAATTGCTATCCTCAGTGGTTCCACGCCAAACGTAAGTGTTTTCATCCGATGAGTGCGCCAATGCACGCATCCCTCAAACTTTTGCAAATCATCATTGCAAAGAGATCCATCTCTGAGAGGAGCGCAAGATCGATTAGCGGTCAGCTTCTGAGCTTCTGCAGTGATCTTTCTTTGCCTCGCACATGATATTTTACTTTCGTGAGATTCTGAAGCTGACTCGGCCACCATATAGATCGACTTCAATGCCCTCGCTAAGATGACCGGTACTAAGTATTCCAGGAATAGCAAGACCTCCGTCAAGAAGCTTTACGAGAAGCTCCGTGGCTATGCTGGAGCATTTGTAAGTGAACCTAAGGTTCCGGCCATTACATGTCAAAGTCAAGCGACGAGCAGATTGACAGCCCCTACATCTACAACTCAACCCCACACTGAAGAAAATTGTGACTGACTCCATGCAGAACTTTGAAGTTGTTGAGTCCGCTGGCATGGATGTGGATGAGGAGGATGGTGAGACTGATGGTCAAGGCACTTCTGGTCAGAAGAAGGGTACTGCCAGCAAAGTTACCAAGAGTAAGTAAAAAAAAAGCATCTTTCATCACTTTTACATTTTGCTTCCGAGATGAACAATTCAATAACTCTTTCTACAGAAGGTACTGCTAAGTCAGTCGGACCAAAGTCTGCTGTACCTAAGCAACCTCAGGCCGCCCCAAAGAAGGGTGCTGATCGTCCTGTTCGAAAGGGTCAGTTAGGCAATACCACACATGAGGATGGTGAGAACGAGGAGAGTGCTGGACCAGCCGAGAAGCCTCCAGTCAAGCGTACATCTCGCTCCAAGGTAACCAAGGAGGCTGTCGATGATGATGAGCCGGCAGAGAAGCCCCCAACCAAGCGTGCATCTCGTTCCAAGCCGACCAAGGTGGCTGTTGATCATGATGAGTCGGCAGAGAAACCTCCAGTCAAGCGCGCCTCTCCCTCTAAGGAAATCAAGGAGGTTGTTGATGATGATGAGTCGGTAGTCAAGCCCCCAGTCAAGCGCGCCTCTCGCTCTAAGGCTGTCAAGGAGAGTGTCAACGATGAGGAGCTAGACGAAATTGAGATGGTAGGTGTAGTAGCCAAGAAGACGCCCGCATCCCGCAAGCCTCGTGCTAAGAAAGGAGTTGCTGATGCAATTGATGCCAATGCTGGTGAGGGTGCTTCGGACGCCATGCCTGGAGCTTCTCGTGTTGCTAAGTTGAATATTATCGCCATGGAGTCGGGCTTGGACAAATATGTAAACAAATATTTTGACACCCAAAGATACCGACTAACATTTAATTAGGTTGTTAGACAATCTAAGAAGGGAGGAGAGCTTGTGTTTGCTGCTCCTCAGATGGAAGGCATCGGCATAGCTATGGGCTTGGAAGATGAATATGTAAGCTAATCTTTTGACATGCAATTATACCAACTAACATCAATTAGCATGCTGGACCTTCCAAGCAGAAGGGAAAGCTTGTCGCCGATGAGACCCTTGAGTACTATGATGATGGCAATGATGATGATGGAGATAATGCTGCTGTTCAACCTCCCGTTGTTCCAACTATCGGTGGTCTTACGATCGGCAATGGTCACGACGCAGGCACTGTTATCCAACATGGCAATGCCGATCCCCTTTCCTCCTTCGCCGCTCCTATGAACGCTGAGAATCCAGAGACCATGGATGAGTACTATGCTGGCTACCACGGAATGACCCTCGATAACTGGATGATCTGGAAGAACAACAACCCATATGCTGAGAGTGAAGTCGATGGAACTCGTGCTATTACTCCCGAGCACCGACTCAACTGATCATTGTTTCCGCGACTCCACTTTCTTTGAGAACGTTGGTGTCTTTCTGTCCCTTTCTGTGAGCCTTTTGCTAATTTGTATCATTTACAGACTGATTTTCAGATTGATTTGCGCCTGCAAGGAATCTCTCTTAATCCTGTTGTTTTGTCAAACTTTTTTCCTTGGTTGTATCGGGAGAGCTCTCGTTAGTTGATCGCTGCATGCATTGAGTTGTTTTGAAAGATACCCCTCAAAGGAATGGTGGGCTTGTTTCTTTCTTCGCTGGTTTTCTTTTGCAATTCTGTTTATGGGTTCAGATGCAATAGGGTTCTTCTGCGTTTGTGATTGATGGTGGATTCATGCATGGGTTTAACCGTTGCCTTGTTGCAGAGCGTTCCGTAGCAATCAGTAATACAAACTTTACTAAATTTCGTGCCCCCTGCTTCATATTTGACTGGAAGAGGTGTAAGTTTGTTGATCCGCAAGGGACATTGTTATAATGCTGCAGCTTCATTGTTGAAAGGGCGAGGTACAAACTTCGGATTAGTACTATCATCTGCAATTTGACTCTCAATGACAGAAATGTAGCTGAAAGACTCAAAGTAGGTGACTCTGTCCTTAAATCCTAGACAGTCCTCCCTCTTGACCTTCGTCGCTGTCACCGACTGACATCTCTGTTGAAGACTTGCGACATCAGTCCAGCTTCTAGGATTTATCTACTCCACACTTTAATGACATCGACGCTCGCCATAATCTTGGACAAGAACAACTTTGCCAACTGTCAAAAACACTCTAATACCATTCAGCCCTCGAAGCTCATCGTCGCCAGAAGATTGAGAGGAGAGAGAGAGAAGAGAGAGAAGAAGGAGAAAAGCTGTGGCCTCCTTCATTCGAGTCAGGTCGTGGAGGACACTTCACTTTCGTGATTATTTTTATTTCTCTATCTAGCTTTGAGTTTCGAACACGGAGAGGAGAACAACACTCGATTAAAGCACTAATTCAGAAAATAATTAAAGAATTCAATTCTTCGATCTCTATCCTCTCATCTACAACCCCAAACTTTCACACCCAACATCAAGCAAAATGGCCCCAGCAAGCAACGAAGAACAGTTCAAGTTCCTCATCAGTTGTATCAGATACAGCAACAATGGCAAAGTAGCTGTCCCCATAGGAAACATTTATACAACCCAGCTGACCTTTTCCAGGTCGACTTCGGTCAAGTTGCAAAGGAATGTAACATCGTCAGCAAAGGCGCCGCGTAAGTCTTTACAAGTTCCCTCATCTAAACAAAAACTAATTACTCCCACAAGAGCCAAGCGATATGAGCGGATGATGCGAGCTCACGGTATTGCATCCACCGCAACCAATATCAAACCAGCCGCCGCCTCCCGAACCTCCAAGTCAGAGTGCTCTCCCTCCGCTGCCGGTTCCACCAACGCCCGCAAACGCAAGGCCGATCAATTCGTCGAAGATCCAAACCCAGCCGACGACGAGGAAGTCTTCAGCGGCAACGTCAACATCAAAGGTGAAGGTCAACACCGTGGTCCAAAAATCAAACAGCAGATGTACGTCAAGGAGGAGAGCGACAGAAAGCCAATGGCTCAGCAGCAACAACAAAATCAGATGAGCCTCGAGGACGCTAGCGAGCTCTTGCGGTACTACACTCCTTCCTCTGTCGGTGCTTACGATGAGACTGCTGCTGATGATAATTTGTACGAAAGTGGTGATTTCGAGGTCAACGAGAGTTCGGCTTCTGCTGGATTTTCTTCTTCATCGATGGTGGGGGTTCTGGTTCTGGTTCTTCTGTCCTTGGCTCTTCTAATTTTGCTGCGAGCTATGGCATGCACCAAAATGCTCGTGCTTTTGGTTACAACAATGGTCATGAAACCGGTGACGGATTTGGATATTGTGGCAACTCGGGTATGGGTTCGATGACTCGCTCTCCTCCTCAAGCATCCAGCTTCCCAAAAGCTTTCTGTTTGCCTGGCAAAGGTCGTCAGGAAAGTCCATTGCTCGTTGAGTAGATTTTTAACTCGTTGGTTGCATTGGTGCGTACTTGATTCTTAACGGCTTTTCGAATATGAGGATCGAAGGTGTTTCCTCGATCTTCAGTTTCGAAGATCTTTTGTTCGGCATTCTCTGGGCGTTTGTTATCTTGATACCTGGTCGTGGGATAAATATTAGCTGGATTATGGCATTCATGGGGCGGGACTTATGCGTTGCGTCTTCGGTTGTATTCACAAAATTTCTACCTGACATTCGGTCAGATTTGAGATTATTGATGGAGTTGGCCTGGCCTTTATGAAAACAATCGACGATCTAAAAGTTCAAATCTCAACTTTCATTCTCTCTGAAATCCTGCAGCATCTCAATAATCACCCCTTCAATAGGTTGCTAAACTTGACATTGCGGAGGTGGTAGCTTGAGGCTGTTCATTGTATTACGTACTTTCGCAAACAACCACTGCCATTAGCATCTACTCTTATTAATTTATTAGAATCTGGGTTCAGACTGAAAGTAGCTGTGTGGTTTTCACTGACTCGATGCAAAGTCCTGAGATAGAGTCAGGTGCGGTTTGAAGATGGTCGATGCATGATCTTGGCAGAGATGTATCAAACACCACCTGGGCAGACTTCGTATCTGCCCCAGCCCCGGCAAAAGAAAACAACAAAAAGAGGTTGCAAATTCACACGTTCAACTCTCAAAAAATATATCATCAGGAGCCTTTGAGTCGCACAGGTCTTTTTTGAGACGCTGTTTGGAAAGTCGAGAAATAGCCGCGCTCATAGTCACGCATCAATAGTTACCTTACTGCACGCCTGTTGAATGTACCTGCATTGGAAACCTTGTTACCTACCGACACAAGCTATGAACTGTGCATTTTAAGGTTTAAGGTTGATATTAAAGATTGTGGATTGGGCGGTGCTGATAAGTCTGAAAAGCCATATTTGCTCGTTTCAGTCGTTCTTCGTATTTGGTGGACGAACCTTAATGCCCATCTCGAGTTTTGAGCGACTACTTGAGGAACTGTCAAACCAAACCTAACCAACAAGTGCAAACCTTGAACTGAATTTTAAAGTTTGGTACGTACAGCTAAACCTAAAAACACGCTCTTTATGGCTCAATGGCTTCGAGAGAAGCACTGCCTCGACGTTCCAACTGGTCGCCTTGGAATCTTCGAACCGATTACATCCACCATACAGCCAGCAATTATGCTCTGGGGTTTGTCCCATATTTTGCTATGAATCGTGGAAATGAGGATCATGGCATACGACGCAACGGAAACCGGTGCTTATGTTCATCGTGACCAGAGAAACGACAAGAGGAGACGTGCAAACGTGCCTGGAAATGCCCTCAGAAATCACATATAAGAGGCAGCTGCTCTGCTCTCCAAATTAGTCTTCACCCATCACCATCATCTTCATCTTCTTCATTCATTACTTGCAACTTCACAAACATTCTTTTCCAGCTCACTTGCCAACCTTTCAACATTTGAACAACCATCAATATGCTCGCCAAAAACATCCTCGTTCTTTGCTCCGTTGCATTTGCATCAGTTGCTTCAGCAAACCCATTGGCCAAGGTTTGTCCCCTTCTTCTTCTCTGAATGAGAAAACATACTGATCATATTTTAGAGAGCTATCACTGTCTTTACCGATACTGGATCCGCCAGTATTACACCAGCAATTGTTACCGAGCCAGTCGCGTACGAACCATCTCATACATATCCTCTCGAAGCACCATTCTAATCTCGAACAGTACACCAGACAGTGACATTGGTGGCAAAGCCGATGTCGCTGGCGCCGTTGCCGATGTTATTAACAAGGTTGTGGCGCTTGTTCAAGGTCTCGTTGATGCTGATATCGCCGTATGTTGCCTATTTCCACAGCTGAGGATCCCCATTGCTGACCCCGCGATTGTTATAGCGCCGCCAAAGATTCACTCAAGAGACCGTCAGTGCAGTTGCCACTCAGTTTCCTGGCAAGACAGTTGTGATGAGCAACGTCGGTTACGACCTTACCTGCACACCAGATGTCATCCAGAAGACTAGCTACAAGGCCAAGGTTGGATCCAACGTTAGGTAAATTATTTAGCTCAAAGTTACTTGTCCCTACTTCTGCTCACACTCTGCGATAGTTATGATGTGCTTATCATTGGTGCCGGATGCAAGTTCACCCTCAAGGGAGACGGAGGATTCCAAAACGTAAGTCTTTCAATAGCCTTCTGACATAGAATCATGATGCTAACCGTGATTTCTAGTGGGCTTACATTGCAAACACCCCATGTTCAGGTAGCGGCGGAGTCATCACTTGCTAGATGTACCATCTGTCAAAGTTAAAATATTATGGGATCATGACTGTACGCGAGAAAAGGGGCTGGGTAACGTCTAGGATGATATTCAACATATGTACCTACACTTCATAGTCTTTTCAAATTTATAGAATCAAAATTGTACTTGGAAACTTGCAGTAAGGTGGGGTTCCAAAGAATTTGGCGAGTCTGTGGCACTGGGCGTACTGGTGGAATATGATCGAGCAATTTTTGGAAGAAAAGAAGCCGTAGTCGTGGGTATCCTCTAAGATCCTAACTCAAACGACATAGATATCGTAAAGAATAAAGCATCGTACCTGTTCGAAGCTGTGTCTCCACCATCTGTATGTTGCCGTGATCACTAACGACATCCCATCTATGGTTTTGGTTTACAAACAGTCCGAATACCCAAATTTCGATTGCTGCGTACTTCGATCTTTCGTGTTGTATATAGAATTACTGAGGTGATTATGCTGCAGTGAGTATGAGACCAGGATGGATACCATGGATAAGGTGTTAAGGTCCTGCTACTCGAACAATTCGATGGCTGTAACTTGTAAGCAAGATCGCCGAGCTCAAATTGACCTAGTGAACCACAAGACAGACGCTCAAAGCTCTAAAAGAACCCTAAACCTAACTAATTGGTCTAGTGGACCAGAAGAGAGGGACTCGAAGTGCTGTATCTTGGTATATATGCTGCGATGGACGAAGATTTTTCCCAATAAAGGGACAGGCAGACTCCAGGTGATATGATTGTGTCCAGCTGATCATGGAAGATGTAATGCAATCATGCATATGATATGGTTCTAGATAGCGTGAAGTGATCCAGAAATCAAATAACAGGGCGAACCAGTATGGAATTGATAGAAATTTCGAGACGCCGGAGACAGAAGGAGAGATGGAGGGCAGATTCTGACCGATTCAGAACGCTGGGAGGGTTGAGAGTTTTCGAGGATCGTATTCGATAAGAGGGAGTAAATTAAGCTTTAGGATTTCTTTGACAATGTTAGTGGTGTGGGTGATGTAAGGCAGGACATTGAAGTACCTACATTCCAAATGCAGCCATTTCAATAAATAAAAGGCGTTGACCTTTAAGGTCTTTGTAATGACTCCAGAGGTATGTGATTCACAAAGAGAAAGATGGATCTTTACACACTGCGTACGCGTTTCTAAGTGTAAGTTATGCCACGTGCCGACGCGTGAATTCGCAAGAAACTCCCCGCCTTGTACGTCGATCTCGCAACAAAGAGACACAAACTTCAACACTTCAACGCTCAAGTCTTACAACGCCTCGAATCCTAACAGATAATCCTCAAACTGTCTTCGAATCAGTCAATTACCCTTTCGATGTAAAATACAAACCAAAACTGAAGACAAGCTAGTTGGCAGGTCCTGTGGGAGAACGCATCGATATCGAATAATATACATGGAGTATGGAGAAAGGATATACATGGGCATAGAGAAAAGATGGACTCTGCGAGTGGTATAGGATTGAAGGAGCAGAAGTTTCAATGATAGGTGCCGTATAATCTAAAGGCAGCTTCAATTATTTTGACAGCTCGGTGGAATCGGCATGGAGGACAACAGCGGGTAGTGCGAGGGAGAACAGAGCTAGGACAAGGAAATTTGAGAGAGAGAGCTTTGGCTCTACTCTGATCTCAATGCACATATAGTGAGATCTGTATCAGATCTCTCGAGCGAATCAGTAAACTGCAATGCAGCTTTTATGATCAAGTCTTCACGTCACCTCGTTAGGATGAATCTGGAACGGCAGCCAGGACAAGCAGAGGTGCCAACCATGTTACGCACTCTATCTTAGGACTTCTTGTGCTTTGAAGAGGTGGCGGCAGTACATAAGACATGGCTATGCAAAGCATATTGAATCCATTGCTCTCAATGATAAGAGGAAGCCCACTATTCCATTCTATGATGTAGTCTTGATGTGCTTTGCCTCTATTTCTCAACATCCAAGTACCCACGCTTTCTTTTCAATTTCTGTCCCAATGGATGTATTAGAACGCGAGTGACTTCGAATTGTTCTTAAGAGAGAAAAATTAGAGGCTGTGGTACTGTGAGCTCTGATAAACTGCTTGGATTCGCCTTTTCTGCAACCTGATGGCGCAACTTTTTGTTGTTCGTCGAGTCCCAACTACTCAAGAATGGTTATGCAGTTGCCTTTGTATGGCTTCCAATTCGTAAAACCGTTATATTGTAGTCTCCAATGCTGTACACCTCCCGTCCTAGCCACCCACCTAGCCCAGCCAGCTTCATAATTTCCTTTTCTTTTTTCGGTATACTCTAGCCTTCCCAGCCTTTTTGGCATATTCAAGTCATTTTGACCCCATCGAAGTTCCGGCAAGGAAAGGACGGGAGTAGAAAGTCTCTGAGTAAATTTCGCTTGTAAGGGACTCGGGTTACGTAGAAATTGGGGCTTAAATTAAAGGCTTTTCGCACTAGCCTTCCTCATAAACAACCAGCTTTCCGGGGCTTTTTTTTTTTGGAGTATAACCCACTTATCTTAGCCTTGCTCAACATAATACGTCGCCAGCTTTCCCAGTTTTGTTCTTTGCTTATTAAGGTAGCTTTGCCTCTATAGAAGCTCAGGCAAAGACAGGACGGGGGAAATGTATTACGCTAGTAGTCTCATAGCTACTATTATTCCTCGAGTTTTAATCACTCCTCCGTCGTTGTAGAACCCCTTTTTTTATACCCTCCAATTCCTGTTCCTAGAATTCCAGCCAGAGAGCTCTCTTTGTATAGCCTCCAACTCTTAGAAAAATTGTGCTCTGCTCTCAAAACCAAATTTGAAGCTAGCACTTGTTGAGATTTCGTTTACGCAAGGGTAACTTTTCGGCCGATAATTGTTCAAGAGTTGGCGCTAAAGAAAGGTTAGAGAATCGAGGGACGGTGAATGATCAGTAGACAGAATTGCCGGAAGAATCAATTGGATTTCTCTCCAACAAGCTGGTCCGTGTGGCGCTAGTTGTTTTGTTTGGATCACGTGTGTAGAAAGTTGCTTCCCCAATGTAGTCGCGTTAACGGTCGTCAACAATATCAACATCGCTTCTTCCACCACTCCCCACTTCCAACTCCGCACACCTCGCGACCTTAATACTTTTGAACACCAAGACGTCTCTGCTTCCAAAGATCTCTTCCTACGCATTCTCACATCCATTCTTTGTTCTCTTTCGATCGCTCTGTTCGATCAGATTTCCCTGCTTTGCGCTTGGCAGAACCTCCTTCACACGTAAGTTGACCTCTCCTGACCTCCATACTTTGTCTACACCTGGCGATTCTCTCTCCATATCTCCTCTTCGAGGATTCTTCGACACCATCCCTCCACTCTCTGCCTTCAGTTACTCTCTGCGAGTAAGTTGATTGCAACTGTCTCCTGATCGCGCTACGAGAAGCTCCGTCTCCCAGCGAAAGGCCTTGATCGGGTCTGCGAGTCTGCGAACCTGCTCATCAGCTCCCTCATTTCCCAAGCACTCTATCGTCTCCCCTCAACTCCACCATCTCCCAAGCAATCTCTCATCTCCTCAACACTCTCTATAACCCTCTCTGCTTCCCAATAACCACCTGGATCGATTTGACAACAGCTACCTCTCGATTGGCCGTCTAACAGTCTCATATCATATACGAAAGACCACGCTCGACCTCGCAAGCAGCTCCTTTCTCGCAATCCAACTCATACCAATGCTTGGACTCCATTCTAATATGACGCGTGAGCAACAGGAACGGCAAGAAAACCCCCCTCCCTCCTTCGAAGCCATTGCGCAAATTGTCTGCGACTTTATACATTGAGTAAGTTGTCCTACACCTGCCTCTTTCATCACATGCTTCTCCAAGGTCCAGAGCACCCTCGCCGTAGAAGAATCGGTGGCAAGATAACCAGATCCATCTAGCTTCTCACACAAGGGCAAAGTATCTAGCACCCCTGCGAACGGTCTCTGGTCAGTCGGCATCACGGCGCTTGACTTTGCAAGACCTCTTTCCCACCATCCCAATTCATCATCATCTCTTACACCCCGCCAGGTGTTGCAAGGCATCTCTCAAAATCTAACTTTCTTTTGTAGAATTGAGAAATCTCAAAATCGATTGATACGAGCCCGCTGTTCACACAGTAAGATACCCCTTCCTGAATGAGCAATAATTTTGCGCTTCACTTTGGCTGCCATCTGGTCCTCAGCGCTGCTTTTCACTTTTATTTTCCATTGGGGTGACTGGAATAAGGCAGGCTGCGGCGCTTCTTCCCCATCCAACTTTTTCGCTTTCGAGTCTGCTGACTTCGTCGGCTACGAAAGCTTCCCAAACTTGTCGTTTCCTCCTTTCTTCATACCTCCAAACACCATATGCTCATTCTCATTTCACAGCAATCGTCCATAGAAGATCTCAACAGAGCTGTACAGAACTTGGAGCAAAGAGTAAGACCCCGTCTTCTCCTTTCTCAACTCTTTCGAGGCACTCTTTCTGACCACTATCATAGCCGTCACAAGCAACTTAGAACATTCATTGATAAGCTCTCCTAGATACATCATAGCATATCCCGCGGCAAAGAGAGGTAAGAAGACATCAACCGGCCGGAAGCGACCTGAGATTCCAAATCCCTTGTCACCAGATTAACAATCTTTCATCGGATCGACATTGTTCTTGGTCATGGACCCGGATCTCCAGCACCTTCAGATACTCTCACAGCACGGTTCCTAGAATCATCCTCTGCCTCGCGATCGACGTTGTGATATAGAGATGTGTCTTTTGTTATGCTGGGAGTTTGGCCTTGGCATCCAAACAAAACTTCTCGCTTAACAGGAGCACCCCGCTAACACGCTGGCTTCATATAGGATACTTTCAACGCAACGACCGCAACCATGAGCGAAGGCATTGAACGACTCGCTATAACCCCCACCAATATGACAATGACCCCGGAGATATGAATATGTGGCCTCAGAGCTCGGCAAAGGATAACATGCAGACCCCGAACACAGTGTCAGATGAGATGATTACGGACACCCCAGCTCTGCAATCACCCAGTGAATCCATGAACGATTACTTCGATGATGAAGATGATGGAGATTTCACCAAAGATAATGGCGAGGACGGTGTTGATGATGGTAAGTATTCATAAACGGCTCGGAATACATTGAAACTTGAAGTAGCTGATTTTGTAACAGGTACCGAGAGCGACTACATCTCCGATGTTCCCAAGACGAAAAGAAAATTGGCTACCAAGAAGAAGGCAACTAGAACCTCGGCCACCAAGCCAAAAGCAAAGGGTAAACCCAAGCGTTATCATGGCTCTAAGCAGGAACGTAGTGAGCTTGGTGCAAAGAACGCCCGAGAAATTGATGCAATTTCTGGGATCAATAGCAAATTGGGTCTGGCAAACGATGAAGATGATCTTGAGGATGATGACGAAGATGTCGATCCCGTTCCCCGTAGGCCTACGCCACCCGATGGTATGGCATACACACAAACTGGTCAATTGGTTTCCAAGAACGGTCGTGTTAAGGGTCGCAAGCTGGTGTTATGGCATCGTCAGTGTTTCATTAACCCATTGCTTCCCTGCTACGCTAACTTGAGCAGGTCCGAGAATGATCGAGAAATTGGTGCTTCATCTTCAATATGAAATGCACCGTCGTGGCCTTGAAGCTCCGTGGGACGAGGCAGTTCACCGCTTGTCTCCGGGCTCCAGCGGTCAGAGTGCAACTCAGCACCTAAACAAGATCAGAGACCAGCTTCTCGCAGAGGGTCATCTCGTCCCCCCTTTATGTGGAAAGGTAATCCAACCCCAGGATCCAAAGATTCGTGGGTACATTCGTGACACGGATGGGAATTCGATGATGGATTCTCGTGAAGTGGATTGGTTTGAGCAGATTGAAGACCGCAAGGAGTAAGCGATGCCTTCCCACAATTCACCGCAACCTATAAATTGGCTAACACAGAATCGTTAGGTCCCTTCAAAACCCAGGCATAATTCGCGGTTCCGGTAATTATCGTAAGAATCCTGGTGGTCAAGGACTTGATCGCACCATCAAGGCTGGGGTGAAGGATGGCGAGCGTCGTAGTCGACTCCCAGGTGGTGTACCAACATCGAGTGGAAAGAAATCCAGAAAGCGTGCTCTTATTGAAGACGGCTTTACCGACAGCGATCTTGAGGACGAAACCCCAAGTAAGCGACGTTCCAGCGCGCGAAATGTTCGTAACAGCTCCCAGCGTCAGCACACACCGGTGGCTGACTTCACCCCTACTCGACCCTCCTCATCTCGTATTGCTGCCGTGCGAGGTATTCCCTCTGGAACTCCGAGTCAATTTCCTTTCGGGGAGCAAGGTACTCATCCAAGTGAAGATATGACGAGCAATGAGCTTCGTGAAGATTCATCCCCTGAAACCAAGAGATACGAGGATTCTGGCTCGGAATATAACGATGAGTTGGAAAAGAAGACTTCTATCAAGGGCCGATACCGTGGTGGCAACACGGTCAAATCCTTGCCGCATATTCCACGCCCAGCTAGCCCTGACATGTTCTCCCGATCCCCAATTGCACAACCTGATTTCGGAATAACTTCGGTTAAGCGTCGTGCTCCTCAGCAAAATCGCAAACGAGCTGATAATAAGTTGTTCAGGGATAGGATGGCTTCATTTCCTGCAGAACTGAGAAGAGAAAAGGAGGAGATGCAAGCACAAGACCCTGCCCAAGCATATCGTTCATCCGATTTCGAGGCTCTTGTAAAGTATCAGAGAGATGCGGGACAAAACAGTGCCGTTTTCACACGAATGGTATCTTCACATGGTTCCACCCCTTCCATGAGCCAGGGGGGTCAAATGAGCCAAATGAACCCCATGAGTCACATGAGTGGTTATGGACCATCCTCAACATTGGTACACAACGGTTATGACGATTTCGGCAATCCGCTCTTCAGCTACCATATGGGCCAAAATTTTGGTATGCCACAATATGGTGGCAACATGAACTCTGTATACGGAGGACCTGGGTTGAATGGTCCTGCGAATCGCCAGCAGCAAATTATGAATGCAGTAAGTTCCCTCTCGACAACTTGAGGCCCAAAGAATTCAACACTAACATTTCTTAGCAGGGTGGGGCAAATAGCAATGATGGTATCCCTGCTGGGTCAATGTCATTCCTCAATGGCAACATCAACTCTTTTGCACCTAACCTAAATATGGACGGTGGTGTGGCACAAAACCAGATGAGTGTTGCCGGCGGTATTTCAGCACAAAACCAAATGAATATGGCTCGCAGTATGACACAGGGCCAAATCATGGGTAGCGGCGCGGCGCAGAACCAGTTCACAAATGGCAGCACGCGAAACCATTCCGGCGAGCATCTGCAGAGCAAGTCTGAACAAGAAGAGGTCGACACCAAGGAGGATGTCAAGCCAAATGCGAATCATCTCGGTGGCCTTGAGGATCCCTTCGGAGGCGGTGGAAACAACTTTGGTGGTTGGGGAAGTCCTGGCAACCTTTAATGATTCCCCTCTTCGCACAAGTCGATAGTGGTGTTGCACCATCAGACGTCTTTTCGATATCAAACCGCAAGCCTCAAGCCTCAAACCAGCCTGAGCTTGATTGGCCTTATCTTTCCGTTGGTGGATGCCGATGCATAATTTTTTCTGCTGCTGTGCCCTCATGGTTCGTTGTCTAGTCATCATTTTTGGTTGGCTAGATCGCAGGACCTCCTTTCAGACATAAAACACTCGCCCATTGGCCTAGACGTTGCTTTGTTGTGGTCGAAGCATTCCGTCTGTGGTCTCATCTTATGTTTCTCTTTCATCGAGAAATCGTGTCCTTGGCATCGATATGGAGGATTGATACCTCTGCTGCTATTCGCAAGTCTCGAAGCATTTTTTATTACCAACTTGCATCACTCTCGGCTCTTCTATTTCTGCGTTTCTTGTTGCTGGAACCGAAACATAGCTTCGACTTGCGTGGTCTTAATTGATTGGCAGTCATTGCGGCTCGCGTGGTCTTAATTGACTGGCAGTCCTTTTGTTTTGTCTTCGATCCAACAACAAGAAGTTGCTGGGAACAAAAGAATTTAATCGACTTTCCATTCTCCTTTCGATTTTACCAAAGTCCTCGGCCATCAAGCGTGGTCTTCATTGACTGGCTTTCGGATTGGCTGAGGCTCCATCCCTCTCCCTCATCATTTGAGAGGTCGACCTTGAACAACTCGCACACATCGCGCATGCTTCATTTGTCATTCAATGCGTGTTGTGGTTGGGTTTTCTTTTTTTTTTTTTTTTTGGCGAACTGGATTCAAAGCGTTTTACCCGTTGTTTTTCTGGCGTTCTCTCTTCCGGGTCATTTCGACAATGGCATGCTCTGGACGGATTTGACTTTAGATCTGAGGCTTGGTGGTTATTTGATCTGGGATATGCTTCTGGATTGAGTGATTATGATGGAGAGATAAAAGTTTGCCTTTATGCGTGCGCAGGTTTTTCGGTACCAAGATACCTTCCCATAGATACATAGAAATTAGGAATAATCATCTTCCGAATTTGTTGTGGGTGTTATGTAGTGTGATCTTCTGCGAGACAATTTGATGGGATCTGTTGAAATATTGAGCTGCTTGTTAGATTTGGGATTTCTGAGTGATGGCTAGGAGGGATGTTGCAGATCTTCGTGATGTTGCAATGCTGGTATCAAGCGTAGGACGCTCCCCAATGCCGCCCAGTTGCAATATACCCGATGGCATCTTCGAAAAAAGCTCAAGATTTATTGAGAAGTCAAAAATCTCATAAGAAACATATCATGGTCCACAGGGAAACCATCTGATGGAAAAATTGGCATCCAGTCCATGGAAAGGGGCTGGTGATCTGTGTGCTAGTGCCCGGCACGTGACGCCACTTGGAAGGCACTCGGACAAAGAAATTGAAAACGGTTTATATACGACAAAGGTGGCAATTGCTGCAACAAAGAAAAGAAAAAAAAAGAAATAAAGAGATTGCTTGAAAGCTCGACGCCGGAAACTCCCCTTTCCAAGATAGATACTATCTAATCAGATTTGTTTGGTTATGAAAACTAAAGCGGTTCGTATGGGTGATCATAACTGTGGAGCACGGAATAATTCCCAACTTCTCGACTCGAAGATTCTAAAAACCAAAAACATCGCCGATGTGTGCTATCACCAATGCCACAAATATCTTTCAATCCTTTCTTGCTGACGTTGTGGGAAACCTAGATTCAGAAGTGGCTCGTAGAAATGCATGAGTGTGTGGCTGTTTGCTGTACGAGTTTCTCCCGCCGAACCAACTTCGACACTAAGTCAACAGCACACCACGTCCTTGTCAACCGAAAGAGTGATCGAGATTGTTTTGAAGGCTTCAAACGTGGTTGTTTGTTTGTAGTCGCGACGGTATGCTATTACTTTGCTTCCTTCCAATCCCAAAGGGTGAAAGGATGCCAGAATATCACTTGTGTAGGAAAAATCGATTTTCCAACTTCAAGTGTGATGGCAAGCGCAATAGATGAAGCTGGAAAATCTCGAGGAGATAAATCTGTTAGCAAAATTTAGGTCTTGAGAAGAGAACACGCTTTTATCGACTTACCTTTGATGCTTTATGCTGCTGTTTAAAGGACAAAGTCACGGAAATCCAGGTAACTTTGAGGTATTTCGGGTGTTTGTGAATATGGGTGAGGTGTTGGGTTTTTCAAAGATGTCCAAACACTGGCAAACATCAAAAGTATATAACAAACTAAAAATACCCTGATGCAATAGAAGTGCACTATCGCTACCCCTCCTCAAAATTGAAGGCCTAGATATATAGTCTTGAAATAAATCAAACCAAATACAGTCAAAACAAAACAAAACAGCAAGGAGACAAATGTATACCCTGACCCTTCATCCTCAGTCTCAATCCAAATCTTCGCAGGCATGATAATAGAAAGCAATTAAGCAGAGAGAAATTATTGAGCTGACATTGTCTCAAACATGGCTTCATGAAAGTAGGGGGAAGGAAGTTCGTGCAGTTCGTTCCCCCACCACAAAAACGCACACTTTCCACAGATCCCCCGTCTCGAAATAGTCTTAGAACAGGCACAAGAAATACCCAACCTTCCATAAATTAGTAAATAACAATGGAGTTTCATATGTCTTGCCCAATAGATGTAAGATCTTTGCAAGTCCAAAAGCTCAACAAGATAAAAAGAAGAAGAAGACTGCCATGACTGCCAAGAGTCCGGATAAGCGAGGTAAATTTGAAGGCAGTGAACATGAACCACAAGAGAAAGTCTTGCCAATCTTCTACCTACACAAGAACAAGCAAAGATAAGGGACCTTCCTATATCTCTTCTAACATAGACGAAGACTTGTGCAAGTTTGTAAGATCAAAAGCTTGACAAAATAGAAAGATGAGAAAATAACTTCAGTTCAGCAAGAATCTGGATGAGCGAGGTAATGTTGAAGAAAGTGAGAATCAAGCCTTAAGAAAAGGCGCGCTAAACTTCAGCCTGCAAAGAGCCAGGAAAGATGAAAGGGACTTTATACATCTTATCCAATGTGAATGAAACCTTTCGCAAGTGTGTAAGCTCAACAGGATAAAAGGAGGACGAAAAATGCTCTTGTCTTTCCAGAGTCCGGATAAGCGAAAACCTCGTCTGTTTATCCAGAGTCCAGATGAGCGATGTAAATTTCAAGCGCGGTATAAATGAAAAGCAAATTCAATCAACCTAGTGAGAAAAAGTCTTGCCAATCTTCCACCTGCAAAAGAACAAGTAAAGATGAAAGACGAAAAGGACCTCCTGTATTTTACCCATTGGGAACGAAAATTTCTGCAAGTCTACAAGCTTAACAGAAAAAAGAAGATGGACAATAATTCAGCTTATCCAAAGTCTGAACAAGTGAGAAAACGTCTTGTCTAGATATGCATCCAGAGTCTGGATAACCGAGGTAAAGTTGTGGACAGTAAAAATCAACTCTGAAAGAGAAAAGCACGCCAACATGTTATATGTAAAAGACTAGAGCGACTTCCTGTATCGTGTCCAATGGAAGCGAAGAACTTTTTCAGTTTGCAAGTTCAAAGAAAAGTTTAACAGAGTAATGCTACTAACCGAATGATTGAAAAGTTCGTGTACAACGTTCGACTAAAAGCAGACTGTAGGTCAGCTTGATGCTCGACCTTCCTACTCATATACTGCAACTTAAATGCTCAGTTGCTGAATAGATGAGTGGTCACATATTCCGGGATGTGTGATGGTCATATTGTTCGCTTGAACCACCCCTCAAATACTTAACTTAATTCTTTGTTGTAATTGAGAAGTATCACGAATCCGTGTCGTCACAAACTTGGAAAGAGCAGCATAATATCAAATTCTGTCATTGTCACCATCACTCCTATCAAGTGGGGCGATCAGCCAATTTAGGCGAAAACAGCTAGCCGCCCTTAGCCCTGGTACGCCAAGTCGTATAAATCACGGGGTCAAGTACGAGGATGGTCATCTACGAGCCGAGCACCAACCTCTCTCTCTTCTCCGTTTGCCAACTGGATGACCTGCTGTACCTCCGTACTGGCCATTGCACATATTTATTTTATCTGAGAAGCCTTACTAGCTTTTCACATTTTGTCATATAGCACTGCAGCCAGGGCCACCACAACCAAGTTCATTGAATACACAGTTCATTCCAGCAAGTTTGTAGAATTTGAGGCTACCATGCAACTACACTAAGATACTGAAGAACGTTGATGTAAGAATTTTCCCAATGGCATGGCGCGGAGGTGGAAATGTGAATACATCTTATCTTGCAGCTCCCCTGTATTTGTCGTTGTAATACCTACTTACTTTCATTAGTACTTTCACAAGGCTTCATTGACGACACAGTAATCATGTCCACATCAACACCATCACTCGAGACGATGCCCGATGAAATTCTCTCAAACATTGCAGGAAGTTTCATCGTCAAATATTCCTTCGGGCATTACAGATTGTTTGATGAGCAGGGGGTCCATTCAACCAGATCAGGAGCGGGCTGGAGCATCTTTCAGTTTGCTCAAAGCGCCTTCACGATGTAAGGTCCGCGATTATCGCCCAAATTTATAAATCACAGCACATAACTGTGGAGACGACAGATTTTTTTTAACTGACATTCGCCCACAGATCACTACTCCTTTCCTGTTTCACACGATATCGCAAACCCAGCGGCACGCTCTCCCTTGCCTAATAAAACGACTTTTAGCGGCACCTCAAAGTGGTCGGTTTGTAAAGAGGATATTTGATAGTACGAGGATAGTTGGTCCACTTGACGTGAGCGACTTTACCGAAGAAGATTTCACTCGCTGTGCGGACATCTTTCGTGAAGCCGCACAGAGCGATGCCATGACGGAATTCGTCGACGGCCTGAAGCGTGGAGATTGGGATCCCTTCATTGCACTTCTGCTTTGTCAGACTCCTTGTCTTGAGTACATTGAACTTCTCGGACAAGGCGGATATCCCAAGCCTGTTTTCATGGACGAAGTCTTCAAGAAAAGTGCCAAGTTACAGGCCAGAAATCAGACGAAGGGCTGTTCGTTATCGCGATTGCGAGCAGCATCGACCTATTACCATGATACTGAAGGGGCATGGGAATCAACTCCATCGAGCTATTTATCCGCCTCAAATCAATGGAAAAGGTCCGCGGTCATATGCTTGTCCTGGGCGATGGAAGTCTTGTGGATACAACCCACATATACCATTTAAAGGAGCTACACATCTCTGGCGCGGTTGATGGTGAAGAACTTGGCGAATTCCTGTCTTGCTTCAAGTCGCTTGAGCGTTTGACATATCGCCACGGTGGGTGTCTTGTCGGCCACGCACGATTCTTACCGCATGAATGGGGTGACGCAATTTCACACTTAACAGGCACTTTGGAATTTCTTGAACTCACCGGCGACGAGATAGCGGAGTTTGATGAAGATGATCAGCCTGCTGAAGCCCTTGGTCCCCTCGTCGATTTCGAGTGCTTGAAAGAGCTGGTTATCCATCGTGAAGTCTTGCTCGGTCCGAAGAATGTCGAGTATTTTGTCGACATTGAGGCTAGTGGCTCGGAAGATGAGCGCCAGACTTGGAGATTGGTTGATGTTTTCCCGATGTCGCTGGAGAGGTTGACTGTTTATGAATGTGATGAAGACTTCCTTGAGCAGATGGTTGAGGTATTGTCGCAGAAGAAAGTGGTACCCGCATTGGAATTTCTGGAGGTACGAGCGGACTACGCACATTCTCATATTGGAAGGCCCTTAGCAAAGACTTGCAAAGCCGCTGGGGTGGAACTGGCGTTTTACCCTCGCGGTAGTTACTCCCCAGCGTTAATTTCGCTAGGGGACAGTGATAACGAGGAGGATAGGCATTGAGAAGGAATTTCTCTGCGGGAGGCCTCTGAATCGAGGAAGTTTGAAGGTGCTTGCTGGAGGTGAAGGACTCGGTTTCGAGACGTCGGATCAATCGTATGAGAAAGATCATAGAAATAGGCATCCTTTTCTTCCGGCTGCCTTCATACAGTCAAAGACGCAAAGCATTCCATTCCGCAAAATACTACACGCAGCCGCTTTAGAAAAGAAGGTTGAGTTATGAGGATGAAATTGGGTCGTTCATGCATGGTGGTTCTGGAGGGGGCCAAGCGATCCCGTACAATGTTGTTTGCATGCTTTCTATAGAAGGATTATTACAATGCAAAGAAAAGGACATAAAACAAATTGCAGAGCAGTTACAACAATCGCACGGAACTCTACTGGAATTAGACGCCCTTTTAGATATTTCTGTAATGCTTCTGTGAATATTTGACGTTGCAGGGACTGAGGAACGGCAATGGGAATTGGTCAGCATAAAGCTCGGGTTCGGAATTACTATTAACCGATTGGTGGGTGATGCACCAACCAAGCTGTGATTTCTCCGAGCTTCCATGAAACCCCGGAAACAATATTTTGGCATTTTCAAAAGACCTCGAAATTCTTTGCTCCCTCGCTCCCCTTTTAACACTTCTCTCTCCCTTCCATCTTCACATCTCTCCACAACTCTCAACACATCTTTCAACCCATCCTCATTCTTTCTCTGTAGTTGTACCTATTCTATTATATCCAGCGTTTCTTCAACCCCCTTTCTTCACAATGCAACGAGCTTTGGCTTCGAGGACCTCGGTCTTGGGACGATCATCAACAGGCAAGCTTCGCTCTGTTACTGCCGGTGGATATGGTGCTCAGCAATTGAGATTCGCACACAAGGTACGTGGATTTGATGCCACAGGAGCCATTGGGCGAACTGCAAGCACTTTCTCATCACTGTGTTGATGCTAATGGCCCCTGTTTACAGGACCTCAAATTTGGAGTTGAAGCTCGCGCCTCTCTCCTTGCCGGTGTCGAGACTTTGGCAAAGGCCGTCGCCACAACATTGGGACCAAAGGGACGAAATGTTCTCATCGAATCCTCATACGGCTCTCCAAAAATCACAAAGGGTGGGTGGACATGGCTCTTCTCGCAAAGACCAGCTGGACTAACGAAATATATTTAGATGGTGTTAGTGTCGCAAGAGCCATCACATTGAAGGACAAGTTCGAGAACCTCGGTGCCCGACTCATCCAAGATGTAGCATCTAAGACCAACGAGACCGCCGGTGATGGAACTACCACCGCCACCGTCCTCGCCCGAGCCATCTTCTCTGAGACCGTCAAGAACGTAGCTGCCGGATGCAACCCAATGGATCTCCGCAGAGGTACCCAAGCGGCCGTCGATGCCGTCGTCGAATTCCTACAAAAGAACAAGCGTGATATTACCACCAGCGAGGAGGTCGCCCAAGTTGCCACCATCTCTGCTAACGGCGATACTCACATTGGAAAACTAATCGCAAGTGCTATGGAGAAGGTCGGCAAGGAGGGTGTGATCACCGTCAAGGAGGGAAAGACCATGGTAGATGAGCTCGAGGTTACCGAGGGAATGCGATTCGACCGTGGATTCGTTTCCCCATACTTCATCACCGATCCCAAGTCACAAAAAGTCGAATTTGAGAAGCCATTGATCCTTCTTTCCGAGAAGAAGATTTCTTCCGTCCAGGATATCATCCCAGCACTCGAGGCCTCCACCCAACTCCGCAGACCTTTGGTTATCATCGCTGAGGACATCGATGGCGAGGCTCTCGCCGTCTGCATTCTTAACAAGCTCCGAGGCCAACTACAAGTTGCTGCCATCAAGGCACCAGGTTTCGGTGACAACCGCAAGTCAATCCTTGGTGATCTCGGTATTCTCACGAACGCCACCGTCTTCACTGATGAACTTGACGTCAAGCTCGAGAAGGCTACCCCAGATATGTTCGGTTCCACTGGCTCAATTACCATTACCAAGGAGGATACCATCATTCTAAACGGAGACGGTAGCAAGGATGCAATCACTCAACGATGTGAGCAAATCCGCGGTGTCATGAACGACCCAACTACATCCGACTACGAGAAGGAAAAGCTCCAGGAGCGTCTTGCCAAGCTCTCTGGAGGTGTCGCGGTCATCAAGGTTGGTGGTTCATCTGAGGTTGAGGTTGGTGAGAAGAAGGATCGCTTTGTCGATGCTTTGAACGCCACCCGTGCCGCTGTTGAGGAGGGTATTCTCCCAGGTGGTGGAACTGCTCTCATCAAGGCTGCAGGACAAGCGCTTAATAACGTCAAGTATGCCAACTTCGATCAACAGCTCGGTATCAGCATCATCAAGAGCGCCATTACCAAGCCTGCACGCATGATTGTCGAGAACGCTGGCGCTGAGGGATCAGTCGTTGTTGGCAAGTTGATGGATGACTTCGGATCTGACTTCAACAAGGGATACGATAGCGCCAAGGGCGAGTACGTTGACATGATCGCAGCGGGTATCGTAGATCCTTTCAAGGTTGTTCGCACATCTTTGGTCGATGCCAGCGGTGTTGCCTCGTTACTGGGTACTACTGAGGTCGCAATTGTCGAGGCACCAGAGGAGAAGGGTCCACCAGCTGGTCCCGGAGGAATGGGTGGCATGGGAGGTGAGTAGCCCGGCGTGAAATATTTATGTCAAACACTAACAACATACAGGAATGGGAGGAATGATGTGAGGAAACCACATGGATAAATGTACGATATAATACCCGCCACGGCCTGCCATTTCCGTCACCGTTGCTCTTTAGCATCTGATGAAATGTTCACCGTTGTTCTTTTACAAAATCACGCTGTATAACACCTCCCCACTCAATCCTCTTCATCCTGTTGTCTTATATTTGGCATTGCGGAGCGAATTGATGATTTTACTAGAATGAATAGGGGGTCGAACTTGTAAAATAATAATGCAAAAACACTTCAAAGTTTAGATTACCTGGTGCCTCGAGAGTGTGATTCGTGTCCTTTGCCACTCAATGTAACTACATATTTCGCTGCCTTGTATCCGAGAGATATTCACCATTAGGTATCACTAAAACAATTGTTCTGCCTGCCTGCCATTGATTTCTGAGCGCCGATGAGCCCCTGTCTCTAAAATCACGTGAACCCCCACTACATTTGGAGAACAACAAGCTGAGCGACCTTTAAGCACCCCACTACCCACTTCCAACCTCTCCCAAACTTCTGCAACCTCACCACAAACCCTCTACAACTCTCATAACAAGTAGGGTATGTTTCTAATCCATCCGCGAGCACCACTACAAATTAAGAAGCTCGCCAAAGATGCTCGGGACAGTGGCAGAAGCTGATGGCTGACGAGAACCGTAACAGATTGCAGCCTGAGAATCGCACAACATCCATCCATCAACATCATGGTAAGTTCTTCTTTTGACCGAGACGACGCTGTGGCATTCGCTGATCATAATGATTTCTACAGTCTCAATCAGGGTACGTTACGATATTTTTGTCTTCTTCCTTGGAATCCGGACGAAGACCAGCTCTCCACACGAGATACCTTCCCCTCCTAGCGCTAGACCAAACTGGCGCTCGCATCATACCTGCTGCCAGGATATCTGCCCAGCTCTATACTCGCGATCCCTATAATTGCACACCAGTCGTAGTTCTTGCTAAGACGGGCCCAACGACGAGATATTTCGATTTCATAGAAGTGCGGGGATGTAGCTAACATCACACAAAATGACAGGGTTTCAATCGCAAACGAATGCGTCGAGAAATTCAACGAGCTGAAGCTCAGCAAAAAGATCAAGTACATCATCTACAAGCTCACAGATGATTACAGGCAGATTGTAATTGAGGAGGCCAGCGAGAATGGTGACTGGGAAGTCTTCCGTGAGAAGCTCATTAACGCCCAGAGCAAGAACAAGGCCGTAGGTTTCTCCCATCCCAAGGTCTTAGCTATCGCAAAATCTCAACGTTGGAGACGTGGTTTTTGGCTTGGCTCTGCATTATGGTCTATATGCTGATACACGCACAGGGAAAGGTTGGCAAGGGTCCAAGATATGCTATCTACGACTTCCAGTACGAGTTGGCTTCCGGAGATGGTACCAGGTATATTTATTCCACGGCCCGCCTTTAAAATATCATGATTCTGACATGGCACAGAAACAAGATCACCTTCATCGCATGGTCTCCAGATGATGCCGGCATTCAGGTAAGCCTCTCAACCCGAACAAATCTCCCCTGCGACTTGACCCCGCTCTTCCCAAAGTGATCATCACTAAATCGTTTTCTCCAACACACAGCCCAAGATGATCTACGCCTCCTCCAAAGATGCCCTCAAGCGCGCCCTGAACGGCATCGCGGCCGAGTTCCAGGCCAACGACGAAGACGACATCGAATATGACTCTGTTCTCAACAAGATCAGCAAGGGTTTGGCATAGATACATAGATATATCTGTACCATCCATAACCCCCATTCAACAAACATATATGGAGATAGAAATCTCAATATTCGAGGGTGGAATAGGGAAATGGGATGGGATGGCATTCCTGGTGGGATTTCTGACTAGCTAGGAAGGGCTTATCAGGTTTGGTAAGGATGGATTGATGGTTGTCGTTGTGTATGGTGTGTGTGGGTGTGGATGGAAGGGCATACATTGGGTGTGTTTGTTGTCGAAGGAGGATTTCTTTAGAGCGTTGTGCAGCACAATTGAAAGCAAGCATGAATTCCCTTCGTTCAAGCATACTACCACCTCCTACTCTCCCTTTCATACTTCATGTGTGCCTTGGTGATTGATTTGGGAAATGAAGATTTCGTTTTCGTCAAGATCTCAAAAAAAGGAAATGGAAGATGAAAAAATATACGGTCAAAGTATGCATACGGATTATCTCTTCTTCTTCTTCTCCCCCCTACTCCTTCCTACCCATCCCATTCAAGCAAGCAAGAATATTTCATTGTCTGTTCATTCCAGGACAGCAAACACTCAACCGATAGGTATTTCAGCTTCTTTCTTGTGTTTTTTATCTTCTGACTGGCTGATTCTCATGCTTCTCGAAGCTAGCATCAATCATCTTCCACTCCCCTCACACCATCCTACATATTCTATTTTAAATATCAAGATTTTGGCTTCTCACGGTTCGGTAGCTCTCACCACAGTCCCACTTAATTTACTGTGAAGTATGTTTGTTGCTTTCTTCCCTCCAGGAAGTCCATCATCTATTCTGCATAGCTTGCAGCGAGCGTTGTGCTACGATTTAGGTGAGGTGGGCAGCGAGATTTTTACTTTTTCGATTGTTTTCCGTTCGATTAGTTTATTTTTTACCTTGTTGCGCTTTTTGAGAGACATGAAAGAGAGAAGGGTAGATGTATTTGGAGTTGGGGGTTTTGACAAGTTTTGTTGAGCCTGGAGTCTTTGGAGAGAGGGGGGAAAGGTGAAGAAATTATTATTGAGATGTACAGGGCTTTCACCAGAGTTGGGAGAAGGAGGAGAAGGGGAATTTCACATGCTGGATGGAATGAGTGAGTGGGTGAGTGCATGGGTATAAGAGGTAGCTACCTATGCATGGCATGGGCAAGGCAGGGCATAGGCAAGGTAGGGAGGACATGGGTAGAGCAGAGCAGGGTAGCGTATGGTAGGTCAGGGAAGGAGAGAGGGTAGGTAAGGTTGGTGTAGGATGGAATAGGGTAGGGTTTGAGCAAGGGAAATAGGAAGGGAGGGGTTTCTGGGAGAGAAAGGGAGGGGTGGATGGGTGCGTGATGAATGAGTGAAAGCGAAGACTTTGGTAATGTCGTACAGACCAAGAATCAAAGTTTTGCGGTGCTACTCGGTGTTCATTGCTGTACTGTACTACTTAAAACTTCTCCCCATGTCTACTGAGGCAAGCTTGTACTTTTCTTGTGTGTATTGAAGAATTTTTTAAACTCTCTTAAATGCTAGATATCTATGCACAGTTGATTACAAACTACGATAGTTGACAGATTGACAGGTTTTAATCCGGAAGCTGCAAAAGTCAAATATGCAGCGAAACAGGCATGGTACCCATCTCGAACTCACTTAACCATGATTTTTCTCAATCATGTATGTTATGCATTTTGACATATTCTTACTGTACGATATATGCATGAGAAGACGGCTTGTTTCCCATACTTCCTCAATCTAGAAAAGTAATGTATGTGGTCTTGTGCGAGGCGGTCTTAGGTGGTCTTGTGCAAGGGGGGTGGATGGGGCAAATGCAGATGAGGATGCAGATGCATGTCAGAACAATGGGCTTGCTATGTCGTACAGTAACTAGGTTAATGCAGGTATTGTATTGTATAGTATAGTACCTGGTTTGGAGCGTCCGAGGGAGAAGAGAGTATTCCATGTAGACTTGAATGGTTCGTCTGGTACTAGATATTTGATTTTCTGTATGCATGTTACCCTGACGGCGGGTTCTCTGTTATGTTTGCAAGTACTCAGGATATTTACACAGTTGCCTGTTGTTTTTTTTGGTATTTTCTATTGCATTTACTAGATGATACAATATGTTCTTCCCAATCAAAGAATATGCTTTCATGCACGGTGAAAAGTAGAAAGTCAAGGATCGGAACTCAACGGTTCATCCGACTTTTTTTCTGCTGCTGTGGATAATCTGATATGCAGTACATATTTGTGGATATTCTCTCCTGTTCTGTGCTTCTGGCATGTTTCTAATACCTACTTTCAAATACAGGGGGCGGGACGTTTCCCATTTATCCTTGGAGGTCGCTTGGAGGTCGCTTGAGGGTCGCTTGGAGGGTTGCTTGAAAGCTAATTGCCGGCCTTGCAGATTGACATGACCTGGTCTCTTTCCTAGCGATATCGGCATGTACTTGAATCTGAGACTGAGACTGCATGGCCGTCTTTAGGCTTGAGGGTTGATTTTTTTTTTTTTTTTTGAGATCGTGTGACATTGTAGTATCTTGTTGAAATTTGTAGTGTTGGGGGGACTAGAGTTATTTCCATTTTCTGAAATGATGGTATTTTCATATAAGATAACTTTTAGCCTATACTAATTTCGGTTTGGATGTACGCATTTGATACAGTTGGCTGTAATTCGAAGGTAGTCAAGGATGAAGTCCCGTCTTTGGTAGGGGTCCAGATTTCAGCGGTCTGCAGAGACGGAGGTTATTTTTGATATTTTCTAATTTATTGATGTTTAAATTGATTTAGGTTAGTTTTTTGGACGAAAAATTAATGCCTAAGATATCAAGTTGTTTATATGTTTGGAAGTTTATGTCGAAAAGAATCCGATGATGATCTTTCGGACTTGGAATTGCCAAACAAAAAGGGAAGTTGATACTTCTGGGTATTACTTCAGAGTCAAACCCAGTTCAACTGTGAGCAACAACAAGTTGTTAGATGAACAATACTTAAATTTGGGCTCCTTGATCTTCGTGATAACTTGCAAGTTTGAGGATTGAGCACAAAAGTTGAGTCGAGAACTTGCCAATTTCCGACGTTACGAATGGCAGGTGTGTGCGAAATCTCTTCTATTATGGTTGTTTGCTGAATTTGAAACTTTATGGCAAAACGAAGGGCTTTGGATGATTATTAGATTAATTAAGTCGTTTTCCGTTTACAAGCAAGTATCCAAATTGATGGGATGCACCCAATCAACGCATGTGAAGAGATGTGCACATCTTTTACAATAACTTTGGCAAGTAAAATATCTGTAAATCAAATTGTCTACTCTTGTCTCGGTATGTAGTTAAAGTAAAACAAGTTCCCAATGCTTACCGAAGTGGTCAACACTTCAACTGTGGTGTAGTCTTGGCATCCAGATAATTCTAGACTAACCGTTGGTGGAGTCAATGACGGTGAAATTGTGGGTTATTTTTTCCTATTTTGGGATCAAGCTGTCATCGGCTTTTGCGCGTTTGGAAGTCATCGGGTTTTGCGTCGTCTGGAAGTCGCGGTGGAGGCTGTGCTGAAGGGCCACAACGTGGCGGCAGGTTCTATCATAGTGACAAGAATATCTCAAATCTAACCTGATACAGATCTAGACCTGAGCATACTGTTATATATTTGCGTCCGTCTAGAGATGTACTCACATGCGGCATAATGCAAACCGATTTTATCTTGTACATCTTGCATGATTTTGAGATGGATTATGAAGGAAGGTGAAGAATACAAGCTTTCTCATGCTCTCTTCCAAGGATGAAGCCTTAAGACTCGAAGAATCTTGACTTCACGCAACGAGTTCTGACCCTTCTTCTCGGCATATTGAGCCGAGAACAAGAAAACAACCATTGTAAAGTAAGCGAAGACATCGAACTCTACTTATTTCCGTCGCACCAAATGTTCATCGACTAGTTTCAACCAGGACATTAATCCATGCTGGATTGAGGCAATGTTCATGAGGCACGGTGTTAATGGCAGCGGAAACCGACGATTACTATTCCGTTTCTTCACTGGCGGCCTGCGAACCATTTCGCCAAACGGTTCGTTACGACGTCAACCCGACATCTCGGGATCAACTAGGACCGCTAAGAGACTTAGCTGGCATTGTTTCATCTTTGGCTGATGTGCTTTTGGGGGAAGAGACGTGCTTCGGCTGAACTTTGTGAGAATACATCCGATGACTTTGTCTAGAAAAGAAACCCAATCGTCGTTGGTTTTCGATGCGTGTGACTCTAATGACCAATTTGTTGGTTTGATAAGTACCTTGATACTGCAACGAAACTGAATTCTTGTGATATTTGGCTCCCATGGGGCTTAAACAGGATGGATGAAGCACCAGTGATATGGAAAGCATGAAATGGGATAGAAGTGTTCCATCTATCCAACTCGACTTTATGAATCCACAATATAGACGTAAGAAGTTTTCCCAAGGGGTAAAATGAACGAGACTCCTTAGTTCCTTGTATCCTTAGGTAATTCCATTCGGTACTTGGGGTCAAAAGACCGAACCCGAGAGATTGGCGTATTCAGCCAAGTTCGGCACGGACTGTTGATCTGGGGATTTACCTGCGGCTGAACGTGGAGAAAATTGGCCTTCCTTGGCATGTGAATATGAACTGAACTTCTCAAATAGTATACAGTCGCGAGCAGACAAGGGAGACGAAAATTGGATTGAAGCAAGGGCGAAGATGGAAGATCGTAACAATATTTCCGCGGCAGAAAATACTATTCTTTGTTTATTCTGGCGATGCAGGATCTAGATCTCCCAAGCTGAAAGTGATAGACAACCCAAACCCTCACAACTTGAGTTTGACCTCGGGAAGCGGCGAAGAAAACTTGGGAACGAGGAACGAGAAACAATAATGCAAGCAAATCAGCCGCTGGTGATATCTAATGCAAGACAATTAGAGTTGAAGAAACATCCCAAGTTGGATAGAAATTCACAAGTCCTGCCTGTTTGGTAGGTTGTGGTGGTCAACAGCCCGTGCTTATGCTTAAGCGAGAGACAACACCAGCAAAGAGATTGGACAGTCTCGAGACCGTCCACCATTTCTCGCCCGCGGATGAAATAGGCAGTGCAGGCGCAATCACAGAGCATTAAACTTCATCACATTATATGAGGAGGGGAATATGTGACAGAAACCATCCTTTGCACTCTTATGGCACACTCGACGCTCATTTTCGTCACTTCGTGGCACAACTTTAACTTCCACTGTTCCGGGAGTGTTTACCAAGAGTGTGATTGAGGGGAACCGGTGGGATGGAGAGAGTATGGGGACATATAAGACGGGGCGGTTTCCGCCTGCGCGGGGCTACAGATTTTGAGAAGTTAGAATGCGAAAATTGGAAGAAAGTATGGTTTCCTCAATTGTGGACACAAATAATTTTGAACCTCCCTGGGGCTATGAGCTGTTGGCTTCTCAACACGATGTTAACTCGACGTGGTATTTTCAACTATTTACTTCGATAGTATTGTACGTGTTTCCCTTGGTTCTTGACTGACAGCATATACTAATGCGTATCTGACTCAGAGGTGGATATTATTGGGAGTACGTCCTTTATATTACTCCATTCCTTCCATATCAAATCAATTCTTCATGGTCTGATATTCTTTTACAGTATGATAATATCCCTCCCGCGAGACTTACAATTCATCTTTAAGCGACGATTCAATTATGTCACTGTTCTTTACATCGTTAATCGGTAAGCTATGGTCGCTTTTGGTATTCCGTTGCGGAAACCTACATGCTGACTTGTCATGAAGCATTTCCTGCACCGTCACACTGACCAACTCGTGGCTCTTTGCGGTTTATACTGGAAACTACTGTTTGGCTGTTTACAAACTTGCCGTGATATCAGAAGTGTTCACCATTTTCACTTCACAAGCTTTGCTTCTCATCAGGTATGTACAGTAAAATATGGCAGCAGCACCCCACCTCCGTCCAACATACTAAGATACGCGTAAGAAATACTAAAGCATAATCATAGAGTCCGCGCTTTGTACAATGATAATTGGCCTCTACTCATTTTTATGTTGGCTTTTCTGTAACTTATCTCCCTCTTCGGCCAATAAAAAGACATCTCTAATTTGTTTTAAGATTTTCAAGTCCAACATTAGCCTTTTCAGAGGCCTTGAAAACCAACGCGACAAACCTCACAGACAACACCGGTTGTCTTTTCGGCGTATCGTCTCCTTACGTGTTTTTGGTATTTACATTGCAAGCTTCATTTGATTGTTTGTGTTTCATTCTTTGCACATGGAAGGTGAGAGTCCTCATGAATATGGATGATCTTTTGCATGCCAGAGATTCTAACTTTACGATTCACAGCTTTACCGAATTTCAGCAGGAGGCGGCTTCATGAGAATCAGTCAGGAGATGTTCAACGGCGGCGTAAGCATTTGTCCCTCTCCTCTAGCACCTCTCTGTCCCATCTCCACACCCAAAAACCCCAACTAAATTCTTTTATCATCCTATAGTTCATCTACTATCTCCCCAACGTAATAATTCAAGTCGCCACGATAGTTCTCACGGCTCAAAAAGGCAGCGAGGTCCAATTCATCACTCCACCGGCTGCAGACGGCATCGCGTCCGCACAAGCACTGAGAATAACGAGGGATCTGTGGAGGAAAGGGAAGAAGAAGAAGGATGCAATTCACCTTTCTTCCACTTTGACAGCGAATTCGAATGGAGGTGGTCTTGATATTGGCCTTGGAAAAGCAAGGGAAGTTGAGAATGTAAGCCGGGGAAAGAATGGTGGAGATGTTGAGTCTGGGCATCAGCTGTCGGATTTGAGAGGGGCAAGGCGTAGCGCTGAAGAGTTTGTTTGAGTTTATGGATTGACCGAGTACACCGTTCTTGCGTGGAAGGGAGAGAGGCGTTGATGTATTTCTGAGATGGGGTGTTGTTGGTCCATGGAAAGATTTCATTGCTCAGCATCCTTTTCGAATTTTTGGCTTTAGCGAGGCGAGCGGTTTCTTGATTGCGTATTGATACAGCTACTGCATTTTCTTTTCTTTTCTTCATTTCGAGAGGAATTTGTTTTAATATCTTTAATATTGTGTTATAGATTCCTCTTGAAGTTCGCGCTTCAGTATGTGTAGCCAATGCGCAGATACATCCACTGCAATTAGAACTCAAACAATTAGAACAATTTTGTCAACTCGATTCAAAGAAATGTGTACAGGAAATGAGGACCCGCACAGAAGGAGAGAAAATTTTATGAACAAATGTACACACATCAATTTGAAATTTTCATGTGAGTACAAAGCCTCCATCGACAGAAAAATGGCTGGTCCCAACCAGCGTTTGGTGGTGGGAATAGAACTTTGCTACCTCGTTCGATTTGTTTACTTCCATCTGCACGGTTCAGTGTATTCCACGAATATGTTCAAACGAATGCCCACGTCACCCATCCACTTCCTACTGCCTTCTTGGGTCTGTCTTCCGTCTTGGCACAATCTCACGACAATTCCGAGTATAATGCCCGAGCTCAGCACGTCTCCAGATCTCTGGGATCCCAAGATAATGTACGTTGCTTATGCGTGAAACCAGAGCTTAATCAATATCATTATCATTATCACCAACATATCTCGCGTTGAAGAATTCTGCCAAACCTCCCCAAAAAGCTAGAGCAAAAAAACCCCAAAAAAACCGAGACGAGGCAAGCAAACAACGAAGCAGGCAAACATCTTTGAAGCGAAACAAGTTCAACGCGTGGCTCGGAAGTACGAAAATATTCATGCCTTTTCTTTCCAAGAAGATTCGACCCTAGGTGGCAGAATTTTAGGTTCTTGTTTCCCCCAGCAAGGTCAGAGTTAAGAGTGACAGTATAGACAGGCAAAATGATAACAAACATAACTCAGCATTCCAAGCCCTCGCTGAACGAATAACAGAAACTGATACACTAGCAACGTGGAGTGTTTGGACAGTTCGTAGAAGTTTAGTTCCTTCTAACAAGGTCAGATTCAAGCATTATAGACAAGCAGAATAATAAATCAGAACCCAGTGTTACAAGCTTTCGCTGGACGGATAACAGGAACTGATACATGAGCAACGTAAAATATGTGGATGGGTAGTAGAATTTCAGCTTTGTAACAAGGGTAGGGTCAAGAAAGATATTATAGACAGGTGGAATGATAAAAATCATAACCTAGCATTATCACAAGCGATCGCTGGACGGGTAGTAGAAACCGATAAACTAGCAACGTAGCCAGATAGTAGAGTTTTGGTTTCTGCTCACAAGTAACAAGATCATGGTCAAACATGATGCTATAGACAAGCAGATCTATAAAAATATAACCTAGTATCACACGCAATCGCTAGACGGATAAGAGAACCTGCTACACTAGCAAACTTCGAGTGTTTGGATAGTTAGTTGAAATTAGTTACTTTCAACAAGGTTAGGGTCAAAAAAGATGCTATAGACATGCAGAACGATAAAAACAGAACTCAGCAAGACTAGCGTTGTTTGCTGGACGGATAACAGAAACTGATACACAAGCAACGTATGCCGTTTGGATGGGGCAAAACACAGATAAACGATAAGACTGTACCTGAATGACGGGATCGGATCGTCGTTTTGGGAGATCATATCTGAAGATCTTTTGGATTTGGAGGCTAGGATATGCGGGGCCGCGCAATACTGTATATCTCGCGGACATAAGTTTTGAAGGCGCAGCCAGAGAAACAGTTTTGTTTCATGAAACCCAACATCCGAGATATACCTCGCTGCACTACTGTACTGGTGTACAGCCACCAGCGCTCGCTCACATCTCCTCCATGTCCTCCAAATCGTCGATAATGGGCCATTCACCAACCTCGATCCTTTCCGGTCTCACAAAGACGCCATACTTTGGATCCCCATCCTTGCCCCAATATCGCTTCCCTCCTAGGCTTCCATCGTTCCTACCAACCGGCTCGTCTAACTTGACACCGATCCATTTGCCCATCCCACCAGGAATAGCTTCGACTTCGCCAATGTACATGACTGTTCCCCGCTTTGAATCTTCGGCACCAACTCTGCACCTCTTACCGACCTCGATACCTCGACTTGAGATCTCGGTCTCCAGAGCTGCCAGCTTAGCTTGCTCCAAGGAGGGGGCAGAGGGGTCGAAACGTCCGAGTTTCTGGGCTTTCTTCCAGGCTAGGACAGAATCGGATTTCTGTTCATACTGCTCGGGTGGCATCTCATACTTGGTCACTTCAGAGACATCAGTATAGTTTGCTCGCATTCCAGGTGGGCGAGTGTCAGTGACCTGTGTAAGAAACATTAGAATGTGAAGCATTGTGAGTTAGGGACTTGGGAGGAAAATGTGGTCCTGAATAATGGTTGCCATCCGAGGTGTGATGGATGGAAAGGTGGCTTAGCCATTTTGTTTTGGCTGGGGACTCGTTGTTTGTCTCGAGCGGGAGGTGTTTTGTGGAAACGGATAGGAGGTGGATAGAAGGGAGAGTTCATCAGATGGAACGAGAAGTCCATGAAGATGAACTTGGCATGTTTTCAAGACCTTTGTCCAGCCTGAAAGACGACTAAAACGCCCGGGTACCTGACAAATTTTGTGCGCACGTCCCGGCGATATGAGGTCCCAGATCAGAGTTGATCCCGCCGTCAAACGCTTGGTTTCAACCGTTACCAGGAAACTGATCTGTAGTTGTGGTGCAGCTCTCGGGAAACGGGCATATACCTTGTAGAAGCCGGTATCACACTCATGTTTCGAAGCACCCCACGCAACGGACTCGACACTAAAGAAATGGAACTCACGTGAATCTCAGCGTATGGTGCCAGTGGAAAGCTCCCAAGCTGAGTGTTCTCTTCATCAGCAGCCTCTAGAGGGACGGATTGTTGACTTCCGAGCCTCAGCGTCAGCCTTTGTGACAGTGGTGGAATACCTGTGACAGGCTCGAGCTTAGCCTTGAGCTGTCCAATGGTCCATGAAGGTGTGATGCGTCTTTCAGACGATGAGTTTTCCGAAGTAATCTGGAGGGGCAGGTCCCCTGGTGCTTGGAAAGCCATATTTGGGTCGTTCTTCGGCTTGGTAGGGAAATCTCGTGGATCAAGCTGACGATCTTACTTCCCACCCTTCGATATCAATGCAATAAGGCGACCAAAGGTGTTCGCAAGGAATGACAGATTTGGGAGGAATGTGGAGAGTCAAGGGCTCGCACGGGAAGCAGCGCGTGCAAGGTACCAATCGATCGATATGATCCCTGGTATGATCTCCGAGCTGCGGCTTCTAGAAGTTTGAGATGAAGTTCGATGGACGTTCACTTTGACGGCCAAAGTTGACAGGGTCTCGAAATGATGGCTCGTGTGGTGTTGGTGGTGGTGGTGGTTGTTGGTCGTTGTGGTTGGTGGTTTGTGGACTTGGCTGAGTTCCAGATTGAAGATATTGATCGAATGTTGACTAGCGTCAACGTCCAAACACGGAGTGTCGAAGATCTTAAGTTGGAACAGGAAAAGAAAACAAGGGCATTGAAAATCAGGGCGTAACCGTGAATGGAGATGAAGATTTGGAATAATAGACGGAGTTCGTTCTTTCGAGGTTTGTGGAGAGACGACAACCCAGGTATTCATGGCGAACATTGCAGGCTTTCGGGATGTCACGAGACCACCGAATAGTGCGGAAGTCACGGGGAGAATATCAGTAGCGTATCAGCCACCAGGATGCCCAGGTGAGGTTAGCGTATGCTCCAGCCACATGCAAGGTTTACGGAGCAATGTTCCCGCCTTCTTCGTTCTCTTGTTCCACTCGTCGTCCACTTCTGCTCCAGGTATGTATGGGATATACTTCATACTTCTATTATACTTCTGTTACATATATTCTCTCTCTTCTCTCCCATCACCACAATTATCACATCATCCCACAGACAGACACATCATATCACTGCTCATCATGCCAGATCACCAAACCATATAAATCCAATGACAAGTTCTCTCCAATTGCGACCAAGTTGATTGATTGATCCTTCCTATCTATCTTTGTTGCTTCGCCTTCTCTCCTGCAACTTCTCCGTCTCCTATCTCCACGCCTGGTGTTCGTTGGTCTCAAAATAACTCGACTCCAGACTTTCTTCAACTCTGCCCCTTTGGTTTTGAAGTTTCATGCCCCTGACGACGCGACAACTCCATGGCAAACAGCTCCTCCTTCTCGTCTCCCAGTCCCCGTCAGTCCCACCTCCATTGACAGTCGCTCGTTTGCAGTGAGTCGCGGTAGCAGAACTCAATTGGTCGGCGACATGAGGGATTGAAGGCATATTCGATCCTGCAGCAATTCCCAATATTCCACCCCATGAAAACCCATTATTATTGAGGGGAAAGATCTATTCTCGTCAAATAGTGACTGATGTGGTGGGTGGCAGATCGTGGCTGCTGCTGCTGCTGCTGCTACAATTGCCATTGTCGCCAGACATAACGCCTACTCCTGCTCCAACCCTGACAATGCCAGCCATCATGCTGCTTTCCAGGTATTCCTAGGTCTCACCACCCCAAACACACATGGATCCTGCGACAATTGACCACTATTGAGAGTCTTGACACTAAGCCTACTCGTGCCAGTCGATATCCTCATGAGGGGGCATCTGAGGAGGAAGAAGAATCGAGAGAGTTTTCTCCACGATGAAGTCTGCCTGCATCCATCTCCACCCAGATTCTGACAGTTACTGAATTCGAGTGAGCCTTTATCCTGGACCCACGAATCCCACTTCCTCCCTTCACACCGACGGCTCTAGCTTGCAGTTAAGGCATAACATCGGATCGCTGCCGAACGACTCTTGTTCTGCGACAATGCAGATGCATCCCCGTGGAAAATGCCCGACTGTCGATTCAATCTCAAGTACCTCCGTATCCCGTTTGAACACGCATAATTCTTGCCTCTTCGAATCGGGTTCGAGAACCAAACTTTTGTTTTCCCTTGACAACAACAATCCGTATTGTCGCATGGGCAAACGGAGGATGCTCATTACGGTCCCCAGCAGAAGCGTTCAATTGTGCTCCGATCTTGGCATATATCCTAGCAAGCCACAGACAGTAGTCGATGGCTCGATGCTGCTTTTCCCATGGCCCCATGAAAGCGCGGCAGCGGAAACAATTGACAGCCCAAGCTCTCCATTGATCATCCTGGACTAATGCACAGCATGGCACAGCAGACGGCAAACCCTGCCTCTGTCATTCACAACTCAATTGTGCGCATTTTCTCCATTTTCTGCAAGCACCTCCAAGCTTGCCAATAGGGGATCCCACCTTTGGGCATTGTCAAGTTCAAATACTCAAGGCGCAGTTCGAATTGTCATTTTTGTTTTTACACCGCCAAAAGCAATATCAGTGGCTAACTACCCTTTTGCTGTACTCGGTTCTTGAGCCCAACGAGCGACGCTCCTCTTTTCGCAATTGGCCCACCAAAGCTGGGTACAAACGCATTACCAAACTATATCAAAGATTCTTTATTACACTTTAGTTCGCATTGATTCAAGGATTCATTTCCCAGAATGCACAATTCTGACTCGATCCTCCGTTCACCGTAAACCATTGTGTAGCCAGAGTGCGCTCACATGACAAGAGCAACTTTCACCGCCAGATGTGAGGACCCGCGCCTTTTGAACAATTGCTATGTATTCAGTGGGCTTGAGCTGCTTGTGTCCTTTGTTTGGAAAGGCAACTTGCTTTTATTCTTCGTGCAAACGAAGAGTGAGAGAGAAAGCATTGTTCTACCGATGACTCGTGCGGCTTTCTTGGGGCCTGAACAACGCATCCAACTCCGAGCCAGCGCGGTTCCTCTCTTTAGGCATCAAAATGCCCGAGGCGAGCAAGAGAAGTGTCATCCAGTGCTGGTTAATGGTCCTGGGGTAAAATGCTTAAAGCCATCCATTTTGAGATTGCCTTGTATTGTGGGAACCGTGCTCGACTGGGCTGGAACGAAGATCGTGGTTCATGACAGCCCTGCTCTCTTTGAGAAGCGCTGCAAGCCATGGAGATCGCACGCTGCTAGCCCCTGTTCCCTGCCCTACTTGGGATATCTTCTCCAGAATGCCCCTGCAGACTTGACCGCCAGTTCGCGCTCATCAACAGGGCCTATCCAAGATTTGGTTATGTTCGGCTATTGGGCAAGTGAGGGGCGGGGTGAGTGAGGGTTGTGCCTCTGCCAACAACGACTTCCCACGTCGAACAAACTTCATCTCAACGCAGATATCTGACGGCTTGATTAGTCGAATTGCAAAAACTATGCTGCAATTTTGATAATGAGGGTTAGCAATGTTCGGATAATACGCACACGCACAGACGTGCGCTTAAAACGGCCTTGAGGGTCGCACCGCAGTCTGAGAATGTTATAAGAGTTTCAACAGCGTCCATGGCTGGTTTCAACCTCCAGCCCCATTCGAGCCTCCAATAAAGCCCCGGGCAGCTAGTTTCGCAGGGCCATCCATCATGTTCACTTCACGTTCATGCATGAATTCGTGGCCACCAATTCAATCCTCCACAAGGCACACTACCCAGCTTAGTACCCTTGCCCATGACTCCATCCCCACCGCCTTGGGTGTGGTCTAGCGAAAGTCCAAGTCCATCGCACATCTTTCCGATTCCTCGTACCCAAAACCATGTGGCCAACCCTCCATATCCATGTACCGACTTTTGTTTTGGGAGCATCATACCTTAGGGTATGGGTGCCGCAGCAAGCACCAGGTATAGGTTCGAAGAACAACGTCTCTTCCCTCCCTCTTCCTTCCCTGTCTTCTACACACAAGCTCGTCAAGCACACCTGACGTCGACACCCGTTTCCGCTTGTTTTATTCCTCACCTCTCTTTCTTCACCTCTTCTTCAAGCTTCCATCATTGGCTATTGGATTTCTCCCAATCAAGTTGATGCCCTTGCTAAACAGGCCATCTCTCCGGTCCCTTCCTGAAATAAGGATCCTCACCCTCGTCGATCCGAGCTTGGTTTCTGGCTGGATCTACCTACCTATCTGTCCATCGTCTCAAGATATCTCCGCCCTTACTCTCCTCCCTCCATCACTGCGGAATTTTCCCTCCTTCAGTCAAGCTTCCGTTTCACCAGCACCATCATCCCAACAATCTGCTTCCAAATTCTAATTCACTCACTTCCTCCATCCGACGTAACTACGTACCTATCTCCTTCAAAACCGGAACCTTAAAACGCAGATTCCAGACAACCACGAGAACTGTACAAGCTGGCTTACTTAAACACCCCGACCTCCCCCACCGACCTACCTCCGGGCTTAGTCCCTCTGCTCTGTTCCTGCACTGCACGCAAAAGCGTCAGCCAAACCCAACCCGCACTCTTCGCACATGATCCGTCAATCTTGACGGTATCGATAGGCGACTCCTACCACCGTCATCGTGGATATCTCGCTTCTCCTCAAGGAACCGGACTCGATTGAGTCGTCGACTGTTTCTACCTCTGTTCCACAACCACAGCAGCAACACCAGAAACCGCAAGCGCAACAGCAGCATCAGAGACACCACAACACACGCTCGCTAGATCTTCCTCGTCAGGAGCAGATCCATTCCCATCAGCAACTCTCAGGTCCAGCCCTAGGTCAACAGCAAGGGCCACACCTAAGTCATCAGCAAGCTCAACTTCAACAACAGCCCCCTCCCTCCTCGTATGCACTTGCCAGTCAACCTCCTCCCTTCCCCAGCCTCGCCAATCCAATCAACAGCACAGGAAAACGCAAGATGCCTCACCCATCCACTTCTTCATCCACCGGTTCCCACCCGTCGGAATCGCCAGCCAAGAAACAGAGCAAATGGTCTGCTGAAGAGGACGCACTGATCATTGACTTACGAGGTGGTGGCATGAAATGGGAGGATATCTCGAAGCGGCTACCGGGGAGGAGTGCGATTTCGTGTAGGTTGCATTATCAGAACTATCTGGAACGTAGGAGCGAGTGGGACGAGGAGCGGAAGAATAAATTGGCGAGGCTGTATGAGCGGTTGGTTACCCCTTGTTTTTTGCTTATTCTCCTCAAACTTTGGAGATTTTTACCTCTTTTTAAATTGCAAGAAAGGGATTGAAGGAGTGTCTTTCTTGATGACTTACTAACTTAATACAGGTTCAAGCCAGAAATGTGGGCCAAAGTCGCAGAAGAGATGGCCATCCCCTGGCGCGCAGCAGAAGCAATGCACTGGCAATTAGGCGAGGCCGATATGGCGCGCAGAGCAGGTGTAGTCCCTTTCTCGCTATCAAATGTCACTCTCGACGCACCACCTTCCGGCCATCGCTCCTCTCCTGGACGCGGACATTCGCACAGCCATTCGCATGGAAGTCATGGCCACAGTCATAGCCAATCTATTGGCAGTACTAGCTCGAGGTACGGCAGACAGGGTTCTGGAAGCAGCGGAAGTGGTAGCGGAAGAGGTCAATCGCAAGCAGGCCCCGCAAGAACGATTGCTGCAAGAAGGGACAGCACACCGAGATCTGTGCCACCTGCTAGCCCTAGTGATGGATTGGCTTTGTCTGCTATTGGTAGTGGTGCTGGTATGGGAATGGGCCACGTAGGAAGCGGAGGAGGCCAATATCTTCCAAGTGTCGCCGAGATGACTACAGGCGTCAGTCCTTACAGTATGCCTGCCTATTCCATGGGCATGAGTATGCCGAGCAGTGGAGGCGGATATTCGAGTCCGGGAATGCTTTTGCCTTCGCTGGGCATGTACAGTGTGAGACCGGAGGCAGTGAAGAGACGAGGAAGTCCGGATATGGGATCGCGAGAAACGAGTCGAAGGAGACAGTGATGATGATGATGTTGTTGTTGTTTTGTGACGATTTGGAGGATGAATGTGTTTGTTGGAATTGGACGGCGTTTTTTTGGTCTGGCATGGAAAGACAGACGGATGGATGGGATAGACTGAGGATTGACTTGGCTGGTGGTTGGGAAAACTTTGATGGATGCATTGCATGAGACTTGACGACACTCCTTATGACTTGCATGAAAGGCATGGAGTCTGGGTTTGGGATAAACGGGCTTCTTCTTTTCTTCTACTCCTCTTCGTGTAGAACTGCTTTTAGGGGGCTTGTACGGAGTAGCCTTTCTTCTTCTTCTTCTTCCTACTCTTCTTCTCTGTAACTTTGCAGATCGTCATTGCTGGGGTGGGGTAGCTCAGACATTGATTGTCAGCTTGCTAGGAGTTTTAACCGAATTTTTATCATCCAACTCTGCTTTGAAATTTATCGTGCGATTTGATGTTTGATTGTTTCTGGGTCAATGGGCGTTTGCTGAAAGTGGAGGAATGACTGGTTTCTGCTTTCTTTGTCACACAGTTTGTTTGTGTCGTGTCCAAACTTGATCCCCACCTCACGCGCCATTTGTCCGGAATAACCGCTCGCAATTGGCACAGAAATGGCATTCCGATTACCATTTCAACCAGCACCTCGCTCGCAGACCGCCCACCAATTATCCTTCTCGTACCCTTTATCCACAATCTTGCCTCCCACAGCTTCAATATCCTCCTCCAACTCTCCCTTGCGATATAAATGATAGTACCTCAGAAACGTACTCTCACTCACGTCCTCATCCTTCTTCTTCCCATTCTTCATAACCCACGGCACCATAACATCCTGTTCCCCACCCTCTTCCCACCCCCTCCTACTCCCCTTCTGCTCCAAAGCCCACACATACACCAATGCTTTCCCCTCCTTCTTCAAGCACTCCAACACCGCCGCCACCGCTTCCCGTCTCCTCTCATTCGTAGAAAGATGATGCACAACAGCTATACAAATCGCGAAATCAAAGCGCCCTTCTTGATGCGGCAGCGCAAGCGAGTCTGCCACCACGGCCTCGTTATTTTTTGAAGCGGCGATTTTAACGAGATTGGAGGAGCGGTCGCTGCCCACGATGTAGATGTCGCGGTTGACGGAGAGGTATTTGCCGTTTCCGCAGCCGATGTCGAGACCGATTGAGCCGGGGGGAGGTTGAGGAGGAAGGATTCGACGATGGGCCAGGGCTTATAGCGTGTGGAGGAGAAGTGGCTCGCTATGCTTTCGTAGACTGTGTGGACGTGTTCTTCTTCGTATTGGGAGGCGGGAAGGGGGTGTTTTGGGGAGTGGGTGGTGGGGAGGTGGTTGAGGACATGGTTTATGTGTTGGGTAGGTAGGTATATATGTGAGAAAAGAGGGAGGAGAGAAGAGGTGTCGTTGGAACAAGCTGTTGTGCGATCAGATGTTGACAATCCCAAGTAATGAGTGGCTTCCCGAGACACAGGATGGACGCTGCTCTGTTGTGCTTGTGGTGCAATGCATTGAATAGAGGAAATTGGCCGGTCGTGGAAGATCTGATAATCCGGCGGGGACACCAGTGGCAGTCAAAACTGACGGAACACCCCTTTGATGATGTAAGCAAAACACCAAAACACCACCATATAAATAAACTACTTACATCTAATTAACTATCAAAATGAGTCTCTCGACACGCGCCAAATTTTATCCGAGTACACCAAATCGATCAGGCAAGCGTCATGAATGGGATACTATCCAGAAAACCCGTTTCTACGATGCGTTGGATCGTGATCGCGGCTTAAAGTCATTCCGGGAAATCGCAAGTGAAAGCGCACCCTCCCTCACAACAGCGCACCGATGGAAGCAAGAACGATTAGTCTTAGGCTCACCAGCTTATAGAAAACGAAGAAATACCTCGGATCAACTCGGCTGCCCCTTAAAGATGTCCGAAGAAGTCTGTAAAGCGCTTGTCGACCCGAAAAGAAACCCGATTCGTGAGCAGACTTTAGAAGCTCAACTCTCTTTCCATAATATCGACTGTAGCGCTCGAACAGCTCAACGATCCCTCTTAAAACATACGAATGGAGCTCGGAAATATAAACAAGCTTATGTCGGCAAGAAGCTTTCGCAAGTGAATAAGGATAAGAGAGTTATATACGGGAATTTACATTAAGGGAAGACAATCGAGGAATTCTGGGCTAATATTTTCTTTACCGATGAAGCGCATATCGACCCTTTAGCTGCCGCTCAAGGCCGAATTCTACGAGAGCGAGGGATACGATACGATCTAGAAAATATTCAAGAAAGAGGGTCATTAAGTGGTAATAAACTCCATATTGCCGGCTGGATTAATTGGTACGGAAAATGCGATAAACTACGATTTTATAATGACGAAGAAGAGCGTACCGAACATCTAAAGAAGCCTTCTAAGCCTCGTAAATTAAAGTACGAAGATCAAGATACCTTCCAGGCCCGACTTAAAGAATGGGAGGCTTCTTTTCCTCATGATCGTGATTCCAAGCCGAAAGGAAACGCTATGACTTAAAAGTACTACCACGACAAGATTCTACCTATATATATCGACGCTATTTAACAAGCTCGAATACGGCAAAGCTCTGAGTATAAGGATGGCTCCGGGGAATTCAAATAATGGATTTTATAAGAAGATAATGATGGGTCCCACGGGCATGGAAGAGAGAGCCAGAATACTAGGAAAAAGGTAGTGAAGAGTCTCGCAATTACCCTCAAAGAAGATAACTGGGTAGAAACTCTTAATCATCCACCTTAAAGTCTAGATTTAAATCCGATTGAGGGTATTTGGTGTATTTTAAAGCAAAGAGTACGGAAAAGGGTATGGGATTCACTAGATGAGTTGAAAATAGTGATTCAAGACGAGTGGGATAAGATCACCCTAGAAGAAGTGCGTGATCGTATCAAAGACATGCCTGGAAGATGCCAGCGCCTTATAAATACTGGTGGTGCACCCATTAAGGGCCAGAAGTGGTGAAATTTAATAGAATAATTCATGGTGTTTCGGTGTTCTGCTTATATCATCAAAGGGGTGTTCCGTCAGTTCTGACTGCTACTGGTGGGAGGAAATGAAAGATTAGGTAAGCTAAGATCCCATCTGCACTAGTCTGTAAATGGTTGGAATGACCGGCGGTGAGATGGCTTGGCGTGGCACTAAAGAGCTGGACCACCGTCGTCACAAAAAAAAAAGTCCAGCAGGTGTAGTCGGTTCATCTTCTCTTTGATAACACAACACAACACAACCACGGTCCTTTCAAAAGGATTCAGTCCAGAAACTTGTTTCAACTCCAATCCTCACGATCAATGATTCTAGAAACATCATCTGGTCTTTGTTTATGAGAAGTTCCAAAGCCGACCCAATTTTAGCGAAAGAAATTTCACAAGCTCTCGCTCTCGCCCCTTCAAATTTCACTCGATTATGCCCAGCTTATTCGACGAAGAAATCTTTCTTGTACTCCCGAAGGAGAATAGTTTCTTGCTGGTCTATATATCCCCTCGTAACAACTCAAGTCTCGGTTGAATAGACGAGAATTTGCCATCTTAAATCACCATATCTACAATCTACCACCATCACATCACCAACCTACCCGATCAACGTCACCTAAAGAAATAATATTACCTACAGTCGCTATTGTGCAACTCGAGAGCGATTTTGTTTTATCTCAGTTCAAGTCACTTTGCCAATCTCGCTTAGCATTGTCGTTTTTTGGAGTACCTCTTGTTCAATTCAGTGCATTGTCCTTCTATTGCCGTCGCTATCCAACGAAACCAAACACTACGACAATAGGAACCACCACCAAAATATCACAAACCACTTTAATACACACGACAATACAGCAATCAACAATACGTTCAAAATGGAGACCCCACGCCAGAGATATATAAAGGGCCATGGCTTCCACTCTTCCTCCAAATCTTCCTTTTCCTCCTTAAGTAAACACAACCGCGATCGTTCTTCCAAGTTCTCGAATAACCACCGAAATTCTACCAATCTCAAGACCAACGACCGACGTTCAACTTCCCAAGAACTGCCCTTCCATCTGAAACGCCCCTTCAAACTGTCAAGCTCCCCCTTCAATCCAACGAAGATGTCATCTTCAAAGCGAGCTCACCCAGATGGCGAATCCAACGGAAGATCACCAAAGCAGCAGAAGAAATCGAAGGATGATAAAGGTATGTCACTCCCCAGTCTAGTCTTGTTAGAACTTCGCTAATATATGTACAGGGCCCCATGGTCTTGAGGACTTTCTCTCTAGTGCACCAACTTTGGCACCAATTTCTGGGACTGTCTCCTCATTCACTGAGCAGTATACCCGACGCGACAGATTCACCAATTACCGTCGCATCCTCCGTCAGAAGAGAGCTTTGGTAATTTATTCTCTATGCCTCCGTGTCACTTGTAGCATTACTAACAATTAACAGGCAAATGGCGTCCGTTCCGATACCAGAGGAATGATCCCATCCATTCAGCGAGGCATGAGGAACCTTACTGGCGACCTTTGCTACCGACACAGTCTCTTTCAAGCTCTCCTCCACTCTCGTAAATTCTGCAACTGGCTTCTTTACGACCACCGACCCGGAGATTGCCTGGCCGATGAGCCAGAGGAGTGCGTTGCGTGCGCTATCCGAAAGCTGGCAATGGTATACTGGAGAAACCAGGATTTGACAACTGAGTTGCAGATCATCAACAAGCTCTTCGCTAAGCGTAAGTCCTTTTCCACTTCTACTCTGACGACGTACTAATTATTTTTGCAGTCAAGTGGTCTCCTGCCGGCGATGGACGACTAACCGGACAAGGGGATTCCGAGGGCCAGTTCACCTGGATCATGGAGCAGATGCGCGAGCAGCTTACCAAGAAGTAAGTAATTCTTTTCGGGAGTTCTTTCTTCCCATTCTGACTACTTTCTCGTCAGGACCTTCCGATCATATGAAGCCTCCCACTGCATCATCACCGACAGTGGAGTCAACTGCCAATGTGGCCACTCAAGTGTCTCGGAGAACAATCTCGAAGGATTCATCCCTATTGATTTGGCGGACAAGGTACCATATAAGTGTCTGAACAGGTACCTTGACCACCATTTCAACACGGAAGTCTCCGGCTACCGCTGCGAAAAGTGCAAGAACAACACCAGTTAGTCCCGCCACCCCCCCTCTTCAAACAAACTCCCAACCAGCAAACACTAACAATCCAATCCCAGCCTCCAAGACCCGCACCCAGAGAATTGCCCACTTCCCAGACAATCTCGTATTCCAACTGAAACGCTTCTCATGGGATGGAACAAAGAACAGCAAAGCAATCAAGTACGAAGAGACCCTCGATCTTGAACGTTTCCGCTCGGAAAAGACCACCAGCGGCGCTGTCTATGAACTCTCGGCCGTCGTGGCACATGCTGGAAATACCAACTATGGCCATTATATCTGCTATGCCAAGGATCGAGATGGCCAGTGGATGAAGTTCAATGATAGCCAGACTTCTCGCAGCGATGCGAGCACTGTTCTTGCTCCACCGGGAGGTTTTACCCCGTATTTGTTGTTCTATCAACGGGAGGAGGAGGAGGAGGAGGAGGAGGAAGAAGAGGCGGAGGACGAGGACGAGAATGACGAGAACGACCAGAAAGAATGAAGTATTTCCTTCTTTCCCCTCAGATGTTCTTCTTCTTCTTCTACGCACGACATGGGCGTGAAAAAGTTGGTCTTGAAATATTGCATTTCTTGCCACTGGTCGTTGGCATATTGCTGCTGGAGTTTTTACTATTTTTACGAACGGCTGCATAGCGATGGAGTTTGCGAAGATACCAAGGCTTTTTGTCAGAGTAGATTTTTTAGAAGCAGAATTGATTTTCCTTTTTACTAGTTGAAAACAGTCTTTGCTTCGGTGATTATGAATGTAGGTGTCATAAGCACTTACAGAATTGTATCTAGCCTTCCTAATCCTTTCGGGTGAAGAATGGAGATCGATCTTCGGTCAGGAGTCATCATGAACACACCCTAAAGATTTAATTCTAACTTCCCATTGCGCCATTTTTCACTATGCATTGACTTGTGGTTTACCATTTACCAATGAAATCCATTCAATTCCACTTTCCGCCCAAGGTTTCGAATCCACAGTGAAATGATGTTGTTTGTTTGTTTGTTGTTTTTAAACGCCGAAGCGATCTATCTCCGCATCATTTTGGCGGGGTTTCCTATTACGGGCATTTGTACTTACTGTACCAGATACACAAAACTTCGGATTTCGTAACAACCCTTCTCCCAATTGGTACTCCGTCTTTGCCAATCCTTCCCAAGATATCCTCATGGACCAGTCAAATCATCAAACAGATGGATGTGGATTATTTTTAGTCCCCGGTATCGTGAAGATAGCGGGATGGGATGGATGTTCAAGATTCTGAAGTGACATCAAGAAATTTAGCCTGATGACCCCGCCATGCCATCTTTGGCTGAACACAACCACCAACTTCTCTTCTTCATAAGCAGCCCGCCTTTCCTCCCCATCAATTTACATTTCCGCTGGTCTCTGAAGCTGTAGCATCATCTCATCTATCGGTCCATCAATCCTTCAACCCTCATATCATCAAATTCAACGCACAATGTCTGCTCCATTCGAAGTTAAGTGGGGTATCCTCGCAACTGGTGGCATCGCAACAGGTAGGTAACGTCCCTTCCTCCTCAACAGATATCAGATATACCTACCTATCCATCCATTTCCCTCCTCCGTCACCTCCTCTCTCACTTCCTCTCTCACTTCCTTTCTCACTTCCTCCCTCTATCACCCTTTCTCTCAACAGCAAACTAACCTCCACCATCACCCCTCCAGTCTTTGCAAAAGACATCCTCACCAACCCCACCACCCGCTCAGTAACAGACATCAAACACACCCTCCACGCAGCCGCATCCTCCTCATCCTCCGCCCGCGCCGCTCAATTCCTCAAAGGTGTCAAAGCCCCCTCAACCGCCAAATCCTACGGTTCCTACCAAGCTCTCGTCGCCGACGCAGAAATCGACATCATCTACGTCGCGACCCCTCACTCCCACCACTTCCAAAACGTCATGCTCGCTCTCAACGCCGGCAAACACGTTCTCTGCGAAAAGGCATTCACCGTCAACGCCGCACAAGCGAAAATTCTCTATGAAACCGCAAAAGCAAAGGGATTGTTCCTCATGGAGGCAGTGTGGACGAGATATTTCCCTTTGAGTATTAAAGTTCGGGAATTGGTGAAGGAGGGTCTGATTGGAAAAGTGCATCGTGTCACGGCAGATCTATCGTTCGGTAATGCGAAGGAGGATGGCACGCTTGATTTCGACGATGCGCATCGAATGGTTAATCTTGATATTGCTGGGGGAGCGCTGTTGGATCTGGGGATTTACTCGTTGACTTGGGTGTATCAGATTCTCTATCATTGTCAGGACAAACCCGCTTCGGGGGAGAGAAGGAAAAACCAAAGGTTTTGGCCGCGATAAACAAGTATGATCGTACGGGCTGTGACGAGTTGACTTCTATCATTTTGCAATTCCCTGGCCAAAACACCCACGGCATTGCAACAACTGCTTTGCGAGTAGGTACCACCCCCGACGGTGAAGGTTCACCAGCCGCCGGCCCCGCTGCACGAATCCAAGGCACCAAAGGCGAGATCCAAATCATTGGCCCGCTTTATCGTCCATTGCACTATAGAGTTATCATGAAAGGCGGTGAGTTGGGCAAAGTAGAGGATGTGCATTGTCCTATTCCAACGGATGCAGAGAGGGATGGGTGGGGGCACGGGATGTTTTGGGAGGCCGATGAGGCGGCGAGATGTGTGAGGGATGGGAAGCTGGAGAGTGAGAGTATGCCGTGGGAGGAGAGTGTGGCTATTATGGAGTGTATGGATGAGGTTAGGAGACAAGGGGGATTGGTGTATCCTGAGGTGATTGAGAGTACGGTTTTTGAGGAAGGGGGGAGTTTGAATAGTGGTCGTTAAGATAGGAAGGAGAGAGAGTGAAATAAGGACAGAAAGAGAAGAAAATAGAACAAGATATATTTTCTGCTGCAACAATTCGAATTTTGTTATGTGATGGAAGCTCAAAGTGGTTATGGAATTTTTTTCCCTTTTTCGAGCGAGAGAAAAAAAGCTTCTAGTTCGTCTAGTTACATATGCTTCACTTCTAGTCCGTTTTGGTATAGAGTTAGTTAACATTTGTGCTTCGTGTGTTCGTGTCACTCTTCGGATTCACATAATCAGGCTCACACACTTATCAAGATTGTTAAGAGACCAAACGAGTTTTTATTATAGGGATACAACCTGTCAGTCCGTCTATCCATCTATCCATTCCATCCATCCAACCATTTAGCACCCACTAAACCTCTAGTATCGAAAAGAAAAAAAGAAACCATCCATCATCCCTAGTACGCCATAATTTTCATATATCCATTCCATTTCATTCCGTTTTGATGAGGGATGTGTTGAGGTTGAAGGAAAACCATGCATGCAAGAGAACAAGTTGTCTTAGTTGTCGGTCGATGTGTTTTGCTGCTCCTCAAACCTCATTGAAGATAGACAGACTAACTAGGAGAACTTTGTGATGTTCTTAAGAGAGAGAGAGAGAGAGGAGATGATAGAGGATGATTGACCCAGAGGGCAATCAATCTACATCCAATCGCATTCCAAAATGCCCTATTTATAGGGTTCCACATAATTAGCATTCGTGTATTTCCTTCCCACAAATAATTGAATAAACGCCCTCCTCCCCACCAAACAAGAACTCGAATGATCGAGCCTGAACAGAGGGGAAGTAATGATGTGAATCTTACATTATTATTCTTAATCCCTTGATCTAGTTAAAAGAGTTGATTAGCAAGTTTCTTCTTTCTTTACAGGGAGGAGAGGAAAAGTATAGTAACTTACTGAGATCAATTTCAGTCCAGTGGTAGTTCTTTCGATCACTCTTCAAACAGAGGCAGCCGAGTCCGCCCGGGGATCGACTTTGCGGCAGTTCTTGCAGGAGCCGCCTGCGCCGCCGTTTTGTTGGAACTGTGTGGGAGGAGAGGGGGTGTCAGTGATGTTTTTCGTATGTGGGGTATGAGGTATGTGGTATGAGGAGAGGAAAGGGGAGAGGGGGGTGGTGAGAGGGAGGAAATGCCAAAAAACTGGAAAATGTGTAGGATGGAAGGAATGAAGGAATGCTCGGTGTGTTTGTGAATATATAAAAATAAAAAAAATAAAAAGTAGGACGCAGCAAAAGTCAGAGCGAGAATAACGAACGAATGCGTGTTTGGTTTGAGACGTGAAATGAGGGAGGGTTGTGATGATAATCGGATAAGTTTTGGTGATGGCTGTGAAGGGATTTGGAGGAAGAGAAGTGAAGATGGAATTGTTTGAAAATGAAAGTGAGTACAAATACAGAATTGAGCAGAGGGGAGGTTGAAGCAAAGCAGATTGAAAGCGAAATCCAGAATAACAACGCAACATGGACGAAAGGATAACCCACTCGAAGATTTCCATTCCAATTGACCAGACAATAACCCAAATTCAGAGCAGCAGGTTTCCATTTTGTATCCTGATGATCTTGATTGGGCCATCGGGTCTCACACTCAGCAAAGAGTCTGGGTCCAAGAACTCCAATTCTTCTGCATGTGTTGACGAATCCACCAGCTTCGATTCCGTGAGAGATCAAAGCTAGCATGCAGGCAAATGCCAGATTGATGATGGTGAAGGGATGCATGTTGTTTTTGACGAGTCGATGCGGTGGTTGGTGAGAGGGGTAGATGTGTAGAGATGTCGGTGGAATTTTCAGGAAGAAAAATTGGAAGAGGTGATAAATGAAGAAGGAAGCAGGAAGGGGAAGAAATTGAACACTTGGGAAACTATTTAAGTGAAATTTCCAAATGAATTGTTCAAGTGAAGTTTGCAAGTGAATACAAGTGCCAAGAAAGTAAATAAGGAGACGAAAATAGCATGAACAAAATGTAGAGAAAGAGAAAGAAAGATGAAAGGAAAGGATACTCACGACAAGATGCCCCCCACTATTCGCCAAACAGCGGCTCATGTCAATCGTAGAAGGAACGTAGAAACTTCCTCCTGATGGTAGGACAAAAAGGCAACTGGCAGTAAGCCTAAAGCTATCAGCCAGGATATCGCCATCCCTGCAAGATGAGAGATAGCTGCCAGCTTTAGCTCCCTGGAAGGCAAAGGTGAGGAGGCAGGCGGTTGCCAGAGTGATGGTGGAGAGGAATTGCATATTGAATTTGTATTGGTTTGTTTTGTTTTGAAATATGGGTGTAGATTGAGTTGTCGGGGTATTGTTTATTTGGTTGGAAAAGAGAAGTTGGAAGAGGGATTGAGAGATGCTTTAAGTAGCCAATTCCTCGTTCCATTTTACGGCAATGAATCATAATTTAGCAAGTAAAGTCAAGGAGTTAAAAGTAATAGTGAAAGAAGAGATGGTAGAGAATAGGTTCCTTGTAAGTGTTATTCATTCGAAACTGTATAATCATACCAGAAGGGCTTGGCGCGATGAAATTGTAAAGAGAGAAAACAAAGAGAAGGGAAGCTTTACTTTGGACTACCCATTTAACCACTAAGAGAGACTGAACTTAACCTTTCTTTAACACCAGCAGTGATTGAAAGATGGACAAGACGATCATGATCATAATGAAGTCAGTCTCAATGATGTTGGGAAACCCAAGTATAGAAAATTTCGATTGTCATTACTGTGCTAGAAGTATACCTTTGCCCAACTTTCAATTGCCAGATAATAACCACCATGCATACGGCCCAGAATGACTTTTCTTATTTACCCCCAAGTTCCCCGCAATCTGTCTCAACGAAATCGGAAACCTTCCCCAGAAAGTATTCGAAAGAATCAGAGGACGTACTCGTGATCCATGTGTTTGGGTTGATTTTCGTCCTGCGCAGAGAAAAGTATCAGTAAAATGGTAGTTGTGGAGTAGAATGGAGTGTAACTTGGAAGTCGAATCGCAATGGACGTAGGCTGTTCATGAAACGGAAAGAGATCAAGATGCTTACCTTCAGAAAACACCTACGCAGAACCAAATCATTGAATACCTTCCCAATCACACATCAATTGACCTGCAGTTTAATTAGCATGAATGAGCCCCGGAGAGATGTAGATTTGCGTACCGTCAATGTTCTTGATGTGGTCATCTGGCACGAGTTAGTACTGACTGCTGAGAGCGACAGTTAGAATTCGGTTTGAGAATGGAACACCTACTGAGAATAGCCCGTGCCCAATTAACACCACCAGAGCCATCCTTGCAACTGCAACTGAGGCGCTGACTCAAGACACACCCGCCGCAGGAGAGTTGAAAGTTACCGCTAGTCTCATGTCAGCACATTATACTAACAGTATCAGTATCATCGATCCTTACTTCATTCGATATACGAGGTTTCCGAACGCATTTGCAAAGCACTTGTTGGGGTTGATTTGGGTCCAGACACGTTGTTGATCACGCGTAGTGCAGATTGCACGAATGATCATGTCGCCTTGGGTAATACTTTAGAGGGTTAGCTAATATTACGATCCTGGCGTTTCTATCTCTCTTGGAGAATCTGGAGGAATCGAGATGATACTTACTCCGTACCAGACTTGATAATTTCATAGTCGAGTCGCTGGCTATCGCAGCTGATGAGGTAATTACCAGCGGAGACCATGGAGGTGAAGCAGCCCAAGCAGGCGAGGAAGAGAAGAATGAGATTCATCTTGTTGATGATTAGAGTGTTTTGCGATCTTTGTATTGATTGAAAAGGGGTTGTTCAGTCAAGAGGTTGAGAGTGTCGGTGGGGTGAAGAAGGCTTGTCGTCGTGGGTGGTTGAAGACTGAAAGTGTCGGTAGGTGGGGAAAGCAGCTCGAGGAAGAAGGTCAAAAGAGGCAGATGATAATTTTTTGTTGCCTCAGGTAACAGCCCGAACATTAGATGAGGTTGATTCCTGTGTTAATTTACTTTAAAAGCCGAATCGGGAAATGACTAGCTGAAGTGAAATGCCTTTTCTTTCCCAGAAACAAACGGGAACACAATGAGAACAAGTTAAATAGGTAACTCTGCCTCACATAAGGACCTCATGTCCTTTATAGCCATCAGAAATTACTGATTTCTTGAACCCATAGAAAATCACGTATTAAAACAGTTTAGAATGAGAGTAATTTAGATCGAAAACAAGTTGTCGTCTAAGATATTCAAGGTAGGCATGTCCCTCCGATTGACGGTGACTACGAACCCCACAGTCTTCAGAAAAACCATGCTATTTATCACCAATGTACAAGTTATCTTCCACCAAGGCTCATGAATGCTGAAAAAGAAGTATGGTTTCCATCATCTGCGCGTCTTGTCTTCGCAATTGCCAGTGTTATGAGCCCCATCCATCTCTGTTGAATCCTCCCAATCATTCCTCCCAGTCGCACATGAGTCGGCCATTCTTGTTCTTGAGCTATAATTCAAGTAGTTAGTGTGGTTCTATTGGGAAATTTGCATGCGTGATTCAACATGTCAGGCTTCAGGGACCATAAGCCATATTCTTTGTGCCAGATTTCGAGGGGCCATCGTGAAGTTTGAAAACTTACTCCATCATCTGTTATGGCTTGTTAGTTGACTCGGTACAGCAGATATTGTTTGAATTGAAAGCTTGCCCAAGATGATGTAATGTCTTCGCCAGGTCTTTCGATCTCTACCCAGGCAATCGCAAGTGAGATCGACTCCCCATGTACCATAATAGCAGTTTCGGCAGCTATTACCAGCTCGGAATCCTCCCCTTATTCTCTGTCAGTGTTGTGTAGATTCGAAATATGGTTTGACAGAAGCTCACATGAACCGGTACACCATGTAGCCTATGCATTGAGCAATCAGTAGATGTGTGAAGGTAGCAGAAGTTTGGGAAGGGAGGACTGACCATCATCGTTTGCAATGCATTTGTTCAGGTCAATGTATGTGTCCACGATACCATATTGACCAGTGAAGTCCTTTAACAGTTAGCTTTACTGGGCAACTCCCTTCTCCTTCGACGAATTCCAGGAAGCTTTTGGAGAAGCCAAGTATGGAAGAGTCAACCTAGAGAGATTATGTCACGTACCTTGCAGCTGGCTCTGAGTGCGAGGTTATTGTTGACTTGGCCGGTAATGCCGATATTTGCACAGGAGTGGCTGAAACCACCGGCCTCGACGACTTCAACAAGGAAAGCCAGCATGGCGGTGAGGAGAAAGAAGATGAGAGTCTTCATTTCGGCAGTGGCGAGTATAATTTTGTAGTGTTTGGAGAAAAATTGTAAACTACTGCAAGGATTCGTGATTGCTGTCACTAACTTTTATTCGTTGGGGGGAGATCGTCTGTTGCTTTGATGGGAGGAAACGTGAAGAGTTCCAGGTTTATTCTGATGTCAGGTTCTCCGCTCTGCCGAAAGGTACAACTCAGTTCGCAGGGTGAACTGTAAAAAGCCCACCAAATAATTGAGTTCGTTTTGATCTGTTGCAAAGCATTTCAGAAAAAGATAGGAACTTGCGAGGAGAAAGGGTATTGATTTTTAGAAAACTACGTACGCCTCAGGAAATTCCCTATCTAGGCAATAACTCTGAAGCCTCAAATTCGAAGAAGAACACATGCCAATATTCCCGATTAATAACAAACACATGTCATAAGTTCACAATATTTCCATGCGTGTAAAGCAATTCATGGTTCAATAATGTCAATCAGGAGAGTGCTAGGGCACAAGGCAATCTATAAATTGATTGGAGTCACAGAAACGGACAATGGTTTAAAAAGAAGATCAACGATTCAATCTGCTGCTATGTCGCAAGAGTGCAACGGCCACCCTCAATCAGCAACCAAATGCAACTCTCAGTATCCCAACCATACTGAAGGTAAAAGGTATAAGCCCACCGTGTAACAGAAACATGCACGACCCACGAAAAGAGTTCGCATCGCGAAAAGGTGTCAAGGTTGTGAGCCCATGCGTCGGAACTAGTTGAAAAAAAAGGTTAGCAGGAAACATGATGATTTTGCCGAAGGTTTCATAAGAAAGAACTTACCAAGCAACGAATACTACCATCAATATTGGTAAGGCGGTCCTCTATAAGTTTTATGGTCTAATACAAAAGCCAAATATTGCAGGATCTGGGATTGGAGAACGCATACCAAGATTGATGCGAGATCAACGATAATCGTATCTCTTGGTCATGTAGAGACACTCCATAACACCGCCAGTCAGGAAGTATTGAGTGCATCTACTGGCGAAGTTTTCTTGTGGTTGCCAGCCCATATATCCGTCACTGGAGAAGAACAATATTAGCATTTTGCAAGGAGGCAAGCTGTAATCGTGGAAGGTATGTGTTCGAGAATCCTACTTGTTCTGCATAAAATTAGCTACAATCCCAAGAAAAAAGTATTCTTCGCTCCAAGAAAAGAAAGTTCTAAATACTGAACCGTACTTGAGCGGGAAGGGGAAGCACTCTTACCATAATGCATGAGTTGAGACCGACACTGGTGTATGCATGATAACCCTTGAGATTTCTGCAAGTGCAACCAACTTGCTCGTAATCACCCCAAACAGAGCAACCAGAGCAGCTGCTGAGAAATCCACCGATTGCCTGAGCTTGCCCTGCAAGGAAGCCGATCAAGGAGACCAGGAGGGGAACGAAGGAGAACTTGTTCATCTTTGCGGTTTTGTGGATGGTTGCAAACTTACAATAGTAGATTGGAGAGTTCGTAATATCGGTCGTTACTTGTTTGTTAAGGGAAGAAACTCGTGTCTTTTCGTCGAGTCGATGAGGGCGAGTGAAGGAGAAAAATAATGGAGGTATAGATCAGTAAAGTTGGAGTTGGAGTTGGCCAAGTCTTGCAGGCATTCCAGAAGACTCTTGCTATTCACCTATAATATTTCTAAGCAGGAACTCACTCTGCTTCTTCAAATTAAACTCTTGTATGTCACCAGATGTCGAAGCAAAGAAATTGACGTAGCAATTTAATGTTAATGATGCTTTTCTTTTATTTGCCCCCTTCCAGATCAGACTTAGTTGCCCAGCAGTCTTATCTTGGCGTTCTCGCTTATTCGACCTGTAATTTGATATCTACCTGAATGTTACTTATATTTCATCACGGCATTCTCAGTGTGATGGGAAAGGATAGTTTCTGGCAACTCAAAATTAGGGCTGTTTTTAAGAGACACTCTGGAATCGGTAACTTCTAGGGCACCTCAAGATATGAAGGAAAGCCATATCAAAAATGCGGGGGTGGGGTACAATTTGCTTAACAAATAAAGCATTTCAGCGCAGAATTAAACAAGCAAAGGAAACAAATTAGAGGTTTAAATTGATTGCGATTAGTTTCCTTGGGCGTGACTCGGCACTGAAAGGTCACAAAGTTGATCGAGGCAAGGAGTGGAATTGAGCGATTGGATGCACCTCAGATGTATTCCCAGATTATGAACGGCGACCAGAACATGATGACCGCATTTTAGAACCCGAAGCAAGGTCCTTTCTCAGCCATCAATATCATCAAATCTACGAACAAAAGCATAGAATAAAGTATGTATCCGTCCGAAGTTCTGCTGCAAGTTTTTGTCCCCATGCCACAATTGACATTGCCACACCCTCCAGTACAACCCACCTTCCAGCATCTCGACCAGCACCTGCATTATTCGTACCCTGCAAATGGTTAGTTTCTATCTTCGGGTTATTTTGGTGAAGTTTTCTCGTGAAAGGACATACAGCACTTAATGATTCCTCTCTCATTCTTGATTCGTTCATCTACGAAGTAAATGTTAGTACCCATACCATGAACAAAACAAGCTAAGCTGGAGACTTACTAAGGATGATGCTAGCATAGCGAATCTTTCCCTCCAAATTGAGACAGCTAGCCCTAAGTTCCCTACCACCAGAGTACACATGGAAATCACGGCAAGATCCACTGACACCACCACTGTTTCGCATCATTTATCAGTACTAACCCACCAATCTCTACGCAGGAATACTCGAGAACCATCAACCACTTACTTGGGAGACCAGCCAAAATTTCCGTTATAGTTTCCGATGCTGTTTTGTAGAAGCGGGGTTAGTGAATGATTCAATTCCAAAATTTGGGTGATGGTTTTGAGAGATTGTTTGGTAGGGAGGTAGGTACCACTTGTTCAGATCGAGAAATGTAAGCGATGGAACGCCATTGAGACCAGTGCATTGTGCACGAAGACGAGCGCTGTACTGAGACACCGAGATGTAAGAGCAGCTGTGGAGGTAGTTTTGTGCCTTGGAGGGGGAGGTGAGTCCCATGAGGGCGACGGCGAGGAGGGTGATGACGTTGGAGAACTGCATCTTGCAGGTCTGGTTCGGGTTGAGATTGAGGATGGTAGGTTTGATTCGGAGAGGTTGCTTGAAGCGGTTGATTGAGGTTTTGGGAATTTGAGGTGGCGTTTGTCGTGATTTTGAGAGGATGCCTTGTCGGGAAATGGTGAGGCGGGATGATGAAGTTGACTGTTATGAGCCCTGAGATCCCGACATCGACAACCACAGCACCTCTGTATTCACTTTCATGTTCACCCAATCTGTTTTGCATCTTAAAGAAAATACAGCAAATAAAATCGTAGATTGTGTATTGACCATCCGTGATATTTATCTGGTGCCGCAGTAGTTAAGTCTGGTTGCTTTCAGGCGACTGTGCTGCGTTCAAAAAGGCTCTTCGACGGACGCGGCCCTGATAATGGTAAGGGTCTGCACAATTAGCTTACTCTGAATCTTCAAGTACTAAAATAATTATCACTTTCTAGTTCAAACACTTCAGCACACTGTTCAAAGCATATCCGAGTCACGTTGTGCACACTCAATCACGTAACAAGTGCCCTAGCCAATGCTTTACCAAACCACGCAATTTCTTTACCATTGAGAGAACCTGATCACTTTTCACCCCTTCAACTCTCCAGGTAGTGTCTAAGGCAAGCCCAAATATATCCTCCAACGCCTCATGTTCCGCATGTGTAATCTCCAATCTCTACCGCATTTACTGAACAGACAACCTCCAACCTCTAGTTTCCATATGGCATGAACCAGCACTTCAGATGGCCACTAGACGCAACTTGTAGGTTAGCCAGAGTTGGTCATGTATTGGTGAAGCTTGGAGGTAATCTGCTTCAGAATAACTTACTCGTCATTTCGAATCTACAATGAAAGAAAGATCAATATCATTAGCATGTCCGAATACCGTGAAGGGAGAAAAAAGTGGATTGCGTTCTTCCACATACCCGATCATCTGTAAATACACACAAGCATTAGCATAATCAGCCACCAAAGGTTGGGGTATGATCAAAGAATAATTCAAAGACTTACTGATAGCAATCTCGCTCCAAATCTCAGTCTGGTCTCGCTTCTTGCATTTGGCTGACATGATTCCATCGGTTCCGCCAATTGGATGGTACGCAACTGCCGAGCAAGAATGTCCAAGGTGGCCACTTTCTTGTCAGCACACTTTGTTCCCATTTGTTTATTGTTAGAGCTTCTTACTATGGATTCCATGCAATTTCTGGTTGGGTTGGGTGTCAGTGGCTTGTCACTTCAGGCATATACAGAAGGGGGAAACTTACGACCATCTGTATTTTGAGAGCTGGTATTAGTATGTTATAATATCAAGACTTCTGATGAAGAATAAAGAACACCTACCTCCATCTGTGGTTGTTATGTTAGCTGCTTGAGTTTTCAATAAATCAATTAGAGGGTGACGTACTTCCGATGCAGTCATTGAGGTCAATCCCGGTCTCTCTCCAAACACGATCACGAGTTCTGCAGGTTGAGCGCAACCAAATTGGCTTCCAGGACTCGTTGCCTTTAACGATGTGCTGAAGAATTAAACAGGTGAGCTTTTGTGAACAGAAGGAGGCAAGTTTTGTCCTTTGCAGCTTACAGTGTTGAGACAGGTAGCTAAGAATCCACCTTCACGTTGAGCGGAGCAGAGCGAAGCAAAGCCCAACAGAATAAAAGCTGTAAGTAAGTGGAAGAGGTTGTATGCCGCCATTGTATGAGTTGTGCGTGGTGGTCGAATGTCAGTGGTTGTTTTGTCGTTAGTTGTGTTGTTGTTTTGAGGAATGTGAGTGAGTCTCTGAGAAAGTCGAAGAAGGCAGCTTTTATAAGGGTTTAGTTCTAAAAAGAAACTGACTGACTTTCACTTTTTTCGGAGTTCTGACTTTGCGCAAGCTAATTATAGTGAATTGGGTGATGGAAAAGCGAGGCGGCTGTTAATATTCAGTCTTTCCCGAAAAGAAGAGTACCACCCGTCACCTTCGCGACTCAAATTCACGTCAAAAGAATCCCAACAAATATAAGTAAGTTTGAAAAGGGCATATGTTGCAATTACGAATTTAAATATGAAAAAGAAGACTCAATTTTCAAAATTCACATGAATACAGGAATTGTCTTCATCATACGCCATAGCTTTCCAGATCATGCCGGAACAATTGATGATGAAAGCTTTGGATGAGAGAGAACCTGCACATAATTTATCATAACGTGCCAAATTTATCCCAGAGCATTCCGAAGGTAGTTATCTATCCACTGTAGACCAGCTTTGCATTGTCGTTGATGATGCGCGCATCTATTTGTTGAATAAAAATTAGCTCGTGGTCTTCTGACTGCGAAAGCCGGCCACATGCACCGGGCACTTACGAGCATCAATCTCGGTGTAATGTGGTCGGCCACCAAAGTTCAGACAATCACATCCCAAGACTCTACCGCTATTGAGAGTTCCTATCGCGCACGAAATTAGTTTCTTCCTACATTAAAAGTTAAGACGTGTAGAAGTCAACTTACGGCAGTTTCTGCAGCTGTTGATGTACCATCCATTGCGAACCCAGACCAAGTGACCATCATAATTTCGAATGTAGAGATTCAAGTTGAGGATAATATCAATTCTGGAATAATCCTCATGGCCTGAGCAGCGAGCGCTGATATTGCCCTGGGGGTCGTTGCGGACGTTGAAGCAGGTGTCGGTGAAGCCACCCCCGGCATGGGAGAGGGAGGCGAAATCCAGAAAGATGGCTGTCAGGGCGAGGATGAAGGTGTGAAGTTTCATTGCTTTGGATTCGGATTTTGTGTGTTTGGATGTGTTGTGGGAATTGGAAGTGTTCGGGGGACGTTGAGGAGTTTGGTGCCTGCGATGTAAGAAAGCAGAGAGTCGTGGAGAGCAAAGAAATTTTTTGTATGAGAGGAAGCGATATTCCACCAAGCCATAGCGTTATTTTGGGGCTTAGACAATTGTTGATATTTGGAATGATGATTTGAGATAAAGGTTCTTGCGAAGGAGGTATGGTAGGTGGGTGGGGTCTTGGGAAAACCGGGCCCTTATCAGATGAAGGGAAGTTGCAAGACATGAACCCAATCGAATTATAGATACAGCTGCTAATCGGGACCAAACTAACGTTGAAAAGGGTATTTTACAAATTTCCTAACATTCGCAAGTGTCAATGTCCGCTACAGACTTCATCGTGTATCGCTAACCCATGAACGCACTCATCCACATGTATATTAACCCTTCCCAATGGCTTAATTCGAAGCACCCCTATTCTCACCACCTTCTGGCGTCGTCTCGGCCGGTTTGCCATGATAATATGGAGGACTAGGATCCAAAGCAGCCAAGTGATACCCAGGCGCCGGTTTATTTGCCTCTCGTTGCTCCTTCAACGCCTTCTTTATTACAATCTTATTCTTGATTAGCAAACAGGCAAAAGCGAGCAGTGCAAGTCCCGCAATGCCTGCTCCCAGTCCAATACCTATTTTTGCGCCTTTCGAAAGGGTCTTTTTTGGTTTATTAGGAGAGTAACAAGTAAATCCCCAATACTTCTCTCGGGAGAGGTCAGGCTCCTTAGTCTGGTAATTTCTGCAAGCAGTGGATCGCAATCCAGGTAATCAGAAGGTTGGATAGCGATTTTGGAGGTGTTTTGGATTGAAGAGAAGTTGACGCTTCAAAGACGTTAGCTCGAGTGCTTTCCGAAAACGTAATTAGTTGCCCGGTTTGTGAAGGCTTACGATTTGAGATGTCCCGTTAGGGAAATGGACTTCACTTCACGCAGAGGATGTAAATTGACCGCCAGCGGCGACTGGGGAAGACCAGCGTAAATGGTGTACGAGTCGTCGATGCTCATGAGCGCGGGGAGAGACATACTGCACTTTTTGTCAGCACTCAATCGGTTGGGAACCTTGTAGAGGGATCTCACCTCCCAATTGCGCCCGATACTCTGAGATTTCCCAATTCAACCAATGCCGGGAAGCTAATGTTCAATGGTTTTTCTCCCCAATTCTGTATTTGAGCTCCAACCAAATAAATGTACGACGAATCTGCGTAGGGGGGATAATTTGCAATGGCAAGGTTTGGTGTGTAGAGACAACACTGAAGTCAGCTTGATGTCCAACCAGGAGGAAGTTTAGATAGGTACCTTGATATGTTTCCAAATACAGACAAGTATGTTGTATTCGTAAGTGATGGCAGGCTGATGTCTATTGGTAGGGAAGCATAATCGGACCTGAACGTCGTCCCCCACATCATGGTAGTTGTATTGATGCTGCCAACAAGTAGGTTACTTGTCACATTGACAAGTTGATCAAGATTTAGGCTAAAGTTTGTTAAATCTGTCAAGCTCCTTATCACAATGATACATACGTAAGTATGTAGGTAGATATTTTTTCTTACTTCGCATATCCACTGTAAATGGAAAGAGAGCCGGCTTCCTTCAGACTTGCAAAGTTCAGCGACAGGGCCGGGTTAGAATAAACAGTCAATTGATTCGCAGACTCTAGCTTGGGCATCGATATGAGCTTCAGGCCGGGAACTCCCTGCAACTTCAATTTCTCAAGCCACGATAGATTATCGGCCTGAACTGAAGTGAGTTGAGCGGCAGGAGGAACGATAGAGAGCATCTGGCCGTAATTTTCAAGCGATCCCGTCAGATTCGTAAGATTATTCATAATGAAAGGTCCGGTATAGCTTTTTGAGATGAAGATAGGACCAATGATCGTGGTACAGTTTCCAAGGGCAGCGTCAAAGTCCTCTTGTGTTTCCACGAGGAAGCCTAGCGACCACCAATTGTTGGTGTAATGTCTTGTAAAACAGATACCGCCATCGTAAAGGATCGTATCCTCTTTTTTAGTATCATTTTGTGCTTCAAAAAATTAGCTTGAGGACGGGAGGGAAAGAATGGGTGGTGGGCGTTCCAACCTGGTAGGGTAAAACCAGCCGCCTCGACAAATGTCGCAGCTGCAAGTAAGCTTGAGAAGACAACGCTGCCTCGCAAAGCACTTTGAAGGCGCATCAGATCTCACACGGGAAGGAGACACTTCTGAATAATGAATCACTGTGCAGATGAATGAACGGAGAGAGGAGATGTCCTGAGCACAACAAGATCAGCTAACCTGCTCTATTTTAATCGAGGTCGACATGCCGTGGTGCCGCATTGCGCCGCAATCAGGGGTTGTATGCAATCATAAAATGTCCTGAAGAGGAAACAACTCCGAGAAGATAGCACCGTTTATTCCTCTTTAATTCTCCACGACATTCTCTTGGTTCTAATCTGTTAGAACACCCGTGCGAGCCTGATTACGCTGATAGGAAGGTAGGTATTCATACCAAGCGAATAATGCTCTCGACGCTCGACACCATGTACCCCGGTGGGAGTTAGACCAATCCTCCTGTTGAGTATGGTAATCATAGTGTACTGCCGTTATATTAATCATCTGTAAAAATAAAAGTACCTCGGCACTTTAGATGAGTTAGATCTCTCAACAACATAAGTTCAAAAGAGCCATCTCCAAAGCTCTAGCGCGAGGACAATCATCAGAGATGTACGTCACGTGACTGATAAAACCTCTCAATGTTCAACGAGCAATACGACGACCAGATTCGTGGATTTTGGCCTTGATCAGCAAGTATTTTCCTCGCATCTAGTAGAAGCACTCTTCTATAATTTGTGCAACACATCGTATCTTACGTACGGATGTAGATGACTTTTGCTGTTAATAAGTTAGCAAGGGCATTTCACAGGACCGAAAGGGCGGCTTGGCGTTATAACTGCTGATCCTGCGGCTCTACTTTTGTTAGCAACATCACGAACACCACGAAAAAAGAGAAACCGGCCCTCGACAAAATAAGTGGAGAGTCTCTATGGGATGAGGTCTTCTTCTACACAAACCAAACCCTGTCCTTTGTGTGCACCACGCCTCAGGACACGTACGGTACGGCCCTCGCTATCCAGGTCGATATCCAGGCTGCAGCCTAGATCAAACGATGCAAACGCCTTCTCATAACAAAATTCAAAATAGCAACGAACAACACTCAACTTCTACCCAGGCTACTCTGGTAAGAGTCCCAACACAAAGTTGGACATGGCACCAAACGCATCTGATCCAAAGGATCTCAAACTCGTCCTCAACCCCGCACGTCGAAAGGCTCTCATGGCCTTACTTGGCGGCATAGTTTCTCAGATGCGGAAGAAAATCGAAACATCCTTTGATGCCTCAACAGATGAGCAAATCGCACCACTTTTCCACAACTCTGAAGCCGCCGGAGCTCGCAATGACCCGGAACGAGAGCGGATGAGGCGATTGGATGCTCGAATCGAGAGAAATCTCACAAGCCCTAAGATGCTAGTTCTGAGGGAAGAAACTTTAGCCTACTTTGATAAGTGGTCAAGACAAGTCAGAAACTTGATGAAGGCAACCTGCGAAGGCCCGGAAGATCCTCGATCGGAACAGCGGCGACAAGAATTCAACGCTGCCAGAAACCCCCTCCACCAGCCTACGCTGTTGCATCTTCCAATCCAAAGGATACAGAGGCAATCGCAAAAGCCGAAGCTGATGAGGTTCTGGAAGCCAAGGAAATTTCCATGATGCATGAGATGTACTCTCCAGTACAGACGCGGCTCACGACGATATCGAAGCAGGATCGAATCTGTGTCATCAGCTGCATGGTCCTAGCACTATTGAGCTTGGGACATTATTCTGCTCATTCCAGAGTATTGCTTTGTTATCTTACCAGCAGTCTAGATGTGCCTTTGAGTATCTTGACAACAGAGGAAACCGAAATCGCGCAATTTTTGATGCTGGCATCGAAAACTCTCTCGGCGGATGAAGAGACGAAGAAACGCCAAGCCGACAACGCAACGTCAAGAAAATGGAAAGTTGGCCTTGCTTCGGTGGGAGGAGCGTTAGTGATTGGGATTACTGGCGGGATTGCTGCACCTCTGTAAGCATTACCTGCCATTACAACACTCAATTATACCACCCAGACACAGGTGTTTCTGGTGTGGTGCACACCCAGAAGATCTTCTAAAAAAAAGTGCCGCTTCATACACATCTTCTTTCTATTTTGATATCGAGGAATAGACTGACCTTTTTGCAGCGTTGCGGGAGCTATCGGTGGGATCATGGGAGGGGTAGGCCTGGGGGGTGTGGCTTCATTCTTGGGGATTTTTGCTATGAATGGTGCCTTGATGGGAACTTTGTTTGGAGCATTTGGTGCAACGTTCTCCGGCGAAATGATGGACAACTACGCAAAAGAAGTATCAGACTTCAAGTTTCTTCCGGTGACAACGGATCAAACTTCCACACAAGAAGCAGCAGCAGCACCAGAAGCAGCGGTAGCAGCAGAAGCCAGAAGACTCCGTGTCACAGTTGGGATCAACGGCTGGCTGAATAACGAAGAAGACGTGGTAAAACCATGGAGAGTCATGGGTCAAGAAAGTGAAGTTTTCGCTCTTAGGTACGAGATGGAGGCTCTCATAAAGCTGGGCACATCTTTGGAAAGCATGGTTTCATCATATGCTTGGTCTTACGTCAAGCTCGAAATCCTCAAACGAACTGTCCTGGCAACCCTTTGGTCGGCACTCTGGCCTGTCTATCTTCTCAAAATGGCGACTTTCATCGATAGTCCATTTGCAGTTGCCCGAAATAGATCCGAAAAAGCTGGAGAAGTCCTTGCAGATGCTCTGATCAATAAAGCGCAAGGTGAACGCCCTGTAACTCTTATCGGATACTCTCTTGGATCTCGGGTCATCTACTCATGTCTAAGATCATTGGCAGAAAGGAAGGCATTTGGGCTGGTGGAGAATGTTATATTGATTGGATCTCCCATTCCATCCAGTCAATCGAACTGGAGAGCCATGCGATCTGTAGTCTCTGGGAAACTGATGAACGTCTTTTCCGAGAACGATTACATCCTAGCATTCATGTACAGAGCTACCAGTATTCAACTCGGTGTCGCAGGTTTACAAAAGGTCAAGGACGTCGAAGGGGTGGATAATCTAGACTTGAGCAAGGAAGTCAGCGGTCACTTACGATATCCAGAGTTGATTGGGAAGATTCTCAAGAAATGTGGGGTTGAGGGCGTGAATGTTGAGGATGGAGATATTGAGAAGGATGTGCCAGAGTCGCAGCTGGATTTGATTAACTTCGACATCGATGATCAGTTGGACGCCAAGAAATTGAGTGACAATGAAATGCTGGAGTTATTTGGCAGCGAACCTAATCTTGGTGGGCCATCAAACTCACAAGACAGGGGGAAAGGCAAAGAACAGACTCCACCGCTTCTATCAAGGCCAATGGACGATCCGCTTGTGTCGGATGGGCACCAATATCAGCAGCCTCGCTCGATGCAAAACACAACAAGTCCAATTTTTGACGACTTAAAAGCCATTGGAAAAGGGAAAGACTATATGCAACAACTTCCTTTAAGGACTGCTGAGCGACAAGTTGAGCCAAATGAGCAACACAATCTGCCCCCTCGATATACAGAAACCACAACGAGCCGCATTCCGATCACTGAATCTCAAGACCGAAGATATGATAGCGATAGCGACGAAGGCGGTATTCAAATGATCGACAATGATTCGGATGGAGAGCTGCAGATGCTATCTGGTGATCCGATCCCTGATGACGATCCACATTTTGGTGCCAGCCAGCTAAACGCTCACAATATTCCTCACCGGACTAGATAGGTTTATCTCTTTTTCGAAATACAAAATAGGGAGGATGGAATTTACGGCTATGCGGATGTACTAAAGACTCAGATCACATCTTGTTACGGCACAAGTTGACATTTCTCTACATTGTTCGACCAATTGCTTGGCGGGTTCAACTCCCGGGGAGTAAAGGTTTTTTTTATACTCGTAGGCAAAGTTTCTAGTGAGCGGCCACGTAACCAATACGAAGAAAATCGTCGTCAACCTCAACTACATTTTTGTGTTCGTTATTCTTCAAATGCCAGTGAGTCTCGTATTCCATCTCGGAAGACGGGATATTATTCTCCAATATATGGCTATTTCCATCATCTTCTCTCCAGCAAAACATCGAAAAGCTCTAAAAAGTTATGTAAGAATGACCCGACGACCACTTCAGAGGCAAAAGTATTTTAAGCTTCAAGCCTCTCCTCGCAAATTATTGGCCAGCCTTGGTTTATCACGGGACTTCCGGTGGCTTGCAGAGGACCACCACCTCTTCCTTTCAACACATGATTTTTTCATACCAGCGTGGCCATACTTCCTGTATGGTGGATCAGCTCGATCTTTCTTGTTCTATTTTGAGATCGTGTTGGGCTCTTTGTTCCTGCCAAGGCATTGTCAACTTCATCCCTCCAGATGTTTTTTCAACTTGCTCGCTGTGGTTTTTGGAGTGTGTAGATGGAATGTAATCCTTCGGATGGCGGACGGAGTCACAACTGCTCAATGGCGTTTTCACCTTTTCAGTGTGCACGATGTTCTTTTGGATCAATTCTTTGATGATACAATTCGTGCTCTGATTTCGAATCGTTGCAAATGACTCCGAACGTATCTCTTGTATGACCGTTTGATATTTACAGTTCGTCTAAATTCTTACTATATCAGCCGTTCAACCCAGTACTGATATCTATTGGATATCGTCAATTCCAGTTATAGGTTGCAAGATAGCCTTTCTTCCATTCTAAAGAGTCCTTTGTCCGAATCCCTCAGCCGCGTACCCGCACACGCACACCGAAGGAATCAACACTCCCACCACAACATCGCTCAGCCTCTACGCAACGGAAATCTCCAGCCACTCAGGCAACGAGATGTCTCTCTTTCATTCCAAAAAGCCCCATTTGAAGTCAAGTCCTGATGTCGAGCCTACCGAAATATCTCTAATCCTGTTGTCCATAAAGTGCTGAGCCAGTCGTCAGCTTTTGTTCAGATATTTCTTCACGTATATTTACCTTACCTGCCTCTTCCAAGTTGTCGGGACATTTTGTTTTGACAAGCTTTTCTTAGACACATTCGTTTAACAAAAAACTTTGCCAAGTCGATCATATAGAAATGCATCTCACAACTCCCCTCGCCCTTCTGGTTGTAGCCAGCACCACAGTTGCGGCATCATCATCCTCACATACCAGCGGCCTCACCTCTTTCAATCCATCTTCCCACGGCCTTTTGGTCAAACGAAAAGAAGGGTATCAGCCAACTCAACACGCATGTAGTCCTGGTACAACATGTTCTGCTTCCTGTGGGAAAGACTATCAGCAGTGTGAATCGTCTGATAGTTTATTACATTGTTACGACCCTACGGTTCTGAAGCAGACTTGTTGTCGAGATGGGACGGGGAGTGAGTAGTCTTCTTTCTTTTTCATCTTACAGTGTCGAATTGTATACTGTATCTTGTATCAACTTTGGGGGGTCTTGACTAACATTATATGTTGCAGATGCGTGCAGAGAAAATTATTATTGCACCAGTGATTCCAATCTAAAAACATGGTGTTGTCCCGATGTAAGTTCCATCCATCCATTCATCAATCCTCTCCTCTCCTCTCTTCTGTTCTGTTCACATCTCATCCCACTCCCATCAATCAAAACACCTTCACTCACACAAACACCCCCCAACAGGGAATGGATCTCAAAACCTGCGCCGAAAAATACGGTCTCACAGGAACCCTAAAATCGCAAATCCCTTACCCCTCTGCAACAGGAACCGGCAGCGTTCCATCTCTGCTCCCGCCCTACAACACCAACATCCCATCTGACATCTACGCAACCCACTATCCCAACACCACATCAACATCATCATCGGATTACACCTACAACCCAACCTATGTCACTGGAACCGGACCTCCACTGCCACTTGTGACGTTTACTATGACGGGAACGGGAGGGCCGGGACCGGTGAATTCACATCCGATTTATAATACGAACAATGGGACAAGTACGACGTATGGCGGCGGCGGTGGTAGTAATGGAGGCAATGGAGGAGGAGGACAGGGTGAGGCGACGAATACTCCGCCTTCGCCTACTGGTCCTTTGCCTTCAGCTGGAACGGGTACTAGACCGCCTCCAGCTGTGTTTACCGGAGGTGCTGGGGTTGTGGTGCATTCGGTTTGGGGGTGGGCTGGAATTGGATTGTTGTGTTTGGCTGCCGTTGTATAGGGAAATGTGAGAGCAGGCCCTGTTTAGTGTTTAGCAATGGAGTTTGGGTATGGAGTTCAGGTCTGGAGTATGGTTGCAATGGTTGATGAAGAAAAGATATTTAAAGATAGTAGTGAGCATAATTGACATTGCGATAGACTTACCGACAGTTTTCTCTTGTGAAAGTCATGCTTGCCGTGCTTTGTGGAGATTGCAGGTAACAACTATGAATGGAAGAAGTAAATAAGGATTGAGCTTCCAACTAGGTTGCAGTACCCATCATATTCCCTAAGCTTGTGCTCTGTTTTTTACATAAGGGGGTAGTGAAAGCAGCTGGCTTGGCTTCTGATAAATGCATCATCAAACGTGAAGCTTGACGCTGTGAAGTCCTAAGTCTTGTTCCTCGTTTAATCTATTCTTGCTCAGCACAAGCTGTCATCTTTGTTCTTGCTAATTGTAAGTGGAAAGTTTGTTCTTTCATTAGAGAGGTGTATCTTCTTACATATCTATACAGAATCTTACAACATAACCCTCCGCCCAAAACAATAGAACCTAAACTCCGCCCCACCGGCCCATGCATGTTGTCCCAATAGCACCGCAAAGTTTTACCTTCTCCTAACGTCTTCACTCTCTGCCCAAAACGCAGGACACGGGTTTCCCCTCCCATTTCTCATACCTCCCAACAACCAATCCGTCAAACCCACGAATCTGGCACCTACACCCCTCTCCCAATTCCCACCCTCCTGGACATGCTCAATCGTGTGACTCAGTACCCTTCCCTCTTCATCAAACTCGAAGATGAACAAGCCCGTGAACTCCTTACTGTCATCCTCACCCTTCCCACCTCCCAACCACTCGGTGATCTTATCCACATTGTCACTTGCGCCTATTCCCTTGTAAAATGCACCGGTACCTTTCCCGCGAGTTTTGCCAATAGTGCGCCAGCGAACGATGAGTTGTTCACGTTTTGTGTGGGAGTGAGGGTTGGATTTGAGCATGCGTTCCGAGAGGATTTCGAGCTTGACATTGCTTATGAGGGGCATCCGACCCCAAGCTATAGGAGAGGTCCAGAGGGCCGCGGTGTAGGCGACTCGTCCTGAGACCGCGGGGAGATGTGGGTGTGTGGATGGGAAGAGATGGAGGGTGATTTGGGGGAGAGTAGTTCTTGTGGGAGTGGAGATTGGAGGAGCGTTGGTAATCGTTCTTGGAGTATCCTGAGAGCTATGGTTCATGTTAGCTTGATGGTGAACATTACAATGTCTAATATAGAAACCATTGATCCCAGAAGCGAGTTTGTATATTCAATATCAAGGGCAATGAAGTGAGCTTCCTACTTTTACCGAGCTTTACTTTACGCTCATCGGGAGGTTTGCGAGACCCAGGGTTATTCGGATGTGGTATGTTGTGCCGCGGGACAGATCCATTGAACCAGATGTCGGATAGAGCGTTGTGACCTATTTTGACCGTTGCAAGATATCGCGGGGGAGTTGTCGAATAGCTTGCGGGAGGGGTTTGTCTTGGTCTGTAGCTCCCTAGAGCGATGGAGGGGATTCTGGAGGCATTTTGCGGCGTGGAGCGAAGAACGTTGGTGGCTATCGACATCAGCCCGGATAGTGAAAAGCGATCTTCAGAGACATCAGAGGGTAGACGTTGTGTTAAGATGTGGAAAACGGCGAAGTTGTTGCTGAGCCGAAGCCGAAGAAACAAGAAAGATGGCCGACCATTGATTGGCAGAATCGCCGGGAAGGTTGGCGGTGGACAATTGGGAGGTATTGGACTTCACAAAGAACTTACATTGCTTTTATCTAAAACATATGAAACTAAGTGTGTGAATAGGACATATCCTGAAGTTACTGCAAGTGTCATCCATAGACCAGGATTTTTCTGGAAGATTCAGGTTGAATACCATTCTGAGACTCTCGTCCGTCACGTGCACTAGCCGAGCCAGAAGACGTTGACCCTGTCGCCGTTGCAGTTGCGATACTTAAACCTAAGAATCCCATCTCCCGACACTCAACCACATCGCCCTGAATAGACAACTCTGGCTCTCAGTACAAGTTCAGCTTCTTTCTAATCAACCACAAACCCGCCATCATGAATCCTGAGTAGTAAGTTGCCCGCCCGCCCACGTCATCCTCAACCGCCCCTTGGATCCTCTCTGGACTGCCTAGTTCTACTGACAACTAACATCTTGCGCTGCAGAGTACCGATCCTCTCCCAAGCATCGTCGATCAGAATCCCTCGCTCTAGAGCATTTACCTGTTTCGAATCGATCCAAATAGCCAGGATGCTTACGAACCTGGCAGATACGATTACCTCTTCAAGCTCCTCCTTATCGGAGATTCCGGTGTAGGAAAGTCCTGCTTGCTGTTGCGATTCGCAGATGATACCTACACTGAGAGTTATATCTCGACCATCGGTGTTGACTTCGTAGGTTTTGCTTGTTTGGGGAGCGATCCAGGATGACGGCTGACCGCAAGCTAGAAAATCCGCACTATCGAACTGGACGGCAAGACCGTGAAGTTGCAAATTGTAAGATGGGCATCACAGGCATAAGGGATTACTGTTGACCGTTTGGAATTTTAGTGGGATACCGCTGGACAAGAGCGTTTCCGAACCATCACATCTTCCTACTACAGAGGCGCCCACGGCATCTGCGTCGTCTACGATGTTACAGATATGGACTCCTTCAACAACGTTAAGCAATGGCTTCAGGAGATTGACCGATATGCGACTGAGGGTGTCAACAAGCTCCTCGTAGGAAACAAGAGCGATATGTCGGACAAGAAGGTTGTGGAGTACACAGTCGCAAAGGTACGGAGCATCACATGTTCATGATCAGCTGCCTCCATCACAGGTGGCGATAGCGTCATCAACACAACTTTGCCTGGACATGATACTAACCATTTAATTTTTAGGAGTTCGCTGACAGCCTCGGCATCCCATTCCTCGAGACCTCTGCCAAGAACGCCAGCAACGTCGAGCAGGCTTTCTTGACCATGGCCCGCCAAATCAAGGAGAGAATGGGTACAACTACCGCGAACAACAAGCCTACGGTACAAGTTGGAGGAGGACAAGGTGTGCAGCAGAACAGCGGCTCAAACTGCTGTTAGATTGCTTCATTGTACTGCTACGAATGGAATGACTGGTTTTTTCTTTCATCTGCGCATTAGAACGACTGTCGTTTGGATCAAGCTGCTCTGCATTCCAACTTTCTTCCTGGGATTATTGGCCCGTTCGAGGTCCCCACACAGTTTTTACACCAACGGTCTCGGGGGTGGATAGATGACTCTAATGGAAGATGGGAAAGGAGGGGTTGTAGTTGTGGAATCGATATTAGGCGTGCGTGGGTTATCATCGTTTTTTAAGGGAAATCGGAATTTGAATGCGTTCTTCACTGCCTGGTCTTCTCCAACAAGTGTCTGATAGTTTGCTGCGTGGTTTATTTCGCTTTTTTGTTCTTACATTAGGAGGCAGTTACCAGCAAACGAATCGATCATACATCCATTTTTGGTCAGGTCGGATCGTGATATTGCTCCTCTAAGCCTCTGCAGCAAGTGCTCTCTCTGGTGCAGTATTGATATATATCGCTTGCCTCGAAGCTCCTGAATGGACAAGGTAATTTCATGACCCCCCATTTAGACAAGCGAGCTAGGAACAAAGGGGGGTCTTTCTGCGGCTATGACGCTGATGGCAACCATGGTAACTGATAGCGTTTCTTATCTGTCCCGCCATTATTGTTTTACACTTTTTCTTTCTCCCAATGTGTCTTCCTTCCAATTTAACTAATTTTAATACTTGAGTGTGGTCGGTGATATCATACAAAAATCCGAATGTCAAGCCTTATCACAGTTTCATCATGTTATTTGATATCTTCAATCTCCCGTAATACTAGTAGCTGAATTCCCTCTGCTGCGGGCCAATGCAGTCCTGTCCGCTGTCACGATGCCAATATTCAAGATGTAGATGTAAAGATGTAGTAAACAACAACCTAACCATTCCTTCGGATTCCACACCACTGCAAAGCACCATATCTCCAATAATTCCCTTTACAGTACAGGCATCTAAAATCCATGCCCTGGAATCTATTAGTTCCTGCAGCTCATGTCTCACAAGTGCAGACGAACTCCGAAGCTTACTCCGACTCCTCATCCCTATCCCCAATCTATCACCTACCTCACGTATCTAACTCCCTGCAAACAACGGACTTCGAACCTGCAGAAAGCCCCAAAACACGACCACTTAAATGAAAGTTATCCAAGACCTCGCAGACGCGAAGTCAGCTGAGACCGTGGTACGCTATCTCTCTTGGCGCTGTCCACTCGTCTATCTGCTTTGCCTGGTTGGTCGCCTGGTCGCCTGGTCGCCGTGAGAGTCATGCCGAGTAGATAGGTAGGTTGGAGGCAGGTAAGACGAGAGTACATTGCTTATTCATATGCAATGTTTATGTACGGAGTAGATTGAAATTTTGGGGTAGTTTGAACTCCGTGTTTTTAGATGTTTGGTGCGTTTTTCCTCAGCTGCAAAATTTATGTTTTGGTGTATAAAAGTAGCCAGTGAACCCCGCTTCCATCAACGCATCAGTCTCACCTCGAATAACCACAACAACATCACAACAACAACAAACATCCAACAACAGATAAGAAAATTTGGAAACTACAGTAATCCTACACCGTCATTGAATTCAACAACTCAATCTCAAATACAGCAGCAAAATGCCTGTCGATCACTTCTCCCTAACGGTCCCTGCCACCAAACTCGATGAAGTCGTTTCATTCCTCACTTCGTCCCTTCAACCTCTCGGGTTTAAGGAGATTGTGAGACCTATTCCAGGTGTTGTCGGATTGGGAGAGAGGATGCCATATTTTTGTAAGATTCCTCTTTTGTGTCTCATCTGTGGCTTTCCATCCCTCTTCATTCTCATCTTGTGCTCCCAGTTGAGATTTATCTTATCATTAATTGCACTTCTCACAACTCCCATCTCGATAACAACACTTCAATGATACGGCGCATTTTGATTGACTTTTGGGGGCAATTTTAGGGATAAACACTGTCGATATCAACCTCGAAACGACAGAAGGAGAACTTCTTAAGACAATCTCGAAGCGTCAACATATTGCTTTCAGTGCTGAGAGTTCGTTCTTTTCTCTCTTTCTTTCCTTCTTCCTTCCTTTCTCCTAATCTCAACACCAACCCCATTACTCCCTCCCCGATATTTACTTATCACAACAACCAAAAATTCAACTAACAAATCCTCTCCCAATAGACAAAGAACAAGTAGCCGAATTCCACAAATCCGCTCTCTCAGCTGGAGGAACATGCAACGGGCCACCCGGCTTCCGAGAGCACTATCATCCAGGCTATTACGCTGCTTTTGTGTTTGATCCTGTTTTGGGAATTAATTTTGAGGTTGTTTGTCACAAAGCTGTTGCTTAGGTACCTCCGTAGGACTTTGAGGAGGGAAGTGAGTGTATTGTGTGGTGGGATTAGAGTTGGGGAGTTGGGGATGAACTGAAAATCCGGGGCGGGGAAATGTGGGGGTGGGGACTTTGAGATGGGAGATGGGGGTAGGAACGTAGGAGTGAGTGAATAATGAGGTTGGAGTTGAGGTTTTATAAAAGTTACGGATGTTCTTTTGCCTTGAAGAAACTGGACTTTCAAAAAGGTTGATGTGCTTAGCTTTAGTTGTGAGAGTTTGAGTATCGATAACGGTTGACAGCTATGGCATACTCAGATCGCCAACTACCTCAAAATCAAGAGATTGCAAAACTCTCAATACATCGTTCTTGTTTCATCCTGACAACAAAGTTCTCTTTCGGCTGGATACTTGTTCCAGTGCCAAGAAGTAATCCAAACTGCCGGAAACAAATGCCCAGAGCATAAATGAAATTGTGAAAAACTTTCTTTCATTGAAAGCAAGAGATCGGCCAGATCTATCTTACCTACATTGTGTCCCGCTGCTCCTGCATTTTTTTCATTATTACATGCATTCATTTCGTGCATATGCGAAAATACTAATTAAAATATTCTCTTGTTTTCCTTCCGAATGCCTGCCTTTATGAAAAAGATAGAAAAGGAGAAGCAGTCTTGTCGGGACTCTACTACGAGGAATTGCGAGGAGCTTTACAGTATTCAAGCACCACCTCCTTCCAGCCATCACTTCGACAATATAATCGGGTAACCCGTCAATTAAATCTTGCATCTCCTCAAAGCCTTTCTTTCATCTGAACTTCTCAAACCCTGGTCCCTTCCGAACCTACCTACCTACCTAGCTACGGTAAGGTACCTAGATACCTACATGCCTTAGACTGCAGAGTCCACGTTTCATCTACTTCCCTCCATATCCAACCACCCATCCCATCCATTCCTTTTCAACTCAAGACTGAATCCGACCAAGAAGAAAAAATGAGATCTATCATCTGTCAAATATATACTTCTCAGCCCCCTCCAAGCTTCCCCCGGCTCTTCCCACTACACTACCCTGTCACTAAACTTTCCAGCCAAGCGGCCGCGCAACCTGAAATCCTCCAAAACTTCCAGCACTTACTTCTAAAAAAAAGGTTATTCCCACTAACCAGGATTGCCATATCTTACATACACTAGGGACTTCCGAGCTTCTCACGTTTTGTTCTTTTCTTGTCTCTCGCTTCCGATTGCTCTAGATTTCCATCTTTCATCTCTTTCGAACACTAACTACTACTACGGAGGTACTCCCGCGAATCGAAGATCGATCGCTCCTTCGTTTCATCTCTTTTCTTTCCAATAATCCAACTATTCTTTGTTTTCCCGCCACAATTATGTATTTTCGGTTCCACGAAAAGAAAACTGGCCGTCGCAACCTTATCGTGTTGGAAAAAAAGCAGTGACCGCACACCGCACATTGCACACGCACCGTTTCTTGACGAAAAACAACAACCACCCACCTCCCAAGAAAACGAAACTGATATATCAGATTTTGTTGGTATGGATATGTTGTGACAGTTGTGACAGTTTGTGTGTGATGGCTGGGACCGATATGATTGTGATTTTAATTGTGATTGCTTCACTACTTTACTTTTAGCTACGTGTGATATTTGAGTTTTTGGGGGTTCTTTTTCTTTGTACTGAAGGTTCGTGCTTGTGCTTGGAGTGGTTGCATAGATGCATCAAGCATGCATGCATGCATTCGTTGTCTCATGCTGAATACTAATTGCAAATAATGAACGTGTTCTGTGTATCTGTGTACCCATTATGCAGATACTTGGGTTTTTGCACATGTACTGTACAGTACCTTAACCTTGAATAAGTACGGAGGTAATAATAGTAATGAGAATAATTATGTGCATGCATACAGCCGTCTGTTAATTGTGTGCATGCGTTTCACGATGTTTTTGGGTTGGGAAAGGCGGGAAGGGTAAGGGAAGTGGAAGCGAAGGAGTGGCGGGGAGCGACGGAGGGAGTTCGTAGCCGAGGTCGGGAGATGGTTGAGTTCTCAACCAGTGGTGTTTAGGGTAAAGCTTGTCTACGTAACAGACTCCAGCTGTGGTGTTTGTGCAAGCATAATTAATCTTGTTGCCGGAATTTTTGGTTGTGCGGATTGCTGACCAGAACGAGGTATTGGTTTTGGAAGTACCGTAATACTTGTGGTTGTTGAGGAGGACGCAATAATTGTAAGGTTGAATGGGGTCAGGGAAAGGAGCGAGATAGAGGATGAAGACAGTTTTATTCATCTAACAAACACAGTACTGAGTCCCTTCTTTAAACAAAAACCAAAATGCCAGCTATATTACAGAACCATTAAACCAGTGAACTACAAAACAGAATTACAGCCGCGCAGCTACGCTTGAAAATGTTTAGAAAAAAAAAAATAACCCAACTAATGGGAGCATCGTGATCCTGATCCAGAACTCCACGTTCCCTCCTAGCCTACCGCCGTGCAAGTTGAAGCCCGATTTTTACCAGAAAAAAGTATCAAAAGCGATTCAGTAGGAGAATGTAGCATAATGCCACGCATAACGCGCGGGGAAAAGAAAGGTGACTATCTTTTTGTGACAGGCGGTAATGGATAACAAAAGAAAACGAAACAAAATATGCGCGAGAGCGCAGCGCAGCCTGGAAACCACCACGCCAAAAAAGAAATGTGGCGATTGATATGCAATCTCTGTCCCAAATTGACAGAAGAAAAATTCTTGCGATAGGCACCGCGTGTGCTGGACGATTAAACTCATGCCAAACCCAACCATTTGAGCGCCTTCTTCGTATTCCTCTTCTTGACCGTCCTGACCTCCGGTCTAATACTTTTATACTCCCTCCCCAAAATCATCTTGTCATAGGCATCATCCTCGCTGTCGTCCTCAGCAATGTAAAAATTCTCCCACTCTCTGTCTTCTCTTCTTCCCCTCTCACTTGCGGTGGTTCTAACCGTGGACGCAATGCTGTGCGCGTATTTATGAGCCACGCTTCCACTTGTGCCTGTTAACCTGGCGATCTTCTCGCTGTTGATTTTGGGCGCGCGGAAAGAAGATGGTGGGTATGATATTTCGCCGTTGAAGTGGGAGTTGGAGTGACTACTGGTTTGGCGGAAGGAGGAAGCTGTAGGGGTTTTGGGAGTTGGGAGACGTGGGGTTATTGGGCGGATTATAGAGGTGGTTTTATTTATTGGAGCTGGAGGAGGGGGCTCGAGTTCGGGGTATAGAAAGTGGATCTTTCCATGAGAGATTTCCATATCCCAGATAGGAAGACGGTGATTTCGCTTTCGGTGGCAGTGTTGGGGATGAGGTAGTTGGCTTTGGAGAAGGAGATGAGAAGTTGTGGTTTGGCTGTAGGTAACGGCGGAGTATCAAGGTCAGAGAGTTGGTGTTTTAGCGAGAGATGGTGGAGACGGCGAGAGGATGGGCGGGCCATAGTCGCCTCATTCGAAAGGGGATTGATTTTCTGAGGTGTTCGGGGCGGGAAAATGATGGTGGATCAGAGGAAAGTGTGTCGAGAATGCCTGCCACTTTAAAGATTTCGCTGCCAATGAGTCTCTGTAGCGCAAGAATTACACCAAGATGAGCGGATGTGTACTGTAGGACAAGAAAACGCGTGGAGACATTAGTGGCGAGAAATGTTTCCAACTGTGGGACGATGAGGGCAGCGAGAACCTCTGGATTCAAAAATGGATTGTTTGAAGAATTCGATGTCGAGGAGGCTTGTATTATGTTTGCAATGAAGTATCTTCCAAATGTTAGCGAACGTCGCCAAGATGAACAAAATATCATACCTTATATCCAACTTCCCAGTTCTGCTCACGCCATTTTTCTTGACTCCGAGTTTCTCGATTTGGCCAGAGACTTGAGAGAAGAACTCCTGCTTCACGCCAGATTCAGAGCCAAGTGCGACGATCTGATCCACAGTCCTGCTGTTCTCGTCTAGCAATCCGCTCTCATCAACCTTGAATACAGGCTTCCACAGCCTCTCCATTTCAGGGGACACAGGATATAAATGCTGTGAATATCCATCGGTGGTTGGGAAGACAACGCTCAAGATTTGACGAAGAGAGTTTTGAAGACTGACTGCGTTGCTGGAGTCAAGAGGAGAGAAGTCAATCATTTTCTCTGCCACTCCATTCGGAAGTGGAGTCCTACTTGGAGTGGGGGTGACCCTGTCCGATTGGCAATTTCTTTGGAATAATTCTTGAGTGGCCACTGAGGTTTTCCATCTGGATGATATGCGTAAGGATCGTAGGTGTGCCTCTTTTCGAAGTTGACGTCGTCTGTCTCAGCTGTTGCCGGACGCAAGGACTCATCATCAGCCTGCACCACAGCTTCTGACATCTCCTCTTCTTCGGATTCCTCTTGGGGAAACACGGGGTAGCTGCCATTTTTGTAGGATTGAATAACTGCTTCAAAAATTTCATCCGAGCCTCGTGGGGTAAGGTTGATAATCAAATCTTCCACGACGGGGAAAACTGGCTCAAACGGAAGTACTTCATCCTCCTCTAGTTCTGGCTCGGGAATGGCCTCCTCTGCATAAGTACCTCGATCCACATATACCTTACGAATTACTTTCAACGACGAAGATGAGCTTGCACAATCAGAAGCCGTTGGAGATCTTCGGATTGTTGTTTCGAATGCTTTGACGAAAGTTGGACGAGGAACGGGCCGGAATTGACTCAACGTTTTTTCGTTTCCGCCATCCGAAGTCATCGGGCTCGGGCTGGTATGGTAAAATGAAACACTCTGGCGCACAGATTTTGGACTTGACAGTATCTGCGGAGTTGCGAACAAACCAGGGAAGAATCTGTCAACTGACTTTACTTTTCGTAAAGGAGGGGAGTCTGCCTTGGCGGATTGCATTTCGATGAGACAAGCTTCGCCATACACCACAACAGGAGTCGATGGAAATGTGTCGGTGCCGGGAGAATGGATGTCAAAATCGTCGTCGTTGTCTATCCCTCTTATTTGACAAGGAGTGTGTTCAGAAGAACTCGTTCCTGCCGACATAGCAGTTGCGGTAAGTTGTGGGATGTGTGTTGAGCCTGCTGTCTTTCTCCGGTTCCAAAGTGAAGAACTGCGAGGTAGTACGACCACGGTTCTCTTGATCTCTTCTCCTTGTTGGGCAGTGAAAATGAGTTCTCGTACCGGAATTATGGATTTCCTCTGGCTATTGAGTCTGGGATCTTCGAAACTATTTGGCGGCGTGGTTGGCTGAACGCTACGAGTGAAACGCTGGTCGTATTCGTCGTCCATCACCTTCTCTTCCACCGGTGTCAAATCATCCACCTCCAACGTCTCCCCACTCAGAGTTTCCGCAGCGTCGTCTACGTGCCCATCAGTTTCCAGTCCAGCTGTCTCACGGTCCAATGACTCCGCGGCCTTCATTGCGGTTGTAGAAGGGTCTTCGACTGTCTCTTCCAATTCCTTTTGCCTTTCATCTTCCCCATCCTTTCCAACCTCAAGATTTGAACCATCCTCATGATCCTCGTCACGCATCAAGCCTGCAACTCCATCCTTCACAATGTTGTCGAATATTGCCTGGGCCTCGAGAAGTTTCCCGCCTGTAATGCTCTCTGCGATCCGTGCAATACATGTCGACCGTGCACTGACGCTCCCCCCATGGGTAAATACCAGTCTCGGCTGTGTGCTTGTTGAAGATCCCAGAAATGATCTTGCCTTCGCTGTCCGATCAGTGAAAGCATTGTGAACGTGCCGAACAAAAGATCGGGCGTCGAATGTGTCATTGTCTTGTTCGTGGGGTAGATTTTCTAATATCGAGGGCAGGACAAGAATCTTTTGTGACGGGGGTAAAAGCCGTAATTGGGTTGAAATTGTATCGACATCTCCTTCCAATGCCACCAACTTCCCCATTCCGGGCTCTTCAACAATAATGGAACCCATACTTCCTTGTTTCCTCACGGTCAGCTTTTGGTGAGCACAATTGCCAGTGCGAACTTCATATGAATCGAGGTAAAGAAAATAACAGTTAAAAAATGAGTGTAGAAAGTAACAAGCTTGAAAAGAAAAATGTAGATGGCAGGTTCATCACAAATGGCGAGGAGAAATGGGCAGTGCAACAAAAGATAAGTTCGGAGAATGGAGACAAAGGAAGAAAACTTAGTGAACACCACCTCCCACCTTCTATTCGTACTTGAGTGGGTCTGAACCAGCCGTGGATTTCCTAAGGTAAGTCTAACTTCGCGCCATGAATTGATCAAGGCTGCAGTTGAGCTGATCCTTGCAAATAGTAAAGCCATCTTTTGATGGAAGGGGCGCGTGGCTTAAGGAAGCCGATGTGCATGTTCATGGGGGTACAAAGATTTCATTTCCCGTGAATGTGATAGGGAAATGAGAGTTGGACAGTTTGGGTTGACTCTCAGCTTCCACCACCAGTTCATGAGCTTAGGTATCACATCGCCCAATTCATGGCCATTGGTGCAAGAAGATTTGCGGTGGCAGCAATGAAGCTTTGCACCTCTCACATTACTCACAAGATGGCTGGGAGGGAGAGTGAGCAAGCTCAACAATGTGGGGGACTTTTGTGATCGAGTAGAATTCATAACGTGGGACTTGGTCGCGATTGAGGCCGAAGGTTATGCTCCTTTCGCTTAGCTTGAATGCGGCTTTCCAGATTCCAGGATGTAGATTGGACCCCCCAAGATCGACGGACTCCCTTGCGTTGATCCGTGTCGAATGCGGAGTCTCAGACTCGAAAATGATGGCGCCAATAATTCGACCTAGCCGTGCTGACTTGTCGCCTGCTTAGAAAAATGGCGGCGGAAGAGTGGAAAAAAGGCCTAGCAATGTGGTCACAAATGAATCCACGGTCTCGAATTGACATTCTGGATGCTCAGAATCCGAGACTCGACCTATCGTCGCATCTTGACAGAACACAAATGCTGCACCAAAGATAGTAGTAATCGAGTCTTTCCAATCCAAGAAGTGCATCCCGGCCAGCCACAGCTGCGGATAGAGCGACAAATGAACGCCAATCCGTGCTTCCGTGCTTGCAACCCCAGTCTGTGCAGGGGAAACTTCCGAAATGTTTTGCTTTTTCTCCGACTCCTGAGAAAGAGCGGCAACCACTATTGCCAAGAATGATTATGAAAAGAATCGAAAGACTTTCGCACGATTTCAAATAATCGTGTTGTGCTAGCATGAATTGGAAAGGGGGTGGTGGGAGAAGATGCAATCTCAACAACCGAACTACTCAAACCTTCAGTCAACCTCCTAAATTTCCCCAAGGACCTCGTCAACACTTTTCTTAAAGACCGGTCCTCACAAGACCACGCAGCCAGATGAGATTTAATCAGCGATACCTCGAAGTACATCGACCGAGCTTGTTTCTTGCATTGTTAGCCGCAGATACCAGGGTTGCCAGAGGCCAGACGATGATTCAAGCATCCGAAGTCCGGGAACACCCCACTGTTAAAAGTTCCGATGATCTCGAGATAACCGAATGAACAATTTCCAGTGCGTCTGGCGATACCTACCGAAGGTTCCTCTAAGAAATAGCCTTAACTTTGAAGACCGTTTGACTGCCGAAGACGCTTCAAGGAACCCCTTTTCATTTCGGAGATGCCACGGACTTTGGGTCTCGGACGATCAACAGAACTCCAACATGGTAAAAACGTGGGGTCGGTTCCACTTGGGTTGGATACAACAGTTGTTATTGTTCAATCCTCGTCCGATCCCATCAAGTCTGCTAATTCGGCCTCTTCTTCAGCAGTCAGAAGGCCTGTTTTGACTTCGGCTTCCTTCACAACTTCCTTGGGCTTCTCCTCCCTCTCCTTTCTTGCCTTAAAAAGTTCATCCTTCGCTAGACTCCATGATCTCACTGTGCCATCAATACTCACGCTCAATACCGTATTCTCGCCAGCCAGCACTATCAGGCCTGTCACTTCCTCATAGTGACCTTCGTAAACATGCCACAGCTTTCCAGTCGTGCGGTCCCAAATCTTAACATCCTCATTTCGACCAGCTGTGATAACCCAGTCGGAAGTCACGGCAACAGCTCGAACATAGTCGCCTTGCTCGTATGTTTCCTCTGTGCTCCAATTCTTTGCTCGAGAGAGACATTTCGCCGTTCCATCAGCACTCGCGGTCCAGAGGTCAGAGTCTTCCTCCTCGCCTGAAAACAATAGCTTGTATACACTGGTCTCATGTTCGCGGATTGTGTCAACTCCAACTTTGCTCTTCTCGGGTGCCTGATTCGTGTCAAATATCTGTGATGCCTCTGAAAGAGTGATACGCCATCTACGAATATAAGGGTCGCTGCTGGACGAGACAAGGACCAGCTCAGACTCTGTTGATTCCTCGGGATCAAGCACGAGATCTTGCAAGGCCATCATGGTATCCCGCTTGTCCCGGAGGTTGTGTATTCGCGTGCCAGTTAATATATCCCATACCATGATCCTACAATCTGCGCCGCCGGATATAAGAACCTGTTTGGCTTAGTTGAGAGACAGCAAAACAGCAGAGAGTAGAGGGCAAGCATACATCTTTTCCGCCAACCCTTGCGCAGATAACAGACTTCACAAAGTCCGTATGGCCCTTATACCGCTTTCCAGCTTTTCCAGTCTCTCTATCCCAACTCCAAATGTCCTTATTCCAGCAGCCTGCAAAAACAATCGATCCTCCAGCACCGCCAATAGCTACTGAAGTTACAGGCGCAGTGGGTCCTCTGTACACCATAATAGATTCTCTAGACTTTACCCTTTTAGTACAACACTTGAATTGCTATAGAGCCATCTGTACTTACTTCGACGTTGACTTTCCGCACACTTGCGGCGCTTTCTGCAATGTAGATACATTCTGTGGAGAATGGATCAGGCACCACGCTGAGAATCTTGGACTGAAGAATGATGGGATTGCCGTTTTTATTTCCAGATTTTGCTGCTCTGCGCGCCCGCGTAGCATCTGAAGCTGCGGACTGAAAGAAGTTGTCGGGGTCGTCGGATCGAGACATGTTTGGTGTATATCTCGAACGCCTTGGTGGGGTGTGAAGTGTTTTGGTGGGGGAAGAGCAATAGCTGTTGTGGGAGATGTTTGCGCCAAGTTTGGCAGGGGTCCATTTTCGTGTTGAGTGCTTCGCGTCGGTCGCGTCGCACATATTTCACCAGCACCTTCTGCAATACCCATCTACAACAAATAAATAGACTCGGGAAAACCACCACAAATTACCATGGCCACAACTACTCAGAACCGTGTTCGCGGACGACCGGCGCATACGGCTGGCCCGACATACCTTTCATATACCCCCGATGGCACCAAATTGGTCACAGTGGGAGCGGACAACTTTACACGTGTATACAAGACAGGTTACGATGGAGAGCCTACAAATATCGACGATTGTCCCGAAAACAGCACGGGCGTGGATGCGACGGTTGGTGCATGTATTAGGCAAGGAGAAGCACTGCTAACGATTGCTACAGAATGACTTCTTCGTCTCAGGTTCTGACGATGGAACGGTCAGTAGATATAACTTCGACAGCATGTCCTTCGACAAGTTCCTCACACGATGTTCCCTCCCAATTCGAGATGTCACCATTTCACCAAACGGTATCTGGTGTGCCGTGGCTAGCGATGAATTGGTAGTCAAAATTGTCAAGACGGACGATAATGGCTCGGTAATGTTTCTGCGAGAACAGCAAAAGCCGGTCAAACATCTATCCTTTGATCCGAGCTCGAAGTATATTGCTCTCTCTTGCACGGATGGGGTTGTCTACGTATATTCTCTAGCTAAAGATGAGCCTGAGCTGGTACGAAAAGTGGATGGGCTCATCAGGACACTAGATACAGAGGATGAAATCAGCTCGAAGGTGGTGTGGCACCCAGATGGCAGAACATTTGCTGCTCCCACTGCGACGAGAGATATTCAGGTCATGTCTCGAAACGACTGGGAAAAACAGCGCTCCTTCACCAACGGACACACAGGCGATATTCTAGCTTTAGCTTGGTCGCCAAATGGTGCATTGCTTGCTTCTGCTGGAAGTGATCGCAAGCTTGTGCTCTGGCAGACTAGCACCCAAAAGGTCATTGCAACATATGACTACGCCAGTGTGATGGGCATTTCGTGGCATCCTACCAAGAATCTGTTATCTTTTTCAAACATGGATGGCGAGATCTACATTTACAACGACTTCGTGCCCGCGGAGCATGCAAATCTTCTTAAGTTATCTCTACAACCATCACCATTCATCCACGACCCGCTTGCTGAGGTTTCCGCAAACGCCAGAAATGCTATTCTTAACGGCGCAAAAGAGGTTCCTCTCCGTGGTGTGCGACGTGGATCACCTGATAGCCTGGATGATATTCTAGGGTCCGATATTATGGGGGACGAAGATGACTTCGTTATCGACGATGATGGTCAGGGCTACGCTGACGTGCTGAATAAGAATGGAAAGAGACTAAACGAAGACGGTAATGAGCTTGGTAATCTTGCAAAACGGCGCGTTCAGTCGTGGGAGCCACAATACCATGAGTCGTTCCAGCCCGGATCTACTCCATGGAGGGGAAACCGAAAATACCTCTGCCTCAACCTCATTGGATTTGTATGGACTGTGGATCAAGATACGCATCACACGATCACTGTAGAGTTCTATGACCATGAATTCTACCGCGATTTCCACTTCACAGACACATTTCTGTACGACAAGGCTTGCCTGAACGAGAACGGCACACTATTTTCAAGCCCTTCCAATAAGGATCATCCAGCAACGATATTTTATCGACCGCATGAGACTTGGACCGCTCGGGCAGATTGGAGAATTCAGTTGCCTAAAGGCGAGGAAGTGAGCGCTATCTCACTCAGCGATTCATTTGTCGTAGTCACAACCACTGCCAACTACGTCCGAGTGTATACCCTGTTTGGCATTCCTTATCGAGTGTATAGGCAGAAGAGTAGCCCAACAGTCACATGCACAAGCTGGAGAGATTATGTGCTCACTCTTGGCAATGGGCCAGTTGGGGCAGACGGCAATGCCAAGCTATTGTACAGTATTCACAACATCAAACGAGACGAGATCTGTCAAAACGAGGATACGGTAGCACTTTCGGACGGCGAGTCTGTCAAAAGCGTCTTTTTTTCGGACAAAGGGGTACGTGTTACACAGCCTTTAATTGACCATAACTAACTTTGATGTAGGATCCCTGTATTTATGACTCGACAGGAACACTACTCACGCTTCTCCACTGGAGGACTCCATCACAAGCAACATGGATACCTCTACTCGACACTAAACTTCTCTCTCGTCTTGCCTCGGGACGCAAGACTGAATCGTACTTCCCAGTTGCTGTAGCAGACAACAAATTCCACTGCATCATTCTCAAAGGTGGTGATCAATACCCATATTTCCCCCGACCTCTTCTCTCAGAATTTGACTTTCAGATTCCACTATCTTCAAACCCCGCTCCAGGCTCAGATGACAATGAGGAAGATGATGAGGTTGAGGGTGACGAGCTGAAGAAATTAGAGGGCGCCTATGTGTTAAAAAGTATCTTGACCGCTCAACAGCAAGATTTGATCGAGAATACCCAAAGCACTTCTTCACAGCGGTCAGAGTTATCGCGGATGGAGCTTGAGATTGACAAAACCTTGCTACAGATGATGGCGGTGGAATGTCGCGAAGGCGAAGAGAGAGGCATGAGAGCCTTGGAGATGGTCAAACTTCTGAAAGACAGAAGTGGACGCATGCTCGAGGCTGCTGGGAGGGTGGCTGAGAGATATGACAGAGGTGTTCTTGGCGAGAAGATTAGAGAAGTTGGTGAGGCCATGTTGTTGCAGGATATGGATGAAGATTAAGACTGAGTACCCAGTACTGGGACGACTGCGATGACTCGGCGTTTAAATCTGATATGTGTGCATTGGTTCTTTGAGGGAGGGAAACAATTATGGATAAATATCGTAATAATGAATAGATGTAACTTTGCCCTCGGGCGGGTCGTGTTATGTGAGAGTGTTCGGTTTTCAATCGTTGCGCGAAAAGAGAAACAGAAAATCAAGAACGCTTTAAGGTTTTAAACGACAGCTCGGTTTGACAGTGAATACTTTTTGTCTTCCTTCTCCAGCTGCAATTCTCTACTCCAGTACCTTTTCTAAATGAAAGAGTTAAGAATCACACTATTTTGCTTCCACGATTCTCTATACGGGGAGGTTTCTATACCAAGAGCTTATATAAATCACTTTTCAGTCAGTGGATTCAATGATATTCTCAACACCGATTTACTTCATTGCGCATTACTTTGCCATCTTACTCCTCATCATAGGTACTCACACACAACCCCATCACAGGCAGATCCAGACCCAAACCTTACAACATCAACCCCAACTCCTCCGCAACAACCACCGACCCCTTCTCCCCAACCGTCAAAGCAGTATGGTAAGTATTCGCACCCACATTCTTGGGCGCCACACTCAAATCAACAACCTTTAACCTCCTCGTTTCATAAACGGTTGATCCCGCATCAACCACGCCTCCCTCCTCCCTTGCACTCATAGCACACGTCCCCAATGAATGCCACATCGTTTGCCGTTTTGGAGAAGAGGGTGAATGCAGCGGTGTGCTGCGTCTTGTCTTTTTCCATCTTTGCCCACGTAGGGAGGCATTTGCTTTTGCACACACGCCCACAATCAGCTCGGAAGTCAAAGTCAGAGGCTCAACTCAAAACACGAAGAAATGAGAAAAGAACATACAGAGAATCCTCCAACTAATTCAAAATTTTACAAATCCACAATCTCCTTATGCATCCCAGTTAACCTAAGACTTTAAAGTGTCCGCTCAAATCCACCACCGCGACAACCACCATCTCCAACCTAAATAGGCGGCCCCTTAGTGCCATGAGTTTTCAAACTCTGTCCTATGAAATTTGTCTGATACGTCACAAATTTCCTAGTCAGCGGAATCAAATCCTTTGAAGTCCAGCCCGGAGTATTCCAGTTATCATAATCACCAGCGGATGGGACATAATACGCCATGAAATTAACGGATCAGCCGCCTCCTAGAATTCCACCCGTTTGCACATTTGCTTATCGACCATTGAGGTGTTCTGATGTATTTGCTTTGTAGTCCTGGTGATGGGTTTGGTTAGATAGGTACTGTCATTTGGTGGTGATTGGTGGTCAAGTATCAAAATTGTGCAGCTACCAGGCACTAGACGAGATGGGTAAAGCTCAGTATTGAAGACAGCAGGTTTATTAAGGTTGGTGTCTCCAATCTCAACAAGTAGAATCTTGAGATAGGGATCTGCCATTGCGAGACGACCAGCTGCCACACTGGTTGCCGTTCCACCACCAGCAAATATGATGTCGACTTCAGGAACTGGATCACTTGGTGTTGCCATGATTGAGGAGAAGTAGAAAGCGAGTTAAAGAAGAATGGAAGGGAGAAAAGGCGTTGAGGCATCTTTAGGGGGACAGCGAAGTGGCTTCCTTTTGAAGCAGAGAACAGAGAGCGGTAGGCTAGAGAATAAATTAAACTACTACTTGGGAAATATCACACACATATATATACTTAAGTATAGTGAAATACATCCAAGTTATAAGATCCGAGCATAACACTTCGATGTTCAGAATTAGGTTAGGTGGAAGGGTGTGAGAGGTGACCGTTGCTAGGCTGTCATCTTTCTTCTCAGCACAATCATCGCCTGAGAATAGAAGGCAATTCAGCCTTTCAGAATGTCGGAATGGATGATGTTTTGGCTTGCCGAGACACGAAATATAAACCATGTGGTATCGTTTGGAAGAGGTAGCGGGTTGTTGTTCGGCTTGTAGTGTTATAAGCCCGACCTCCATACTCGATGTCTTGGGTTATTTCGCTTAAGACGACAACAAACAATTGTCAACAGAAGGTAATAATACCCAGTTTGGGAATATAAACAGGGGCAAAAACGATAGAATCTTCTAGGAAGCATGCAAAATATGTAAACATTTTAATACCTTCGTTCAGCCTCGGACTGACTGATTGAATAGTCTTACCAATGACCTCCTATACCTTAGTCCAAGTTGGCGGAATAATTTTCTTCCCAAATGGAAACCCTAAAAGACAATCTGGGCCAAAAGTGGAAGTGCAAACACCCACTGGAGATCAAAGATCTGACCTTGAATTTAGGTAAGTTGACTTGATTAAACTCATTTCATTCGTTGGCCTGTTCCAATTCCCCCAAAACGGATGACAGCCAATCTCACTTGCCTATGCTGACATCTCCATACAATACTACCTAAAGAAAAGGTTCTAGGAACAACAAGCAGGAGTCAACTTCAAAGTATAACTCAACCAAAGGACCGTTGCCTCAATCAGGAAACTCGGAGCAAAACAATCCCGATCGCGTGATTTCTTGAATACTGAAGGGGAGCAACATAGATACTTGTAAGATAAGCATTTGACCAGCAAGGAATTTAAAACCCAGCTCAAATTGTGTAGAGTAGAGGTGCCAATCTGGAATGAGATATGACAAATAACACAGACGGTTACAGACCATAGACCATGGATTGCCTTGCGCGCCAGCTCACTTCACACAAGTTTCCAGTCAGACTAATCCAGACAGCCTGCGAGACAGCCAGCCACACAATACACAGACACATGAACCATGTAAAAACATGTGAGTAAAGAAGATCTTTAGACGAATCCATGCAATGATCTCTCATTCTCAGCAGTCAGATTATGAGACTTAAAAGTAAAACTGATACTAAACTAAAAGGACTGGTTGTTATACACACTCTTCTTCTTCTTCTTCTTCTTCTTCTTCTTCTCGTCGTTGACTCACGCACGCACGCACAACATGCACCCGCGCGCTTATCCCATCTGTTGAGCCCCAAAGTGAAAGAAGGAAATGTTGTCTTTGCACCCATTCCAAGTCTGCTTCTAGGCTTGCAAAATCAACGCCACCTTCCCTGTCCCATCCCATCACGAACAAAAAAACGCCTCGGGAGAGATAGATTAATTGATCTAATGCTCAGCATACCAACTAACTCAAGCTATCTGCCCCTCTCGATGAATAATGGAAAAATCAGGCCAAAAAAAGGCTGTATAATTAAAGGTAACAGCCCAGAGGAATAGGAGTTCGAAAAATGTACAAACAGCGAATCAAAACCCTCCAAAAAGGCAAGCATAGGTAGGTAGACAGGTAGTTGGCCATCAAACAGCTCAACGCAAATGAGCAACCAACCCGAGTTGAAATTGCCCCGATCGACCAACCACCAAGCACCCGTACGCCACGAGAAAGAGCTGCTGTAAGCCAATACGAGTTTAATTGTGCCCATCGTATTACGAGAAAAGACGCCCCACCCCTTGAACGCCAATCATCCCACTAAAAATTCATGTTTCGCGTCATTTAACTTCAATATCCGACGCCTATACCTTATACCTAGGCAAACCCAACCAACTCCCATGCCTTGTTCAGACACCGCCCTTGTGCTCTGAAACCTTGCGCAGATTCTGCATCAGCTTCTCAATGATCGACGTAGAATCCACCGGAACATCAGTAAAACTCTTCTGTTCCTGACTTCCAGATTGCGCTTGTGGATCTTCACTGCCTTGTTGTTGACCATGCATTATGGGCTTGCTCTCCGGAAAATGGACCCCAGGTTGCACTTTATTTGGTTGAGTTGAAGTTTGAAATTCGAGCTTATCGTTGACCTGTTGCGGCAAAGACATCGGCTTTATCTCATTGTAAATCGTTTGAGGAGGGGCCTGAATTTGGTGATGGTACATTTGTGGAGGTGCGAAAGTCGGTGTTTTCGAGCTTTCCGGTTGACCCTTTTGCTTTGTAGGCTTGGCTTGAGATTTCCGCTTGGGAGGATGCGCCTGTTGAAATTGAGGTGGAATGGTATTATAAGATGCGCTGGTCAGATTATAACTCTGAGGATGAGCGGCCGAGAGTGAGTTGTGCGCGTACCGACGATCTGGCTGTGATGTGGGACGCGGCTGCACTGGCTGCTGTGGTTGATGACCAGTAATCTGACTTGCTTGCCCATCATACATGGCCGGAGGCTGCATCATGTGGGAGTGGAATTGTTGCTGATTGGGAGGTTGATATTGTAGTTGAGAAGGACGTGGCGGAGGCGGTTGGAATTCGCCCTGGAAAATCATGCCATATTCTTGGCGAATAGCAGGGTGCAGTTGTGGGGTTTCCTTTCTGTCCCAAGAAGTCTGGGAACCTCCATCCGGTGTCTGTTGCGCAAGTTGCTCTTCAGAGGGCTGCATAACGTACGGTGCATAACCGGATGGTGGGATCGAGCTGTATGGAGTTGTGGGTTGTTGACCTGACGAATAAGGAGTACTTGGACCGTATTGAATACTCGAGGGAGGTCCAGAGGCTTGTCGGTCCGCAAACAGTGTCTTGCGGTAATGTTCCTGAATATTACCCTGATATCCGTTCATGAAGCCACCGCCAGGTCTGTAGGGAGTCTTGTACTCCAAGGGAGACCTGTTGTGTTCTTTCTGCAAGTACGAATACTTGGCAAATGGATTTGGTTTGGTGCTTTGAGTCCGACCACTGAATGGATTGTTTGGGAGTGGTTTTGTTGGGTAAACAGGTGTTTGGCCAGGGCGGATGGGTGGGCGATACTGATTTTGTGGTGCATTAAGAGGTGTAGCAGTTGGGGGTGGGCGAGCTACAGTCTGTGCAGGACGACCAGAGGCACCAGATTGTGGAGGAAGTATGGGGGTCGAAGCTGTAGGTCGGTTGTAGGTAGAAGCTTGTGGAGGGAGAATAGGAGTTGCAGATTGTGCAGTGCGATTGGAAGATGAAGTCTGTGGAGGAAGAATAGGAGTCGCAGATTGCTGCGGACGACTCTGGGTGGGTGGAACAATAGAAGTCGAAGATTGCGCAGGGCGGTTCTGGTTCTGAAATTGCGGAGGAAGAATGGGAGCTGCTGCGGATTGTGGGCGAGCAGGTGTTGCAGACGGTGGTGGACGTATCGAAGATGACGATGAAGGAGGACGATTGCTGCTCGAGTGGATTGTATATGGTGTCGAACTTCCAGACATGTCGGTCCAAGTAAGTGGAGAAGAAGCCTGGGTGGCTTGTTGTGCAGCAGCAGCTCTTTTTGCTGGCGATTGCCATTGTGGATCGGTGCCAAAGACGTACGGTTGAGCTTTCTGGATCTGTCCTTGCCCTTGCTGTGGTCCCTGTGGTCCTTGCAGGTTGGATTGCAACTGGTTGATGAACGTCTGCTGAGATCGGTAGGCTTGTGGATCAATGCGGTACGTTTCCGTGACAGGGATACGAGGCTTGTACACATATGGTCTATCGGACTTGTTGAACGATGATGTGCTTTGCGGTTGCGAAGGTCGAATTGGAGGTCTCACGAAGTTTGTAGTCATTTGTCCGACTGGTGTTGGGTAGGATGCCGAGAATGACTGTCTCGAAATTACTGGAGCAGGCTTTGGAATTGTATCCAGGAAATGACCTTTGGGATTGTGGCGGGGCCGCTTCAAGTCTTCCGTAAAAGAAGCTTTTGCCTCCGTCGACAACTTGCCTAGGTAATACCATACTTGATTTTCCTTGCTCAAATCAACCTTGACCTGGGCAGGATTACGAGGAATTGCCTCGCTCTTGAACTCAGACCATGTGCAGCCATCAACAAATTTATCATCAGCCCTAGGCAGATCATCTGCTGCGCGCTTTGAGGTATTAAGTGACTCCTTATCCTTGAAAGACTTCGGCATTGGAATAGCATTTGCAGAAGGCTTGATGAGGCGATAGTCTGCAGGGTCTGGAATAAGAAGCCACTTGTACTGGACTTCAACGCGTTCACTACAAAGAATATTAGCTCGTGTATGACTGGTTTGAATTAGGAATACGTACCCTCTGGGAAGAATATCCAATAAGAGCATTTCTTCGCTCTTGCAATTCTCGACCACCACACCAGCGAAAATGTCGCCCTTGTAGTATTGCATTTGACAGGTTTCGCCAACCTTGAGAAGAGAGGCTGCCTTAAGAATGCGTTCGTTCTCTCCTAGAGATTCCGAATCCACCTTCTTGTAATCGCGCTTGACACGATGGAATCGGCAGCTGAACTCAATACCCCAATCTTTATACTCAGTTCCATCCTCACCAAAGACCGGAATTTCACCTTGCTCAACAAGCACTCCAGCAGCAGCAGCACACGTCGCATGGTATGCTCGTGTGCATTTCTTCTGAGAGCACTGGAAGCAGGCACCTTTCTTCGAGCGACAGTAGTTGCACTTGAGTTCCAGCCGAGCTTTGTCAATGTACCTGACATCAGTGACAGTTTCTTTTTCTCCCTCTGAAATGGAAGTCTCCGGAATATATTGCGCACAAATACGATGGGCTTTGAGGCCATCTTCAGTTGGTAGTAACCGCTCAGCGGGAATATCGTTGGGACAGAGTATACAAGGCTCCTTGGAGGGCCCTTTGATGCGAACACGAATCTTCTTGACAACCGGGAGATCTGTTTTCTCGTTGATAGGCCGCTTTCGTTTCTTTTGTGGTGCCTTGATCTTCAACTTCCCCGAGACTGTAGGAACCTCAGCGGTAGCATTCTCCAACTCTTCCTCTTCTTCTTCTTCCTCTTCATCATCAGTCTCCTCATACTCGGTTTCCTCGCCGCGCAACTTTCGATCAAGATGTGCAACATCAATCCAAACACTGTCTTGAGCTTGATCGCAATCACATTTCTTTGCAACACGGCCATATGGAAGCCAGGCATCGTTAGCAAAATTGACAGCTTCCGCGCAATTATAACCAAGATTGTAACCTGAATGATAACCATATGGGAAAGTTATAACGAACTCTCCCGGACGGTGCACAATCTTGTTAACCTTGATGTTGAAGTTTTGCATGAGGTGTGAAGGCGAGATAAGGAAGGTCTTGTGTCGCAGGAACTGGTCGCAAGCCTTTGCATCTGCTGGCCAGACGGTTTTCATAGCAGCCTCAAATCTTCGAGCATCGCCCTGTGAGATACTGTACCATTGCTTTGGTGCTCCGAAATGCAGATAATTGATACTGTACAAGTCGACATCCTCTAAATGCCAGGCGAACGTTGCCTTCCACATACCCATATAGAGGTAAGCAGTGTTTACACCAGGAATCTTGCTTCCGAGGACATCCAGAATATTGTCTAGTTTTCCCAAATTCCATGTTGTCGTCCGGTCGTCGAAGAGCGAACCCATCATATCTGCACCATACAATGGTGGAGCATATGTAAGACTCTTCCAATATGACCTCTCGAGCTCGTCACAACGTTCTTGCGAGTAATCCACTCCTTTTAACTCGTAATCAAAATTCTTGAAAGCTTCTTCGTCTATCATGGCCGAACCTTCGCGACGGTTGTACTTGCGACGGGAGGAAACTGAAATGGCCTTTGGTTGTCTTCCACCTTTGGGTCTGTCTTCGCATTCGTCCACGCCGATCTCTGCTGACTTGATTGGCGTATCAAATGGTTCCGCCTTGACAGAGGGGGAATCAGGTGTGGGGAGTCGATCGGGAGTGGCTGTGCCTGGTTTCATATCAAAAGCGACTGCCTTTGACTTTCCTCGGCCCTTTCCAGCGCCCTTCTTCTTGGATGTTCCTTTCGCTGGTGCAGGGCCTTTAGGCTTTGGGGCCGCTCTTGTGGTAGGCTTCGCAGGTTGATTCTGGGTTGCCGCTCGTCGCTCGCCTCTCTTCGCAGGAGGTTGATGCTCGCTCTGGTCGCACAATTGTCTCCATTGCGGAAGGTTGTATGATCGCTGGTGTAGAATATTTGCCTGTCTGTATGTGCCACTTGCCCCATGATATCCTGTGAAATGGGTTCTTTAATTCGAATCGTCTTGACTATGTCATCGAGCGGGGGTTGTTGCGCAAGCCATTCGGCAGGTGGTATGACCTTTACTATTCCATGGCGCACTAAACAAAGCTCTCGTAAGTATTTATCTCGACATGAAGTGTATTTGCGCCAATTAACCTACTTCCATAATGTTGAATGGCGCGCATCTACTTGCATGTCAGTACTCTGTCTCAGCGACAACATTGGGGAACAACCTACATATCTTTGAAAGTCGGCGAACTCTTCCATGGTAGGTTTAAAAATTGGTACGGTGCCATCGGGTGAAAATTCGGCAGGTTCAAGTTCGCCCAGCTCGTCGGTATCTGGCTCCTTCGCAGGCTCTGGATCTGGCTCCAGGTCACTCAACTCAGAGTCGCTGCTTGTATCTTTCATGTTGGTCTCCGGGGGGAGTGAAGGCCCGTCTCCGCCCTTTCTGGCTTCTCTGTGCCTGGCAAAGCCATCTTCTCGGTCGAGGTCATGTTGGGAAGCTCATCCGTATCGGTGGAGGGTGCAGGGTGGGTGGTTCGATGATTCTGAGGCGTCGGTTGGTCGTCGGACGATGGCTTTGGGAGGGGGCGATATGAAGCGAATGTGTTGTGAGCTTCAGCTCGCGCCTTGGTCGGCGATTCTTGTGAGAGTGAATTTTCTATCGATCGCAGCAAGACAACATGTCGGGAAGTCCAGGTTGGAAGTCGAACGGTTCGTTGGGGGGAGTGGAACGAGTAGAGGAGTTCGGAAAAGAGGAAAGTCGATATTTCGAGGTGCAGTGCCCTTGCTTCGACACTAGCGCAGACGGGCTATTCCCAATTGGTCGGGTCCCACTTTTATCATATCGATTCCCCAAATTCTGATCTCTTGTCACACCCTAAAAACCTGGTTCGTCTCTGCGCCGGGACTTGCTAAAATATCTCGAGTGTTTGCGATATTCCCCTCCCTCTCATCAATAATGAACCATATCAATTCTCTTGCGATACTTCCATGCTATCCTACTTCCTCATACTCTCCTATATCCATTTACACATTTTGACTTTGGAGATTCAGGTTCCATGGGACGACTCGTCTCTACTCCATCAAGCGATGGCAGCATCAGTGGTCCGGTATGTCCTTGTCAGTGGTGGAAAGAATAATATATCTTCGTGTTCCGCGATGTTGACGTGCTTTTCATTCAGCCTTGTGGGCGTGGTGGAAAAGGTACGAGAGACGGGGGTGCTCAGTGGCACGCCCACACACACCTCCTTGCCTCATCCATCTCGCAGCATGGAGAAGGGGGTCACCCTCAAGAGAACATGAAAAACCCTCTACCTACAAATACAGGTCATCGATGATAATTCATCACATCCTGAAAGCAATGCCATGAATGCACGTATGTCCATACATACAGTACCGACGCCTCGTGGCCGCTTCTATTGCTGCTCCTGCTTCGCTTCTTTCTTGTCGTCCTCATTTTGTCACATCGCCTTCCATTTCTCCTCTGTCTATCCTTGCCTCTTCCTCCTCGCAAAACCATCCGCCATCCAAAAACATGGCAAAGATACAAATGCGATGGATTTGACCGATGACGCAAGCCGCGATCTCGTGTACCTGGATCTGTGTGCGAGGGCTGCGAGATGTGATGCAGGTAACACGTTAAAATAAGCTTCTCTTTTTTCTCCATCCCGTCGGCGATCGATCGCCTCTGTGCTTCAAGGATGTGCTGACACCTGCATGAACGATCCTCATCCGCCGCCCGTTGTTTGCCAATCTGTTTTGCCGAGGACCTGCTTGCTCTGCGCCATCTCCCCCACGATAAAGCGGTCGGAGGCGGCACGTACCACATCTCGCACTTGGTCGAGATGCCCCTCGGGCATTGAGCACCATCGGTGGTGCTCAGGAACCCTCATCTATTCATGGGCAGGTTAGAACGACCCCTCCCTCTCGTCGTCAAGAAGGTACACGAGAGGCAAGTGAGCTTTTTACGACATGAGTTAGCCGACTTGGGTGGGGGAAGTCCTTGATGCAGCAAAGATTCTCAAACATTCATCTGCTTCCTCCTCAGCGAGCGGGAATCTTGCAGCTTGACGACCTCCATCAATCTTTCACCGTTTTCGAGTTGCCAAAACGCACAGGAAGCCGAGGACCCAACAGCTACGACCGGTACTCCGGGCACCCAGAGCATCGCCAACACTCTCTTCCTATCTCACAAAGACATCATCGCTACTTCCAAGCTTGTACCGACTTTTCCATCTACATTTCTGTCCGACAGTCCCATCTTTAGCAAAGATACTCGGCCGACGAGAGCCGTCAAGTTCTTCCCAAAACCCGACACTTCAAAAGTTCCGCTCCCTCGAGCATCGCATCGCCAAGAACTCAATGCTAAAACATCCCTTACTTCGTGTCTTCCCTTAGGATCAAAATTCCGAAGGCGTACGACCTTCGGCGGCTCATTCAGCTTTTCAAAATCCATTTCTCCTTTCCCAGAATCCATTTTTGCGGATTCGCTGAAACGGCTGAGTAAGCAGCTTTAAGCGGGCTTGTGAGACTTGGCATTTCGAGACCGCATCAAAGACCATCAATTAGTCGAACATCATATGGACGCTGTCATGCGTAGTCTCGCCTACCCATCTTTGAATGGTAATAACTCTAGTCCAAATTTTTTCTTCCAATTTTATACCTTGGAGCACGCTCAAGCCTCCAAACGGTACGCTTCCATCGCACAAATATCACGTGAGCCACATTCCCTCCATTGACCTGGCTCCATGAATGTGGAAAGTAGGTACCTTACCCAGAGCAGAGTCTGGACTGGATTGTCTCGATCGGAAATAATATCACTGTTAGACTTGCAGAGAATCGGAAGTATCGAGTGAGATCCAATAAAGCTCTATTCTTTTTATCATTTCTGATGCTGCTCTACTGTGTCTGATCTTCTGAATGCGTTCTCAAGAATTGGAGGGCCTGAAAACTTAACTGAATCTCTCTCCCATCCAATCAGATCTCAAGCATACCCATGAACCTTCAACCACTCTCTCACTACCTCAGCATCTCTCTCCTTGTATGCAGCTCTTCCAAGGATGGTGTCGCTCAAGATACCTAGAGTTCGATCATAACCTATCACATACAGAATTAGTCGTCCATCCACAATTGCTACGTTGGTCAAGGAGAGTCCAAAGCGGCTTCCGCCTGTGCGAGACTAAATCAAGTAAGAAATGGTTGGAAGCATACCTCTGTTATCCCTCCCCTCAAAGAACTTGGCAATCTCCTGCTCTGTCTCGCGATCGTTGAACTTCTGCAAACTCATCTTCAAGAATCGATCAAACACCACCATGTTAGCGCTCAGTCTTTCCTTTAACTTGTCAAAGTTATTCTGGATATACAGCCACAGGTGAGCGCGGGCCTTGGGGTTGGCGGCCAAAGCAGTGGCACCAGTGTGAACATCTTGGGTTGCTACATCGGTGAAGAGGAGGGAGAGGTAGTCTGGGAGGAGGGAGAGATCTTGGATTCGGCCGAGGGCACGGAGGGCGATTTCTTTGCCATCAACAGAGGAGGTTGAGGCCCATTCTGCCTTGATAGCGTTGTATTCAGCTTCGCCGCCGTTCTTGATAGCGATAGCGTAGATGGCAGAGCGGAGGTTAGGGTGGATAGCGGATTTGTCTTCGCCTGAAATGTAGAGTTTGAAGCGGCGTTGGGCTTCTGCAATCACCCTGTGAAATTTAAGCTTCGTTTATTAATTGGGGGAAATTGCTTACTCTGGATGTTCATTGATACCAGCGGACATAATAAGAAGACTGCGAAGTTGGGTGGTGAGGAAATCGTCAGTTGGGGAAGTTTCCCAACCAATCTTCGCCACGGCATCACCAATCAGCTTCAAGATGAATTTCTTCAAGCCCTGTGTAATTTCAGCGTCTCCAGAAAAGACAGATTTCACAGTTCCAAGGGATCCCAAAACTTGTGACCAGACTAGGTAGTTTGTTTCTCCGGAGAATCCTTCGACGAAAGCTAGAAGAGCGGAGGTGGAAGCCTCTCCAGACAGTGCCAAGGCCCCAGCATCACCAATCAATCCTAAGTAAATCAGCATTAACCAAATATATCAGACATGGCTCTCATACCAATCTTATCGGTTAAGCTCAGACGCTCAGTCTGCTTTCCTAATTGCTCCAATCGAGCGGGTGGGTAGTTAGTTCGATAGAAACCCGTGGTATCCTTGTTAATCTTGTAGAAAAGTTCATCCAAATCCTGGACAACATCTTCCTTCTTGGTGAGCGGGATTGCAGTCACACCCTCGACTCCCTTCTTTCCCTCGATACCGAGAGGAACCCACCATGTGGTAGAGTCATCTTCTTGCTTAACATCTCCAGTTGAGAGATATCTGGATTGCTTCACGTCTACTTGACCTGGTTTCTCATCTACGTTGAGAACTGGGAAGCCAATCTTTCGAATCCAGGGGTCCATCAAGGCGTTCACGTCTTGGCCGGAGACCTCGCTGATTGCCGACCACAAATCGGTGGTGGTAGCATTTCCATAAGCATGAGACTTGAGATAGTTTGACACTCCCTTGAGGAATGTTTCCTGTCCAATATGAGCGGCCAACATTCGGATGACAGAGCTACCCTTCAAGTAACTAATATGATCGAAGATCTGGTCGACATCGAGGGCGTCCTTGACTGGAACTTCGATTGGGTGAGAGCTTCGAAGAGAATCGAGAGTGAAAGCGGTCTGCATTCCCTCTGAAACGAATTGTGGCCAGACGTTCCAATCGGGATGAATCTTATCTGTAGCCAGCCATCCTACCCAGGTTGCAAATCCCTCGTTAAGCCAGAGCTCACTCCACCAATCCATAGTAACGAGGTTACCAAACCATTGATGAGCAAGCTCATGGGCAACGACATATGCAACTCGGTTCTTGTACTTGGCATCGGAGACCTTTTCATCAAACAAAACTGCAGTGGTACGGTAAGTGACGAGCCCCCAATTCTCTATTTTGGTCGTTAGTATCTGAACTCTATTGATCTGGCACGACTTGTCAAGGCTGGCTGTAGAAAAAAATTCACATACCCATAGCACCATGGGACTAAAGCAATTTGTTAGTTGATGTTGTAAAGATAAGACCACGAAAAGGACTATTTGGGAAGAGAGAACTCACAAATTCGTGAACTGCCAGCAGATCAGATTTAGGGAGCGGATAATCAATATCAAAGATCTCGGAGAAGTACTAATTATCAAGGATCAGGTTAATATCGGTGTGCAGCGGGATACACAGAAACCTACATCAATGATTTGCGGTGCGTGGTCAAGAGCATACTGAGCCTGGCTTTTCAATCCCCTGGTCGTGTAGACACGCACTGGGAGTGGCTTCCCCTTGTACTTTCGCTTGGTGAAGTCCTCGATGTACTCAAAGTCACCAACTGCCCAAGCAAGTAGATAGGTGCTCATAATAGGTGTTCGCTCAAACGATACAACCTTGAATCCATCTTTGCCCTTCTTGGAGCTCTTTTCTGGCATGTTGCTCAAAGCAACTTGATCATCAGGGAACTCAATCTCAAAGTCAAAGGTTGCCTTGAGATTAGGCTCATCGAAGCAGGGAAAGGCTCGACGAGCATCACAACTCTCGAATTGAGTCGAGAACATGACGTGTTGCTCGCCATCCTTTGGAACAGATGCAGCTGGGGTGACTGGTGGCTTGTACTTGGATCGGTAGAAGCCAGCCATATCGTTGTTGATTATTCCCTGGAACTTGATGACAATAACCGCATTTTCAGAAGTTGGTAGTTCTTCTGGGAAGGTCAGGGTAGCTCGTTGACGTGGAGCATCGTATGAGATATCTGTGGTCTTGATCGCCTCTGCTCCGCCCAAAGACAGCTCGGCGCTATGAATCTTGAGCTGATGGGTGTTCAGGACGATTTCCCTGGTGCTCTTGACGATCTTGGACAAAATGTTGACGGTTCCCTGATAAGTAAATGCGCCACCGAGCTCAATATCGTAGATGGAGATATCATAGTTGACCGGCTTGACGGAGTCCGGGAGGATGTCTCTATCAAGCATGCTGGTAGGAGCCATGATTGAGTGGGCACGAGTACTACCGACAGAAGGGTAGCACGAGAGGTTCGTTGGTCTTGATAAGAAGAGAACAGGTTTGGTTGCGGTGCGTGTCGATGCTCGTACCAGACGTGAGGCTCTTGTTGTTTTGTAGAGATGCAGAGACGAAGTGTGGATTGAGTGATTTTGGTGTTGTGTGGGAAGGGCTTTTGAGGTTGCGGGGAATATTCGACGATTAAATAATGGCGACACGGGGACGGGCAGCTTTGATCTGCAGCAGCACCACATGAGGAAGGAAGGCGAAAAATCGAGGATCTAGGGTTACAGCAAGATGGGATGTTACAATATACAATATACAACGGGATAGAGGGATCAATTAGGAAGGAGGTTAGCAGAAAAGGAGGAATATAAGACGAATTAGATCAGTCAATTGCTGTTGTCGATTGACCTGGTCTGATGCTTGAGGCGGCTAGCAAAGGCTGATGCCCTGCCCTGGCCCTGCCTGCCCTCTCCCGGGATGAAGGATCTTCTTCCATTGGCTGAGCCGAGTTCAGACAAGCTTTCTCCTCCACAAGAACAACAACAACAAGGCTGACAAGATTGTCCAGTACCGACACCACCAACGCGACACAAAGCAAAGGATTATTATCTCACACTTGCACTGACACAAATCAGCATCATCATGGCAGCAGGGCAAAAGCTATATCCTCGGGCAACGGTCAAGAAGATTGTCAAGGCGCACTCCAAGCGTAACATGAGCAAGAACGTTGATGTTTTGGTAGCCTTCGCTCTCCTGACGCGTCGACAGCCTCAACTAACTGGGTCTACAGATCTTTCTCGACTATGCACTCTTTCTCCAATCGTAGGATCGAATTCCCACTGGTATTGCCACCCGACACGTCTGACCAACTCTAGATTGATGAAGGAGGCCAGTATCAACGCGAAGCAGGCAGGAGAAAGGGGCATCAGCGCAAAGAGTGTCAAGAAAGTCACAGAGGTACGCTTGTTCTATTCTAAGGCGTGTCATGCCGTTCGCTGACATTTTATAACAATAATAGACTACACTTTCGAAGTTCAAGGGTTGAATGATTAAAGATGGGAAGGGATTTGGACACAGAACATACCTGGAAGATAGACTTGCACGACGCTCGGACTACACCAGGCAGAATAGGGGCTGCGGTAGTTTGCTGCATCACTAAGCTCAATACCAGTAGAAAGAGAGGCTCTTTGTACAGCTTCACGGGATTTATCCCAAGAATAACTGCGGTAGTACAGTTAAAGCAGGTCGATTTTAGACAATGGAAGTGCTGGACAAGGCTGTGATGCAGCCAGGGTCAGTCTACCCATGGAAAATGGAGATCAAAACCTCAATAGCTGTCTACACCACAATGAAAAGACTCAGTAGTCTAATAAAATTCTAATATTGAAGTCTAGTAAAACTATGCAAATATCAACACGCAATTTCCCTCTGTCTGCCTTCATTTCACCTTTGATTTTGGGGGAGCTTCCTTCAGCTTCTCCCGACTTCGCTTAGCCTGGCCCGACAAGGTTTGCCTGAAAGTGACGAGAAATAATTCCAACACCTCCCCTTCGTCTTCACAACAACAACCCAAACCTCCAATCTCAAATTGATCTCCCAAAACCCTTCCATCTTCGATCTCCAAATATAAACACTTGCAATCACTGCTTTCTGGTATCGCATCTATCCTTTGACGCTACAACGAGAGTCTTAAATTTAAGACTCATCTCCCATCCGCAAAAACACTCTTCCTGTCCAAAACCATCACAATGGCTGCTTCCCTCACCCAAAACCCAGCAGTCAAGCTGGAGTCCAAGTCTGCGAAGAAGAAGAAGGCAAAGTCTGAGTCTGTCGAGAGTCCTGCCGCCGTGCCAGAGGTTGCTGCATCCAACAATCCATCTGACAATAACAACGGAGACGGTGCCTACGAGAGTCCATACATCAAGGAGCTGTACAAGTAAGTCGAGTCCTAGTCTGCAGTCTTTTCAGCTGCATATTATCCCTACTCGCAGATCTAACAGTCAATCAGGAGCATCCGTAATGTTAACAAGAAGATCGTGAGTCGAAACAACCCATCCACACAATCAAAGCTAATCATCGTCTAGACCAACGCCTCCAAGATCGACGGCATTCTCGCTGACAATGCCGGTAAGACCCTCGACGAGTTGGTTTCCTCCCGAAAGATCAACGCCGATCAGAAGGCCCAGGTCCTGAAGAAGCCCGCTCTGCTTGCATCTTTGGCACAATTGGAGGAGCAGGTTGCACAATACATAAAGTTCGACCAGGAATACAAGTCAAAGGCACAATCTGAGAAGGCTGAGTTGGAGAAGACCTATACCGAGCGTGCAACCAAGGAATTGGAGGAAGCTGTTGCATCTGCCAAATCAGAGTCTCGTGCTGCTGCCGTCAAGGAACAAGAACAGAGCCTTCTTATTATCTCTCAATTCTTGCGTCTGGCTGCTATTCGACGAGGCGAGGAGGAGAATGCCGAGCTTGAGGAGAACAAGGCACTTGAGGGACTTCTTGCATCTGTCTACGCCGGTAACTCCAGCGCTGTCTCTGCTATGCTCAGCCTTATCCACGGCTCTGACGACACAATCAGCATGGTAGATGGTCAAGCTACTTCTATCACCTGTAAGTTCTTATATGGCTCCGTTTGAAACCTGCTAATTCCAGAACTAGTTGGCGATCTCAAGAAGTTGGCTCTCGACCAGGTCCCAGTCCCATCAGAGGAAGTTGCTGAGCCAGTCAGCGAGGAGACTTTGGATGCCGAGACAAGTGATAAGTCTGAGTCTGAGGAGGTTCCAGTTCAGAGTGATCCTACTATCGCCAACGCTGGCCTTACTGAGATTGATGCCGGTTCAGCTACCACTGCTGGTGCCAACGGTCATGAATCTACCGAGCCCCAAGGTATTCCTCAAAACTCTGGCTTTGGTGACGGTGCTGCCAACGCCGCTGCCGAGGCAAACTGGGATAATTCCAATGATCTCTCTACTTCTCAAGAGTGGGTTGAGGTTCCTCGTGATGCTGCCGAGACCGATACTGGTTTGACTGCTACTCCTGCTGCTCCCGCCAACACTCAGAGCTGGGCAGATGACCAACCAGACAGCCCTGGCCAAGTGAGTCTTTTCTCTACAATACAATTTATACCATATTGACTTTCTCTCCAGAAGCCTACTCCAGCTGCCAACAACAACGATGGCTTCCACGAAGTCCAACGTAACCGTGGCCCACGTCCACAAGGACAAGGTCAAGGCGGCCCTCGAGGAGGATATCGTGGACGTGGCGAAGGTCGCGGACGTGGCAACTACCGAGGCGACGGTCGCGGCCGAGGAGGACGTGGAGGCAGAGGAGGACGAGGTGGTCGCCCAGAAACCGATGCCTAAACGCCTCTCTACCATCGATACAGTGTAATTTTTCCCCACGGCCAGCCTTTTCTTCCTTTTTTTCTTGACAGCAGCATTGAAAAATCAATTCGGAAAGCCCTGGAGCGAGCGTTCATATTTGCATTGTAACAACAAACCACACAACCACGATTTGATAATTTTTCCTTTACCTTTTTTTCGCGGGGCTTCCGGTGTTTTTCAATGGTTGACTACTTCAGAAGAGAGCGAGAAAGAAAAGTTAGTCTTTTATTTGATTGATGAGCATAGCTGGCTGCGAGGGGGGCGGGATTTGAAAATAATCAAAATCATGGATGGATGGATGGGATGGGATGGATGAACATGGAATGGAGTGAGTCGGATTTGCATGGCATCATCACATCATGATGATTTGGTAGCACTTTTTTTCTTTCTTTCGAAGAACATGAAAAGATGCTAATACCAGATAACATTTCTTGCCTTTGCACAGTAGGAGGGAGAAAATGTGACTGAAATGGAAGGAGTGATGTGACATGCTTGTTGATTGGCAATATTCCATTGGTATACTGTATCGCATAGTGATTCGGGTTACGAGGTGCAAGGGAATTCTCCCTTCCCGTTTAACATTACGATACCGAAAAACGCTCAGGTTTTCCTTTGTAGGTGTCTGTAGTATAGTGGCTTATTAGTCACGTGTATCTCACCTGTCGCTCTTTCGATTTTTCGACTTTTCGACTTTTTCTTTTTTTTCTGCACGTTATTGACAAACTAGTTGCAGGTAAGAAGATTATATTGTACGTTACTCCACGCCCACACTTATAACCTCAAATATTGAGAAAAGACACAAGGGTAAGACAGGTAGATAAGAAGAGAATTCCCCCTCCCTCCCCTTTCTTTCTTTTCATTTATCTTGTGTATTCTTGATTATTGGAGATGGTGAGGAGAATTTCGAGAATGGAAATGGATAGCCGCAGGTTGTGTGGCAGTGTGGCAGTGTGTAACTATTTTTTCTTGACTCCCGAAGTATGTATCTATAATATGGCAATACACTTCATCTCCACATCTGTGTTATCTGGTAACGTCTTTACAGCCACACATCTAACAAACTCACTCCATTAGCTACAAGTCATAACCCCCTTTGTCTACTGCGCAAATCCCTCTTTGCACCACTTCTCCACCAGAGAAAAAAAACACCAAAATTAAACTAGAAAGAGTCTCGAGGAATTGAAAGATAAGATGCAAACACAGAGAGAAGTACTTAGTCACTTACGTCCTAGCAGGTTTCACATCTCCAAAGTACTGCTCATAAACCTCATTCACCTTGACGAAATCTCCCATGTCAGCTAGGAATACATTCACCTCGACGACTTTGTCGAGACTGGAACCGGCTGCTTCGAGGACGGCGCTGAGGTTGGCGATGCATTGGTGCTGTAGTGATATAATATATTAGTTTTACAACTACTTTATTAAAGATAGAGAAGGACAAAAAAGAAAACTGGGGAGGAAATATGTTGACGACCTATAGCACGGGAAGAGGTAAAGGATTTGAGACAATAAGAAGAACGACATGATTTGAGATATATACGTACCGCTCTATCCTGTACACTTCCTTCCACAATCTTCCCGCTGAGATCCTTTGGCAACTGTCCCGAGCAGTAAACGACACCGTTAGCTACGATGGCTTGGTTGTAAACTGGACGTGGCTTGGGGGCTTTGTCGGTATAGATTGCGCGTTTTGACATGGTGTTTGTGTTTGTTTGTGTGGGTGTCTGGAAATAGATAGGGACTGTATGTGGTGAAGGGTTGCTTTGGCGAAATTTTTCGTTTTGATGATCTAGGAATGCCGGGATTGGGGTTGGGGTTGGCTTTTGAGGAAATGGAGGAGGAAGTCCGTTGGAAGATGGAAAAGTTCTAGCTTATTTGGAGGATCAAGATCCTTGATATAGCACTAAGATCTGAAAGGGGGTTACTGTGATCGGTTGGTAGGTACATGGTGTGTCTATGTGTATGATGCTAGTTTGAATTGGTCATGGAGATACTGTACCTTGAGGATCAAGTGGATTTCTTTTACTTCACGTTCTGACATTAGTTATCTACAGATATTTACAGTACTAGGTGAATTCTGACTTACCTAAAGCAGACTAAACCATCTGTCAATTATTGATACGATTTCATAAGGTTCCATTCTCCGCTCAGTCCGTCGACACGATTCAGTCCGACGGAGAGCAAATGCGCTCAAGGACTTCCGTCTCCGATGCCAGCCATAAACTCGAATATTTGTCTTTTAGATTATAACAGAGCATAATTAAATGCATTCTAACGCTAGAACTGTTCAAGAAACGCCAAACTTTCGCAAATCGGCCGAAATATCTTAACTGTCCAAAACAATAAACACAATGGCAGATCAATCAGTATGCGCGCCTCTGACGGCGGCTTCGATCACTTCGGCACGCCAAAATATTGATGAATACATCAGCCAAACGCCCCTACTGACATCAGAAAGGCTCAATCACATTGCATCATCCTCCAATCCCAGATTTTACTTAGATAAATCAAAACTTCGAGGTTCACAGGTTGAAGACGCCAAATCAAATCCTGTTTCGCCAAAATTCAATCTGTTCTTCAAATGTGAGAATCTGCAAAGAACCGGCGCCTTCAAAGCTCGAGGAGCTTTCTACGCACTACATAGCCTCATTCAAGCACAGGGATTAGAAGAGATAAAACGCCGTGGTGTTACAACCGCGTCTTCTGGTAATCATGCCCAAGGACTTGCTTTGGCAGCGGTGACATTCGGCGCTCCAGCAGTCATCGTTATGCCCAAATCAAGCACCACGAGTAAGATCGCGGGTGTTGCGAAAATCCTCGAGGTCGAAGAACTGAATGAGAGCGGAGGTGGGAGCAAAAAGGGCAAAATAGTATTCTGCGGTACCTCGAATGAAGAGAAGATGGCAGCGGTGGATGAACAGTCACGAGACGGCCGTATATTCATTCCGCCATACGCACATCCGGATATCATTCTCGGACAGGGAACTTGCGCACTGGAGCTGGAAGAACAATTTCGACAACAGCTGCCAGAAGCTTCATCGGTCTTAGATGCAGTAATCGCACCAATTGGTGGGGGAGGACTTCTTGGAGGTATCGCTACGTGGTTTGCCGATAAACCTGGAACAAAAGTCTTCGGGGCAGAGCCTTCTTTTCAAGGTGCTGACGATGCAATGAGAGGATTACGCGAGAACGAGCGCATTCCAAAGGTGGCTTCTTCGACGATTGCAGATGGGCTACGTACACCAGTTGGTGAGCTCAATTGGGGATCGTCAGTGATAGCTCTAAAGTTGAAGATATCTTTAGCGTCGCAGAAGAGGAAATCATCATGGCGATGGTAATCATACACGAGGAGCTGGATATTTTGGTAGAACCTAGTGGATGTGTACCGCTGGCAGTCGTGCTATTCAATGCCGAGTTCAGAGAGAGGTACAGGAGAAGTCCGGAGAAAGGATGGAATATTGGCGTTGTTTTCTCGGGTGGTAACACGACACCTGAGATCTTTCAGGAGCTGAAATCGACTCTCAATTTCAGCGTAAATTAGAGGGCCAAGGGAGTGGCCTATGTCATTGATATGTTGCCGTTGAGGAAGTCTTCTGTGACGAGGAAGCCGAGGCCTGAGGGACTGCCGTCTGCTTCGGTATACCACGTGTTTGGCATCCAACCAGGTCCGTATTCAAGGACTCCCATCAAATCAAAGTCTGGATTACTGAACAATTGTTGTTGTCCATTTTCTTCCACGTTGTTCAAAGTTGACAAGATTCCTTCTTTTATCTCTGTGATGCAGGGCCAAACTACCTCGATGACTGCCATAATCTCTAGGATGTGATTGAGTGGCTTCGAAATATCTCTGTCCGTCCAATTTGATTTTTCTAGATGTCTTTTCATCATGACAACTCCAGCGGCGGCTGATAGAGTGTGAACAAAGTCCAGAGGGAGCAGCTCGAACCGGTAATGTTTACCGTAGCATTGGATCAATCGAATGATCGCATTTAAGGATTGATAGCAGATTTCAACGTCATCTCCCATTCTTGCCGCTTCCTCATCCAGGTTTTGGCGAGGAGGCCGATGCAATATTATCATTCCCGTGTGGAAGAGCATATGCAGATGAAGGACGTATGGAGGGACCCGTTCGACCGTCCACTGATTCCAATGTAGCTTTTGGGGAAGCATGGCCAGCCATTTCGCTAAAGAGTTATGAATACTATTTGCTGTTGATTCGATGACTGATTTGTCAAGCTTCCGGTAACGATTTTCGTAGATGTCAACAATTATGGAGTGGAATATCTTAGCGAGCTCGGCCTGGTGAATGAAGGATCCAATAGTGCAAACACCATCTTCAAAAGCTTTTGCCGACGTCCCTGCACACACGTACGTATCAAGAAGACTCTCCCACTCCGGAGGGTAAGGTATCCTGATGGTATTTCGAACGTCCGCTTCATGAGGATACAAAGCTGGTGGTCGGCCAAAATAGAGACTGAGTTGTTTATCAATGATAAAAACGGCCCAGTATACTCGCCGTAAGATCTCCCGATCCACCGCAGATTCAGCAGCAACGATCCAATTGTTTGGATCTGAATGTAGACCCATCTCATGCACCAGTCTGCAAGCCATACCACAGAAAAGCCAGCCTTTTGACCCTTTTCCCTGTCCAATTTCCATCTGGCCGAGAATCACGAGTGACTGCAAAGTGGTGAGCTCTGGTAGTTCCAGTGATTCATATAATAATCTTGTTGCTTCCTTAGCGAAAGAGGCCGACAATGCCCGGTGGGATGTGTTTGGCGAAACCAAAGCGGCGGTAGCGCATAGAGAAAGCATCAGCATATCAGAATAATACGGACCTCCACCGGCAGCAAAGTCTCGTAGAAAATACTCTCGGTAGATGCACATGTTGTACTGGTACAGGTCTTTGAAGAACATCCCCATCAGCTCACGACATGTTTCACCATTAGGCGAATGCCCAAAGCCAGCGCCTTGGCCAACCTCTGAAGACACAGGAGATTGCAGGTGATTTCTACGAGAGAATGAACTGTTGTTAGAGAGCTGAATTTCGAAAAGACTTGTGCCTCCGTAGAATTGCGTAGCCTTACGAGTAGTCAATTTTCTCATTCGACCTTCGCGAGCTCGACAGGACACCAAATCGCCCGAAGCAGTGGACGTCGGAGATGAAGAATTTGGACCAATAGCGATTGTCAATTGCTCGTTCTGATTTTGAGCATTAACAGCTGTGTTGGCAAGCAAATCAAGTCCGCCCGGCGTAGTGTTACTCGCAGTTAATCGCTGTACTAGAGACTCCAAAGAGGATATCTTGTTTTGGAGCGCCTGGACATGTTGCCGTGAGGCAGGTCTGTCCCATAATTAGAACATGGGTTGGTAACCTAGGGGGGTTCTCTTACCTTTGCCTCTCTCCTCCTCGAGGGAGTAAACACTCTACCTCGGCTTGCAGACACTTGGAACAAGGACTCTGTCGATCACACTTGATCTATGATTGCACCAGATAAGCAGTTGTATGGTGGAAGACTTTAAAAAAATCCAATAAATATCTTGCTGACCTTACGTCTGCGACAACGTTCGCATCTATGCGTCTTGTCAGAAGGTGAAAGTCTCAAGCATGGGGATTTTGGAATTTGCCGTGGGAACACCTACGATATGCTGTTGAGGTCAGAACGCCCAAGTCCGTTGTCACTCTCCATCTGCATCAATTGGGACAGCTTTAGCAGTGAGGCTAGATTTACCAGGTTTCGATCTTCTCAACACTTTGGAATGGGCGGGTGGAGATACATCTACTGGAGAGGAGGGATGTTTGGTTTCTGCAGTGGTCCGTACAGTCACGTGATTGAGTTTTCCTTACTGACCACCAGAGTCTCTTTATCCTCAAGAAGATATACAATCATATGAACATACACTCAAATAGCAAATCGAGTAATCTAACTTCGATTGTACCTCAAAAAGGTATCCTATTGAACTATATTCTTTTATTCTCCATGGTTTTGCAATGTCACCAATGTGAACCGCTTAGCCTACATCCCGCATGAAACCCACTCACATTAGGTATTAGCAACATGAAAGTTGTACATTGTGGTGAAATAATATGAGAAAATAGTAGAAATCAAAGTCTTCAATTACCGGGGGGTCCTAATTACAGAAGGAAGAAGCCACTTCCATAGGGTGTCAGGTCGGTTCCAACAGTAACACCTCAAGACGCATAGAACGGGTGTTTTGTGTACAATATAATTCGTGAGTTTCGATGAGACATGAGCAGCTGGAGTACTGCCACCGTAAGATAGCTTGAAATATATATTTAGGTTTGCAAGTTAATTTTGAGCTCACGAGAAATGATAAAATGAGAACTCGTCACCGTAATTATGAGCCAAGTATATTTACGAGAGGATATCAACCACATCAGTTCCCGATAACACGGGACAGTCTCATAGTTCGTGAATTTCTGTGATTGGTCGAAATAGATATCTATTGTGATCCTTCAACGGATGGACTTCCACGTCCGCCTTCTTAAATCACTGGGGCGCCCGCTCTAAGAATGGACATGACTCGTTAATCCCCGTCAAATGGTGAAAGCTATGATCTTAGGGGTATCGTTGCTCGCCATAAATTGATAACTTATCTGTGAGACTGCGCGGACTTGATCTTCCGATTTCTTGTTGTGCCTGACTAACAGTCTTTCGGCAATGAATTCTGGGGTCATTCACACGAACCTGGACAAACCTTATCGGAGCACCTGAGCATAATCTCCATGTACCCCAGATATTCATAACATCAAACACTTTGCTCTTGTGATCTATAAGAAGATGACATAGACTACTGATCAATTAGACTGACTCCACGATAACAATACATTCTCAACAAACGTTGGTATGCAAATCCCAATTGAGCACTCATTTCATTTTCTGTCGTTGCTCACATCTGAGTATAGTAAACATGTCGACCATTACCCAAGACCACAAGACCGTCATCGACCAAGACCATAATGTTGTCGACAGCAAAACAACTTCTACAGAGAAGTTTGGCGAGCAGGACACAAGCAGTGAAGGACGCGTTTCATCCGTCCATCTCGACCCCATTCTGCAAAAGAGAATCCTCCGAAAACTGGACACACGACTTGCACCATTATTTTGCGCCCTCTATTTTCTATCCTACTTAGATCGCAGCAATATCGGCAATGCAGCAATTGCAGGTCTCACCGATCAGCTCAAATTGAGTGGTTCTCAATACAGTACAGCTGTCAGCGTCTTCTTTGCCACTTATGTTGCCGCAATGTTTCCTCTCGTACTGGCCCTCAGAAAGCTAAAGACTCATCGTGCCATTACCATCATGGCTGGAGCTTGGTCAATCGTCACTATTGGAACTGCTTTTGTTCGCTCTTGGGGAGCTCTTCTGGCTTGCCGATTGATTCTTGGGCTCTGCGAAGCTGGTTTCTTTCCTTGCATCAGTCTCTACATCACCATGGTCTACAACCGACAAGAGCAAGGTCTTCGATTCGCCTATCTTTTTGCAGCCACTTCGTTCTCTGGAATGTTTGGAGGTCTTCTTGCAACTGGTATCACCAAGATCGGAGAAGCCGGCGGGCTTCGCGCCTGGAGCTGGCTGTATATTGTCGAGGGATTGTTTTCGCTTCTCGTGCTTCCTTGGGCTTGGTATGGTCTGCCAGAGTATCCCGCCAAAGCAAAATGGTGGACTCCAGAGGAAGCCGAGGCAATGGAAATGCGCGAACTTCAACGTCTTGAGTACATGGGAACCGAGAAACTTGAGTGGTCTCAAGTCAGATCTGCTCTAAAGGAGTGGAGAGTATACACTGGGTAAGGAAATTCGTCAGAGCGTGGCAGAATCAAGCTGATGAATATAGTGCCTTGATTCAATTTTTCCAAGACATCATCCTGTACGGATTCAGTACTTTCCTCCCTTCCATTCTCCGAAATGGTCTCGGCTACACAGCTTTACAAGCTCAATACCTGAGTGTTCCCGTCTACCTTCTTGGTGGTATCTCTTTCTTCGCAGCTGCCACAATTGGCGACAAATGGGGTCTTCGTGGAACATGTTTGTTCTTCCTGGACATCTTTGCCATCATCGGTTACGCAATCTTGATCTCCGTGAAGAACAATTCCATCAAGTATTTCGCCGTATTCATGATTGCAATTCCACTCTACTGCGGTCCGGGACTCAACGAAACCTGGATTGTTAACAACACTGCTCCTCACTACCGACGTGCCACCGCCCTTGGTATCTCACAGGCGGTAGGAAATGTGGCAGGCATTGTTGCCCCGCAGGTCTACCGAAAGGCACCGTACATGTTGGGACATTGGAGTTCGCTTGTCTCTGCTATCATTTGCATGATCCTTATTGCCATCCAGATCATCTACTACAAGATTCAAAATCGGAAGAAGGATCAGATCCGACGTGGTGAAAGGGAGGATGATAGGAAGAGCAACATTGGAGAGGATAATTTGGATTTCAAGTATGTGTACTAAAGAAAGATGAGGGTTGGAGGAATGGGGTGCAAGTTATAGGTGTCGTCGGATTGCAAAGGGTGACGACTGCAATCAGCTTATGTTCGAACGTGGAGAACGTCTTGCGTAAAATTTGGGTGGATAACTTGAGATTACACGTTATAAAACTTTGGTCATATATCGCTATAGAATATATAGTATTTAAAAAGTGAATCATTTGTCTATTTGATGTTAAACCCTCTATTCATATCTCATAGAATTATTAACTAAGGAAAAGTCGACAAAATAAAGTTTTGGAAATTTGAAAGTTGAAAAGTTGAAAAGAAAATCGAAAAACTTATTGTCAGGAAGCTACTGTGCCTTAAACACCGTTCTCTTTCCGAATTCAGAGAATATATGAGATACGTTTTCCAGTTGAAGTTTCGACCGTGTGACAGTCACAGTAAACAATTTCAACGAAATACCTCATATAACTCGGGACCGATACAAGTATGTCACATTGATGCAGACATGTTAGGTCACCTTTTATCATAATTGTTCAAACATCCTTCGTTGCGTAGTCTCCAATCACCCCGAAATATGCCCGATGCATGTTAAATGTTTGTTAATTTGAAATAAAGAATTCTGATATATCCTGTTCTTGATTTAAGTGTAGTGCTTACTCTATTTATCTGCCCATTACCCCCAAAACATCCTCCTCTAGACAGTCCAGTACAAGCATGTAACCAGGCGTGTGCGCCATGACAACTCCTTCCAACGAAGCCTTCATGACGGCCTCCTGTGGTGTTACTCCACAAGCCCAAAATACCGGAACGTTATCCTCATCGCCAAACACGTCTCCCAGAGGCTTCCCATCCATCGTTAATGGGGCATCTCCCCATTGCACTTGGTTGATGTCCTTAACGCCCACTCTTTCAACTCCTTCCCATCCCCAAGCAACGGGCTCGCCATGAGTAGGTAGATAACGTCGAGTGATGGCGCGGATTTCCTCGATGTCCTTCTTCTTGTATGGTCTCATCGACGTAACATATGTACCGCCAGTGAAAACACCCGCTGGGTTCAATGGTATATTGGTACGGTACATTGGGACATTACGATCTAGCAGTGCATGGCGAGGATGGAAGCTCGCAGCCCTGAGTGCAGTCTCAAAACTGTAGCTGCATCCAATGAGGAAGGCGACATGATCGGAAGACCAGTAATCCTTGATGTCCAAAACAGCTTCATGGACCAACTTGGAATCTTTGTAGACGTTGAATCCAGGACAGTCTGTGCGTAGATCAAGAGATGCTGCAATCTGAGGTCCTGAAATAGTCGGGAGGTAGGACTTAAGGTTTATAAAGTCTCCTGGTGTGACCGATTCTGCGATCAGGGGACAAGGGACTGGATTTCGAGCGCAGAGATCACGAAAGTCTGCTGCATATTTGGACGGGAGAATGATGAGGTTGCATTGAAGATGTGAAGGTGCGAGTCCTGAAGTGGATTTGGTATATTCATTCCTTCGGGCAGCAAAGCGCGCTTCGAGCCCCGTTTTCAGGTCTGTCATGGCGTTGCAACAGGAATGAATGTATTTGCAACAAAATAGAGGAGGATGAGCTTGGTTTGGGCTTTCAGAACAATAATGAGGAAGTGCATGTTAGAAAAGTTAATTAGTCTCGTTATCATTATATAAAAAGTATGTCTCCATAATGCCCCGGTTCTACTGGGATATCTTACTGATGAGCCTGCGCGGATCTCTGTGCAGCGTTGTGGGGCGTACTCTATCTGGGAGAAGGAGACGGACTTCCAACGCCGCAACAGACGATCTGATCACGTGAGACCTTTCGCTTATTATCGCTAAAACTCTTACGTACAGAATTGGTACAGATGGATCTCAAAATCCGACGGAGTAGGAACTTCGTATGACAAACGGAACCGGGAGTTCCGCCCCGTCAAGGCTTCACGACTCGTGATTTTGATGAAATGATGATTCTGTCACAAATTCACCACCTATGCCAACACAGTAGGTTACTAAACTGCCAAGTCTATATCCACTAAGCTTTATGATTATGAATATAATAAGAGACCTGTATAACTTCAAGATGAAGAAGCTAAGCATTAAACCAGATGCCCTCAATTTCACAAAATTCTGCCACCATGGGACCTTCAACAACCGTCAGTCGCGACATGCTCACTGTCTCGCAATCAATCATCCCAGAGTTAAGGAGTGGTCCAACGGGGATCAAGATCTCGATTGATCGAGGAGGAACCTTCACAGACGTCCATGCTTCGGTGGCTGGACGAGATGACATAATTCTCAAGGTTCTGTCAGTTGATCCTGCAAATTATCCAGATGCACCGACCGAAGGTGTTCGACGCATTTTAGAAGCAGTCACGGGACAAGCTCATCCCCGCGGGGTTCCTCTGGATACAAGCCGGATTGAGAGAATTCGCATGGGTACTACTGTTGGAACCAATGCTCTCCTCGAACGAAAAGGTGCTCGTTCGGCTTTGCTTATTACCAAAGGATTCAAAGACCTTCTACTTATCAGCAATCAATCGCGACCAAACATTTTCGATTTGAAAGTATCGAGGCCGGAACTGTTGTATCAATCTGTGGTTGAAGTGGACGAGCGGATCACACTTGAAGGCTATACTGAGGACCCTTCACCAAACTCAATCGATGTGTCTTCAGACGATTCCTTGCGGGTTGGAGTTACTGACGAGGTGTTCCGTATTCTGAAATCACCGGATTTGGTGGCTGTGAAGGAATCGTTACAAAAGCTCTGGGATGATGGTTATCGATCCCTCTCCGTGGTTTTCATACACTCTTACATATATCCCGAGCATGAGCGCGCAGTCGGAGCCCTGGCTAGGGAAATGGGCTTTTCTGTTGTCGAATCGGCCGCTTTACAGCCCATGATCAAAGTTGTACCTCGAGGAATGTCTGCAACTGCTGACGCCTACCTCACGCCTATCATCAAGGAATACATTGAGTCAATATCCAGTCACTTCAAAGGAGGCCTCGGTTCAGGAGACATACAATGTGAATTCATGCAATCTGATGGTGGCCTGGTGGATTTCCGAGAATTTGGAGGTCTTCGCAGCATTCTTTCGGGGCCAGCCGGTGGTGTCGTTGGATACGCACAAACTTCCTGGGATGAGGACCAGAAGAAACCTATCATTGGTTTTGACATGGGAGGGACTTCTACTGACTGTTCGCGATATGCTGGTACTTACGAACACGTCTTTGAAACAGTCACAGCTGGCATCACAATCCAGTCCCCACAGTTAGATATCAACACGTAAGTAGCCTAATTTTTTCAAACAGCTATGTTGATTGCAGGGTTTCATGAGCTAACGTGTAATTTCTCACAGTGTCGCTGCTGGTGGGGGGTCGATGCTGTTTTGGCGAAATGGGCTCTTTGCAGTCGGTCCCGAATCCGCCAGTGCTCATCCTGGACCAGCGTGTTACCGCAAGGGAGGACCTTTAACGATTACCGATGCGAATCTCTTTCTTGGCCGAATTGTTCCAGAGTATTTCCCAAAAATATTTGGACCTAATGAGGATCAGCCGCTTGGAACCGAAATCGTGGATGAACTGTTCACGGAACTTACCAACAAAATCAACGAAGACAATCTGCGTGAAAACCAAACCCCCTTTACAGCAGAGGAGGTTGCGCTGGGTTTTCTCAGAGTGGCTTCCGAGGTGATGGCACGACCGATCCGTGCCCTTACAGAAGCCCGTGGTCATGATACTTCGGACCACCTTCTCGCTTGTTTTGGCGGTGCTGGTGGACAGCATGCCTGTGATGTGGCTGCAGCGCTATCGATCACAGAAGTTGTGATTCACAAATACTCCTCCATTCTCTCTGCATACGGTCTTTCGCTTGCCGATCTTGTGCACGAGGCGCAAAGGCCTGCGGCAATGGCTTTCACATCAGAGAACGTTCCTGAAATCGCCAAGACCCTAAACGAGCTGTCCGCTACTGCCAAACAACACCTCAAAGATCAAAAGCTGAGCGATGACTTGATTAGTTTAGAGCTCTATCTCAACCTTCGGTACGATGGATCCAACTCCTCCTTCATGATTATGCAGCAGTCACACGAGTCGGTTGAGAACTTCCAAAAGGCCTTTGAGGAGAGACATGCTCGAGAGTTCGGCTTCATATTCCCAGAGAAGAAGATTCTGATTGACGATTTCCGTGTTCGTGCCATCGGATCAACAGACAAAAAAGCCAGCGAGAGTCCGTTTAAGCAACTAGCGCGCGTCAAAGACCTACAGATCCAACCTCCCTCTCCGGATACAACAACCGAAATCTGTTTTGATGCATCCAGCGGGAGAATCTCAACCAAAGTCTATCTGCTCAGCAGATTGCAGCCAGGTACCCGAATTCCAGGACCTGCTCTTATTCTCGATAACACACAGACGATCTTGGTTGTGCCTGGGTCGGTGGCCACTGTGTTGGAGAGTAGCATCATGATTAACATGAGTGAAAAAGCCACGCCGAAACCTGTCAGTGCAACCGGCGAGGAAGTCAACCCAATTAGATTATCAATCTTTGGGCACCGGTAGGTCTAAGAATTGCCTTCTCTTCACTAAGGTGAGACTAATGGAGTTTCAGATTCATGTCTATCGCCGAACAAATGGGTCGTACTCTTCAAAAAACTTCGGTTTCCACCAACATCAAGGAACGACTCGATTTCTCCTGTGCATTGTTCTCGCCTGACGGTGGACTGGTAGCCAATGCCCCACATGTTCCCGTACATTTAGGATCTATGCAGTTCTGCGTTAGACATCTTCACCATATGTTCATGGGCAAACTTGAGGACGGTGATGTGCTCATCTCTAACCATCCTGCCAGTGGAGGAACACATTTACCGGACATCACTATCGTAACGCCAGTATTTGAAAAGGGCGAAATCGTCTTCTATGTAAGTATCTCTCATAGTTCTCCTACACTTTTACCTCACCATTGAATACTGTATGGATTCATGCCAAGATATCTTCACACTGTCACTGTTGGTACAGTCAAGTACGTATGGAAGCGATCGGTACAGGGTTGGGAATCTGGATCCTACTACATACCTATACGTAGGATGTGTATCACGTGATACGCGGTAACCGACTATCACGTGCCTCCTTGTTCCACCAGTCACTTCTTTTTTTTTACGTCAACTATGGTACACATGAGCTAACGATATCAATAGGTCGCATCTCGTGGTCATCACGGTGATATTGGTGGTAGTCGCCCAGGCTCGATGCCCCCTGACTCCAAGTGGCTGTATGAGGAGGGCGCTGCAATCCTTGGTGAGAAACTCGTGAGCAACGGCCGATTCAACGAAGAAAGAGTTATTGAGCTTTTACTTCATGAGCCTGCCAAGTACCCAGGAATATCAGGAACTCGAACTTTAAGTGATAACCTGTCTGATCTCAAAGCACAAGTTGCTGCAAACAGACAGGGCATCAATCTCATTCAGGCGCTGATTGAGGAGAGTACTCTTCCGCAGGTGCACAAGTACATGTTTGCAATTCAAAAGAACGCGGAATTAGCAGTTCGAAACTTCCTCAAGAAGACGAGTACTTCAGGTGTCGCGTTGCAAGCTGTGGACTACATGGACGACGGTACACCAATCTGCCTGAAGATCACAATCGACGAAGAATCGGGTTCGGCCGTATTTGACTTCACAGGAACTGGTCCACAGGTTTATGCAAATACCAACGCTCCAATCGCCATCACTCACTCCGCCATCATCTACTGCCTTCGATCTCTCGTTGCTGCGGATATTCCCCTCAACCAAGGCTGCTTGAACCCCATCGACATTCGAGTTCCGGCCAATTCCATTTTATCACCTGCTGCAGGTGCTTCTGTGGTTGGTGGCAATGTACTCACATCGCAACGTATTACTGATGTCATTCTTACCGCATTTAACGCCTGTGCTGATAGCCAAGGCTGCATGAACAATCTGACATTTGGAATCGGAGGTAAAACCATGACTCCGGAAGGAGACGAGGTCATTCAAGCCGGTTTTGGCTACTACGAGACGATAGGCGGTGGAGCTGGAGCTGGTCCAGAGTGGGACGGGACTTCTGGTGTGCACACACATATGACAAACACCCGAATCACAGACCCTGAGATCTTCGAGAAGAGATATCCAGTACTGTTGCATGAGTTTGGCATCCGAAAGAACTCTGGTGGCGAAGGACTGCATCCCGGAGGCGATGGTCTAATTCGAGATATTGAATTCTCTGTGTCGAATGTGCAGGTCTCGATCTTGTCCGAGCGGAGATCGAGAGCGCCAAAGGGTGCCAATGGAGGGGGCAACGGGACGATGGGAAAGAATCTTTGGGTGAGGAAGGAGGACGGTCTGGTGATCAACCTAGGAGGCAAAGCGACGTCAACGTTTGCGAAGGGAGACAGAATCATAATCAATACTCCAGGTGGTGGTGGATGGGGTAAAAAGCCCGAGTGATTCTCGGGATGCCGGTTTGGAATTTAATGCTGCCTTCTTGTACTGTTAGTAAAACAATTGAAACATCTTTTCAAAAAGTCTTTTTTTGGGTATCATGTTCATGTAAGTTGTATGTGATAGCGACTACCGAAGATTGAACTGTTAATTATGTGGTACAGCGATGAGAACTCGCGGTCGTCGGGTTTATAACTGCTCAGATCCCAATCGATGCCAAGGATATACTGCTCGCTTAGCGAGTTTGTTAAGGAGCGCATATCAGTTCGAATTACTGACCTCACCCCAACCAATCATGACATATTGTGCATTTCAAAAGTTCATATATTCTAACATCTAACCCAAAGTCTTCCTACACACCAATACGAGCACAAACCTCACGCAACATCCTCTTCCCACTAAAACTTACCTACCCCTCCACTAGGTCTCCCTCAGCGCCAAGTTCTCGTATAAAATGCACCTTGTTGACTATCGAACCTTCCAGTAAGATGTTGCGCATTTTGTGGTCCGTCGCGATTGGGTCTCCAACCCATCCCAGGCACGTTCCGCGGTGCCCACGACATCTGAGGTTGGAAGCGTACCAGAGCAGTGGACTTTTGGCGCCAGGCGCTGTCGCTTGGTCTTTGGCCAAAGAATCGTGGTGTTTGGCCCCAAGAACCGTCCGTTCGTTGGTTATATGTGCTGGTTTGGGTTAGAGGGAATGAGACTTGGAATAGGGGGGTTTGTGTTTGCTTACTCGTTTTTGCCGAATGCTCCGGTGGCGGAGTTGATTCCAACTGCGGGAGGTAGAAGTGGTTAATTTCGTGACCTTCATAATATAAGCTGGCGATAGAAGGAAGTTTGTAGTAATTTGATGTATGGGGAGTGGGGTACTTACTGTTGTAATTGTTACCTGAGGCTGCCCTCATAGCAGCCTCGTACCAGAAGTTAGTGTTGCTCATTGTGTGATTTGTGTTAGCTTATTGTCCTGCTCTTAGAGATGATATGCCTTGGTATGAACGTCGCAGATATTTGTGAAGATCTGATGGCAGAAGAGTTCTGAAGCAAAGAGACGACAGGAAAATAGAAGGCATTAAATATTAACGTGTTTTCAGTGCGCGATAAATGAGAAGCAGCTGTGAATGATTGGTATCAAAGTCTGATGAATCGCAATAATCAAATTGCGAATCGAGGTAGATAAAAGAGCTCCAAAGAGGATTAAAATCAAATCAGTAGCACTGCTACTATCTACAGGTGACTCCAAGATTCTAATTTCCTCATTCAACTTGCTCCTAGGGTGGCCACTTGCCCTGCATATAGAAGAACAAGAATATAAGAATTGAGGGTTGACCACTTGATTTGAAATAGAAAAAGAAGATGATTCAATGGTTCAGAAATGTGAGAACAAGAGAGAAGGATGGAAGGAGAGATACTGATATTCAACTTAAGAGATCATTTGCAAGTTCTTGCGAGTATTGCTTTCCCTGATAAAAGCAAAGTGTTGAGTGGTCAATTCATCCCTGCGACTGAACATCAATAAAGCTTCGTGACATCGCGAACCTTGGGATTTTGATATCTATAAATTCAATCTCATTTTCTCCAACCTTCTCCTCTGATCTCTAGCTTCAAACTTTCCGAATGTCAGCAATTTACAATTCTTAAATAGATAAAAAGGACAAACAAAGAGTTGCCAGCCAAAAAATGATGAATCCCTAAGGAAATATCGGTATATTCAACCAGGGCTTAATGGTTTTTGGGGACGTCCAACTAGAGGCGGGTTCTTCCAGAACCTTCAAACCAGCGCTTGGGGAGGTCAAAGCTACTACAGCCATCAACCCGAGAAGAATTCGCAATGGAATACTTGCAATAACAAGTTTTTCTAAAGAGGCTGGCAGCAAACCAATTGGGGTCAGTTCTTGCAACCACCAAGTAGCTATTACAACAGTTTTGGGACAAGTTGGGGTGCTAGGAGAAGATAGTAGCTGGAGTTGAAAGCTGTAAGGTACGACGAAGGCGGGGGGGTCTTAAACGAGGGTTAGGGCACTCGTAATGCATGACCTTGGCGCAGAGCTTTTTGACCCAGTATGTAAACTCTTTGCTGAGGCTGAATTTCTCTATGTAAATGATGGAATTATAAAAAACCAGTAGCGAGAAAAAACATTCGATGTACTTGACATTCGCAAAACTCAATCCTTTTCGTCAAGACCCCCGTTCAAGTTGGGTGATCAAGTAAATAATGTGGAAATTGACAAGTATTTATCGTCATATATATTGAATGGATACTTGTCTCGGCTGTATTATGAGTCGGGTTGCATGTGGAGAAATTACTCCGCACCATTGGAACGCCACTCCATCGCATCATTACAATTGTTTGGTAAAGACTCCATGCAATAGGCACCAACGAGAAGCCAAGATATTAAACGGCTAATTATGAAGTGAGAGTTAGATGGTGGGTTGAGAAGATGTCCCAAGGAGAGCTGGGCGGGTCGTACCTGAAATAGACGCGATAAGCGCAAGGCTGCCTGCTGGAAGGGCATCCAGCCCCAGCTTCCTCAAAGGTAACCGTCACTCCAATTATCATCCTGCGACCAAAACGAGTCTCTGAATTTGACTTTTTGCCTTCACGCAGACCGATGTAGTGTCCCGCCGAGTCACCTTCGCGGCGATGGCCCCACCGACGAAGCGGCAAAAGCGCAATGTGGTGCCTTCATCATCTCCCTCCTCCTCGGGCGACGAGGAACCAGCTCCAAAACACAAAAATCGAATTATGGACCTGGTATCCTCGTCCCCCGTCGCCTCGTCGAATGACAAGAAGAGAGTCCCCTCTTCGAGATCGTCCACTCAATCTACCATAATGTCGAAACCTCAATCTCAAGCGAAGACGGCCAACTTCCCCTCTAATGCTGCGCCAATACACTTGCCGAACCCGACTCGAAGAAAGGCGGCAAGCAAAAGTGCGAGTAGTAGCCCAGAAAAGGCGAAAAAGAAACCGAATATGGACGAGAAGGGGAAGAGCGGGGACATTTTCTCATTCTTTACAAAACAGGCACAACGTCAGAAAGCAGAGGCTGACGCAGCTCAGAGCTCCCGACCAAAGCTCTCTGCGCAACCTCCGAAAGATGTGGAACAGGATGAATTTGACGGCATATCCGACGACGACGATGTGTTCAATTCTCTGGCACAACCGTCTAGTTTTACGAGTACTGCAGCAAGGAAACGAGCCCATGGATCGCAGACTTTCCGGAATGACGACGCGGACGTACCAAGCTCGACGCAGAAATTCTTGTTGAAACCACAAGCACCAGCAGTCGGTAAGAAAGAGGGTGAGGATTTGAGACCTTGGGCCGAACGGTTCGCTCCAGTAAATCTAGACGAGCTGGCGGTCCATAATAGAAAGGTTGCCGATGTTCGATCATGGCTTGAAGAAGTCACAAATGGTCGGATGAGACAGCGCGTTCTTATTTTGAAGGGTGCTGCGGGTACTGGAAAAACTACAACTGTTCAATTGCTAGCGGAAGCAATGGGGTGTGAAGTGCTAGAATGGAGGAATCCAGTCAGCTCGATCGCAACTGCAGATGGCTACCAATCCATGACTGCTCAATTTGAGGAGTTCTTGGGAAGAGGGGGGAAATTTGGTCAATTGGATATATTTTCCGCGGGCGAAGCACTTCCTTCGAAAGCAGAGATAAAGCCTCTCGATCGGAGGAAACGCTTGATTCTGGTTGAAGAATTTCCAAATACATTCACTAGATCATCCACCGCTTTACAATCCTTCCGGTCTACAGTCCTACAATATCTAGCATCTAATACCCCTTCTCTGTCAATGGCTTTTGGTACCCGTTCGAAAGAGCCTGTCACGCCAGTTGTCATGATAATCTCGGAGACTCTTCTCACCACTACTTCCGCTTCCGCGGATAGTTTTACAGCTCATCGGCTGCTTGGACCAGAGATACTTCAGCATCCAGGGGTCGGGCTTATTGAATTCAATGCAATTGCACCCACTCTGTTAGCTAGGGCATTAGACCTTATTGTCCGAAAAGAGTCCCGTAAATCTGGGAGACGAACGACACCGGGTCCACAGGTTCTCAAGAAGCTCGGTGAGATTGGAGATATCAGAAGTGCAATCGGTTCTCTGGAATTTCTCTGTCTCCGAGGTGATGTTGATGGGGAATGGGGAGCCAAGGTCTCATTCGCTAAAACAAACAAGGTCAACAAGGACATGTCGTTGACGAAAATGGAGAGAGAAGGATTAGAACTGGTAACACGGCGTGAAGCGAGTCTGGGAATATTCCACGCTGTTGGTAAAGTCGTTTACAACAAACGAGAGGAAACGGCCCCTACCTCGGCGTCCGGACAAGATGTTGAAAAATTACCCGAATATCTCTCTTTACATACACGTCCAAAAAGATCAGAAGTACAAGTAGACAAGCTCATCGACGAGACTGGAACTGATACTCAAACTTTCATCGCCGCCCTTCACGAAAATTATATCCTTTCTTGCGATGCTCCACCAACATCCTTTGAAACTACCACTCTCGACCACGTCAACGGATGCATCGATGCCCTCTCCGACAGCGACCTCCTATGTCCATCTTGGGACGGTTCCTTCAACTCAACCGGCTTTGGAGGTGGGACGGGCGGCCGTGGTTCAGGTGGCGATATCCTCCGTCAAGACGAAATGACCTTCCAAATAGCCGTACGCGGTCTCCTCTTCGCCCTCCCCAACCCAGTAACCCGCATTACCGCCCAAGCCGGCGCCTTCAGAAAGGGCAAAGGCAAAGGCGGAGACGCCTACAAGATGTTCTACCCAACCAGTCTGAAATTGTGGCGAATGAAGGAAGAGATGGAAAGCTCCATTGATCTGTGGGTGACAAGATTGATGAAGGGGGATGATCAAAATTTACACTCGATCACTTCTGGGGCGGCGGCTTTTGCAAGGCCGAAGACTGGAACGGTGGAGAGCTGGAAAAGTGCTGCTAGTTCGAGTGCTACCCCAAGCACGCAAAAAGAGGGAGATACATCGGCTTTGATATCAGTTGGTACCTCGGCACGGAAAGAGATGCTACTCGAACGTCTCCCATACATGCTCCTCATTGCCAAATCACGCAAATCATCTTCCTCCGCTATCGCAATCAAAGATATCGAGAAAGTTGTCACGTTTCACGGTATTGGTGGTCCCTCGGAGGAAGATGCCGACGAAGGCGAAGATGGTGTTGTTGGCGAGGAGTGGGCAACTGATAAACCAGGTGATGTGAGATCTCCTAAGAAGAAGGGGATGGTGATTAGGGGACGCGGACAGGCTACTGCACTTCCCCGATTACAAGAGGTGAAATTGGTTTTGAGCGATGATGATATTGAAGATGATTGATTTGGTGATTGCTTGCAGTTTCTATGATTGAGAGTTGCAATTTGTAATTTGCTATGGAGTATAAAGATATACAGTTTTATGAATTATGACTCCTTGAAGATTAATTTTGTCCTTTGTCCGACCAGTTCCTACCCTGAACGCCAGTATTGGACGAATGCAGTATACATGAGCAGATAACATATTAATCATTGCAGGCATTCTTCTTCATCGCCATTCACCCACCATTCACCTACAGTAAAGCCCTCTCAATTGACTCAATCCCAACCAGTCCACCCTTTAAAGTCCTGTGCAAAATGTACCGCGCTAGCCAAATACCCTTCATGCACATCGCCCCAAGTAAAAGCCGCCTCCCTAATCGCTCTCAACGCCTTCACATAATGCGCATCCAACGCTGCCTCCCCCGTCAACGCCTGATCCTCCACAAACTTCCATGACTCCTTCGGCTTCTCCTCCAACTCCTCACTTATTGCCGGCCGCAACTGTGTCACATACACCGCAATCGTAAGTAGCCACCACTGCCTCACCAGCGACACATGGAATTTCTTTGGGATGGAAGGGAGCAAGATGCGGATTGCGTGTGAGACGGTAAGGATGTGCACGATGAAGAAATCGTAGCTGTGTGTTCCTGGTGCAACGGTGTGGACGAGGAGGGCGATGGCGGCGTCTTGGGAGTCGTGGAATTGTTGAAGGGGATCGGCGATGTGCCATGCATTCCAGTATTCGAGGATGAGGTTTTCGTGGTTTTGAAAGAGGAGGGGGATGTTACTTGGACCTTTGTGCGAGATGAGGCCGTCAAACCGGGTGTCTTTGTGGATTTTCTGGAGGAGTTGGAGGGGAGTCTGTGTGGTGGCTGTTGTTGGAGGAGGAGTGGTATAGGAGGGGTTAGAGAGGTATTTGTGTGTAAAGCTGTAGTTTGTGGTTGCTACGGCGAGGGCTTCCATGGCGACTTCTTTTAGATTGAGTTCGTACGCATAGCCAAGGTGTATTACCGGGTGCCCAACTAGACATGAAATTAAATCAATACTGTATTTTTTCTTCTCCTAACACGAACGAGAATATCAATAACAAGAGAGGAGAGACCATACCTCCGCCTATTATACCATGGATCAATGGCTCTTTCCCCCCAAATAAGTACTCCTCCAGTAACATTTTCCAATCGTAATTAAATTTCAAAGCCAACTCATCCTCAAAGAAGTCCACATATGCTCTCTGGTATTTCTTATCACCCAGGAAATTCCTCCAATCCTTATCATTGATCTCGGCAGGTGAATCTTTCCATTCCTCCAACTCCTTCGATTCCGCATCATAGATCGTCTGCATCTGATCTACCGAAGCTCCGAGTATGTATGCTGATCCGAGCAAATGTACCATATGGTTGTGAAATTGATTTCCATGGTACATGATAGAATGGTTTATATGATTTGCGCGAATCAGGTGTTTAAGTGTTCGAGGACGTTTTTCGGCTGCGGTTTCGATTTCTTGAGTGGCGACGGCGGGGAGGGTGATGCTTTGTGCGGCATAGTTGCTGGTTGTTAAGTAGTGATATATGCTTTTAAAGGTCGGAACCAACGTTATCATGGGAGAAGACATCTTTCTTGATCTGGTGGCTGTTGTGAGTAGGGAAGTCTTTCGAAGAGGATGGCAGCGGAGGAGTCGAATGTTCATTATTGAAATGTTGGGAATGCCGAGATGTGGGGAAGGACGAGGCTGACAGACGGAGGCGGAAGGCGGTGGGACAAAGGGAATGAAGGCTGCGGAAGAATGTTTCGCCAGCTCCGTCTCTTTCAGCCTCATCTCATCATGGAACGGAACTTCTCTCACTCTCGCAACGAGCGAAGTCACCACAAACACCATCCGCATCTCACATCCAAATTCACGATGTCTATACCAGACACCCTAGTATACGCAGAACTTCTCTCCAACATCCGTCAAATTTCAGTCATAGCGGTCCTGCCAACACCAAGTAACAGTCAAAGCACTAGTACTCTCTCATCAGACAGACGGCAGATAGCTCTACGGCATGAAGGCCAAACAACCATTTTAACACTTCCCGGTCAAGTCCATCCAACCGCTCAACTTCAACCACTAGTATCAGGCAAAATTGAATTATCATGGCGTCTTCCTCTTGCTGGTCACCCGACACGTTCTGATTCAACCGATGTTGAAGCTCCTTGGCCAGCGAAAGACCTCGAAGCAGATTTGGAAATCGCATGCAGAGAATGCAAGGCAGGTTTAGTGGAGAAAGGAAATGTGAAAACGTGGAAAGACTTGCCCAGTGAGAACTGGGCTGAAATGATGGAATTTTGGCACTGTCACAAACCTGACAACGAGCCAAGTGGCCATGAAGGACATGATCATTCTCACTCTCACTCCCATGCACAAGATTCAAATGCCAGTAGAGGTTACGGAGCAAATTCCAAGTTCATGGCGACAGCTAGACTTGGCTTTGTTGATAATCAAACCTTCCTCCTTGCCGAGTCTGATTGCCAAAATTTTGAGGTAAGCTATATTTTTCCTTTTCTTGTCCAATGGTTGTTATTATTTCTCTGTTCTGTTCATCTCTCTATATACCGGGTATCAAGAAGGAGGCCGTACCATCTCAATAGCATGGTCACCGATACAAACACCCAAAATCAAATCTCTAGTTTCTCCTTTCTGCTCTGCAGCAGTATGAGCTCTCATACCCCTTTCCTTTCGGAGAGTGGGTTTGTTCGATTATACTGGTGGTCACACTTCTCGGCCTATCACTCCATACCTTTCTGAGCTTTGGATGGTCATGGGATTGGTTTGAGGAACATCACACATACACATATATATCTGTACCATAGCACAAGAATATAAAAATATAATCATTCACAAGTTTTGCGTTTGCGTTACATGTGAAATCTTTTGTCCACTGACAACACAAAAATTATAGTCTTCCTCTTCAACCAAAACATCAAATCACCAACCCATCTCCTGCTCAACTTGCCACACCTACATTGGCCATCTCGACCCCTTCGCCTCTGGCCTCCGACTCTACAAATGGTGTCTACACATCCCATCCAAAAATCCACCTGCCGTCTCCTCGATCCAAATTTACACCACTCAACTCTCTTCGGTAATTCAATCACAAGTCACATCACGATTGATTCTTCTTCCTCTTGACTTTACTCCCTCTTCTCCAGCACAAGCCACCAAAGATACTTCTTATCTCAGCAATGATGCCAACAACAGCAACAGAGAAACTAAATATCTATCTCTCTGGATTCTCTCCCCCTCCATCCGTTTCTCATCCACCGCCTCTCCTCACCCCACGAACAAAAGCGTGAACATCTCCATAGGAATAGGAGGCCAACCAGCCATGAAAATATTCTACCAGTCGGTATCCACAGTTGAAGCAGAGCAACTGATGAAAACAGAAGGTGTAGAAGAGGTGTATTTCCCAGGGGAAGCACTTGAGGAGATGAAAGCTGAGCTAGAAAGAAGTCGATCATATCTACCAGCCAGTGGGAGAAAATTTCGAGAGTGGGAAGTTGGCCTTTTGGAGAGATTCGAAAGTACTTAACACGTACAGTACAGTACAATACACAACCGTCAAAAATCATTGTACCAGCACAGACAATCTCCTCGTCATTACATTAAATCACTAAATCCTATCCAGTCCATCACATCGCATCGCTCCTGCGTTATACCATACACACCTAGGTACCCTACAACCCACAAACATCCCTTCCAACCTCAGTCCACTGCACATCAATATTACCAACCTCCACGGCCCTCCCACCAGTCAACTCGTTCATAGCCCCCTTTCCAATATTAAATCCTACCCCTGCGTGATCAACCGCCAGGATCGTCACACTCTTGCCTTGCCATGTCAGAGTGTAGCATGATCCGCAACTGGGAGAGTTCCATCCTGCTATAGTGGATGCGCCGCCAATGCGGGGAAGGTGGGAAGGGAGCCTTGGGTTGTCTGTGGTTTTGGGGGAGGGGAGGGTTAGTATGGTTACTCGAATGGTGGGGATGGAATGAGGTTGGAAATGTGTTTTAATTTGGGTTTGGTTTGTTTTGATTGATTGATTGAGTTGAATTGGGTTGGACTTACGAAACCTTTGTTGATGAGACCATTTGCTCCGTCGGAGCAGGCGAGGTCGGTTAGTGGGCGGGAGGCAAGGTCATAGCCCTCGTCGTATGTTGTTTGTATTGCGGCAGTGAGGGATGAGATGGTGAGAAGGGCGAAGAATGAAGTTGGGAATTGCATCTTTATTGTATTATAATTCTTCTTTTGGCAGATAAAGGGATCTGATCTGAGATATTGGATTCGAATATTTGGATCGGTTGTTGACTCTCGGTGAACGTGTGGAATAGTGTGGATGTTTTGACTGAGGAAAGAAAATATGAAAATTTCGAGTACTTCCACATACTTATATAGTTATACTATTCCACAATTCTCCATCGTATTGATCAACTTCGTATCATGACAACAAAACCATCACCTATTTTCAGACATAAACTGCCGGTACAGTACGACAGTACGAGGTTGATTGGAATCATATGCATTCTCCCCCACAATTCAAGCAGTGACAATGCCACTTCCCTAGGCTTTCCGAAGCTATTGACATCATCCCATGTTACTCAACAAGAGAAAACATGAGATCCGATAGAACGGCAGATGCAGTAAACTGTAAACACAAAGACACACAAGAAAAGAGTGGAAATACGGTGTAATCGGGGAAGACTAATCCTCGTATTTGCTGTCGATCATTTAGTAAAAAGAAGTCATACTGTACTGTCGCCAGGATCCCCGCATTTATCGGTATTTTTATACGTGGCTAATGCATCTGCCCTTCGTCCATGATTTTTTATGCTTTCCTCGTGATGGGATGTCCGTATTTCATGTCAAGTCTGAAGTTGTGTTCTCGATGGATGGATTGTTTGCTTTTGCTTGCTTTAGTGAGATATTTGGAATGATCCCTCTCCGCCGGCAAAGGAAAGCTGCGAAGACTCATGTTGTTTGTTAACCTGCGTTTAATTCGAGAAGAACGTCTTCTATTACTCGGGGATGATGTCTGGATTGGGTTCTTGAAGTCAGGAGACGAGTTGGATGGAGATACCTGAATACCAATGAAGCCTAGCGTTGCTCGCCTGAAACCGTCGGCTGTGCGGCCTAAGCCAAGCATTGGACGACGTCCACCAGGTTCCAAAGCTCCATCGTCCATTAAACTCTCTCCTTCAAACATTTTGAAATTCAATGGAAGTCGTTAACTCAAGATGCGCTCTACCTGGTGGAAGAGTCCTTGTAAGCGTAGGATACCCCACCAGCTGAAAAGGTGGCATTTTTGTGAAATATGAGAAGCTCCTCATGTCTTCTTCTCTTCTCCACCAGTTCCGTAGATTGTTTGACTCTTCCTGTCGTTCTTTGCGAGTACAACAACAATCTCTGACCAGTCATTCATTTCCTCGTTCATTCATTCATTACAGTAATCTGTTTCCTGGTCTAATCATTTACTTGTCGTTCACCTGTCCAGTCATACAAGTCGTTCAAAAGACAAAGACATTGATTGTCACAGACCGACCAGCTTATAATTCTTTTCCTCCAAACAGGCCTTCTCAATCTTCTACACTTTCATTTAACAAATCCCTTTCGACACAAAATTTCCAATCATGTTTTCAAGATTCTTCTCCAGCATCACCACCCTCACGGTGACTCTAGCAACGAGCAGCACCATCTCAGCTCTCGCCATCCCAACATCACCAACCTCATTCCCCACCAACAACTCGCTCCTCCACCCCCGAGCAGCAGGTGACACAGCAGCAACCATGCTCCTCGCGATAGCACCCAGCTCCTCCACCTGCGTCAACGCTCCTGCTCCCGATGAATGCGCAACAAACGAGCAAGCCGCACCCTTTCTCGTCAACGCCATGGTTACATACGACATTTCCAGTCCCCAAGAGATGGCTGCCGTCCTCTCGCTTATCGCCTTTGAATCCGGGGATTTCAAGTACAACATCAACGTAAGTATTGCATATTTTTTCCCTACTCACTCCTCACTTCCCCCTTCTTATTCGCACTTAACTTTCCGAAAGAAAATCCCTCCCCCAAAATATCACATAGCTAACAACTCTCCAGCATTTCCCCGGCCGTCCAGGCCAAGGAACTCGCGCCATGTTCATGCCAAACTTCGTTCTCTCCTACGTCCAATCCATCCCCGCACTTTCCACCGCCCTCGCCGCAACCGATAAGTCGGATCTGAACGCCATTCGGGCCCTAGTACTACCAGATGAGTACTCATGGGCCAGCGCGGTGTGGTTCTTGACGAGTCAGTGTGCGAGTATTCGACCGCTGTTGCAGGCCGGGGGACAGGACGGGTTTGAGGCCTATATGGGCTGTGTTGGGACGGCGGCGACGGCGGACAGGGTGGAGGTTTGGGAGAGAGCGAAGAGTGCTTTTGGGTTATGAGGGAGGTGAGGGAAAGATATTACTGGGTGTATTTATTTGTATTTTGTGTCTGTATCTATGTTGTTTAGCTGATGGGTTTAGATAGAATCACTGCTGGATGTGTAGCACCACTGAGTGCATGTGAAATTCATAATGAAATGGGTAGACAAATCACCTTGGTATGGCTCCAAGCGAGAGTCGACGGTGTTAGAATTATTAATATTATCGTCGTACTCCGCCAATAACGACACGCACTGTAAACGTAAACTTAATGATTTCTCACTTTTGCATTCACGAGACACTTGGTGATTTTGTCGTCGTATTAATTGTTGTTTCTTCGTTGATCATGCCACCTAATGTATACTTCCTATCCTCGCCGACCCACGGCTCCGGCACATTGTACAGTAGGATTATGTTACACAATATGACATGTTCAATCCTCGATCCTACACATTCTCCACCATCTTTCTTACAGCCAACCTTGCCAGGACGAATTCTAAGAGCCGTTGTCCAAGAATCCTCTCATGGCGACTTATAATTAATACTCTGGTTCATCTGCCATACGGCACTTTTTGCTCTCTCCCTCACATTCAACTCGTCATCATGCTGCAACATCTCGAGCTTCTTCAAGAACTCCAATCCCTCTAACTCCTTCGCCCTATACTTACAAGCATTTGAATCGCTTGCGTCATCCATCCACGCCAAATTCGTCGCTAGATGACAGAGCGAGAGACGAATTTCAATACTGGGGTGATGGAATTGCGGGACCAGGAGTTTGAGAAGTTCCGTTTGTGCGATGACGATCTGGCGGTGGCGCGGAATGCTGGCCGCGAGGTGGACAAGAATCATGACGACTGCATTTATGATTTCAGGTTGAGGAGGTTGCACGCGGGTTTCGGTGTTGTTGCGTCGATTATAGGGATTGATTATTTTAGGCCGGAGTTTGGACGCCAAGATCTCGAAGAAGCGCTCCTGACCTAGGGAGTTAAAGAGGAAGTCTACCATCTCAGTTACTTCTGAGCTGGCGCCAGGACCTGTTGGGCCGATCAAATTTCGAATAAAACTTAATCCCTGCTCTTGAACCGCAATATCGTCTTTGCGAGCTTTGCGAGCCGGATTTGTTTCTGCGTCCCGTAATGCTGCGAGGCGAAGTTCTGCTTGTTCAATGGATCTACTTCGGCTGCTGCTTGGACGAGAAGGGTTCGAGCGTCCAAATGATCCAGCAAATGCGGTTTCGACTTGTTCTTCGAATTGGTCCATTTCGACATCCTCATCCATTTCCTCATCGGCAACTCCCTTGTCGCTTTTCTCTCGCGATAAAAGAAGGGCCTCGTCTTCTGTGTCGTCACAGATGAGCTGCACGAGCCAGCCTTGCCCGAGCTCTTCGACACATTGTCTCTTCAAATCGTTGGTAACCGCGTTGACGAAATGCTTTAGAGCCCAAACAGCGTTGAGTCGAAGCCTGGGGTTCATTGAGTGTGCATGCTCACAAAGGATTGTGATTACACCAGCTTGGATTATCATCTTGATTGAATCAGCATAAACACCGGATCGAGTTCGGAACACTTACTTCACGCATTGGGCTGATGTCTGTCACCAAATTGCACATCGTGGCTGTAGCAGCAATCTGAATCTCGATATCTGAGTGTCGAAGAAGATGAACAACAGGTGGAGCAATGCCATTGTCTATAAGAGTGGTTCGCAAGATGCTCACCGACCGCGAGAGGGCTCGGGTAGCGCCACACGCTGCAATCATAACACTTACAGGATTGACCCCATAGCCCTTTCTCGATTCTTCGTCTTGTGGTGTGCCGGCCTTTTCGGATTTGTCATTTGATTTTGAAGGTTTCCCGGGTTCCGATTTCATCGACTCCACGATATAAGGAATCAACCCCTCATCGACTACAACTTTACGATATTCGTCCTTGAACGGAACGATGGAAGCGATGGCCTTCAGTGTACTTTCCCTAACCCTGATATTATGAACAAGCTGAGGAGAAAGACCCAGGTCGCTAAAATCCGAGGTTTCCACTGGAGATGGTGACCAGGGTCGCGGATTCGAGCTTTCAGCCACAGGGTCGTAGGCTTGCTTTAGCATAGTACAAAGTCTGGATATAGCATGCGCATCGAAAGCAGACTTTTGGAGGTACTCGTTGTCAGTAATGAGCATGGCCAGTACTGCGGGGCCTTCTCCTTGACTGCTCTATTCTCGATCAATGTTTCCTCATCCGCCAAACTATCTCTCCCACCCGTCGTGGTCGGATCATGGTGAAGCAAATCTAGTATTAGAGGGACAACAAGCAGACCGATCGTCGTCTCCCGTGTTTTATTCGTCAACCCGGTTCTATATAGCACTGTCAAGACTGAAGCGGCCGCCAATCTCTCTATGCCAGTCTTGGCTCTGAGAATGCCAATGAGATATGCTATCAAAGGACTTTCCAGTTCGTCGGAATCAGCAGAACCATCTTGAGCAAAAAGGCCACCCTCTGTAACATGGGAATCACCCCAAGTCGGCAAAGAAGCCCCGTTATGTTTGAAAACAGGTGTGCGCCCATTCAATGCAAGACTTTCTCTGGTGCCAGATGACCCCAATGGAGGGAATGCCGTAGGGACTGAACCGGCGCCCTTTTGATGATAGATGGGGACAAACGGAAGTAGGAAGTCTAGCGCATTTAATTGAATGTGCTTGCTACTGGGATGAGCTCCAGGGAAACACTCCCACGCAACTCGTGCATTGTGATTGCCAATGTAATCTGTAGGTTGACCAATTGGGAAAACCGCGAGTATTGCCGGAGAATAGAGAAGTTGAGCAGCTCTAAGCTTTGAGTCTGCTATTATGCTTGCTAGTGCATCTAATACCACAGACAGGCTGGCATTTTGGGGTGCTGGCAAGGGAAAGTGTTCATGTAGCCCTTCTCTTCCGGCCAAAATGTCTGCCCCAGGTATTACCAGTCCTTCTGCAACAACAAAGCTTGCTAGCTTTGTCGCTAAAGCGTCAAGAATTCCAGAACTAGCAATTGCTTGTTGATAACGTTCTTCGATACAAAGTTTGCTAATCAAGGATGCAGCAGCATTTATCTGCGACTGTACTGTCGAGGAGGAGGAAGATTGGGACAGTATGCGGGTCAATGAGCTAAGATGCTGTCGCACGAAGAGCCCATCTGCAATCGAGATTGTGTTGAGGGCATATACGTTCGGGGCCAAAGCTGCGGAGCTGACCAAGTTCGATAAAGCTCTGAGAGAAGCCAAAACAATTGATGGAGGGTTGTTCGATGGGCAGAGATTCGAGAGTATCGCAGGCAGGACCTTTTCGGCATTTAGGGGAGCAAGAAATGCGGGACCTCCTGAATATACACATGTTAGTCATTGCAATGTTACTCATCTAGAATTTGTGAAGGCTATTTCCTTACCAAGGGCAATACTTGCAATGATGTGGAGTCCTTGCAGTCTGACAGTTTCCTCCTCTACCAACGGTCTAGATGCAAAGCTGTGATCGTGTGCTTTATCATCCTGTCGATTGCCTAGTTTGCCTGTTGTCAAGCGGACAACCGGCTCCAGGATTCCTTGTGTGACAGCAATTTCCTTCTTTAAAGGATGTCCAATTACTTCATTCTTGATTGCACGAAGAGCAACAATCTGTTCTGTTGTGTCTCTAGCATTCCGCAGCTGCGACGTCCAAAGCTCGCGGGCCATCTTCTGATGTTGCGGAGAGGCTCTCTACTCCAGCAATATTCCAAATCGTGGTGAGGTTGTTAAAGGTGTCAATACTTGGATTCGTGGAGTATTTGAATGTGAAGGTGAGGATGTTGCGCGAAGAGATGACGCGACGTTCGTACTGTACTCCGTACGTTGAGAAGAAGGGCGAAACAACCACGGGGAGGTTGGGGGTGATTCGGAAGATTGAAGGAGGGGCAAGTTGTCGTTGGAATACAACGGATATGGATCTTGAGGGTGTTTGGGATGTGGAAGTGGATTCGGAGGGCTCTGTCAACCCCAGATAAATGGGTTGGGTTGTGGTGAATGAAGAGCAAATGATGGTGATCGCTGCAGCCGCATCTTCTGGGACCAAACTGCGAATCTCGGCCGTGCAAAAGACATCATTCTCAGCCTCGTCCTTCCCCCTCGATAATACCAACAACCACAACTACAAATCCCCTTTCCTCCTATGCAGGTTTCAACTACGAAACTCCAAAAACGAAAACACCGTCGTCCATAGCTTATCCCTACCAAAATACCGAACCACTTCCTTGGTAAGTTTTGTTTACATTCTCTGCATCCACCACCACAGCGGCCCCTCAGCAGCGGCAGGCACTTACGTCCAATGAATCGACGAAATTTCGCGCAGCTCCGTCATTGGCATCAATTTTGAACTCTCCCTTCCCTCGTCCCGAACACATCACTCATAACCCTCCTAGATTTTACATCGCAAATCTAATGCCAACAAAGAAGAAGCGATCGCCGACATATCGACCACACTTTGCGTCGAAGATCGAATATCGAATGATTGTGCCTGACGAGCCTATCTACAATTAAACGATAGCGCAAAATCCCTCATCGTGCCCTCGACGGCCCAACTGTCTTCCTTCTTGCGCCTCGAAGCAAAGATCAAAGTACAACAGACAGCTATGACTCTGCACTTGTCAAAACAATGCTGAAGTCTCTGTCCCAAACAAGACAATCGCCAGCTTCGTCACCACGGTTCCATTATGCGAAGCCCTCCCGCTCAACCCCTTCCTCTCCTCCTTCTCGACGCGCTTCGAAATCAGGACCACATTCGCTCGTAACTGTTCCAGCGGTACGGACAGTGCAATATGTAGATGCTGCCACTCAGTGGAGTCCGATCATGAATGTAAAGCAGGAGCCTGAGTCTGAACCTGAACCGCAGGAGCAGGCACAGGATCCAGCAGGCGCTCCAGAGCCTGCCGCACCCATGATTGTCGCAGCGTCACCACCTCCTGTCGTAAAACCAAAACTGGAGGCGGAATCTCCAAGTATAAAAAGAAGACAATCCCGCGTGGACTCGTCCTCAGCCAGCATTACGCAGATTTCCCCCACTAAACGGGTAAAGTCCGGTGACGAAGAAGTCAAGATTTTACCCATCAAATATGAGTTCTGCGAAGTCGAGGATATGGTAGTGCTTATCGCCAACATGATATCAGAGCTCATTCAAACGAACGATAGTTTGCCACTTAGAACTGGAGTTTTGACCAGGTTTCATTCCAGGTGAGAAATGAGCTGTCATTCTGCAATCTTCCTGGGGCTAATGAGATAGGACTCCGCCTGGAATTTCTGTTCTGGACTACTTACAAAGACTTGCAAAACATGCAACGCTTACTCCCCCACTTCTCCTATCAATGGTCTATTATATTGACAGGCTCTGCCTTCTCTACCCCGCCTTCACGATCAATACACTCACAGTCCATCGCTTCTTAATTACAGCTGCCACTGTGGCTGCTAAGGGACTATCCGATTCATTCTGGAACAATGCCACCTACGCGCGAGTTGGGGGTATTAAATTGGCCGAGCTAGGGCTCTTAGAGCTAGATTTTCTATACCGAGTCGACTGGAAGATTGTACCAAACCCAGAAACTCTCGAAGATTACTACCGTGGACTAGTGGAGCGATCAGCAGGCTACGAAATAGAGGTCGAGCTAGAAAGTGAAGCTTCATCAGACAGCGAAGAAGAGGAAGAAGATGGTGCTGCTGTAAAAGATGAAAATACCCAGCCGAAATCGGAGCCGAACATCAAAACAGAGGAGGGAACAGAGACAAAGTGGAAGGCATGGATGGATAATGTATCGACGAAAAAGTCAGAGGAAGAAGGGGAAGTTAAGGGGTTGTAGCATCGATTATACCCAGTGTTTCTTATTTTTCATTCTTGCATGGTAGCATTGGGAAAACTGGCGTTTTGGAGGGTGGATTTGGGTTGTGATGCTGTTGGGTTATGACTGGGAATGCTAGATGGGGAGGTTCGATTGCATGTTTACGAAGTCAAAGAAACCACACACTGCGTGGCCTCTCTGCTCACGAAAGAATGCTGGTCTAGGCATGAATTATAGGGAGGGAGATACATACGAGACAATGAATTACTGATGCACACTTTCCTCCATTTTACAGCCTCGTCCAGTTGTTACATAAGCAAAAGGCTGAGTGCCAAGATATGATGTTCCGCGACATCAATTGAACCAGATTTCAACCTTCCCCATCCCCAAACCCATCACCAAACCACCCACAATGCGGTTCTTTCTCCCCGTCCTCCTCTCGCTCTGCGCGACGACACTCTCAGCAACCCCTCCCTCCAAATCACCTCCACTCACAGATTCAACAAACGTCTACATCCAACCCATCTCCACCACCCCCAACCCATCACCCTCCTCTCCACCATATCCTACAACCCCTCAACCCTCTCCTCCGCCCTCACCACCTTCTCAGCGCCCTCCCTTCCCCCATCCACCCTTCTCCTACGCGTCGGAATTTACGACCCGTCTTCTTCAACATGGAAATCATCAACGACAGTTACATCCATTGAGAACTTCACGAAGGGTTATGCGCCGACGATCACACTGACGTTGGATTTGAGCGGGAATGTGGTAGGGGCTGCGTTGAAGAGTGCGAAAGTTGATGCGGGTGAGACGAGAGATTTTGGACCGAAGGTTAGGGTGGTGAGGATGAAGAGGGGGAAGGGACCTGCGTTGAATACGCCGGTTGTGTTGAGTCCGGAGGGGAAACTTGCTGTAGAGGAGGTGGAGAAGACTCTTTTGCAGAAGTAGGTGCTTTTTTGTTTTGTTTCATTTTGCTTGAAGTGGGCTTGGTTCTGTTGCTAACTTGTGATTGTGTAGGTATTGGTGGGTTGGTCTTATAGTGATGATGGTCTTGGTGTCTGGTGGTGGAGGAGACTGAGTGGGAGTTCATTGGGGGCATTGTTTGTAGAACAGGAATACGGGAACTTGATTTCTAGATGAGAATAGAGGGGTGAATGAAGGGGGATGGACAAAGTGCTCGGATTATCGTGTTAATGAGAAGCAAGATGTTTGACGAAAGATACCAACACTCAGCCAATCAAATTATACTCTGCAGGATTCTTGTAATATTTCGGCATATTCCTCAGTAGAAACTTCCGAACACTACCTATTACAGCCTAGAATGTAATGAGGCCTTTTCGTCATGGAGATGATATTTTTATGGTTCGGGATGTTGAGAAACTCGGCAAATCTGGTATTATTTTGGCTACAGAAACAAAATTTTGCTTGGTATCGAGTGTGGCGTAGATACTTCCGAGATTCAACGGTCGTCTCTTCCAACGCATCCCATTGAGGTATTCTTCCCGGTTGAAATTTAGGGACTTACAAGGAAATCACCTATGGTAACTTTTATCTCGGGTATGAAGTCTTGTAATGAGTTGTGTTGAAACTTCTAAATACGAAACGTCAACTTTTGCTTACACACTAGTATAAACTTCTTATATTGATGATTTATAAAGTTTGTCAAGGTTGATGTGATGATAACTCGCACCAAGTCAAAGAGAAAGCTCGAAGCTCATACTACCGAGTTATTCCTTCTTTTGCAATAACATTAATTATTAAATTATTCATTTACAAGTACGTTGACTAAATATAGTCTCAGTTTCGCTAACTATTATGCCAGCTAGCAAGTTCCCTTTTGGAACCACAATGTTGTCGAAATCACGGACTTCGGCTAAACGGCTGATTTCAATACTCAACTGCTGTTGCTGAATATCGAATCCGGAGCTCCCACTCCATCACCACCGTCCCAACTACAACACCAGAACCATCACAATGCAGCTTACACAGCTCCTCCTCCCAGTCCTACTACCTCTAGCAACAGCCACCCACCTCCGCATCAATATCTACCCCTCTGCCGGTCTCGCCAACGCAGCCTTCCTCCCACCCTCTACCCACGCCTCCCTCACCACCCTCTCCAAAGTCTTCTCCACGCCTCTTCGCGTTGATAATACCTTCGATTTCAAGAATGTTACGTCAGGGAGCTATCTGTTAGATGTGCATTGTCATAGTCATGGGTTTGCGCCGCTGAGGGTGGATGTGCAGGAGCAGCTGGGAGAGGGGAAGGGCGAGGTGGTTAATGTTTGGGGGACATTCAGGGGGAATGAGTGGGAGAATAAAGGGGAGGTTGTGGAAGTTAGTGTTGCGAAGGGGGTGTGGTCGTTTGACGTGGAGGCGAAGGGTCCGAAGGAATATCTGCTTGAGAGACCGGGTTGTGAGTTTCCCCGTTTGGACAGCTTTGGGTTACGTGTTGTGGAAATGCAATTGTACAACATTTAAGGAGAGCTTGACAAGAGGTGGAACTTTTGAAGAACTCGTTGGCTAATATTTTGCGCTTAGTCTCGCCTCTCTCTATCCTCAAGAACCCAATGATGCTTCTTGCTGCCTTCAGTTTGGCTATGGTATTTGGCTTGCCATATCTGATGGATAACAGTATGTCCCACATATCTATGCTACCGCGAACCACCAGCTAACAATCATATTAGTGGATCCTGAGCTCAAGGCTGAATTCGAGAAGTCTACGAAGAGCTCATCAAGCGGCCAGGCCAACGCAATCCAAAACTTTGACGCTGCCGCATGGTTAGCAGGGAAACCGGCCAGTGGTTCTGCAACACCAAAGGGAGAAGCTGTCGAGAGAGGTGTATCGAGGTAGAAAGTGCCAACTGTAGAAGGGACTTATGAGTTGTAGGAGATGGGATCAGGCAAGGATTTTTACGGACTCATAAGCAACAAAGGAAACGCTTAGATCAAAATAATGAAAGACGGCCCCCAAACATTCTTCCTAAAGAAATGGTGACATGTACAAGCAAGACAAACCCCACGCAACAAAACCAGCCAACCAACAAATGTTATCAAGCACCCCTCCCTCCCTCTCCTCTAGCTCCCTAAGCTAAAAACTGCGAATTGCAACAAATTATTTGTGATCCCATTGCATGCTTCACACCCCTTCCCTTTTTTTACCAAGCAAATTCTAACTTGTAGCGCTTTAGCTCTGGCTTGAAGATGCTTTAGCTTACCACGTTTCCCTTGTGCGTCCTCATGCCAGGCTGAGGCGATGCGACCTTGGGGCATAAACGAGGCTACAGTAGCTCGTGGGACTACGGACGGATTGCTTTGTTCGGACTAGAGGCGTCATGTGGTTGGGTTGGGTTGGGGGTTTTGGAATAGTTACTAAGGGAAGTTGCTTGCCTGAGAGTTGGTTTTGCTTCTCATGCTACTAATCACGGTGGCGGGGTGAAGCTGAAGGAACACGGTATGCTTATATACTAGTGTGAGATGTTTGAGAAGTCTCTTCCTCAACGTTGAGAAGGACATAGACTCTGCCAGAAAGTATAAGGGGGTTTTCTTGAGGTTGCATCAAGGTTGGGATAGCTGCAATCTCGATGAAGGTGCTTGTGATTGAGACATCACCTCGGAGATTGATTGGACACACGACGCTGTCAGAAGCACAAGGCTGACTGCTGATCATCCCGGCCGACTGACTGACAGACGCAGAAAACAACAACAACAACGCTTGATCTCAAAACATCACAAGCCCTCCTCCTCAGAACAGGCCTAAAAACTACGACGTGCAACATATCCTCCATTTTTCTCTTGGAAATCGTGTTGGTAAACCCAATACAACCTAGCAAACCGCGCCAATCACGGATGGACAGCACAAAGCGAGTTAGAACTTTAGCAAGCACGGAAAAACACATTGCAATCGCGCAAGGCTAGAGACTTAGGTACCTAGGGGAGCCTGCTTATCCGTGTGGAACGGTGGTACCTTGCTGTCAGACCCTCAGACACTGAGACACACACGCCGCCGCGACGCCCGTAGCTTATCTGCGAGGCTAAATTAATGTCGTTCCATTCTCCATTGCCCTCGTGGGGTTTGTGCATTTTTGCCGGCTAATGGATGGGCTATATTGGCAAGGATATTATACGTATGATCCGCGCTTAAATGAGATGGCTTTGTGGCTAAAAAGTGCGAGGTGCAACAGAACCCCCTTCTGAGGGTATCATTTGAGGCAAGGACTGGAAAGTGCAAGGGCAGTTACAGTAGTTCTGTTTGTGCTGCATATCCTGCATATTGTTGGTTTTCTAGTCTGATGTGTGTGTGTGGCATGTGTGTCCGCCTTTGGAACCCCAGCCGAAGGAGGTGTTCCTCGCTTCTTTTGCCGAATGTTTACATTAGGGATCACAACCTATTGAATCGTAGCTTTCCATAACGCACTGCTGTGTAGATGGATTCATTTCCTTTTGTTTGTTTGTGGTGAACAATTCCCATCATCACTTCTGTCGGTTTCAGTTCTAACTTTTTGTGAGGTTCCAGGGTACGGTGCAACTGAGTCGAGTAGTCATCTTTACTAACGGAGCGGTGTCTTCAAGTGCTTGAAGTTTTAAATAAGTATCTACACCATTGTCACACCGCTCATCTCAGAATTGAATCTAAAATTCAATGGCTTCCAATCATCGTATCTTTCAATCAAAGCTTGAAGAAACTAAATTTTGCGATGCGCAACAATTTCGAAGCTGGCGGGATGTTTGCATTAGAGCACGAATGTGAAGGTATCGTGGGAAACTTCGTACTTAGAACTTGATCTGAGGTCTTGTATGAAGACACTATTAAACGCTAGCATAGAAGTGATATTGGGATCACAAGTTCTCTCGAAAAAGTGACAAGGACAACACTCCCCCTTCAATCAAGAACTACACTTCATGACAGGAACCCTTCAACATGTTCCCCACAGACGGCACTTGAAGGCCCACTTTGAAATTACATCCGGTACATGAAATCTTATCAAGGAGCCCTGGGCCGTCTCGCATTAACTTCCACCTATAACTACTTGTCCAAAGTATATCGTACCGTCCACCATCACCAGATCATCGGATATATCGTTGGTGGCTTGAACTATGAGGAATCAGCCCACGCGAGCAAAAGTAAATCCTGTGGAAGCGGAATGGAATTTGGATTCTTCGTTTCAGTGCTACGGTGTTGGTGTCGGCCGTACTGTAGCGTGTGGTCTTGCGCTAGAAGTGTTCTAGAAAGTAGTTCGGCTGGATTGTCAAAACGTCAAACGCTAAATAGACTACTGTCTCGGTGTTTCCCGGTTCCGTCCCACGAGGAGGTCAGGAACAAAGGGGAAGAGAAGAAAAGTAAATCTTGCGATTTGCAGCAAACAAATAGAATACAAAGACTATTGTTGAGGCGGAAACCAGTTCGTGCCAGGATTCATGGAGTAGAGTAGAAATGGCAGAGCCTGAACGCCACCAAATTTACTCAGTCTTCAAAATAAACCACTCCAGTCCTCTGAATCTTGTGCTTAAAGTGCTGAAATGAGAACTGGCCGGAATTGTGTGTAGAAGGAACACTCTTTGAATCACTTCTAAGTTCTTGCATGATTGGTACGAAATAGAAATTATGTGTTCTCCCTGTGTACTGTTCTAATCTCACAACCCATCGATCCGGACACACACTGGTAGGAGTATATTTTTCCCAATAGTTTTCACGCTTCCCAGTAAGCATTTTTGCATCCAAAAACTCATAACTTTGCTGTACCACCACCGGATTCTACTTGGCAGTAAATGCACTGTCTCGATCTCACTCACGGACGGCCTTTGCAAAGTATGCAGATGGCATTCTGACTTGAGCTTATGAGAATCAAGCAATCCAGAGAGGCAGCTAGGAACATAACTGAAACTCCGAAATGCAACAAAATACTTCTACTTCTACTAGAAATGCAGTTTTTCAATAATCGTTCCGCCAATTACACTGACTCAATACCAATATGTTTTGGCTTGGCCAATCGATTCAAGTCACGTCAAAGTTGTACCGACTTATACTAGAGAGTCAAGACTGAGACTCCGGCATGCAACAAAATCTCTAGCTTTTGTTGGAACTGTTTTCTTCAGAAATTGTTTGGAAATTACATTGACTCACCAGTGAAAATTGTGGTGTTTGGACGTGAGCGTAGTGGATTTCAAATCAAGTCATGCACGCTGTCAAAATCATGCTAGAGAGTCAGGACTGAGACTCAAAGTTTCCGACGTGCAACAAAAGACTTCCAATTCTATTGAAATGTCCTTGGAATGTTTCTTGAAATGCCTACCATGCAGATGTCACCCACTGGCTGCTTCTGTATTAGGTTACCTCGGTGAAATTTTTGCCCCAGAGTGAGCCAGGACTGAAACTCCAAGTCTCCGACATGCAACAAAATACTTCCAATTTTATTGAATTGTCTCTTGAAAGATCTATTAATCCGATTCCACTGACTGACTCTACAGTAAACATTACAATGTCTTGATTTGGAACCACCTCCGAGATAGTCATGTCTGAGAGTCAAGACACGGAAATCTCGACATGCAACAAAACACTTCTACTTCCTTTAAACGTACGTTGCTGACAATTGTCTCCATTGTTCTTGAATCAATACTAAATTCATTTATATTTGAAGAGTCCTTTGGATCAGGCTGACCACATTCAAGTCCTACCCAAGAGTCAAGACTGAAACTTCGACATGCAACAAATCACTTCTGTTGCTCTTGGATATCGATCTCAATAATCAGTTCAAAGGGATTGTTAATCTAATGATAAATTCATGACATGATGAGATCATGAATTGACTCAAATTCTACAATCAAGTCGTGCCCCAGAGTCAAGACCGAGACTCCGGCATGCAACGAATTGCCTCTCTCCCTCTCTGTTTGAGGATTTTTCCTTAATGATTATAATACCGTACTGTACATGACTTTAATTTTATGCGAAAGAGTCAAGACTGAGACTGCGATACGCAACAAAATTCTTCTCTCTCGATTGTTGAGGAGACTTCTTCAATAGGTAACCATAATACCGTGCAAACAGTTCAATCCCAAGCCCATCTCGCTATATGAGAGTGAGACTAGCATCTGGGTTGAGTCTGTCAGAACCAAGTTCTAGTCGACATAGACTGAGACTCTGAAGTGCAACAAAAACTCCTACCCGCTTGCTTCTATTGAAAATGGTTCTGCTAAAATCACGTAGCGAACAATGGTACCCAGAACTAAATACCACATTACTTCATGGCCGAGAGTCAGTCTCAGAACTCCGAAGTGCAACAAAGACTTCTACTTCTATTGAAAATGGTTCTGCTTTGATCATGTATCAAAACATAGTAGTATCCCAGAACTAAAAAACCCACCCTCAATTCATGACCCAGAGTCAGTCTCAGAACTCCGAAGTGCAACAAAATATATCTCTTCCATCGAAAGACTCTCAATAATGAATCATTCAATAAAATGCACAACACCCCTGAGTCCGGACAGCAACGCCATCACACATAATCAGATCACGCTTTGACAGGTCTTGACTTAAGCTTATTATTGCAACCCTAGTCAGTCATGCCAGATCAAAGAGCGAAAGAGCTAGGAACAAAAACTGAGACTTCGACATGCAACAAACCAGACCTCCGGATCTCCCTTTCTCGGGAACATGCCAGTAGTTTTGAACGAAGCCTTGTAGGTAGGTAGGGTGATTTAGCGAAGTATATTGACTGACTCGATACCAAACAACCGCGTTTCCCACGCTTTGTTCAGATCGCATTCGGGTTTGAGCTTTCGTTCGTGTCGTGGGTGTGTACCGTACGAGAAATCAAGTCATGCTAGAGTGAAAGCTAGGAATAAAGCTGAGACTTCGGTGTGCAATAAAGAATAGCACTCAATGCCGTTGTCTCTATTAAGTTGATCCTGAACCTCTCACGAGGACACTTCGAGTCTATTGTTTGTGGCACCACTTTCCACTACTGAGACTACTACCGACAGCTACTACGTCTCGGAAACTTCGGAGTGTGGATTTGTAGCTATGGAATTTAGTATTCCTACGGCGTCTCGTGCCGCGCCAAAGCCACGACGATTTGGCAACCACAGGTCTCACAAACCAAATATCATGCCGCTTTTCATTAGTTTGTGCGGAAATTCAATAAATGACTAAAAAAGCAGCCCGCTTGATAAATGTAAATAAAGTAAGTGTTCACCTGGCAATTTCTCCATTCCTTTTGTAGAGTGTTACGCCGAAGTGACCCGGCTGAGAGTCTGAGACTGAGAGCAGCCCGGCAAGAAGAATTTAATGAATTGGTCGTAGGTACGTACCTATTTCGTAGTAGTTCGATACCTGGGAAAAAAGTATGCTGGCCTGACTCGCCCTGCCAAGGCGTCGTTGAAATTGTCAAGATCAATGCATTTCCACTCGCTTCTGACTCTGACCAGCATTATTTCGTCAATGCTTTTTGGGTGGGTGTGTGCTTGTGTTGTGCGTGTGTTCTATTTCTAGAAGAACAGAAGAATGGAAGAACAGAAGGAAAAGGAAAAGGAACGGAAGGGAAGAACAATCGGCGGCATGCAACAAATAAACAAATAAACACGTGATTATCGCAGACGCCGAGGAAGGATAACAAAATGAGTGGGTAAGTTGTAGGTACAGTAGCAAGACGAGGACAAAGGTTTTCTTTTTCTTTACGTGTGTCTAATAATAACAATACATTGTGGGGTTTTGTGATACCTCAGACATTCCCATCGAAGTGATTGGCCAAAACACCTTTGAATCTCACCCAAAAATACATCAACCCCTCCACAACTGCCGATTTTCAGCCAAATAACGGCAAATACAGAGTCAAAAGTGCGGCGTGCAACAAAAGAGATGCCCTCTATTGCAGACAGACAAATAATAATTAAACCGGCCGTGGGGGTGATGTAACAGAAGTATGTTTTGCTGCCGACCTGAGGGCTGAAGATTGATGGTGTGGTGGTGGGGTGGGTTTGTGTGGTGGACTGCTGGTACCAGGGAAGGGAAAATGTACACCCGGCGGCGCGGACGATGGCTAAGTTTTGACTCCAATATTTCCCACCCCAAGAATTGGGGAGGGCTGGTAGCAAGTCATGTTGGAGAAGGAAAGGAAAAGTAAATTTTGCGGTGTGCAACAAAGAAGATGAGATGAGATGGGATGGATTGTCAAGAGGCGGTTAATGGCAAGGTACAGCAGGTAAGTAGACAGCACAGAGATTATTTTGACGATGGACCCTTGATAATCTGTCAGAAATGTTTGGTAAATACCAAGTCTGTCCCAGCCACAGCTGTGGCGGACGACAGAGGAACATGCCATCTCCCAACTCATACTTACTACCCTTCCTATGAACTCCCAACTCCCTTTCTCACATATCTGACGGCTGGAAAATCAAAACAAGTTCAAACCCAAAATCTCGACATGCAACAAAAAGAAAATCAATCTCCATTTATTATTCTTCGTAAGCGATTTGTCAAAATGAGTAGTATACTACATCAAACAAACTAACACTTCCTTCCTTCACCGCTCCTCCTCTCTACCAAAACCAAACGAAACTTTCCTACCCACTTCACTACTCAAATAAAGTCAAAACAATCTGCTCGATAGCTCAAACATTCCCCCAATCTGGAAAGAAAGCAAGAAAAGTAAAAATGCAGATGTGCAACAGAACGTACAAAGCTTACAAAAAGAGGCACAGGAACAGTTCCGTTGCCCTCGTACCGAGTCGGCGGAAGTTCATCTCTTTGGATCTGCGGCTCCGTTTATTGCCTGCCGCTTGCTTAGTTAGGTAAATTGGTTGGCTATCGATAATGGGGGAAATTGTGGATATTTTTTGACGTATACATACTTTTCGTGACATAAGACGCCGACGCCGCAAACCATATTAATACACCCGTGCTATGTGGTGGCTAAATAGAAAACAAATAGATTCACTTTTTTGTGGAAAGGGGCAGGGGGGATCAGAAAAAGTAAAAATGTCGACGTGCAACAATTTTTGTTAACTTTGTTGTAGATTGCGTATACTTGTTTACTTACAGCTTACGTGGGGAGAAAAATGACATCGTATTTTAAGAGTTTTGACTCGTGGGATGCATATGGGAATTGTCCTTTTGGCCGCAAGGCGAAGTGTAACCTAAAAATTCTAGGTAGAAGTATTTTTGTGTTTTACGCGTAGGATTTTTACTTGAGTCGCTCACAAAACTCAAATTTGAGGGTTAGGGGAAAGGCAATTTTGTAGACGTGCAACAGATGATGGGTTTTGTATTGAATGATTGGGGAAGAGGGAAAAGGCAATTTTGTAGATATGCAACAGATAATGGATTTTATATTGAATGATTGGGGAGGGGGGAAAAGGCAATTTTGTAGATGTGCAACAGATGCTGGAGATTTTAAATCTTGTGACTAGTGATTGAGAAGGGAGAAAAAAAGGCAAATTTGTAGATGTGCAACAGAATGATGATGCGGATGGTAGATGTCCCGTATGAAAGTGAGAGGAGTGTTTGAGAAGAGTCAGTATACAATCAGAAACACTCTTGACATGTTCTTCTATAATATATAGCTTTATGAGACAAAATCCACACCAGACCAGCGCGAGCGTTAAAATGTACCAAAAACAAAAACAAAACCCTCCCTTCGTCTCTCCCATTTCATTAGTCGCTAATATTCAAGTCCTCTTTTCTCTCTTCAACCAGATTCAAGCGTCTCAATCATCACCACCACCACCGTCGTCTCCTCCAAAATCATTGTCGTCTTGCATTGCATCTTGATAACCCTCCCGATAATCCTCATTATCATCATCAAAGGCATTTGCCAACATTGCACCACCAATCAAACCACCACCCAAACCTAACGCCGCACCTCCTGCCATTCCCATACCACCACCAGGTTTCTTCTGCGGTCTACCATATCCACCTCCGCCCATCATAGGCTGTCCATATCCGTGACCTTGTTGTCCATAGCCACCACCCATCATCCCTTGCTGACCATACCCACCACCACCATACTGCTGAGGATAACCTTGTTGGCCATATCCCCCTTGCTGCTGCTGCTGTCCATATCCTCCCCATGAGGTTTTCCGCTTGCACTCGCCTTGGCCAACAACTTCCCCAAGAACCCTCCGCTTTTCTTCTGTTCTCTAGGCGGTAATTGCTCCGGGTAACTTTGCTGTCCCTGTTGCGCATAATTTGGTTGAGGGGGATACTGCCCCCCTGTTGCTGTTGCGGGTAAGGCGAAGACCCTGAATTTGGATAGGTCATTGGGGTATTCATGTAATCCTGTTGAGCGCTGCGAGTTCCCTGACTGCGCGCATCTTCCTCGGCTTGTAGACGACGAGCCAGCTCTTCGTCGGATTCAACATTATTACTATTGGGCTTTGGGTCGTATGGATTGGGTTTCTGATCGGTTTGACCCGCGGTGGTATTGGTCAAGCCCACGCCTCCCACGCTGCTCCCACCATTGGGCGCATAGCCTGGTGGTGCGCCGCTGGGTGCTTCATCCTTTGGAGGATATACTGGTTCGGTCGGTTTGTCCCATTGGGATTTCTTTGTGTAAATGTTTACATAGAACCTGTGGGTGATTGCGTTGTTAGTTGCCTGTTACTTCTTCGTCGTACATGATATGATGGGGAAAGTGGGATGTGAATGCATCTGTGATGCGCCAAGTCGTGGTGGAGGGGTGAAGGTACTTACCATTCTGAATACTGGTCGTTCCATTGGACTTTCCAGCCCTCCGGTACCTTGGGTGGGGAGGGCCAGCTGGAGCTGCAAAGTCACTCATTTTTGCTTGTTTGAGGATCGAGATGTGCTTGGGATATGATTGTGGAGTTTAGTGGGAGAAGATTCAGAGAGGATGGAATTGAGAGAAGGTGTGTGAAGGTTGGACGTCTAGAGCTTTATGGAGGGAGATGACGCACACAAAGGAGGGGGGCGATTGCCGTTATTCCGAGTTCCTAAGTTTCCAGAACAGCCACGCACAACTGCGCCACAGGACAAGAGCATGAATAAGGTGAAGAATGCTTGGAGATTCATCGCTGGTGTGGCAATTCAAGTCGCATGTTCAATAATAATGAGAGAGATCTAGGAGTAATAATACGGACGTAACCGAGATACGTTATATCCATCATATGTCCTCGTGTACTGCCTGGTATGGATTCAAGCTACCGGAGGTCTCTATTAAGTAAATGGACAACTAGGTACCTACACAGCCAGACTTCAAAGTGGCACTCATTGCCTCATGGTGTTCGCAGCTTCGCGTTCACTCTTGGTAACAATTTGTGATATAACATATCGTACAAACGGATTTAACGAGCTCATCTTTTGGAAAAGAAAAAGGCATGATGATATAACAGTCCAACTTTGGGCTTGTCCCTAGAAGAGTGGCGCGTTTCGAAATCCGCTCGCATTTCTAAAACCAAATGGTATCTGTAACGCCAGTAATGCCAACGATATGTACTATACAGGCAGCCTCCCGTTAAAGGTGGAAGCCAGCCCTTAATATTATTATCAACAACATCCTCCCCAGCCATTCGCCTTCGCTGGAGCTCCCAATTTCACACCACGTTGCTGATTTCTGTAGTTGGGCCCTTTGACACCGGACCTTCTATCGTTCAAATCGTACTTCCCAGCCTCAATATTCATATAAATCCTTTCCGCGACTCTGCAAAATGCAAGTTCAACGCCTTCGCCGCTCTTGGCACTCGTCTCGACATATTCCAGAACCCCATTCTTCGTCGCCCATTCCTCGGCCTCTTCCTTCGTGACCTCTCTCTTGTTTTCTTCGCCAGTAGCCAGATCAGACTTGTTGCCAACCAAGATAACCACAATGTCCGGCTCGGCAATCTGCCTCAGATCATTTAACCAATCCAAAACATGATTGAACGTTGCGCGCCTCGAGATATCAAATACAAGCAGCGCACCAGAGGCGCCTCTAAAATAACTTCGCGTGACCGATTTATAGGTTTCTTGTCCAGCAGTATCCCAGAGGGAGAGCTTCATGTGCTTCTGCACGACCTTTTCCTCTGCGCGCCGTGGTTCGGGCAAGCCCTCGGATATGTCTGCGAGCGACGGGTCGCGCGACAGACTGGGCTTTGGTTTCGCAGTTTGTGTATTTGGAGGCCCGACGGGGACTATTCGAGAGCCAAACTCAACGCCGATGGTGACATCGTGGTAGGGTGTGAAACGGCCTTCGCAGAGGCGGATGGTGAGGGAGGATTTGCCTGTTCCGCTATCCCCTATGCAAACGAGTTTGGCGATGTAGTCCCATGACGGCGACGACATTTGGGATCTCGCGGTAGGGCACGCGAGCTTGTGGTGGCAATTGACGGCGGCGTCTGTCGAAGTGGTTTGGACACGCGAGCTCAGAATAGCTGGCAATTGATGGCGACTTCTATCACGGTGGTGATAGACAACTTTAGTTAGGAAGCTTGGGACAGTTGAATTAAAGAGTCGCCGTGGAGTTCGAGATGATTTCACCGGAGTTGTGACCGGTTCGAGGGAGTGTGTATGTACATGACGTTAAAGCTTCCAGAAGGACCAGCTTCGTCAAAGTTGGGGAATCTCTTGGTCCTGAGAGTTTGAATGACTGGCTTGGCATTGCGTCGACTCCGTCATGTGAACGGGAGGAGGAAATGCACAAACAATGGAGAGAAGAGGAGAGCTTTACCTGAAGGTACCTTCCCACCTATTGATTGCCACATTCCATGAGGAATCATTACCGTGGTATATATTCTCAATTTTCAACGTCCAACTTCTCTCCGGCCTCTCCATCTTCTCGATTATCAATCTCGAAATCAGGCGGTGAGGTGAATCAGGTTGACTTGCCCCCGGTCATTCTGGGTTGGCATTTGCGCTGTGACCTACGGGTTTCTGCCGCCTTGTGCTGAGCGATGAAGGCTGATTGCCGGCCGGTGTGATTCATTTGAGCTCTTCGATCAAAGGCACCACATGCGGCCTGATTGCTGATTGTTATTCAACCTCCATCCACCGTTTGAGACGATAGTAAGGTGCTGATATTATTGCGTTACCAAAATCAAAGACATCGTCTCACCTAGGGAGCACAACACGCCTCTGCCATCGATCAAACCGTTATCGTATTATTAAGATCCCGACGTGAGCTTCTACTCTGTTGATAGCAGCGACGCTGCGGATCTGTAACGATGTTTTCTGAATGTAAGTCTGACTGCTGAAGAAATCTCCTACTACAGACATGGCGGCTAAGCTTCACCTCTATAGATGCCTCGCGTTTCCTTGCACAGTCACAATCAAGGATATCCAACTTTGGTCAACCTGAAGGCTCGGAGACGCCCACCCAGAATCCTCACGACAGATACCGCAGATCAAGCCAGGCCCTGCGAGCTCCTTCGAGAGGATATCCCCAGCGAGGGAACCCATACCAGACCGCTTCACATCTCTCGAATTTCAACTTTGCCTCCCGATACTCTGCCGCCCCCGATGCGCCTTTATTCCACAGCGCTCTAGATGACTTCCGGGAGGAGGATGACGAGGAGGAACGGGAAAGAGAAACGGCAGATTTCTTTGCTCTGCAACGATCGAGGAGGGTCTTTGCCCCAAGTCGTCTGGAAGAGAGCACCGAGACGGATCGCGACGACAGTCATGCTTCCATGGAAGAGAGCAAGAACGAAGATGAGACAGCAGCCGAGGAGCGAGGGCGAGGCAGAGGGATTAAGAGCAGTTGGAATGGAGGAAGGCAAAGCACTAGAGGAAGGGGCGGAAAGGTAGATACTCTGGAGGAAGAAGGAGAGGACGTTCGGGACGAAAGTCGACGACGAAGCAGCGATGCGAGTAGTAAAGGAAAGGGAAGGATGGAGGATATTGGATTAGAATCAACAATCGAGGACGATGAACCGCCAGAAGATTTGGCTTTCGAAGCGTCCGATAGTCCTCCAGCTTTCCAACAGTTTCGATCCGGCCCGCAAAAAGGAGCGGTAAGACTACCAACAGACAGGAACCGAGATCGAGGGAACAGTATACGTAGACCAAGCTCAGTGGAAACGGTGCCGGCTACAATTGCAACAACATTAGGAGAGGCACCACTCCATGATCCGTTTTGGGGGTCAATATTCCTAATATGCCTAGGAGGATTATTTGCAACTTTCTTCCTAGTATTCCTCCACACATCAAATCCTGGACGTCTCGGAGACACAATCTACAATACGCTACGGAAATCGATACACATATTTGCTGTTGATACAGTGGTATCTATTATTGTGGCTCTGGTCTGGTTAGCTCTCCTCCGAAACTATGTCCGGGTTTTGGTCAACTTGATTGTGATCGCGGTACCGGTAATTTTGTTCTCCTTCTCCATCTACCCCTTTGTCTCCAGTTACAAAGGCTCGGCGGGCGGTATGAGTCTACAAGACAAGGCAATGAGATGGCTCTCGTTCATCCCAGGTATTCTCGCCGTTCTTTGGACGTACACATTGATCAAGGGAAGGCATGCTTTGGGCAAGGCAGTTGGGATCCTGGAATTCGCGGCTAGGATCCTCTCTGCGAACCCAGGTCTTCTTGCATTGGGATTTGGGACGTTGGTAACGGTAGTCGTCTGGACTTGGATGTGGTTGGGGATGTTCACTCGAGTATTCCTCGGAGGCCATTTGTCGAGCTCGCTTACGAAGTTCATTATCGACTCAACGAGCTGGTGGTTGGCAGTCTACTTCGTTCTGATGTACATCTGGACGTTGTCAGTGATCAGCGGTGTTCAGAGAGCTACAACAGCGGCGACTGTTTCGCAGTGGTACTTCCACCGAAATGCTGTTCCTTCTCCAACCTCGAGAGAGATCGTCACCGCAGCATTAGGACATTCGACTACCACCCTCTTTGGCACAATCAGTCTATCAACCCTGATTGCACTTGTAATCCGAGTTCCCCTCTTGGTGCTTCCAAATCGCGTCACAAGCGTGATCTCGCTATTTGCGTATTCCTTTGTTCCAACACCTATCGCAGCGCTCACGAATCCCCTGACTCTCACCTACGCAGCGATTCATTCGCAATCTCTCCACCCAGCTGCGCGAGGCCTCAGTCAGATGGACTTCATCACCTTAGACAGACCAACAACCACCTTAACGCCTCGGTCCTTTAACGCCCGCAATCGCCAAGCAGGTGGTCCGCTTCTTCCCTATCGCCTTGCCAAATTGCTTCTCCACGCAATCCGCTTGGTAATGGCGATGGCTCTTGGCTTCGGCGGATGGGTCGCAACTGCACGACAACTCGCCATTTCGATGCCGGAAGGAGCAGGAATCAGAGGCAGCGCATATGCATATGTCGTTGGTCTCGTTGCGGGATTTATCGGCTGGGGAGTGTTGGGGTCAATGGAGGGCGTGCTCAGTGGAATCGTTGATGCGAGCGTGGTTTGCTGGGGAAGCGAGCGCGGCATGGCGGGCGGAGGCGCTTACTGCCTGGAAGCTAAATTACTCTTTGCAGATGGAGGACGGGAGATGGACTACCCGTGAGCCTTTTTACTCAACACGGGAAGGGAAGGTTTGTATTTAAGCTCGGCACGTGTTATAATTTAGATCTGGTCCTTTGCAGGAGTTTTTTTGGGCGAGATGGGCACAGGGGCAAGCAACCCTGGACTGGATGAATGAATGGAGCGTGGCGTCTAGAAGGTGTGTCCTTCCTTGCATTAGCTGGCGTATCGTCCTTTTTTCCCCTTCCCAGGAGATTCGGAGAAAGGTTGTTTCCCTTCGGGATTATTAGCGTTTACAATTTCAAATTGAGTGCATTATTTTGGAATTCACTCTTGGGTTTGTGTGTGGTATGGTGATATGGTGATATGAGAGCATGGTAAGGTCAAATAAGAAGCCCCCAAATTCTGTCTATCAATCTAAAAGAGTTCCGATCGTATTCGTGGGGGTTTAATATCCTGTCGCTCAGGAATTGTTCTCCGGAGAGGGAGGAAGAGATAGTGATAAGGATATTCGGTGTAAGCTCTCTGAACTAGAGCTGTACAATGAATCTTGGTACTCAAGTGACTCGCTGACAAATGACTTTGTGATATTCCGCCTCTGTTCAATATGCACTATGCAAAACAATTTAGAGGATCGACATACATACCTAGTACCTAGCTACCTTACCTACCTTACCTTACCTAGTCAGTCAGCATAGCGTACTGATTGAACATGTTATCTATCAATATCCTCCCAGCCTCCCTATATTTTTAAAAACAATATTGCATAACACGTCTGCATGATTCATCGTGTTAACTTTGGGACCCGTACAAGAGTAGTCGAGCCAGTCCATTTGTTTTCCAGGATGGGAGTTCTCTGACCGAGGTGAATGTTTTTAATCTTGTGGAAACCCTTTTTCGGCGTCTACATGCCTGTTCTTAGAGCCTCCTTACTTATTCAGTTTTGATTATTCACTCCATCCTGACTCACACTCAGCATCTACTACTTACTTACCAACCGTACTCTCTAGCTAGACTCTACTACTCGAGTAGTCTCTCCGCCGATCCTCCTCCGATCCAAATAGATTCCAGACCCCAAGCAGTTCCAAGTTCCAACCTCCAACCAACCTAATCTGATATCTCCCCCGTTCCAACTTCCTTGCTACAGTACAGTACAGTGGTACCTCCATAATTTATTTTTCGCCCCTCCCTGTATTCAATATCGAACTACTTACTACCCATGAATCTCTCCAGTCTCCACAATCCATGTACAGTTCCTCGTTAGTCCCCCCGCCCCCCAGGCATCTGTGTGTGAGCGAGCTTAGTGAAAAGACCCTATTATTATTTTTCTCGCTCGCTCTCACGGTCCCCTTCCTGTCCTTGCCACCACCCAGCCTGGTCCTTACCCAGGGACCTTACCCAGACAGATCCTTACCACAACGGCAAAGGAAAGGAAAACCTTCATAAAACGTATTACGAACGTCCAGTCGTGTCATCTATTGAAACAAAGTGTCCTCCTCCATTGTTCCAGACGCTCCTTTTGTTGGGGGTGGGAGGGTTTTCGCCATTTATTCTGGGTACTCGGGGAATTCACAGATTGGTCTGGTCCACTCCTAGGGAAGTGATTTGATTTGATTTGGACCCCTCTATTTCCAAGCAGAGAAGGGTGTTTGATTTTGATATCCACAGTCGTTCGTGCCTGCCAAGATATACTCGTGTGTACTTGGAGTGGACGCAAATTATTCTTCTGATAGGAACCATAGTAGGTAGGACATGCTGTACGAATCAAGGAAAATTCACTATCATTATTCTCCTTCCAAGGTAAAATAATCGCACTGACTCTCTCTACCAAGATACTTGAAGTTTTACCATCTACCTGATTAACCGCCGATCACGTACCAGCCATGTACAAATTTCGGTATATCAAGCCGCTCTTAATCCTCTCAGATCTCTCTCTCTCATCGTTTGTGCAGACACTGTGGACTGTGCAGTGAGTGCAATGGTGGGTTTCCCACGGTCAAATTGCCGCAACGTGCCCGCCAAGTCCTTGGTTCTCTTGGCATTCGAACAAGCTTCTCCACCCGTCTTGACGCTCTTCTTGTCTTTCTTGCCTCTTTCAGGCTGAAAGGGCCGAAATCTCTTGCATGCCCAGGCGCAGCCAAGTCCTTCACGCTGCTTCAAATGATCCCATTTTCCTCATCCTTTGCATCTTTGCATCTCTTGGTATCGCGAAATACCCATAATTATATAAGGGTCCTCAATGATTGTGTAAGGTAGTTGTGAAAGCCAAGGGAAGAGAGATAGAGAGATACTGTAGGGTACCACCTTGTTTCCTCCTCCTCACCGCTTCTCTCGTCTTTGTTAGTCTCGAGTCAGTCCGTGGTTTGTTTGCTGGTAAGGCACAATTGAATGAGGAACTACTTGGGAAGCACGACTACTACTACTGTAGAGCTTGTGTGCGGAACTGACAGGATGATAGAAATCCTTATCTCTCGACACGGGACGCGTACAGCAAAGCTTGTTTGTGCTTCTGTTTCTTGTGCGCTGCGATGAAACGGCGTGCGTGCCTTTTTTCACACTTTTCAACACTAGGAGTCAGTCTAGGACCTGGTCTACCTGCCTCGTGTGTTGCCCACCCACCCACGTTTCTTCTCCTTCCACTTTTGCAGGAGGCACAGAAAAAGGTACGGAGTCATTCAGACCAAAAGACCAAGAGACCAAGAGAAAAAAGTGAAGAGACCAAGGAAAAGAGACCAAGAGAAAAAGGGCCAGCAGGACCAAGGAAAAACAAGAAGTCTCGGCTTTCATCCCGTTGAATGTTGTGAAACCCTTGCAGGATCGTGCCATTTCTGACATGCAAGCCAACCTATTTCGAGCCCTGTTGGAATTGGCAATCATGTATCGTACGAAGATATACTTCATATTCGTGCTGTAGCGTCGCAGAGATCAAGGATGAAAGGGTGATGCCGGCGATCCCAACCGACCCCAAAATCTGACTACTCTCCCCCAACTTTTCCCCTTCTTTTTCCCCTTCTTTCCCCGTCTTTTCGGGAGAAATCGTGGGCAGAATCGGCCACTTTTCGTCGTTGCTGCTTGGAGAAAGAAAGGGACGACGATCCTCCAGGGTGTGGGGTTGGGGTATGCTCGTATGGTTCGTTTTTTTCCCCCTTCTCTTTTGCTTGCTGCCTGGTGCTGCATTTTCCCTTTTTTTTGTTTCCTGTTGGTTTTCGTTTGGGGGACAGTGTTTGGAGAAAGGCAGGGTTATGGGTGGAGTAGAGGGCCAATGAACAGGCGGATATACTTCGGTTTGTAGAAGAAGTGCGTGCTTGAGTAGTAGCAGCGCAGCACCAGTACAGTAGTAGTAGCGCGGTTTCCTTAAAACGGCTGCGATATGGGATGTTTGGCGTCTGTGTTATCTGCTTGGAAGAGCTAGAAGATAGATTTCTAGTTCCCATGATTTCTTGTTTTATCTTGACCCGCCAGACAGACCATTCATTATTCATTCCTTTGGGGGACTGTTTACTCCGTCGAAGAACACCACCTGATCATAGCTTTGATCCAACGTTGGTCTGTCGAGCAAGCGTGATGATCAGCGTTATTGTAGGAGGAAGGAGTTAGTTCTATCTACTCCCAAAACAATGAAGTAACCACCAGCATTGTTTTCTAAGCAGCCATGAATCATCCACACACCATTATGTCCATTAATCAACCACCCTGCCGAAGAGGCGACGAGGGAGGTTACATACGCCAAGCGAGACCGTCCGCAATGTCAACAAAAGCCAAGCCAACTGCGGGGTACCTGGTCTCGGCAGAGGGCCCTCAGCTAATCAAGGGCACTGAAGCATTTCTGATGGCGCACAGAAGCACTGCACAAGACTGGGACAAGCCGGCACCAGCTGGTCAGCGGCGTTTGCAGCAGGAAACACAAAAAGCGTTCGAGAGGGGGGCGTCGGACATCAGTCCCAAGATATATCCCCATAACAGGATTGGCTCCGAGTCAGAGAAGTTGCAGGGCACTCACTACAAGGGCGGCACCGATGTTTGCAAATCCACTCGTGAGACGGACCATGCACAAGATATGTGTTCCATCACTTACACTTCACTTGCCCAGATCGGAGCTGATGGTCGCAATAGAGACTAGGGGAGGGAGGGAGGGAGACCAGGGAGGGGGAGGACGGGGTGTGAGGGGTGGGAGAGAGAAAAGAGAGTGCAGATCAAAGAATATAAAAGCATCATCAAGCCCCCGTCGAAAAGAAGAAGAAGAAGAAGAAAGTAGTTCCAAGCAGTTGTGTTGAACAGTCAAGGAAAAGATTCGAATTGAGCAGGTCTTCTTCCTCTTCGCCCTACTTCGACAGACTCATCATATACACACGTTCCGCGAACGCGTTATCATCTATCCTTCCATCATCATGGGTGTCATCTCAGGCGAGCCGGCCGATCCTATTGCCAAAGGTATCCTTCCCAGTGCCAAACAAGGAATCAAAGATCTCTTCATCTGGAAACAGCGAAGAGTCGTCACCAACTATGAGACTGGCGAGAACAACGTATTCTGGGAGGACCCAGCTCCTCTCCAGAACCCCATTAGTTTGATGGCTCAATTGGGTGGTCGCGATGTAAGTACTATCTTTCCTCCGTTTGCATTCTAACAATCTTCTTATCCATCATGATGAAATAATAATACTAAACTAACAATCAACAACAGTGGCTATTCTTCATCTGTGGTTTCCTCGCTTGGACAGCAGATGCATTCGATTTCCACGCCCTCTCCATCCAAACCGTCAAGCTTGCAGCATACTACAAGACCTCCAACACCGCCATCACCACCGCCATCACACTCACTCTCCTCCTCCGTTCCGTTGGCGCTGCATTCTTCGGTCTCGCAGGAGATCGCTACGGACGAAAGTACCCCATGGTTCTCAACATGATCATCTGTACGTCAACTCTTCCTAACCCCTCTCATCATTATTATCCAGCAACTAACACCTACACAGTGGGTCTCCTCCAAATCGCCACCATCTACTCCAAGACCTTCCAACAGTTCCTCGCTGTTCGCTCCCTCTTCGGTCTCTTCATGGGAGGAGTCTACGGTAACGCCATCGCCATGGCACTCGAACACTGCCCCGTCAACGCCCGTGGTTTGATGTCCGGTATCCTTCAACAAGGTTACTCATTCGGATACGTCCTCGCCGCCTGTGCCAACCTCGGAGTCGGTGGTGCCACCGAGACCTGGAAGACCGTCTTCTGGATCGCAGCCGGTTTCTCCATCGCTGTCGGTCTCGCTCGTCTTCTGTTCCCCGAGAGCAAGCAGTTCTTGGAGGCTAAGAAGAATAACGCTCACCAGGGTGTTTCGTTCGCTGCGTTCAGACGCGAGACTGGTTCTATGTTGAAGACGGAGTGGAAGATGATCATCTACTGCATTATTCTTATGACTTGGTTCAACTTCTACAGGTAGGCTTGGTCCCCCGCGCTAGATCTCGCTTAAATTTCTTTGGCTAACAACGTCGTCAATAGTCACACTTCTCAAGGTATGCTTCTTGATTTCTGGGTTCATTTTCGAGTCTTTATTCCTTCACTTGAGCAAAGTGAAGTGATGGTTTTCGCTTCACCCTCCCCGTCACCCGACACTTCACTGACCTCCATTCACCATCACTTCCTCCCCTTCAACTAATAACAACCCACTAACACCCTCTAAAGACAGCTACACAACCTTCATGCGACAAGCCAAAGGCCTCAACAACGCTGCCGCCTCCCGCGCATCCATCTGGATGAAAACCGGCGCATGCGTCGGCGGCACCATCGTCGGCTACACCTCACAATTCGTCGGCCGCCGCCGCGCCATGATCGGCTCAGCCCTCATCTCCGCCTGTCTCATCCCCGCCTGGATCCTCCCCTCTGGCGAAAAAGCGCTCTCCGCCACCGGCTTCCTAATGCAATTCTTTGTCCAGGGCGCCTGGGGTGTGATCCCAATTCACCTCAACGAATTGTCGCCTACGGCTTTCAGATCTTCGTTCCCGGGTATTACTTACCAGCTTGGAAATATGATTAGTTCGCCCTCGGCGCAGATTGTTAATGCGTTGGCGGAGAAGATCTTCGTGGCTGATGAGGGCGGGCCGCATGTTAAGGCTTATGGACCAGTGATGGGTATTGCGACTGCGATTATTGCGGTGGGCATTGCTGTTACTGTTATGCTTGGTCCTGAGAGGGTATGTTTTTATCCCCTTCACCTCCTTTCGAACAACTCGTCATATGCAAACGAATATATACTAATATTTCTTCCCCCACATAGATTGGTCGCAGATTCGATGAAGCTCCTATTGCCGGACAAACGGAGGCATTCGAACACGGCAAGGAGGTTGATAGCATCAATGGCGATGGAGAGAAGATCTCGGAAAGAGAGACCAGAGAGGAGAATGTCACTCCACAGAAATAGATTGCGTTTTCGCCCAAGATGGGGGAAGTGGTGCACAATAATGAATACATATATCGATCGAAAGACTTGCTAGATAGAAATGAAATCTAAGTACAACAAGAAAGACTCCTTTCAATTCGCGTGAGCTGTAGTGATAAATGTGCGTGAAGATAATATAACGCAAGGAAGAGTGAGTGTCGCAAAACCCGTTGGGTGACTTGCGTGATCGGCTAGCCGATCGGCGACTAGGGTAGAGTATAATAGGACATGAATAGGTACCTATTTGCAACTAGTCTCAATCTTCTATGATTATAGGTTTTTAGAGATACTCAAAGTACCTACTATCACTTACCGCTTAGATATCGTTTAGGGTGTATGTATGTATGTATGTATGTATGTATGCAAAGGAAATGGGCTTTATTGTGAATACCTTATGACAGTCCCCACCCCTCACTTTCAATTCTATCTCACTGCAAGTTAAGATTAAAATTTTACCTGTCGTGATAAGGCTCTTGTATCAATTTGTATCCAAGCACATAAGTGGCCGAAAGCCAGATATATATATATATATATATCCAAATAACTTAAACCGGTTATTCATCGTCAGAGCTCTCCGATCCTTCGTATTCCATGATGTACTTATCGATCGTAGCATCTGTCATGTGCAGGTTGTTCCTGCTCTTTCTGAAAGCATCTCTCGCAGCAGCCTGTTCGGCTGGAGTTATTGTTTCCTTCATCTCCATCCTTCCTTCCTGCAAGTCCAACAATTGGTTGATCTGTAGGGAATTGGCCTTCTTAGTTGCTAGTGATCATACTTTTCCTCCTTCTCCTGGGTTCATTATTCCTTTGGCTCCTTGGACGTAATATAAGATGATAAAGACATTTTGTAGACATTGTTGATGTTTGATTGGGTGTAAGCTTGCGATATATCTCGGAGATAAACACCCAGACCAGGGAGGGGGAGTGTTGGGAACACTGAGCTAAATCGTGACCCCATAGGCCTCCGGAGCCCTTTCTCCTGGGAGCCCTGCTCCCTCCAGAAGCATAGAGGTTCCTAGAATCATCATATCACATATCAAGTTGATATGGGCGTAAAGCCTTACGCCTACTGCGGCCTCAAGCATTTTATGATCCAATCGCGATCGGTGGGAGCTCGTCACCAAAACACCACGATTCCCACCCTTCCTTCCTTCGCAACGACTCCATCTTGATACTCTGCTAACCGCTCTCTTACACCAAGTTGCGTTAGCATTTGCATAATAGTGATAGAACCCAGTGTTTGTGGGCTTGAGATTCCATCCAGAACCAAGTACCTAGCCTCTACGCCGTCCAAGGAGTCATGGGTCAGTAGTCAACCTGCAGTACCACACAGTGTGGGCCAAGATCAATATTCTCAGGTGGGGTTGATGGATTCTGTGAAAGTATGGGGTATGTGGGGATTGAGAAGCAAGAGAGGAGGGATCTGGGGAAAGGCTTTGTATTGGAACTAATGAAACACATACTCGGTGAGGTTATTCGGCGACCACGTGGTCTGACTGAAGCCTAGAATTTCTCGTGGCAATATTTGCAGACAAATTGACGTTTTTTGATCATGATAGGGTGTCAATTGAGTTTTCAACGAGGCTGCAGACCATGGGCGCAGTGTGCTGGGCGTAAGGCTTCGGTCATTTATTTCCAGTGGTGACGCAAGGCAGGCATAACTTGATTCACCAATTCTGTTGCAAGAGTTATAAGATCCACTTCTCTTCTCTTTCAAGCCGCATGCAGAAAATGGGGTTGAAATACATCAAAAAGCATCATGGCCGAGGTACTGGGAGCAGTTGCAAGCGTCGTGACGCTCACTCATGCTGCCATTGTCCTGGTCAAGCAAGTCAAGACCTTCTATCAGGCACAAGCAGAGTTAGATGTACTTCAAGTAAGAACATACTCGAAAAAGCCAAAACTCAGTGGTTTTACTCGAATCGTTCCTTCTTTCCTTCCAATCACTTTTTGTGACTTGGCAGTAGAAGAAATGCTAACTAACCCTTCGCTTTCTCCAGGAACAACTCGAGAACTTCACAACCTTCCTGACGGAGCTTCAGAGTCAACTCGAAACCCTCAAATCACCTATTATTGCGACTTACCTCAGTCAAGCCACCAACACAATCGAAAAACTGAAGTTGTTGATTCAGGTGAAGATCCTGCGAAACGTGAACGGTTCCTCCCGAGCTCGACGTCGCTCCTGGGCGAAGAACAAGTCAAAAATATGCAGCATCCGGGAATCTCTCAAGGAGTATAGGGAGAATCTCTCGGCCGCTATTGGTGCCAGTAACTTGTAAGTTGGGCAGAAAATCAAGACATACGCCGCTGATAGTATCTGCCAGACAATGCGCCAGAAGGTCAGAAACGGCTTTGACTGTGATCAGCAAAGAGGTCGTGAACAAGAATGGGTCGATACTCAGTATCGATCGGCGTCTGTCCGAAATACATCAAATCATGCTTGAGACACAGAAGCTTGTTAGATCTCAACCTGAAAGCTTTCACACCATTATGCACAACACTTCGACGCTTGAGTGTAGCCATACGCTGCAAACTATGATGGCTCGACCTCCTCTTCTTTGCTATCCAGATGGAACTTCTCTGCAAATTCAAGAGGAAGATTCGTGCTCTTTCAAAAGACAAGAGGAGATCTATCTCGCTCATTCATGTGCTTCTGTCTCTATGAAAAGCCATCCAAAAGAGAATGACCAAGACGAAAGTGAACTTCCAATACGAAATTTGCCAGATTCATCTGACTTTGTCGGACCTATGGGTTGCTTTGAGACTTCTTCGAATTTCTTTCCGGAGGCCTACACTTTGCGGGAACGAATGTCAACAACATCCCTGGTTGTGGCAGAAGGATGGGAAACGAACTACTCAATGCTTTGCAAGACAAATATCTATCGATTCAAGTATCTCAAAAAACGCAAGTGGGTTAATCTGGAGATTTCTCTCCGGATCCCAACCTCATCGAAATACTGGCAGACCACAAAGCTTTCACATCACCAACAAACTTTTGCGCCAATGTTTCGTGACAGGAATCTGGAGAGGATGTTACCCAAGACACTGCATCAAGGATTCTTGGACTACCTGGCGCACACTGGCGATGATGATGTAGATGATGAAATTTTTGATGGCATTCTCCAACTCCAACTCACCGACGAGGACACCATACAAATCCCCAAACCCGGACATATGTTCAGCACAGCATTGTCCGGTCGTAGAAATTCAACATCCATGTCTACCAGTATTCTGAAATCCTTAGACAACCTAGGATGTCGCCAGCTCTTCGAAAGCGAAATCATACACGTCGACCTGATCATAGCACCCGGCCGGCTCGCAAGTCTCATCCGGGAAACTTCAAATCTAGTCCTCGAGATGAAGTTTTTCGGAGAGTATCCTAAGATGAAGGATCTGTACGATATCCAGGTCCTTCGCGCCATGGAGGGCGTGCCTGGATTTTGCAAGCTGGCGGGGATTGTCGTTGACAACACTGCAACAAATTTGAGAAGTTACCTCGTGGAGCTCCCGCAGACGAAATGGAATTTCATAAGTGATATGAGAGCAACATTCAAAGAGATCACCTGGGAGCGTCAGGAAAACATCGCAAGACAAGTGGTTGAGGGAGTTTTGCAGCTTCACTCCAAATCGTTGGTTGCCGGAATACTCTGGCGATCAACTCAACCCATCATTGTTGACGATCTGGATAACGTCTGGTTCTGGACTTTTGAGAAACAGCTTCAGCCATACAAGCAAAGCAAGCTTTACCCACCCGAATACGACACATACCTCAAACATCTGCCTTCAGCGGCGACGGAAGTCGATTTTCCTCATGTCACGCCGGAAGCTGATATCTTTCTGTTGGGGATGACTCTGTTCTATCTAGCGGCAGGGAAATACACACCAGACGGTATATGGGAACCGACGTCTTCTGAGATGGCCGATGGCGATAGTCCAACTATTCTTCCGCCAGAAATTCCACAATACTACAGAGACATCGTATCAGATTGCCGCTCCACCAACCCAATTGACCGACCCTCAGCATGGAAGATTCTCCAACGATTTCCACCCCGGAAGTCCGCCACTCTCCAAGACAACAATAAACAACCACGCCGTCATGATCCCAGAACGGCCATGGAGCTCAACTTGAACTCCATGAAGCGAGCCTTCACCGTGATTTCCATCTACTGTGATAGATGCTATGAATTCATGACAGGCGTTGGTTTTCTGTGTACGCTGTGCAGGAATGGGGGGTACGATGTTTGTCCAGGGTGTTACGAGAAGGGGCTGCACTGTTTGGATGAGAGTCATCTGCTTGTGCAGGTGGACGAGAATGTGGAGGGGTGGAGTGAGTCGAATAAATACTATTCGTTTGGTGTAGGGTCGAGTCCACGGGAGGTTATTGAGCTGTAGTGTCTGGCATATCATTTATGTAAGAATAACTTGCAATGTCTTCGGTTTCGGGATTTTGCAGACTCTAAAGGGTAGCTGCTGCGTAAAAGCTTTCTGGTAATGAAATTAAAAATATTTTAAGGCCGTTTCGAAACCTCATATCCATTCCTATCTATCAGCCCTTTTACTCCACCCATATCTCTCTCACAAACCCTCTTTTTCCTATCCTGTCAGAAAGATTACCTCTCTACAGCAGTTAAGTCAGTCTTTGGGGGTGAGTGAGAAAACGAAAGCAAATCTCTGGAGCGATAATTATGTCAACAATCGAAGCGAAGACGCCAATTCTGCTGAATACCCAATTCACCGTTTGAGCCAGTAGCTCCGCGCCATACATAACCAGCTCCTCGTTGCCTTTCTCCCCTGTAGTGTAGTATGCTGCTCCTGCCTGCTGGTTCCTAGATGGCCATTTGCTCCGCTAAGCTTGTTCCCAGGTACGGAGGCACTTTGTTATGTTATCTAAAAAGACTGCCCGCAGATACAGACAGCGAAAGCCGATGACACGAGCGTAATTTTCTGATGAGATAGGTTTAGCCACGGAGTATAATATCTATAAAAGTACGGAGTATAAGAACCCTCGATGTGTGTCATAGAGTTTAAGTTGCTTAAAGTCAAAGTACCCACAATAAGGTAGGTATGCAAGAAGTGTTGCATAGGTACTTGAGGTACTCCCTCTATACTATGAGCTGTTCGTTCATTAGTTAGATAATTGCAACTTGGTTAAGATGTCGTTTAAAGGAATGATTCCCTTGATGAATACGGGTGTGGGAGATATAAAACAGGACTTCAAGACAGCACAGATGATTTTTTCATTTTTTTCATTCCTTCCTACTCTTTCCCCCCCTCTCTCCCACTCCATCCTCCTTCCATCACCCCAAAAGAATTCCATCAATCCATCACGATATTCCCATCAAAAAGTCCCTCCCCCCAATACAATCCCCATCCAAAAACCATTGGATATTCATTCATTCCCCCTCCCCAAAATAAAGAAAGAGTTAAAATACGTTGTAATCATCCAAGTTTCCGCCCCCCATATAAAACATTTGCAAACCAGAAAACAAAATACAAAAAGTTAACGTTCAACAAAAAGGCGTGTGAAGATTGTATCGACAATTAACAACGCTGTTTTGCCATATAAAAAGTAAGGTAGACCGGAACCCCGAAAAAATTTCCTGATTTGTTGAAGGTGTGAGAGAGAGTAAGAATATATGTGGTTATGTGGGCCCCATTTGCCGCTCAAAAAGGTCGAAGTCTGTCCTGCCATTCCAAAGTAAAAAGAAAAGTTGAGATGACAGCAAACAGTTCCGCAAGTGAAAGGTGATGGCTTGGTGGGTAGGTAGATCAACGGTCCCATTGTCGTCGAAGAAAATAGATAGAAAGTAAATGACGACAAAAATTCCCGCGTTGTTGATTTGATTCTCAGAGTCGTAGTCAAGTCATCAAGACTTCCACCAACCCACCATGTCCATACATGCACGCCATGCAGTGGATTTATGCAGCATTGGCACCCTTCATCTCGGTCTCATTCTTCTGGGCCTCCATGGCCTTTGCGGCGGCGCGATCGGTCTTGACGCCCTGGATTCCACCTCGGAACAGCTCCAATGCCAAAATGGTCGTTGTCGCGGCCCAGAGGGCAAAGCTGAAGGCAGCGAAGACGGCGTCGGCGCGAGCGGCGGCGCAGACTTTGCCGCGACAGAAGAGGAGTTTGGCGAGGAAGGCGGACAGGGCGATGAAGCCGCAGAAGTAGAGGAGTGCGTTGATGACCTCGAGGGCGATGTGGATGTATGGGATCGAGACTGGAGGGGTTGTTTGTTAGTGGGCTCTGATTTTGTTTGAAGAAGGAAGGAATGACTTGGGGGGGATATTTACTCTTGGGGATGAAGCGAGGAGTGATTTCCAGGTAGAGGATGGAGACGAAAGTGACGATGGGAACCGCAATCAAGAAGTTGATCTGAGTGGGTGGGTCGGTGAGAGTTGCACTGTCATACCAATGGAAGACTTGATTAGGGCACAAGTTAGTATTTGTATATCATTTCTTTCTTTCTTTCTCTCGAAGGCCATAATCCATCCACACAGCCCAGACGTGCCATCATCACTTTAGCGGAATGAGAGATGCGTACCATAACCCGACAAGCCTAAGGAAATGAGGGCAAAGATGAATTGCAGGATGCGCAGAGGAAGGACGACGTTGAAACCCATTTTGAATGGAGTGTAAAGGTGTTTGAAGCTCGTGGGAGTGTGTATATATAAGGTGCCGATCGGCGGTTGTTGTTGGGTTCGTGTATCGTGCAAGTGCTTGATTGCTTGTGTGGTGGTGTTGGATCCGTGTCGCTGAGACTGTGATTTTCTACTCGCGGAGCAAAGGTTTGATTTGTGTTTGTGTGTTGGTTTGTGTTGAATTGTATATCTTCAAGCTGCTGCAACTTGTGCGCGCGTTGAGCGAAGGAGTGACTGGTGAAGAGGAGGTGGTGGTTTCGTTCTTTGGGTATCGTTGACGAGAAGAGAGAAGATCAGAAGAGAGAGAGAGTGAGCCAGCGACGGAGAAAAGGGAAGAGAGAGGATATTGTGCAGTATGATCGCCGCAATTACAGCTTTGATTGCATGGCTGGGACATGGGCATGGGGGAGGGGAGTTTGGGAGGGCATGAAGTGTGGGAAACGCTGGTGGTCTCCTTCTCTCCTGACGGGACGGATCTCTTGCTGGAACGCCGCTTGGTTGATCTGCCAGGTACCCGTGCATCATGGGGCCAATGAAAAGGGTCGGCATTCCGTGGCATTCAGTGCTTTTTCTGACACCAGCAAATCACATCCCATCCTCCACCCTCTGAAAATCTTATCCACCAGCAACCCGTTGAGAGCAATCTCCGACAGATGACAGGAAGACGGGGGAGAGGGAGGGACATTTAACGCGCGATTAATAAGTAATTAAGAATGCCACCAGGGAAATACATCCATCGTCAACCAGCAGCAAGCAATGAAGAAAGAAGGAGGCAGCAAATGGCACAAAAACAAAAACAGAAAAACAAAGGTTCAGTCAGGAACAACCTCCCCTGTTGCTGCCAACTTTTAGAAGCAGCGACGCATCTCAGGAATGTGGAGTTGTCGCATCAACCCGGACAATGCTGCTTCATCACCAGTCATTCTCTTGCTTCGTCCAAGTTCCCCATCACGACTCTCGCGAGAAAAGCGCTCAGCGAAACACAAGATGTGCCACCACAAATATCCATCATCTCTTTCTCCCTTGACTGCATCTGCATCTGAATCTGCATTGACAGCAAGCAGCAGTCTTCTCGAAGGTGATCTTTCAGTTTTGTAAACAGATCAAACAACGCATCATCAATGCATCAAACACGTCAACAAGAAACATCATCCATCCCGAAATATGTTTGGTTGGGTTTGGTGGGTGGGTGGCTGTTGTCGCCTCTTCTTCTTGTTGTTGTCACTTCTTCTTCTCCTTCTCCTTCTAACTGCATGCCTCTCATCAGTCTCATTCATGCCATGGAGTCAACTCAAGTGTCATCTCAAGGCATGCTAACTCAACTCAAGCCATGATCATAGATAGCATGATAGGTAGTTATGCGTGCAGATAGATCATACTGCTAAATGCAGCAGTGTAATGCATCCGCCCACCACCACCATTCCTGCCTCGTCCGTCTCATGCTATTTCCATTCTTCCTCCCCTCTGTTCCACATTATTTCAATGACTGTTTATCTCCAATGTTTCTATTCATATCCCCCGTCCATACATTTCGATTCATGCGAATTCTTGGACCTTGTTTCCAACTACTGGGTACCGGTGTTTGCAAACGCGAGGACAAGACGAACTCGAAGGAGTCAAGCAAGTCCACCAACCACTACCAGTGAGTGAGTGCGAGTGCGAGTGCCAGTGCGAGTGTGTGTGTCAGAATTGTTGGCGGAACACGTCAGTAGTCAGTCCGCGCTGACCTGTTGGGCTTGGACTTGGGTTACTACTGTGATAACATCAACAGGTGGATGGATAGGATCCCTTCTATTGTTGTATTCTGTTTCTTCTTCTTAAGAATGAGTAGTAGGTCGAGAAAACGTAAACGCTCCCATAGAAACCCATCAAATTTGGTCATGTACCACCAATTTCAATTATCATTCCTTCATACCCTCCCTCAGCATGCGTCATGTAGTAATGTAGTACCTGTATTTCCAGAAAGAAAAAAAAAAAGGATCTCAGATCGAGTAGATCGAGTAAGTAATCATTTCCAAGCAGCCGGGACTGCTGCTGTATGTACTCACCCTACTCAACAGCCGCATGCAGATACGAGCGAGTACCGTCGTACCTTACCGACCACCAAATCCCACCCTACAAGGCTTAAATAATCTCAATTTACGTCAAGTCAGATGACCATTATTTTGTTGCATACCAACAAACAAAACATGTATGGTAGACGTTGTTCTTTCTTTCTTTTTTGATTTCGTTGACTGGCTCTCTTCCTTCATTCCCGAATATCATCTCGTCTGATTCACTTCTCCCGCCTTAACCTCACACACGTGACTTACCGCTTGAAATTTCTATACTTTTAGAGGTGGTCAAGCCAAGTTGAAGTTGAAGTTACTGTGGGAATACTTAAGGGAGAAATCAGGTTGATGGATGGGGTTTAGTGGAAAGACCAATTCTTATTATCAGCTCTGAAGGGGGCTGGTTGGTGGGCATCCACCATATCTGAACGTTTCGCTACATGAGGAGTGAGACAGCAGGCTGTCTTGGTTGAGGAGGAGAGGCGGGGAGGGAAGGCGATTTGAAGATGAAGGATCTCTCGTATGAATAGTGAAAAGATTGAGCGAGGTGGATAGATGTTGGCAGGAAGCAGCACACTCTCGAAACTGGCGCTCACAACCTCTAGCACGAGGCACCTATCGCACGAAATATTCCTCTTCAACCTCGGGATTCCTCGCATGTAATCGGCGACCTTAACCAGACCTCTCGATACATATTTGCGATAGGCCTTCTCATACTCGAATAGGTCAAAAACATGGCCAAAAGTGAGATTGATTTGATCCTCTCTCTCCTCGGCCGTCAGTCATCCTGAATTTAGATGTAAGCTCGGGGTATTGACAAAGCACAAAGGAAGGATGGGCAGGCATGAACAAGTTCAACAACATAGCCACCACCCTGCAATACGGAGGGATTCGTATTTCGAAATACTGTCTTGTAGTGTTCTGTACAGCTTCGGCAGGAGCTGGAGTCGAAGTCGGGAACAAGAGTCGACTATCATCAGCAGAAAGGGCGTCGTGATGAATGGATGTAGCTTGTCGATTCCTACGTGGCTGACTAATTGAGGAAGTACGGGTCTTCAACAAGCGAATTGGACCTCAGCCTCTCGAGGGAAGGAAGCATAATCGTCTCAAGATTGATGGCAAAAGTAAGATCATGTTTCTTTCTCACAAGTCGCAGGATGAAAAGTGATGGTACTGGAGGAGAGTTGCGCAGCAAAAAGAGAGACATGCGTACTGTACAAACAAAACCACTTGACCCAAACGGGGGAGGGAATTGGGGGTGGACAAACAAAATCAATCCTCTTGGCAAGGACAGGAACAACCGAACAGGCCACAGAACCGAACAGAACAACAGACCACCCACCACCAGCCAAGGGCAATTGAGGATCTAGACCTGGATTGCTGACAATCGAGGAATAATAGTGTGAATAATATTGTCGAATAATCGAAAATGGGCGGAGGCCGAAGACGGGCAGGCAGGGCAGTGAGGGTGGTTTGTTGAAGGATTGAATGGTCACAAATGATGCAAGGATATGGCGTGCTCACCTCACTACTGCTGCTTGCTGTGCAGTGTGTATGTACCTACCCCACACCACACCTGTCTCTGTCGTTCCTGAAGGACCCCTCCCTTCACGAGCTCTTAAGAAGCTTGATCTCCCCCGTCATTTTTTTGCTTCAATTGCTTCTGACAGAATCACTTCTTCTTCCCTCTTCTTCAATTGCAATTCTACCTACAGCTTCCGACGAAATATATATATACCTATTTGCCTTCCCTCCTCCACAATGCCAGTCGAATCCACAAACTTCGCTACGCTGCAGCTTCATGCGGGGTATGTTTGTTATGCTTCCGTTCTTTGAAAAAAGAAGAGCACAAGGCTGACTTGATTCCTTTTCTTCTTCCTCGTATAGTCAAGAACCTGATCCAGCTACCAATGCTCGAGCAGTTCCCATTTACGCGACAACCGTGAGTATCTCTATATCTCTACAATTCTAGAGCTACTAGGTATATCTATTTACCTAGACTGTTGGGCTAACCAAGAGGTGTGTGTGTGTGTAGAGCTTCACTTTCAATGACTCGGCCCACGGCGCGAGGCTGTTTGGCCTCAAGGAGTTTGGCAACATCTACAGTCGTATCATGAACGTGAGTATTTATTTCCCTTTTCTATTTGCCCCTTCTTCTATTCTTCACCACCACCCATTGTCTGCAGAGCTTCTTCACAACCACTTCGCAGAGCTTGGATATTTGGTAAAGAAAAAGAAACACGCCAAGAACCCCCCACATTCTGCCCCTCATCCACCCCCCCTCCCCCAGCACGAATCTTCTACCATCCATTGCTAATATTCTCCCCCTTTGGATATACAGCCGACTGTCGATGTCTTTGAAAAGCGAATCGCAGCCCTCGAAGGTGGGGTCGCTGCCGTAGCAGCCTCCTCCGGTCAAGCGGCACAATTCATGGCCATCGCCGCCATCGCCAGCGCCGGAGACAACATCGTCTCGACCTCCAACCTCTACGGAGGAACCTACAATCAATTGAAAGTCACCCTCCCCGCTTCGGCATCCAGACCAAATTCATCAAGGGAGACCGCCCCGAGGACTTCGCTGCCGCCATCGACGAGAAGACCAAGGCCGTCTACATCGAGAGTATTGGAAACCCTAAATACAACATTCCTGATTTCGAGGCCATTGCGAAGGTTGCACATGATGCTGGTGTGCCACTTATTGTGGATAACACGTTCGGTGCCGGAGGGTACTTTGTTCAACCTATCAAGCACGGTGCTGATATCGTCGTTCACTCGGCTACCAAATGGATTGGCGGCCACGGCACAACCATTGGTGGTGTCGTTGTCGATTCCGGTAACTTCGACTGGGGCAAGCACGGCAAGCGATTCCCTGACATGGTTGAGCCGGCAGCTGGATACCACGGCCTGCGATTCTGGGATACTTTCGGTCCCATCACCTTCGCCATCCGTGTTCGTGTGGAGATCCTTCGTGATCTAGGCAGTGCCCTCAACCCCTTCGGTGCCTTCCAGCTCATTCAAGGTCTGGAGACCCTCAGTCTACGAGCTGAGCGTCACGCCGACAATGCCCTCGCTTTGGCGAGATGGTTGGAGAAATCCGAGTATGTGGCTTGGGTGTCGTACCCAGGTCTCGAGAACCATCCATCCCACCAGCTCGCTTTGCAATATCTCAAGCGTGGATTCGGTGGTGTGTTGAGCTTTGGTGTTAAGGGTGGTGGAGCGGCTGGTAGCCAGGTTGTTGATGGATTCAAGTTGATCTCTAACTTGGCTAATGTGGGAGATTCCAAGACCTTGGCTATTCACCCTTGGTCGACTACGCATGAGCAGTTGAATGAGGAGGAGCGAATTGCTTCTGGTGTGACTGAGGTAAGCTTTTCTCCCTACCTATACTATGCCCACAACCCCGCCACTATTAGCGAGCTTTTATGAAAGAGACAAGATACAAGTACTGACATATTCTCCTCTCTCTCTTTAGGATCTCATCCGTATCTCCGTCGGCACAGAACACATCGACGATATCATCAATGATTTCGTCCAATCCTTCGCGGCCGCCGCAGGCACAGCTTAGATCTACCTACCTACCTAGTCAACACTGGATCTAAGTGGAGAGCGCTGAAGACGCAGCGAACACCGACAGCGATTCAGATGAGAAAGCTATAAGATGGTTATCAAAGAGAGTCCAAGAAAGTTGAAAAAGGGTTGTCGTTTTGTTTTTTTGTCCCTCCTTTTCGTGGCCTCGCTCCATGGTCGTGTTAGGTTCGCTATACCCCATCATTTTCATAGGCATTACATAGGCAGGCATATACGGAGAGCTTCCGATGACGACGCGATGGGAGTAGTTGGGGGATAATAGTGAGGTGTGTTTGTGTTTGTCAGATAGAGCAGCAGAAAGAGGAAATGAAATGAATGAATGAATTTACGAATACATCAAAATGAAAATCCCCTACTATGGCTCCATAGAAAGTCGAGTGCGTGAGATTCTAGAAAATCATTAAAGTTGGCTCGATAATCCACACAAGAGAGAGAATGTGCAGTTTGCGCAGTGCGTGAGTAGTACCTAGGTAGGTACTTATCTAGGCAGTGTAATTCAGTCAGTATAAAAAGGAAAAAAGAGGTTCTTAAAAACCTTCAAACTTGACCCCAGTCTACACGCGAGAAGAGAACGACGGTGCAGTTTTTTGCGCAGTAGTACGGGAGTGAGTAGGTTAGGCGGTCAGGCAGTGTAGGCAGTACAGCAGCAATATGAGAAAAAGGAAAGAAAAAGAAAAGAAAAAAAGACAAAAGAGATCATCCCGAAGTGTGCCTCCCTACTGCTGTGCAACCTCGAAAAACTGCCTTGGGAGGCTGGCATATCTAACCAACAGCGCCTATCGCAAAAGTATATATATCCTACGAGGCTACGAACGATATGACCAGAGCGCCATAAGCCACAGTACAGTACAGTATATACGATATGACAGAAGCTGCGATATGACCAAAAAAAAGAGAGAGAGACAACCAACCACGCGACGATGACGACGCACGTTATCTCGTGGAACACAACAAACACTATTGCGTCTTATTCTATCCTGTGTATGGATATATTTGTGTATATGGTATATGTATTGTATGTGCCAAGTATGTAAAGTGATATGATACGCACTTGATTGCAATCCTTCCAAGCCTTCTTCCATGATCGGCATCTGCATCCGCATCTGCATCTGTTGGCTTTTTTGGAGGGAGTTGTTCTTTGGGGCGGCGGTTGTTTTTGTTAGGGTTTTTTTTAAAGGATCTGGATTTTTGAGGGAATATTGAAATGAGCATTGAGTACAGAGGATCTGCAAAGGCTTGGTGGGAGGTGGAGGGGAGGAGAAATGTAAAATGTAAATGGAGAAGTAGATGTGAGAGGGTGAAGAGGAGGGAGTAGAGGAAGAGAGATAGAGAAAGAGAAGATGTCGTGGAGGAAGAGCAAGATGGAATAGACAGAGATGGAACAGACAGAGAGAGAGAGAGTGAGAGAGTATGAGTGAGAGACTGTAAGAGAGATTGGACATAAAGCAAGAACTATCAAAAAAAAAACCCCTCCCCAACTTACCTAGGAAGCCTGTTGCTAGATTTCCAGATGATTCGATTTCAAACATTTCCTTTGTCTTACCGTGAGTCGTCGTGACTTTCATTATTCAATGATTGATTCATGAGTAGTAAAGCACAATTAAATCTGGATACTCTGATCTGAACCATGGAGGGAGAGTCGTCGCCTCAAACATTGTGCAGGTAGTATTGGCAATAGCGCCGTGGAGAGAATAGAGAGACATGTAAGGCGATTTTGCTCATTCATTTCATCGCCTTCTTGAGTAACTCAACCGCGAATAATAATATCGAAAATTCATGATTCGTGTCTCCCTCGAAGCACCCTCTCGAATCGTATTGTAAGATTAGCTTCTTTAAAGTTGTAAAGATCAGAAAGGAGGGACGATCAATTGTTCTGGAGTTGTCTCGTCGTGTTCTAGGTTGTTCTGTTTTCTCAAGCGCCAGCAGCTAAATATTAAGTTAGGCACAGTACCAACCAAAGTCGTAGGTGGTACTACTGCGATGATTACTTCGTTCATTCGTTGTTTGTCCCGTCTTTCGCGAGCCGTTGCGTTCATCTCATGCCTTTGCCAAAGTTACTAGACGAATGAATACGACGGCGCTCCAGGGGACCCAGGTCCAGGGTTGGTGGGTGGTTGGTGGTTGGCTTCCAAGCTTCCACATCCCTTCCCGACCGAGGTCAAGACCGACTGTACCTCGACGGACGGATTCCAAGAGAATCCAAGAATCCAAGAATTGAAGATACGGGTTTTTCTTGTAAGCGCTTTACCCGATGGAGAGGCAGAACAAGAAGAACAAGAAGAAGAAAGAAGGAGAAGATGAAGAAGAAGGGGGAAGAGGCGGTCACCGTTTTCGTCGGGGTCGGGTTCACACTGTGATCTTGTGAATTTTTGCGGAGTCCCTCGAGGGGCTTGTCATCTCATCTCATCTTTCGCTCGCGTTTCACCTGGGCCAGGCTAGTCAAGGAACCCTCAAGGCTGTAAACAATGGCTTTGAATCTCGAACTATTTTGACTTTTGGGGTCGTAGGTGGGAAGGAAGGTTTGCAACTTTGCGTGCATGGCCACATGGACTTGGAGTCTTGGACGACGGCATTGGCCGATGGGATGAACTGGCGCTTGACTTGGATGGTGGTAGGAGGGAGGTTATTATTGTAGACTAAGGTATGTCGTTAATGATCCAGTTAGGAGGGTTCAGTTGGGAAGTGTCTAGATAACTAGGTCAAAGTAAGTACAAAGGTACTTACTTAGTGAGTAATGGATGGGTGAACTTTGAAGGTGAGCTATTTTGTTGTTGTGTTGTGTGTGAGGTGTGTGTGATGTCAGTTAAATAAATACCACCAATTTTTCCATAGTGGCAGGCACTCACTCAAGTACTCAAATATTTTACCCATGTTTCCACCCCAATAGACGGATGAGATGATTTGAGTAAGAAAAACTGCATCTCATCCTTTCGAGCAGATTCCCTCGAATTTGACGCATAATAGCATAATAGCATAATGATGACGGTGGCCACTCCTCGAGAGAGTTCTCTCTCTCACCGCATAGTGCACAGTAGTGTAAATGTGTAAATGTGTAAATGTTTGTCAGTGCTCACCACACTCTCCAGCACCCATGAATCAGCCGCCTCTTCCTTCCGCACCACCCCCTTCCACCCTATTGGCCATTTCCACCTCAAATGCTCTAAATGGCCCACCTTTCCTTCGACCGGCCAAGGCAGCCCGAAAATAAATAGAAATAGACTTGTTAAGCCCCCCCCTGTCTGTCTCTCCAAGCCACAGGCATAAGCTCCGATGGGTTGCCTTTTTTCGTGTGCAACCACCCAACTGAGACCATGAGAGCCCTCTCAGCCTTGCGGCCCACCACGAGTGAGATTGCAGGTCGTGGCACGGGTGATGGTGGAATCCGTGCGGGACGGATGAAGATGCCATTTGATCATTTGGGGTGATTTGGCTTGCTTGGGGGAGCCTGATGTGATGTGGAATGGAATGCTGGTGGATGCTCGGCATGGGCGATGACATGGGGGGAGAGGAGGTGAGGTAAGGGGATATATATTGGGGTGACCTCCCATTGTGGAGAGGGAGGTAGAGAAAGAGAGAGCTGTTTGTTTGTCACTCACTTCACTGTTTGCATGTTTGCTTACGAGTGAATAATACTGGAAGCAGGCAAGACAAGTATATCTACCTACCTACATCCAACAACCTACCACCAAACCGACCTACCAAACAACTAATCAACCAACCACCTACCAAACCCGCAACGACAACACACAAACTACCTAACTCACCATGTCGATCTGGAAGATCCTCGAAAAGGCGACGACCACCTTCAAGGAAGCAGTCGCAACAGAAGCCGAGGTCAAAAAGGAGCCTGTCGTTCTCCTACCCGTTCCCACCATCGTAGTCACACCCGTATTGGAAGAAAGGGAGGAATACCTCGAATTCGGCTACTCCATCGCTGCCGATACACCAAAATCACCTTCTTCTACATCGTCGAAAACATCGCCAGTCCTTGTGCAGGTGGCAGAGGTTACACCCACACCGCCGGCAGATTCAACCGCGTCCTCCAACGATGAAGCAACAAAGGGACTAGGCATCTCAGGTGTATCTGTCACTGCTGCGACAAATGCAAATGGGGATGGGAATGGAGAGACATACGTAGAGCAGGATCCATTGAGTGAAGTCGACGATCTGCTGGCTATTTTGGGCTTGGATATCGAGGCGGAGAGAGATGAGGTCGAGGATGAAGTCGAGAAGATATTGGAGGCCGTGGACGCGAATGCCTCGAAGTTGGTGGAGAAGAGTAGGCTGTTATTCCTGGAGCTGAGTCGGGAGTGGAGAGGTGTTGTCACGCGTGAGGTATGTTTCTATATTTTATTCTTATCAAATCCCCCATTTTTTCCCTATTTTCTACCTGCTTGCTTTAAGCCATCGCAGCTTGTTAGTGTGCACATATTCTAACTGAGAATTTAGTACCTACCAGCCAAACGCGAAGCCAAAATGATCATCTGGGAATCCTACGCCATGGAGGAATTCAAGAAACCCGAGGCCAAAGCCGCCGTTCAGATCTCTCGCGACGAGAAATTATTCGCTGCTATTGTGTTGGCCGATGTAGCTACCTCAGCTGTAGCTGACGCAAGAGCTGCTGCGGAGAAGTACGTTGTCCTCTCTCTCTCCTCTTTCCCAATCCCATCCCATTTCTTCTTTTTTGGGGGGGGGGGAATAAACTCCGCGGGTCTGAAAATATGGTTGATGTACTGTACTAACATATTTCTTCTTCTTACAGGATCCACAATATCCAAGCGATCGCTCTACAGAAATACGCGACGAGATTAAAGGATCATAAGATCATACCGCTGGCGAGCTATAGGAGATATGTGAGACGGGTGCAGAGGATGGAGCGGGAGACCGAGGGATGGAGAGCGAAGGAGAAGGCTTGCGCGAGGATTCTGACGGTTGGTGGGAGGGTGTTGAATCAGATGGGGAAGGAGCCGGGGAGTCCTGATAGTGGGTATGGGGAATAAATGAGTCCCTAATCGAGGGGGGACAGAGTTGATTGAGAGGAGAGGGGGGAGAATGGTTGGAATGATGTGAGGGGGTGATATGCAAGAAGTTTCGGAGGAGTGGTGATAATGAATGTCTAATCGCTAGAGAAGGAATGGTTTTTGTGGAAGGACATACACTCTGAGAAATTGCAATGAAGGAGTGAGGAAAACGGAGTAGAATAGCAGGAGGAGATTATGATGATACCCACGAATTCATGAAATTTATCTCCAAAAAGGCCGGTTGCCGTCACCTCCTGCATTGTGCTGAATGCAATTGGGTAGTCTGCGCAATGTGTGTATACAATATAACTCAATGCTGGATTTTCTCAAGGAATATACGGAGGTATACAAATAGAATCAGTAAACTCAATATCTTTGAAGCAGCCAAGCCGCAAGTAAATACACAAAAAGAGTGGTTGCTACTTGCCAGGCAAGGTATTTGCTCGCTAGGGAAAACTTGCCCGTCCAGATGTTAGGTATTTAAAGGATAGAACGAACATCCATAAATCGCCATTATTCTTGGATTGTATGTAGACGTCTTATGTATGTTTCAACACTATAAATCTACAGGACATTATTGAATGTCAACAGACTTTAATGATCAGAATGTATAGATACATTTGGAGAAGAGGAGCATCTACCAGGGTGGTCGGCGTTGTGTAATAGGCCACAACATGCAGATAGATAATCTCATTTACCAATCCTTCTTAGATGGAAAATTTCAGACCACTTTCCTCCAGCAAACTGAAAAGCAAGCAGCAGAGATGAAACATAATAGAGTGAAAAGAGGCTGGCTGGCTGGATGGATGCGCTAGCGCCAAGGCGTAGGTCGCGTTTGCTGCAGCCGCGACTTTTGCTTTTGCCCCACCAATTAATACCCCCTCTTCATCCCTCTCTTCCTCCCCTCTACTTTCCCTTCAACACCACAGCGCGCAACCCAAATCTCACTACACAAAAAAACACCCCAATCGATTCAAAATGGCAGACTCATCCAGCGCCGCTGCAAGCACCACCGTATCCAAGGGCAAGGGCAAGCCACCGAGCCCGAGGACACTGGAATGGAAGTTGACGATGAGAGCTCCAGTGAGGAGGAAGTTGACGAGGTAAGATTCCCACGCGCCTGAAAACGCTTGCGCGTATAACAAGCTAACAATCTCTCTCTAGGCTGAACCCGTCGGTAAGCAAGCTTTCGCGGCGCATATTCGAGTCATCCGTTCTTCTTTTACGTTTGTTGACACATAGGAAACAGCTGATGAGCCCGATGATGATAACATGGAGGAGATCGACCCCGAGAACATCATCCCAGATGGTCGCCGAACCCGCGGTCGCCAAATCGACTTTGCTAAGGCAAATGCCGAGCTGCCAGAGGAGGACGATGATGAGGACGAGGATGATGACTTCCAGGCTCCAGAGACGGATGATGATTCCAAGATGCGCGATTGAGCGGTCTAGAAAGAAGGATATGACAATGGGCCTTTCTTCCCCTGATGGTGGACCTACACACAGCACCGAATGTCCCTTCTACAACTTTTCGCATTCGCTGGAGGATCGTTGGCCTTCCTTCTCTGGATTTGCGCCTCATTGCACACACCTTGGACCTGGATTTACAAGCATCTTCCCTTTTCCCCTGGGCATTTTCTCCGCTTGCGCCAAAAGTCCCTCCTTTTCCCCTCTCTTTCATGGATTTATACTGCATTACGATGGACGAAGGAGCATACGATTTTATGAATGGACATGGGAATCATGAGATGCTTTGAGAATGGTTGTACTTAGAAGCCTTGCATGCACCTCTTCTTCATATGCGACGGAAACAAAGCCCTGCAAGGGATTAAACATCATAAACGGCATAAACATGCCCCAACTTTCTTTCTTCAATCCTTTCGGTGAGACCACGCTTGATTCTCCAATTGTTTTTACAAGAAATCTGTTCGGAAATAACGTGATTTTGCCTGGAACAAAGATCACCAATCCAATAATCCCATCCCGCGTTCGCCTTCAGTAACCCGAGGTTGGGTAAATAAAATGACTGGCTACCTTCTGAACCGAACACGTTGAGGACCCTGACTTTTTCCTACATACCTAGGTGCATTCCCATCCTGCCTACAACAACACAAGCCGCTTTATTCAATCGCATTCCCTCGAAAGACCATGACATTTCAATAACACCATCGATATTTCCTTTCCAAGAAAAAACAATCATGGCATCAAGGTAAGAAAGAGCCCCCGTCTTTCATTCATTCTACATACTGTACCAAATACACCCTTTGCCCCTTTGCGACACCACCACTCTCCCTCCCCACGTGGGTGCAAACTCCCAAGATATCCCCTCCTCCTCTTCCTCCTACTTTCCCTCTCCCTCATCCCTATCTACTCCTCCTTCCCATCCTTCCCATTCAATTTAAAACCTCTCACTCACCATCCTTTCCCCCCAAGCAGATTCACCTCCCACGCCAACGCCTCATCCTCACGAAATGCCCTCTTCGAAAACTACGACGGCGGCGGGAACGGCAACAGCGGCTCCTCACGCTCAAACTTCAACAACAGCCCATCCTCCTCCTCCTCCTCAATGGGCCCGTACGGTGGCCGCGAATCGCGTTCTGATCGTCAAGGGAATTCTTACGGTTCTGGTGGTGCTGGTAGGAATTCGTCTTATGAAGTTGGAGGAGGAGGGTTGAGTCCTAATGGTGGTTATGGGGGAGGAGGAGGAGGGTATGGGTTGGGTATGGGGGAGAGGGGGGCTATAGACCGGCTACGCCGAATAAGAGGTAAGTTTTGTTTTGGTTCTTTTTTGGGGGGGGGACTTGGTTGATGGAGGGAAGGGGATGGGGAGAGGATGGGAAGAGATAGCAAGAGGAGAAAGGCTGGGAACAAGAAATTGAATAATGGCTGATTCTTATTCTATTGGGGGTGAAATAGGGGACAATACAGTGATGCAGTATTGAACGAGCTAGAGAGTCAAAATGACGATCAAGTCAGCGGGATATTGGGGAAAGTCCGGCAATTGAAGGGGGTAAGTAACATTCTTTCTTCCTCTCTTTCTCCAAAAAAACCCCCCGTTCCCAATTTTTATATTTAAAAAGGAGAAAGAGAAGTGGGCTTTTGCTAATTGGGGATGATAATACAGATGACAATAGCCATCGGTGAAGAAATCCGCGAATCATCCGCCCTAGCCGAGAAGATGAACGAAGGATTCGACAGCACGAGAGTGCGGTTGAGGGGGACCATGAATCGAATGCTCATTATGGCTGAGAAGACCGGCGTGGGTTGGAAAGTCTGGCTTCTGTTTTTCGCGGCCGTGGGGTTCTTGTTTTTCTACGTTTGGGTCTTTTAAAGACTGTCCGGGGGCGTATTATGTGCGTGTAGGTAGGTAGGTCTTGATGGAGGGTGGACTGTACATATGAGACATACACACAGACAGAGAGAGAGCAGAGGTGATTGCATTGCATCGGCGTTCTTGGGCTGATTTACTATCAAGGGTTGGGCATGTAACATACGCTCTTTACCTATTTTGAGCGGGGCAGTATTAGTAGATATATTGCCTTTTACTTGTAATGCTACTTTTGATTCGCTTATCATCTAGGTCTTCTATGGATGTACTGTACTCTGGTATCAAGTTGACGATGTCATAGACCTCTGCGACGCGAACCCAATACATCCGCCAGCCGCGGACTGCTTCCAACCTGACTACTCCCACCCGCTGATATCAAACTGCTCAGGTCCATGCTCGTTTGTGTCCCATCACTTCTAATCATGCTCGTAGTAGCAGCAGCATTCCGACGAGCAGGTAACAAGCCAGCATCCACACTCTCATCATCATCATCGCTACTTGTCAACTCTGCCTCCGTATCTGTATGCTCATATCCACTGGCCTCATCAGCATCTGGAATTTCCGCATCCAGATCTGCCTCCATATCAAAATTCGAAACCTCTTCTGGCATCAAGTCTTCTTCCTGTAGCATTCCCTCATGTGTCTCTTCATCAATAGTCGATGCCCCATCATCTCCAAATCCGCCTGGTGCGGGATCCTCCCCTCTCGCTAAAGCCTCCCTATAAACATCATCCGGCACTCTCGCAGGTATTCTCGCCACAGCCGCCGCTGTGTTCCGAACTCTCATCTCATCCATAGCAAGAATTCTCAAAGGCGGGTGAGTAGCAGGTGTCTCGCCAGCAGGTTCATTCTCGACATCATCATCATCGTCCTCATCTTCGTCATCCTCGTCTTCATCATCCTCCGCCAAACTCAATCCCGTATTATCCGCATCAGGAATCTCATCATCCAAATCCCTAATCTCCTCATCCATCTCATCACCCTCCATCATCTCATCCGTCCCCGCCGCCGCCTCGGCCTCCGCTTCCGCCAACTCCTGCGCCAATTGCTCTCGTCTCAACGCTTCCTGATGTTCCTCCATTTCGCGCTTCTCTTCACGTTGCTGGTATAGCGTTTTGGGCACGCCAGGCGGTTTGAGCCAGGAGTTGCCGTAGTTTTGGATGTTGAGTTTGCGTCGCTCCATGTATTCTTCGTCGAGGCGGAGACGCGCTAGGGGGGTGCGGTAAGAAGCAGCTTGTCGTCGTTGGTGTTGAGTGGAGGCATTGGCTTGTGGTAGACCGTGGGGTTCTGTTTGCGTAGGAGCTTCGATGAAAGAATGGGGATGGGTTGCGGTGGATGGAGTGTACCAGAGGGAGTAGGACTGCTTGTACAATTGCTATTAGTTGTGAAGCAGGAAGATGCGATTATAAAGTGGAGAAACTTTACATCTTGGGGGCCGAGATTGGGTAGGGAAAACATCGTGGGATACACGCAAGTTTGACTTGTGTAGCGCAATATGAATAGTGAGGTTGACGCGACAGGAAGTAATAGGTAGGGATGAAAGCTGTTGTTTACAATGTCAAAGGTCCCGACAGCTTGGGAAGCGACGAGACTCCGGAACAGACCCCACCAATAACGCCAAGATTTAGTAGCCTTGTTCAAAGCGGATCGGATATTTTTCAGCCTTGCATCACTGATCATAGTCACGTGGCAGTAGGGATAGATTCGTCCGTGGCACACCAAGTGGAGATCTTTCTGTCATCCTCAAGTCTCGCTTCATCCAAACATCACAACTGACTTCCTTCCTCACCAGCCTTCTCTTCAATATCACAAAGCCACAAGGCGTCGCAAGTCACATGGAGCCGCTCGTGTTGACGCTATTGCCAATGTTCAATATCACACACAAGCTGTCGAACACTCCATCTTCCGCCCAACCATCTCTAGTCTATTTCGGTACGTACCGTACATCGAGACCTCGACATTTCTACCCAAGTCCCGACCTCTGTATCAGGCTGGACGAGGTTGACCAGTTTGGATGAATCTTCAAGCCTCTTCTTGCCATTTAACCATTATTTTCAGTCTCTCTCATCCAGTCGCACACAGCCTTGGGAGAAATGGTCGAACCGAAGCGAACGTGTAAGCGCCGGAAAACTGAGATGCGTAACGCTGGCTCTGCCCATTGGATCGACAACTATGCACAACATGCCCAATCACCACTTCAACACCCACACCTCGCGCGCGCCATTGCAGCTTTTGGATGTCTAATTCTGGCTACTGAGATGATTCCGAGGTTGTTTGGAGCAGTCTCCGTCGCTATTGGCTACTCCTTCCCAGTATAGAGATTAATGTTTTGGTGTTTGCATGATGAACAGGTGTTTGTCTGTCTCCTTCTGGCCCTCCTCCCACGTAATGCTTGCGGGAGTGAGGATCTTTTCAGCGACTAGTGCCACATCTTTCTCATTCTCTGCAGCACAAGACCAGCTTGGCAATAGTCTTCCATGCTGGCTGTCTGCTTTTAGCGCCAGCCAGTCACCGTTGCCGACCGGCGCAAATGTCAATTTGTATAAACGTTCTGGCTACCCAGACGCAGGCCTAAGTTCCATTCTTCTGTCATCTCGTTATTTTCTTGCTTCTGCTGTCCACTTTTGTTTTGCAAAGACTTCGTTGATCGGAGCAATACTATCATTTATAATACTTTTGTGGAACTTCAAACGCCGGACGTCTTTACGACTACATCCTATATTCTCAACGCCAATTTTTACCACAGAAACAAAGCACTCTTTTTCATAACAGACAACCTTTCGGTACCGCCAAGATGGCAACCCTAGATTTCCTTCCAGCAACGACATACAGACCACCGCCACCAGCTGGGCAGGTTCCCACGGCGTCGTGGTCACTTAATACGATAATGGAAGAGGATAGTGAGCCAAGCAGAGGTTCATATGCAGAGGATCAAAGAGGTCGATCAGGTTCCCCTCAGAAGGCGAACTGGATGTCACCACTTAGTGATCACTTTCCCACACCACGAGGAAACCACTTCATGTCTGCCCCAATTCTGCAAACAGATAATGAAGATTCCGACAATGAGAGTGCTTCACCTTCCGCTCGTTCCGTCCCTGGACAAGAAATAGCTACAGCACTCAAGCTACCGATTTTGATGATATCTATGATGCCTCGTCAGATGAGGATACCAAGAGAAGGTCTACAATCACACGCCGCAAGGCCACAAGGAACTCAACTACCCGCACATTAAGCAACGCCAGTGCCAGTTCCAGAGCTTCCCGCACAGCACTCCCAGCACTCTCCATTCCTGGAGGTGGCGACCCATGGCCTGGAGTTGAAGCGCTCAAACATCTAACATCCCGGTCCCACCAACCCCTCCACCAAAGGTGCCCATGTCACCCGCGATTTTTTCCTATTTGCAGTCGCAAGACGTTCCATCTTCCTCTGCCCCTCCCTCCCTGGATGGTAGTTTTACTTCTGAGCAGATGGCTCAGATGTCTGCTCCACCTACTCCAAATATTGGCAACAGCGACGATGAAGGCGACCACTGGGGAACTGGTGTCCAACTCGCGCCTGCTGCCTTGGCTACCCTCGAAGCGCTCTCCCGTGGAAATTCTCAGGATGATTTCTATGAAAACCAAAGCGAGCAAGTCATCGAATTGCCAGAAATCGCACCTCAGATGTCTCCAGTCAGAGAAATGCAACAAAGCCTCCCACCTCTCATCACCCAAATCCACCGCAACAACTCGCTTGTTCTCTCACCGGAACAACAAAGGTCCATGAACAGCCTCACTCGTCTCGAGATTCCATCTCCTGGTGGCTTCTTCTCTGCCTTGTCGAAAGGTGCCCGCCACACATGGCACATGGTTCCTTGCACTCCCGAGTCTGCCATCCCACCTTCCTCCACCACTGCTGAGCACTTTTACAAGACTCCATGGAACTCCGCACCAGTTGAACAGATCGTCGAGGTTGCAGAGAGCGTCGTGTCCGAGGACATCCCAACCGCAAGACCAACCTTGGCTCAGCTTAATGCATCCGAACGCCCAGAATTGCTCCGCGAGGATTCCGACGAAACGATTGTAGCTGTGCCAGCATCTCCTTCCGAAGAGGAAATAATCCCAGATGAGATCCTTTTCGAGCAAGAAACGTCATATGCTCAACAAATCAACGATGCCGCCCTTTCCAACTTCAACCGCACAAGCATGTGGCTTCAAGCTCAAGGAACTTACCTCGCTGAAGTACTCAACCCACCCGAGGAGCGTGATGACGAGGTCGCTCTTCTCAAACGCGCATCCACTGTCAAGACCATCAAGGATGATGCTGCTGGTCCTCGTAGGACGGTTCGATTCTCTTCAATCATCGTTGCCGATAACGTCACACAAGCTATTGCCGTGCCTTTGCCAAAGATCGCTCGCCAAGAGTCAGCCTATTACCGAGCATTTGTTGATTTCATGTCTCGATCCCGTGATCATGATACCTTCGTCCATCGGATCCCTCGCTTTGAGGCCATGCAAGCACAACGTGTCTCCTTCCTGCCAAATCACCGAGCTCAGATTCTCGGGAAGTACCAGCTCAGCGTCGTTCCCATGAGTGCTAAGAAGCGGATGTCAGCCAATGTCGCCCGTGGTGATGAGATTCCACCTGAGGATCCAGAGAAGCTCAAGCGTGACAGAGCACACGAGGCAAGCATACAGATGCAATCAGCCAACTGGAATGTCCAGGCCATAAAGCTATTGAACGGAGGTCACCTGATTGCTGCCCCAGTTGCCAAATACCTTTCAAAACTCTCATCCATGGGACCAACATCCGATGGAACACCAAGAGATCGTGCCAGGATCTTGGACCTGGGTGGTCAAGCTACTTGTGATTGGGCATGGCACTGCGCTTCTGAGTATCCTAATGCCAAAGTATACACTGTCACCACCAAGGCTCTGCGACAACTCTCCAACTCCAACATCCGCGGTCCCAAGAACCATCGTCAAGTTGCCGTCAATCGTCTTACCAAGCTTCCTTTCAAGGACAATCAATTTGATCTCATCTCTGCCCGTGAGATCTATACCATCTTGAAGAACACAACTCAACATGGTGAAGATGAATGGGATGCATGTCTGAAGGAGTGCTATCGTGTTCTCAAGCCAGGCGGATATCTTGAGTTCGCTGTCATGGATTCGGACATTGTCAATGCTGGGCCACTGGGATCTGCCAAGAGTGTTGAGTTTGGCTTCAACCTCAAGACACTTGGCTATGATCCCCACCCAACCAAGCTCTGGCTTCCAAGACTTCGCAATTCTGGGTTCGTCGGCATCAAGCGCGCATGGGTTTTCCTTCCCATGGGTGCTAAGCTCGAAAAGCAGCCTGAGGCTCGGGACAGCATGGGTGTTGAGTTGAAGTTGCAACTTGAGGCAATGGTCACTGGCAGTACTGACAACGCGGCAAGTATTTGCGGTGTTGTTGGAGCCTGGGCATGGGAGAAGTGGTTGATGCGATGCAAAGTGCAAACTGTAGGCGAGGAGGCCAAGATGGATGATATCCAAGCCGTGATTGAGGAGGGACGAGCCAGTGGCGCTGGGTGGAGGACACTCAACGGATGGGCTAGAAAGCCAATTTCATAAGCGAGTTTTCTATTTCTTTGGATGGACTGTATGTATGTACATGGGCGAGGGAGTTGAGAATGTTTCATTGCGGGGTAATTCGTGGGGTGTCTTCCTCATTTTGGATTTTAAAAAATCCAGCAGGGGTTTTTGTTTTTTCCCAGGTCTGCTCATGGATGGAGGTGTCTCTCGAGTCAAGTTAACAAATCAAATAAGCCATCTCTCTCAAATTGACGCACCCATCTCATCGCTCTTGCCGTCTTTTTTGCTTGTAATCTTTCCCCCAATCTGTCTCGCAGCCACCACTGAGGATTTTTGCTCTGTCTCTCCTTCGTGGTGAGCACTTTTAGTTTGAAATTGAAGCTTTTATGCTGCCAAGTGCCGAGTGTGAGTGCATTTGCGGGAGTTTGGAAATCGGGGTGGCCAATAAGCGAGGTTGGATTTGGAAATGCCAAGATATACATAGTTCTCAAGCTGAAGGCCTGTTCAGTCATACCTAGTCAAGTGAGTCCATCTCTACTCTATAATAAATAAGAAGAATCGCGTCGACAAGAAGGATGAGAAAGACGAACAGTCTTGAGGACTTTCAGAGAGATCATCGTCTCGCGAGTCACACAGCTGCAACATAACCACAATGGGTTCACGCTTTTTCTCGGCACTTTTCGTGCCTACGCTTCTACTTTTGTTGATCACAGAGGTCCAAGCTTTCATTGGTTTTGGGATTGAGATGGTGAGTTTCTTCCTATTTGCCAACTCTTCCACGTGGATTAAAAGCCATTCCAACATCTCAAATTAAGCCCACCCTCGCTTATTGTTGACACTTGGGATCCCTCGCTAATCATTTTGTCTCATTCAGTACAACCCATCATGCGCATTTGCATGTCGATCAGCTATCGCTGGCTTCATGCTCGACTGTTCTGATCCTATGGCAGGTCATGGCGGGGGTCATCACGGAGGAGGTGGACCAACCACTCCCGAATGTCGCGCATTAGACACCTACTACCTCCAAACACTCGCCTACTGCATTGACGAAAAATGCGCGCCATTCAATGTCAAGACCTCCAAATTGGAGTGGTACTGGGAACAGAAGGCCACTGGCAGCCCGACTGCGATTCCAAAGTGGACGTATGGAGAAGCATTGTTGAACATTACAACCGCCCCAACAGATTTTGTGGGGGAGAGTGAGATGTTGAACTTTACGGCTAAGGTGGATGAAGAGAGGTGGTTCTTGGAGAAAGGGAGTATGGAGTTCTTTGAGTGGCAGGAGGGGTTGCATGCTAAATACGGGTGTGTAACCTTACCTTCTCTTGAATTATCTTACTGACAATGCTTAGAATCGTGCTCCTCGTTGTTGGCTTTGGTCTCCCGATCATACTCAGCTGGCTTGGATATCTTCCTTACACGACAAAACTAATTGAGAAAGCAAATACGTTCATGACCTACCCCTCCTCGATCGGCAGCTACAATATCCGACCCCTTCCTTTCCTCCTGGGATATGCACCAACCATCGGACAAAGTCTTTTTATTTTTATCTTTATCGTTCTGAACATCATATTTAGTGCCGTTAGCTACAAGTCCTTTCCCTCAAACACTGTAGGTTGTGTTTCCCGTATGATTTTAAACTTTTCGCTTAACATATCAACAGTGGTTCGAAGGACGCTACTCCGAGATTCTAGCCTACGTAGCATGCCGAACTGGGGTCCTTGCGTTTGCTCTACTCCCTCTGGTTATTCTCTTCTCCTCGAGAAATAATTTCCTTCTTTGGATCACAAATGTATGTCCCCACTTCGCTCCATTTTCATCCACGTCCAACTATTTGCCCCGTTCTACTTTCTATGTTCACATTGCTTCAACCTCACCCTAACAAACACAAATCAAGTGGTCCCACACAACATATCTCCTCCTCCACCGTTGGACAGCCTACCTCCTAGCACTACAAACCATCGTCCACTCCATCACCGAACTAATGATCTACTTCCCCACACATGCCACCGAGTCGCATGAGCTTTATTGGATTTGGGGAATCATCGGCACCCTTTCTATGGTAATCATGATCCCCTTGTCTCTTCTCGTCATCCGCAAATCAAGCTACGAACTCTTCCTCATTTCTCACATCATCCTCGCTATCTTCGCTCTGGTAGGAAGTTGGTATCACGTCGAATACTTATTTACCAGAAAATGGGGGTACGAACTCTGGTTGTATGCAGCGTTTGCAGTCTGGATATTCGATCGCGTTCTGAGGGTTATGAGAATCTGGAGAACTGGTATCCAAAAAGCCGTCGTGACCGAGATCACAGACTCAATTGTGAGAGTTGATATGGCTGGTGTGAGATGGGGTTTGGAAGCGGGTATACACGCTTATGTTTCGTTTCCTACTTTGAGTCTGATAAGGCCTTGGGAGAATCATCCATTTTCTGTTGTCCCCACTGCCTTGCTATCAGGTCCCTTCCAAAGAGAGGCTTCAAGCGTAGCAACATCAGTCAAAGGCGGAAGTGTGGAGGACATTGAGAAATCTGCCGCAGTATCGAGAGAAGCTGTCGTTAAGCGAGCCGATTCTTCATCTTCGGAGCTCAGCGCAGGTAGAGCCACCGTCAACACATCAGGCGTAACACTCTTCATTCGAAAGGGGGCAGGTCTGACAAAACACCTGTCCGCACGCGCAAACCTGCCATCCCTTCTCGAAGGTCCATATCACTCGCCCCACTCCTCTGTCCTCAAAACTGACCGCCTCATCATCATTGCGGGCGGCATTGGTATCACCGGTGCCTTCCCATACGTTAGCAATCACATCAACACAAAATTGTTTTGGAGTGTCAGGAATGGGAATGAGGCTTTGGTGAGGGAGTTTGATGGCGCCTTGGGTGGAGGCAGTGTTGAAAAGGAGGTGAGGATTGGAAGTAGGTTTGACGTGAAGGAGGTTATTGAAAGGGAAGTTGTGCTTGCAGCGGGTGAGAATAAGAGTCGACAGGACAAGTTGGGTGTGGTGGTTTGTGGACCAGGAGGGATGTGTGATGAAGTTCGGGAAGCGGTGGTGCTGGCTTGTCGAAGTGGTGTCGTGGTCGAGCTGCTTGTCGAAGCATTTTGCTGGTAGTTTTCTTGACTTATTTGGTCGGTTCTGGGGGTGCGATTTTTTAACGATGAGTGAATGTAAGCAAGAATTTTCAATTCTGTATGAATCCCTCTTTCGGATATAATCATGGTGGATGCGTTGACTTGGATGAAATTCATGGAATTCAAGACTTGTTAACGATGTCCAGCTTCCAAATTTTTTAATAAGTGTAGGCTCTGGCCTGTACAAGGAAGGAAAACTGGCAACTCATTCGTGACTTGAGATTTGATATCAACCAGGATAAACTCCTCCCAGGAAGTTGTTTTTAGCAAGAGCTAAGAGAGAGCAATTCTCAAGGGGTATGGTCATACTTATTCTCAATACCGACTTTTCGACTATTCAACATATCAATTTTTTAACTTTTCGCCGTTTCGCTTTTTCGACCTTTCAGGTCTACCATAAAGGGGGGCGTTTTGTCCTACCGCTAGACGTATTCGGGCAGCTTAAGCGAACGGGCTGGTGGTGGAAAGCAAGGAAAAGCATTAATGTGGCATGAAACTGGCTTGGTGGCAGAACAGATATCTCCGTAGCTACTTCGTTCTCCTTGTGAAGCACGGAAGATTCATTCCATACAGTACTGTACCTTGATGGATTTGGGATTAAGTCAACGATTATATGAATCAACCATGTGTCACGTGTTGCGACCTCCCTTTCTAGCTTCTCCTCCCTGACCCTCAAGGCTCAAAGTGGAGACTCCCTTTATATCTTTTATTCAGGTACCATACTCCTCCCTAATCGTCACACTCATTCTTTCCCCCTTCTCTCTGTTATTCCGCCTTTCCATTGATGATGGTACTGTAACGAGTTGCTGGGATACCTGCTGATCTAGGTAAGCAATAAGCTTAATTAAGCTTCGAAGTTACCCACATTGCATTACAGTGATAAACAGCAACTTCCAGCCACGGGAATCTCCCAAGGCTCAGCTGCCGAGCAAGGTCTGGGCCAGAAGGTCTAGATGTCGCCTTACTATGTCCGAAAGATAATTGGTCTGAAAGACGCGAAAGCAAAAAGTGTGGCTTGTCAGCCGCAAATTCGGTTCCAGACCTAGCCGAGCGACAATACAGTAATAATGGAGAAGCAGTCGGGATGCCGTCCTCCACAACCCCCAACACTTACAATTGAGACCATATGTTAAAGGTTACAATAGTTCAGAGTAGGTAGCTTTAAGTGGTCTTCTCGAGTGCTCATGCATAATCACGGCGAGTCGCACAAGTCTGCCTCGCGACATGAGCACAGCATGGTACTTCGTAGCAGCCACCGTCAACTTCTGGAGGCTGAACCCTATTTGTCTGCCAAGATTTGAGGATATATTGGTGGTAAGACAGGTCGAATGGCGTAAAAGATAGTCATCACTAAAGCCCCAAGTCAGAATACCAAGACTGCCTCCTAATGCAGCCCTTCGGGCCACTTTGACATGTAAGTCATGGCATTCCTTTTATGAATCCTTGGAAAGAACATCTTGGTTTTGTTCCTACCGTCTCTCTTCTTCTTCTTCACGTTTCAAAACTGGGCATCGATCATTTTTGATTGTTCTTGAACGACAAGACACAAAAATGCCTCTCGCTGCGGGATCCGCCTATGTTGGTTATTGGGTAGATTACAGTACGTATTGGAACACGCATCCCGTTTTTTCACAATCACTTCCCTTGATCTCCAGCTTGCAACTTCAGAAGGACTTCCTTGCAAGCCGAGAGGAACGGGATATCGTGTCCCTCTCTTCTTGGTTGATTCTACTTGACACTTATTTCGGAGTCGATATAGCCAAATTGAGAGACTGTTGCCTTCTACCAATTCTAGCAAGCAGTCATTATCATTGTACTGACAACTTTCGCAGGCAAAGGAGAAGTCCTCGGTGCAACACTCACAATCCCTACCAAATATGCCGGCATTCTCCTCGCGGCTGTAGTTATGCTAGTACAGGCGACTGGAATCGCCTGTTGGGAGCTCGTTTGTTTTATTGTGTACCATATTCGGTCAACATCTCAAGCCAGAGACGGATACTTTCATCAACAACAAGTCCTCCTTCGGAATAAAAAGCCTGCCTTTCACATGTTTATCCGGATGGTAGAACTCTCCTTCGCATGGAGGAAGAACACGCGGAGATCTTTTCTGAGATCCTTCCCCCTCATATTTCTCGCAATTTTCAATCTTGCTATTTTTTATGTCGGCGGTCTGTTTGTGACCAAAATATCGACCCCCAACAGCGAGGTCTTGGCCCGCGGTAAATGTGGTTTTCTCAAGGGGAGTATTGGTGATGGATTCTCTCGAATGGGGTCTTGGAAGACAAGCTCAACGGCGACACTCTCTTCCAGAGTGCGTTCACCAGTTATCGGGAAGCAAACAACTACGCCCGCTCCTGCTACGGCAATCAAGTCGATCAGGGCTCCACTTCGTGCAATATCTACACCAGCTCTACCATTCATTCAGTCCGCGACAACAATGCTTCGTGCCCTTTCGCGGAGAAGGCTTGCTTAGCCGATGCTGTCTCTTTCGATACCGGATTAATATCTTCAGAAGAATTAGGAGTCAACAGCCGGTCTTCTGATCGAATCCAATTCAGGAAGAAGGTGACCTGCGCTCCAATTGCTATCGACAAGTATACCGATGGGTGGACGACGGAGAAGAAAGTTGGACTCGAAGATTATATCACGGATCCGCCACCAGATGACAGCTACAGATATTACAATTTTGGATCTTCTCTATTAGGAGACGTACCTTTTAATTTTACATGGGTAGTATCCAACAAGACTCTTTATACCCAGCAGGAGCCCTATCGATTATCGTACGTTTTTCGCTCAATCTAAGGTGGGATCTTTAACTGATCGTTCTTACCAGATCTACCACTTATCGAGCTGGGAATCTGACTATTAGTAATTTCAAGCCTCTTCCGGACTTCGACCGAACCGATGCCGATGTCACCTTGTTGTTTTTAACCAGCAGTGTAGGTTACACGGGCATAGTAGCTGACCCTTGGTTTAATGCAACACTTAAATTTGCCGTACCTGGGTTTGGTGACATGTACACTAGCGAAGACCCATTGGTGAGTTCACACTTTTGAAATTAGCAATTATGCAAGAGTCTTTCAACTAACCCTACTTTCTACCAGACGATCATGGGCTGCACTGAACAAGTATGTAGATTTCCATCTCGATTTCAAGGACAACGGACCATTCCCGATTTGCGATTTGGGTCCTTGAAGGTGTATGTATCATATATTAACTTCTGTTCTTAAAGTACCAATTCTGTAATGGCGAGGCTTGTGGCCCTCTAACCGGGATGGCCGAGATCCTTCTTACCACTCCTCCTAATATCGGCTATAATGCGCTTCAGGTCGCTACCTGGGATCTATTTCGAAACTACCTAACCTTCATGGATATCTCTACCATCCTCCAATTCCTACGAAAGAGCGACCTCCTCCTTGCCGGCATGAAACTCTGGGGCGCACTCAGAATTTCAAGCCCTCTTCTCCCTGATCAATGGAAGCACGAGATGGCTAATTTAAACAATATCTCTCTTGCCGGCCTACAAGCACACGGCGTTCTTCATGCCACTCCGGGCAACCCCCAGATTCAGCCTGGTGTCAATCTTCATGATTACATCGAACCGGAAACGACAACTGAGAAATTGACGCTATGCAAGAATCAGAAGTTCCGCAGCACGGAGTACACGTCTATTAATTTCTTCGGGTTTTTGTTGACTTTGCTTATTTGCTTCTTCATTTATCTCCTGGATTTCACTTTGCCAGGAATTGTGAGGATGATTCAGGGAATGTGGAAAAGAAATGGTCACGTTTCAGAGAGGGCGTGGATAGATGATGATATGTTGCAGTTGCAGAGACTGGCGATGGAAGCCAGAGGTGTGGGACCTTGGAATGAGAAGAGTAAGAGTGGCAATGCTCCTTTCTTGGAAAGTTATGCCGTCAAGTTTCCGAGGCCATTTGATCGCGGGTTGGCTGAGGAAGTGCCGTTACAAGGGCCGCCCGGGGATGGAGTTTGGGATGTAAAGATGCAGTCATACGTGACCAGCTACAACCCTCATGGTCATTAGGTTTGATGGCAGAGGATCTAAATTTGGTTGAGAATGTGGAGCTGTACAGGAAGGGATATTCATTTTGGATTGTGTTTGTATGTGTATAAGGGTTCGATTGTTTTTGTTTCTGCTTTTGCCGAGCGCCGTCTTTTTTTGTACGGAGATAATGAAACTTTCTTCGATTGTAAGACAGAAAGAATGAACGTTAAATCGATCGATACCTTTCGATCATGGCGAGTAATCTCCCTTGACATATTCTTTTTTAATTTATATCTCGTAAGGCATGAGACTTGAGAAATTTTCAATTTGCATACAGCTAAACTTCCCAAGTTCAAGCGAACCTGTATACATCATGGTTCCATTCTGCCGCCACCACCTTCACAGAAATCCTGATATCAAATTGAGGGATGGGACTCAAATGCGATTAAATTTTTCATTGATGTACCTGGTAAATATAGTGTACCCTCACCAATACGTGTCTCAATGCCGACTTTTTGTTTAGCTTTTTGGCTTTTTCGATCTTTCTCTTTTTCGGCTTTTCGACTTTTCGACTTTTCGACGAACCTCACAAGTATAAAGTGGTAGTCGTGCCGGTTACAACATTGCCATAAACTATATGAAAGAGATGCATGCTTGAGACATCTGGTAAGTGAGTGATCGATGGATATTTCAACCGCACAAGATTTTCCACCACTCGCCTCATCTCGCTTAATGCATTCGCCTCCTCGAGATAGATTGTTTCAACTACAAACCTCTCAAATCTGGCTGACCTGCAGATCTGACTTGCATGCAAATCTTTACTTTATTTTAAACTACCGTGTATGCTCTTGAGAGAGCGGAGATTCCACCCGTTTTTGTCAACTTTACGAGGATGGTTGATTTGTTGCGAACTACAAATGAGGGAGACTGGATTTACACGTCCCCATGTATAAACATATATATGCTTTACTATTAGAGATTCGGGAGTTAACCTTATATATGACTGATCACTCCGTTGGCTTGCATTATCCATTTCCAATGGTCATTCCTGTTCTCTCGTGGTTGCAAACCATCAACATGCCAAGATGCAAGTATATTGCAATTAGATTGATGCACACACATATGCTCGCAAATGGTTGCAAGTGGGGAAGAACATTTTCCGTAAATAATGATTGTATTTCGCAAGAATTGCATCCGCTAGAAAGAGCTGAGCTGTCAGATATACTTAAGTTGTCGAGTATTTCCCACCTTTTCGAAAAATCAGTTCCACAGAGTTGAACCATCTTGGCCACTTCAGAAACTTTAACTGGTATTCATACACTTTTTACCAACAATGAAAGTTCTCATTCCAATTGCGGCACTAGTGTCGACCATTCTCGCTCATGGGTATGTGTTTCCTATACTTTCATCTGCCCCTCTTCACGCAAAACAAGTTCAGGAAGTTGATAAACACAAACAAACAGACATGTTCGGTCGGTCATGATAGCAGGCACAACTTATACAGCCTACCTACCCGTCGCCACACCAGACTACACTGCTGATGCGCCATCTATAATGCGCAAGGTCAACGGGGAAAACCCCGTCATAGACGTGACCTCTGTCGACTATACTTGCGGTGAAGGTGCTGTTCCCATCAAGTACGTCCATTCAAAAGCACTTATAGATCTCTCATACCCTTGACTCAAACTCAGAAACGTTCCTTCAGCTAACGTTCTCTTCCATAGTGACGCAGGAGTAGCCCGTGTAGCCCCCATCGTCGCCGGCACAAATATAACCTACCAATGGGTACCCTGGCCACATCTCTCCCCCATCCAAACCTGGATGGCCAAATGCTCTCCTGACTGTGGTAGTTTCACCGGTTCCTCTGGAAAAGTCTGGTTCAAAATCGCTGAAGATGGAGCAGCCGGCGGGGTATGGGCAACTCAACAGCTGCACAACGACAAATTCAAATGGAACGTCACGATCCCGGCTTGCTTGACGCCAGGACAGTATCTCGTGAGACATGAAATTGTGCAGACGGATAGTTGTGCGACGAAGGGGAAGTGCCATCAGTTCATCAATTGTGTGCAGGTGAATGTGCTCGGTAGTGGAAATAAGAATCCGCCGAGTAGTGCGAAGATTGCGATTCCAGGCGGGATCAAGGTTGAGGACCCGGGAATCTGGTGGGATGTTTATAAGCAGAATAAGACGACTTATTTGGGGCCAGGACCGAGGGCTTGGAAGTGTCCAGCTTGATTGGGGAGGTGACGGATGATGGTATATGTTTGCCACGCTTGTGGATCTACGCGAAGTGCAAAATTGTTTTGTAAGTAAGTGAGCCTATTATATATGATACAATATACGAGATATCTTGAATTCATGGTTGCTGTCCTTTCGATCTTCCCTTTTCCTGGGAGCCAAGAAGAATACCTAACGAGTACCACATTCCTGCTTTGTTCTGTTTCTCTCTTTTCCCCATCAATAACCCCGGCGAGGCAAGCGGGGTTTTTTGTTCTCTTAGCAATTTGGACGATCGCAAGGTAGATTGAAGGTGATGCTGGTAGGATAAGAGAGGATAACATCCTCAGATTCTAGCAGGGATTCTGCTTGATTCTGCAGTCAGCCTGTCGTTAAGCGAGCCTTGCGAATTACTACAACTGGACTACAACGATCAAGAAAGTGCCTAGAACATGCACACACCCTTGATACACCCCACTATAGAAGTATTTCGATTTCCATCCTTCTTTCGTGCCTTCTAAAAGTGGATAAATCTCCGCACAAAAGGCGAAGATCAAGGTAAACTCACCTGCTGTAGTTGGCAAATGATGCGCCTAGGCAGCGACTGTTTGCCATGTCCTATCATGAATACGCGTATTCATGTATAAACACCAACAAATTTCTCATAAATATGGAGTTCTCTGCACTCCAATGGGTGGAAGCCAACGAGTAGAAGCTACCCAGTATGAAGCTCGCCATCCTATCAGTGCTTGGGCTAACCACCAATGCGGCTCTAAGCCTAGCTCCCCACGATAATACAAACTCCGACAAACTCACCGTACGAACCTCGACGGGCACTTACACTGGACTTGTCGACCCAGAGTTCCCGAATATTCGCCAATGGCGTAGCATTCCATTTGCAGAGCCACCTGTTGGATCCCGCCGCTGGCTGCGTCCACAGAAACTCTCGTCATCACCAAGCGAGCATCACTATGCAACCAAATACCCGCCTTCATGCCCACAATTCGTGTCGAACGTCGAGTCCATGTGGAATCTACCCCTGACCAAAGGCAACTTGATCTACAACGGTGCTCAAAATGATTCGTCTGGCCTCGTCGGCGAAGCCACCTCGGAAGACTGCCTTTACTTAGCAGTATGGGCACCTACCGGACCACCCCCCAAAGGAGGTTTTCCTGTCCTTTTCTTTATGACAGGAGGTGGCTATGTGATCGGCGGCATTGATCTCCCTTGGCAAATTCCAACATCATGGGTCGAGCGATCTCAGTCTGCCATAATCGTTAGTATCAACTACCGACTCAATATCTTTGGCTTCCCTCGAGCGCGAGGACTGGACGGCACGCAACAAAACCTCGGCATCCTCGACCAGCGAGCTGCACTCGAATGGGTCCGCGACAATATCAAATCCTTTGGTGGCAATCCGAAGCGCATCATGCAATGGGGTCGCTCAGCTGGCGCGACAGCCGCCGATATTCACGCCCATGCGTACCGAGACGACCCTATCGCTCAGTCCTATTTCCTCGAATCGGGAACCGCTTTCCTCGCCAACCCGACTCAGGATCCAACGTATTCCAACTTCACCTTCGTAGCACAACACGTTGGCTGTGCGAAGCCCTGCGGCAGTGGATGTGATGACTCCGATGGCAAGGCTGAGCTGGACTGTATGCGCCGGGTATCAGCTACGCAAATCTCCAATTTCATCGGACAGTATACGGATTGCGATGACCAGCCCTCTATCCTTTTCAGCATGATCCGCGACGATGTACTCTTCTTCAACAACTATACGGTGCGGTCCGAGGCGGGATTAATTGCCCGTCGTCCGACTATGATCTCGTTCACCGCCAACGAGATGTCGTCGCTTGTTCCATGGCCAAAAGACAACTTGGAGAAGGGCCCAGATCAGGCGACCATCACACCCTGGGATATTCTATTCGCATGTGGCACACGCCAGTCGGTCGTGTATCGAAACCGGTTGGGCGATGCTGCGCCAGTCTTTAGGTGGCAGTACGCTGGAACTTTTCCTAATCTGAATGTTTACAAGTGGCTGGGAGCATACCATAATAGCGAGACTCCGCTGGTTTTTGGCACGTATAGACTGCTAGACCATATTGCTGATACCACGACCTTCCAGGTAGAGGTCAGTGAAGCGATTCAGGACCGCATCATGGCTTTTGCGCAGGATCCGTATCATGGCCCGCAGAAGGAATTTGGGTGGAGGCCTCAAAACGTGAGTGATTTGAATGGTGGTGTTGTTTTGCGTTTTGGCTCCAAAGGGACAGCTGCACAGGAGGTTGACGGGCATGAGATCGATGGTGCGTGTTTGGGACTGGGACCATACGACCCCTTCCCGTGAAATTTCCGTCGTACGAGTACTGCGGCGGCATGAAACAAAAGGAATAGTAGAAGGAAAAGATATAGCAAGTCGTATAGTAGAAGGAGTAGAAATAAAGACATCCTGCATACTAGGCTGGAGTGGAAAGGAAAAGAGAAAGCTCAAAATTAAGAACAGAACATTCCTGGAGCGAGTTCGAAACAACATGAAAGAGAAGCAGAACAAAAAGGTAAAAGACTGCCGACAGATACACTGGTCCGTTGGCTTCGTTTTCCATCAGATTTTATTTATCTATTGTTTTTGTAATCGTCCTCTAATTTTGATGACTGACGGACGACATGTCTCGCTTACCCCATCCATTCTCCACTCAACCCTTCCTACAAGCCAGCCTTCCTTACCTAGAACCAAGCCATGCCCTTTTCAACAGCCAAATAAATGATGTGTCTCTCACCTGTAAACTCCAGCTAAATTCGCAACATATCCCACCTCCATGTCCAAGAATGAATTTTTGCTTGATAAAGTATTGCTTTCATTTTCCCACCCAATAACGCCTCGGCTCTTGATTTCGACCTGCTATCAAGTTCGCCCTCTAACCGACTGTTGTATTTCCATTCGCCCTTAGAATTTCTCTTGTATCGCTTTGACACCCGGGACAATTATGCACAACCTCATGCGCGAACACATCACAGTCGATACAAAAGTGATTATTGCAAACCTCACACGCATATCTCCCACTCTCACTCATTCCCTTCTGCTGAAGCTCGCCCATAGGTTTTGATCTCGGTACATCAGGGAACGGTGTCAAGCAAGAAAAACAAGCTTTGCTTTTATTTGCTGATGACCATGGGACTTCAATCCAATTACGGAGTGGGAAAAGGTGGTGGTACGATCGTGCGAGATGGGTAGAGAGAATGAGGGTGAGTCCACATGCGGAACATTCGGCCGGCAGAGAGCAGACTTTACTGTCGCATCTCGAACAGAGGTAACCACCTCGGGTAAGTTTACTATGACAAGCACAGAAACTCATAGTTGTAGTTCCGACTTCTGTCGTACGGGATGGGAAACCCATCATCAAGAGACTGGATTGTGACTGTTCCTTTGTCTGCGTGACGGGTGGAGTGGTGGATATCATGAACAATTCGCGGAAATGCTGCTCATTAAGAACGACATGGTAGTTTCCAGTGTCCCCATGGTTGGTGCGAGAGCACAGCTCAGCGCAGATGGCTACTTGTGCTGCAAGACCAACGATGGACACTCGAATACGGTCTGTAATGAGAGAGGCGATAGTTTCGTGAATATCGCCTGGGTCGCTCGAAAGTAGGGCACCATATATAATTAACACTTCACGGGTACCGTGTGATGGTGTATGGAAAAGCGCCGCTCTGCTCATCTCCAGAGCATTCTGTAAGCTTGGGTTTCCTTGTGGTTCTTTCTTCTCTAGTGATCGCAACCGTTCGATATGCTCGCTTGGGTTCCCGCTCATATCGCTTACCCTCACAGCGATTCCGTCTCGCATTCCTATAATTCCAAGTTGTGAAATGGGATTTTGTTCAAAGTACTCCGTAACGAATTCGACTGCGTATCGAAGGGTGAGGAGATATCGAGTTGGTCGTAAATCCTTTTCCACCATCGCAAACGAGAAATCCAGAATGAGCATCAGATGGCGGATAATTCCTCTTTGTAGAGGAGTGGTGTCTCGTAATAATCTGACAGCAATGTTAGCAACCTGGATTATGCTCTCTCTTTGTCCAAAAGTATATCCGCCAAAGAACTCACCTCTTCCTCTTGCCCGCCTCGCGTAACCCCTCAACCGTAGAATTGATACTCCCATCGGCGCCCTCGACAACTGAATCCCAACTCCTCTGGATGTCCTCCCAGGCAGCCTTCTTCCTCACATTCCCCGTGTTGGTGTCGCCGCCTCGAGTGGTCCCAACCGTGCCCTGCACAGGACCTCCCGAGCGATTTCCATCGCGCTTGGAGACTTGGTGGTTACCGATGTCATCGTCAGAGCCATCGTCAGCAATATAATCGTCGTCGGAATCCGACATTCTGCGTTTGCGGAGGTTCCTCGGTTTCCTTTCATAGATGGGAAAGAAGACGCGGGATGCCATTTTGATGCAAGGCTGAGGGAAATTGTGGAGTCGATTCGCGTTGGCCAATGGGTGTGCAGCACTCAAGTCTTGGTGGAAGCCTTCTCAACAACGAGGTATTAGGGTATATATACTTCAGTAGCGAATTGGTATTCAAACTCCAGCTTCGAATTTATCAATGAGACTGTTGCTGCTTATCGTTGGAAGAGTCTGTAGTCCAAGTTGCAGTGTTGTATATTATCGTGTCGAATTTGTAAATAATTCATCTCATGGAGATGGAGAAGTCAACTCTTTAATTCATGATCACCTCACTTTGTACACCAGATTAATGAAACTGAAGAGCGAGGTGTTTGTGACTGATTATCATTCCACTCCATTATTGCGCCCCATGGGTATACTACTGTGCGCATAACATATACAAAGCCGCTCCTCCCAAATGTATGCAATATGCGATACCTATACAATGCGCAGAGCCACGCTCGGGAATTATGTCCTCGTCCAGTGATCCCATTGTCCTCACTAAGACCCTCGGATTATCTGCCATGCAAATCCGCAACCTGGTCTTTCCAGGAATCCGTTGCCCATTTCCAATACGTGGTCTTGAACTGATGATGATTTTGAAACAATGTCGTCTCCACATAAACGTGACGCTCGTAAAAAGATGACGCCCCAAACTCCTTTTTCCCATGCCTAGCCATTCCAATCTTCATCATCCTCACGAGTATGTGTTTGATACGGGCAAAGGCCAGTCGTCCTCGGTAATACTGGACCAGAACACCCAGACCATAACGACCGAGAGGAGAGTGAAGAGTGTTTCGAACATGGATCCGTCGATTTTGCCATCCGTGCCGTTGCAAATGTGAATGCTTACAACATAATTGAAGATTTGGCCGATGGCGAAGAGAAGCGCCGCGCCGAACAGGTAGATCATTGGCTTTCGCTCGCCCAAAATTCGAATGACGAGAATGGTTTCCAGGACGAAGAATGCGAAGAGGAAAATCAGGGGCGCGAGTTGATAGAGGACATAGAGCCCAATGTTCTTGTTCTGGCCGGTCCAACTAGGATCAAAGTGGCCTGTCCAGCTATAACCCGTATCTAGAGCAATGAATCCCGTGCCGATGAAGATGATGAGAGCAGATCCAACCATGAGACCAAGCGATATGGGCGTTCCATCGTCGAGTAGTTGATAACCGACAAGCGCATTGAGCATCAGAATCCATAGTGAAGCAGTAATCATCCCAATGTGGACACCGGTAAATGCCTAGACTTGTGAGCGCAAACTTGTGAAGGTGGAGAAGATCATCATACCTTCAGGACTGTGGAGTTCAACGGGAACTTTCCAACTGTGAAGATCTCACAGATTGAAATGATGATATAGGTCAGAAGGAATATTTGCATTTCCCTGCAACAGATTAGTCACAGACTCTTGTTTTGGTAAAGTCAACATACCTTCGTCCTACAGCCGCCTGCTTCCGCTCCGATCGCCAGAGGAGAAATAGAGTGACTAAAATTGCAATTGCACAGAACATAATTGAACCTTTGATATGTTAGCCATAGCCTTGGAGCTCTCGAGCTGTCCCACGTACCCAAATTTCCCAAATGTCGGCCACCACTCAATGGTATTCCTTCGATGTGGCATTGGCCGAATCGCGAAGGGTCGGCATAGCTGTAACCAGGAAAGAGCTGCGCAGAAGTCAGTGTTGTTCTATCGGGAGAGGCTGGGCAAACAAACATTGCAGACTGGCAAGGTACTGCTACGACAGAAGTCCTGTTATTAAAAAAGCAGGTCAGCGCCAATTCCATCATTGCGATTCCATCCTTTCTCATGAAGCTTTGGCGTTTGAGATATGTGCGCGTCACTCACGTAGAAGTTCCCAAACTTAGACATTGTAGATCGATTGGCGTTCTGCGTGCAGATGCAGAGCGTGTGGTTGATCGAGTCTCAGGATTTGTTGTCTGGTGCGACCGTTGGTGGTCTAGCAGTCGAATTCGACTCGAATTGAATGGCAGCGAGGCCAATTATTGTTGAGAATTGTCGACAGACACGGGAGTCTGACGACCGAGGATAATTACAGGCAGCGACGGGAAGTTCCGTGTGATTCTGGAGGTCAAGGTTGAGTTGGATGAGATCGCGACGTGGTTTCGACTCTCTCGAGTTGCAGACGGAGAAGAGCTAAGCAAGAAACGCTGGTGGTTCGGGAGTGGCTGGTGACCGGGTGATGGGTAGTGCGTGCAGAAGTGCTTTGTTACTGTAAGACAACAACAACACGATCTGTATCTTCTTTCCTTTCCTGCCCTTTCTCTCTCTTTTTCTCTTCACTTTCGAGGCGATTATGGTGATTATTGCGATATTATTTTGGATGGGTGCGAAATGTTTTGGGGGAGGAGAAGAGAAGAGGGTGGTTGGGTGGCAGGGGAACAACAGCATCAAAAGCAAATCACCCGTACGAGCAGAGAGCACACACGCTTGGCCCAAAACCTGAAAAGTGAGCTGGCTGGTAACCACCACCCCCAGTTGGCCCTTACCCTTGACCTTGACGGTTGACCGCGCTGATCTCGGCAACAGCAAGTCAAATTTTAATCTTCAGTGCAATTCCTGCACGCATGGCCCAACCAACAGCCTCACACAGACTCTGTAGATCATGGACCCAAGCACGGCGACCAGAACACCGTCCGAAATGACACTTCCATCCCAAAAATACTGAAGGTTTGATGAGGCGCTTCATGCGAGGTCTGAGCAGAAAGTGATCATCGTGGGCGCGATGTGGCAAATCGCGGACGTCAAGATGTCAAGCAGGTGGAGGTGCAAGGGAGCGTCATTTCCTCCTGGCCTCATCGACCTCATCGGCGTTTCAGGTTATGCATCAATTACGATGCATCGAAGTGTAATTGCACAATGCATCTATGCATCCCTTCATGAGGACGAGGTTTCTCCCTGGAGCTCAAGCGAGGCTTCCTTTGCTTCTTCTGGACCTTCCATCACTACCACATAGTACAGCAATGCTGGGGAGGATCTCCAATAGTGAGAGCTTCTTTCGTAGGTATTTTTGGAGCGTTGGAGCGTCTAGATCGCTGACAGAGCCGCTCTCCTTTCCAAACTTGTTTCCCGCTTCCTGCTTTCTACTGTACACCTCCTCTTTTCGTTTCTTGGTCCATTTCTCAAACTTAATTGGAGGGTGACTTTGGAGGCAAATGCTTCAACCAGTACAGTTAATTCTTGTTCGGCGTGGTTTGGTGTTGTTTGTTTTGTGGCGCAGGGAGGGATGTGTCGTAATGCTCTTCTATTTGTCTGATGTTCTTCTATTTTGTCTTTTGCCGAGTGTTTGTCTGTTCGGAAACGGAGGTTGTGTATGTTTTGGTCTCGCCTCCCGTGAAGGAAGTTACACAGAATTTTGGATAATTTCATGGAGTAGACGGAAAGGCACCCAAATGTGTAAATGCCATTGTACGCCATTCTGTTCTGGTAAAGTTGTCAATTTCGGGGTGGTGAACACACGTGTCAATTATTTTTGTTTGGTTATTGTCTCAAGAATAATGAAGAGCAAGGAGGTTCAGGAGAGGAAAAATGGAAGTGCGCGAGGGATAGTTACATGCACCAATTCGGAGAGATCAAATGAAGTGGCTGTCCCTGGAAGTAAGAACAGTAATATTTGGAGGAGTTATGAAGTACCCTTTAGCCGACATTTCCCCCTTCCGAATACTGTAGTGCCGTCAATATCCTCCGTTGCTATCGCTATTGCTGTTGCTTCTTCGATTCTCGGAAGTTGAGCGAGTGTCAACAAACTCGCTTCCTTCAACGTGGCAACGAAGCGAGCTATTGCCTTATGTTGGGCAATGGATGCCTGAATAACGGATCAAAGCAGCAACTTGAGGTATGTCTATCTCGTAAGAATCACATGATAAGAAGCTTCATGAATCCAATTCTCAGCCCGAAATAGAACGCCGAAAGATGTCAACTGCCTCTCGTTTGCAGCCCAAAGAGGTGCTTACTCTGATCCGGATGCTCGTTTGGGGTGTGAATGAATGACCAGATCATTCATTGGATTTCAAGACATTTACTCAGGCATCTTCACCTGACGAGAAGCAAAAGGCAATCTCGATAACAGGCACCGACCGCTCACCATTACTAGAATTCTAATAATATTTGTACCCATTGATGTGTATGGTTGTTGGGAAAGGGCAGTGTCTGCCTGCCAGCTGTCAATCCCTTTCGACTGTGACAGGTTCAACTTGCAGATCAACCCAGTCAGGTCTTTGCCGTCTATTGGATTTACTTGTTTAACCATCTACGCTCTTTCCAACAGAGGAGATAATTTGCGAAAGAGACGAATTACCCTTATCAATAGAGAAAAATATATCTTACTCACACAGCTATCTTGGTAAGTGGATAGCGGGTGCTCCACATCGAGTTTGAAACACATTTTGGACTGTCACGTGCATCAAAAGACCCTTGCTGCTGCTCCCTCCCAGACCAGGGGGATCGTCATCACACTCCATCTTTCGAGAGCAACTCATCCGACATCCCAATCTCACTTTCTTCAGGAGTGCAACCTGACCCCAAGAATCTCGGAATCCTGACTCTCCTTCACACTGTAACTGCTCCCCATCTCAACGATCTCTCCCAACCACACGCGCAACTATCAATGCAGGCCGGTCCGCTTTTCTTGTACCAGCAGACCGAGTTTTTACCTTCCCCACGGGCTGATTGATAGATGGACGGAGCCTTGACCTGCGTGCCCCATAGTTTATGTTGACCAGGCCAGGAAAACACCCCCCAACAACGTCACACTCCCATCTTTGTGATAAAAGCTCCTCCGCTTGATTCTCAACCTCTCCCCTTCCCCAAACACACCGCAGAGAGGGCTGCTGCCAGACAGTCCACAACCTTCACCATTCCTTCCCATAGCCAATCTCGTCGCCCAGCGAATATCCCCCTTCGAACCTTATCAAACCGGGTAGACGAACATTCGGAAGCACTACTGGGCTCACGCTCCTCCGAGAAGCAGGGACGTCGGTCCTCTCTCTCAAGATCCTCTTCCGACTCGGACTTCTCTTGGAGCGATACTGGCGATCTTGCAGAGCAATTAGCTGATGCCGAGGACCCCTTGCAAATCAAGCTACGTGAATCATTAGACGAACAGATATTTGCAGGTTCATCGAGACGGACAAAGCAGAAGAAGAAGGTTCGATATCATCGCGAGGTTGACGACCGAGAGGAAAAATCATATCAACCTGGCATCGTTAAGGAAGAGATTGAGATACCCGAGCCGGCTCCGAGACGTATTGGTAGAGGGGAGCATATACTAGCCGCCATCATGTCGGGAGGAGAAAGACAGATGCGAGGCCTGACCGGCAAGCCTCTGTTGTAAGCAGAAATAAGGGCAGATGGGAGGAGAGGGCTAACCGAAGTCTAGGTACTTTACGAGCATATTCGTTTCGCTGGGTGTATTCTTATTTGGTTACGATCAGGGAGTTATGTCTGGTATCATCACGTAGGTAAACCCCTCTGCACATAGAGTGGCAGTCTCTAACACTCATCGCAGAGGCCCTTTCTTTATGGACTATTTTAACCAACCCAACAAGGCCCAGATAGGGACCATGGTCGCAATTCTCGAAGTCGGTGCATTCTTCTCGTCCCTAGTGGTTGGGAAAGTTGGAGACATAATTGGCCGACGGAAGACAATTCTATACGGGTCAATGATCTTTCTCCTTGGGGAGCCCTTCAAACTTTTGCTAATGGCATGCCGATGATGATGCTGGGACGTCTCATTGCTGGAGTGGGAGTGGGTATGCTTTCGACAATTGTGCCAGTGTACCAATCCGAGATATCTCCACCCCACAACCGAGGTCGGCTCGCCTGTATCGAATTCACCGGAAATATCACTGGATATGCCACTTCAGTATGGGTTGACTACTTTTGCAGCTTCATTAATAGCGACGTTTCCTGGAGGTTTCCGCTATTCATGCAGTGTGTTATGGGGGCACTCCTTGCCCTAGGAAGCTTGATCATTGTTGAATCGCCAAGGTGAGATAAATATCTTCTCCGAAACTGAAAATTATGACTAAATGTGTTAGATGGCTATTGGACAACGATCATGACGAAGAAGGCATTGTCGTGATTGCCAATCTTTACGGAGAAGGCGATATTCACAACGCCAAGGCACGTGACGAGTATAGAGAAATCAAGATGGATGTCTTGCTTCAACGAGCAGAAGGAGAGAAGTCTTATGCAGAGATGTTCAGGCGATACAGAACCAGAGTTTTCATCGCCATGTCCGCACAAGCTTTCGCTCAGCTCAACGGCATTAACGTTATTTCATATTACGCTCCATACGTTTTCATTTCCGCTGGCTGGGTGGGTCGATCAGCTATTCTGATGACTGGAATCAACGCACTCACCTACCTTGCATCGTCGATACCTCCGTGGTATTTGGTGGATCGGTGGGGTCGACGTTTTATCCTTCTCAGCGGTGCGGTGATGATGTTCATTTCGTTGTCACTGATATCGTATTTCCTATTCCTCAACATTCAGGCAACTCCAACGCTCGTGGTCATCTTCGTTATGATATACAATGCATCTTTTGGGTACAGTTGGGGTCCTATCCCATGGTTATACCCACCCGAGATTTTACCTCTCAGTATCAGATCCAAAGGCGCCAGTCTCTCCACAGCAACAAATTGGGCATTCAACTGGCTTGTCGGAGAATTGACACCAGTTTTGCAGGATTACATTAAATGGCGTCTCTACTTAGTCCACGCTTTCTTCTGTGCCACTAGTTTTGTTGTCGGTAAGTTCGGCACCGCCGCCAATATCTCCTCTGAGACTAACAACCAGCAGTGTACTTCATATACCCCGAAACAGCAGGCATAAGATTGGAAGATATGGACGTCCTCTTCGGCGACGCCACAACTGCAATGCCAACCCCCGCTGTTCGAGCCGAGAGCGCATCTTTAATGGGTGGTATCTCTTCCCCCGTCCCATCCATGGACCTCCGTCGCGGCATCCATGGCTCCGGTGCTCCAAGTGGCAGTCTAGGACCATCCAACGCCATCCCTGGCCTCGATATTGACCCACCTCATGTGTCCATCGTGAACGGAAAACCCCAATACGCGGCTTCCATCGCGAATTCGGATGCAGAGGGTGTTGGAGGCTGGATTTCGAGGATGGTGAACAGAACTAAGGGTGATGACGATTCGAGTGTGAAGAGTGGGAAATATAAAGCTTTAGACCAAGATGAGGAGGGCGTATGAAGGAGCCCCCAAAGGCGTACTGTGTTTATTTGACGAACACCGGATCTTTTAGACTTGGGAATGATTAAGTATTGTATAGGTGCGTCTGGAATAAAGACGCGGCATATGGAAAAAAGGATTCATGTTCTTGGGTATCATTATTTTCGTCCCAGGTTAGAAGGAGAGAGCGAGAGAGCGGTGAAGAAATCTGATGGGAGTTTAATCATCTTTACAGGTGTTTTAACTATACTTTACATACCTTCGCGAGAGCTCATTGTTGTATCATAGATGGATCTTGGCTATTACGGACGGCATGGGAATGAGGATAAGTAGGATAGAAGTAAACTGCTATTTTTGTTCATTGGCGTTGACATGACACTGTATTTCTCGGTTTCTTTGATGATCTATTGAATATGTTGTTGCTTGATATCACATAGCGAAGGAACTTTCTTGGGTTGTGTTTGTGTGTACTTCGCCTCTATCAGTATGTACCTATTCATCCCATTTGGGAAGTGTGCAGTGCTTGCTAATAACCACCGCGAATTGGCAGATTCAACGCTCCTCTGATGCTTTCAATCCAACTCCAAAAGTGTAGGCTACCAAGCCAGATTAAAGCAAAGCAAAGCAAAATCAACCATTAAGATCATTACCATGATTTCATCTTCTCTCAGTCTAACTGCTTGGCCCCAAGGCATTCCGCGCCTTCTCATCCCTTTCCCTAAGCTGCTGTTTCAACTCCAAATATTTTTTCTTCCAACTCTCCTCATCCCCCTCTTCCTCCTCATCCTCCTTGTCCTTCACTGCATCACTACTCCTATCAATCGAAGCCCTAATCATGCACTCCCCCTCAGCCCGCCAAACCTCATCTTCCAATGTCCCTTAAACAACGATACCTTCTCCTGATCAATCCTCATGATCCTGAGTCTCGCCACCAAACTTCCACCCTCACCACCCTCGACAGCAGCACCCCCTATAAGCGCACAGAGATTTAAGAGAAATGATTCTTCACTGCCAGATTCAGTTTTTAGATTGGTGATAAATTGTGAACTTATTTTTTCGGCGTCGGGAACGCTGCATTTGGGGATGGGGGAGCCGGAGGCGTTGACCCAGTCGGCTGCGAGGATGAGGACGTTTAGACGATTGTGAAGGGCGGCGATGTGGGTGTTATCATCTTCTTCTTCTTCGTCTTCTTCCTCTCTATTGTTTTCGTTGTTGATACTGCTGGTGTTTGATATGCTTTTGGGTTTGGTTTTGCGAAAGGAGAAGCCGACGCTGTTTTGCGTGCTGCTGGGAGAGAGGAGGCTGGTTGTTATGAAGGGGGCCATGGAGGGTGTGGAGTGGGGGCGGGTAGTTGAAGAAGAGTCCAATTCTATGTTTGCATCTGCGGTATTACCGTTAATTAAAAGTACTGGCGGGGGAGTTGGTAATGGCGGCGGAGTAGCGAGACGGACGGAGCCACCTTCTCGTTGTGGGACTTGGAGAGAGAGGCGACTTGGTCTTGCACTTTGGGTATTTGACGATAGAGGCGCTGGTCTTGGAGGTGGGAAGAAGTGAGGAACGGGTTGGTCAGATACAATTGGCGTTGCAACTGGAGTGTTGTCTTGCAAATTGAGGGTTGGTATATCTCTCGATGTTGGATTTGCCGGGAAGGTTGAGAAGGGGCCGTCGGTAACATTTCTGTTACTGGGGGACGACCTCGAAGTTTGCTCCCGCTTGATGTTGAATTGTTACTTGGCCATGCTGAAGATACTGCTGGGCCATGGCGACGACGATATTTTGATTTTGGAGTTATGGCTGAGCGTGGTTCATCATGCCACAAGTCGGTTCTATTTGTGGGAGTCATTGCAGACTGCGGATAGGCTGACAGAGGAGTTGACAAATCCGAACTTTCTGGCCATCGAAAAGTGTTTAGCTGCCCTCCTGCTTCCATTGCTGACCACGGTACAATTCTGTCGTCCAAATGATTAAGACTGGATTCAACACCAGATGGGCCACTCTCTGTCCTAATGGCGGCTCTAGCTAACAAAAAGTCATCTGACAAGGTAGGCGAATTAACGCGAGGTCGTTGGGAGGGTGACTTTCTGAATTCGGTGTCTTCACGGTCCTCATTCTTCCGTCTTCCTCGTTTGGGTCGTGTCTCTGGGAGCAGCGCACGCAGAGCTAAGTCTTCTTCTGGTGCCACACCATCTCGGCCACTATCGGGCAATAATTCATTGGGGGAAGGTACTTGAGACCAGTAGTTATGTGGTTTGCCCATGAGGTATTCGAAATAGGCGTCAACGTGCATGGCATGCATCCAACGCTGTTTAATAGATATTTAGCACAAAGCCATGAAACATAAGTCAGACAAGAACGGAGCCTCGAAAACTATTCCTCGACTTACCTTGAGCCGAACTGCATATTGTTGGACCTTCTGAGCACTTTGTCCTTTTTCCAATACTGGCAATTCTACGCCAAGATCAATGGCCAACTTCGCCCAAGTCTTGATTTCCTTCTTCTCCAATTTGCTGATCAACTCAAAAAGAGTCCAGGTACTAAACGATTTGCCATCGCTCTTGGGAGGGGCCAGAAATGTGGCTTTGAGTTCCGTGGTATCAGTGTCTAGTGGGACCGTTGGATTGCAATATAGGATGAAAGTCGCGTATTGGGCGGCGATATTTTCTTCACTAAGTGGACATTTTGGCAAACTTCGACCAGCTTCTTTGTTGCATTCATGGAGATGTATATCAAATTCGGATTGTGTACTGTGGGGATTATCAGGTTTGTTGGCTGGTTGGCTTTGGCTATGCTGGACGTCATCCGCTTCTAGCAGTTGAGTAGGGTGATATTGACGTTCGAGTCTCCTCCTGAGTTCATCTGTAATGATCGGCATTGTAGAACCAAGTGGAGCACTCAATAGACCATACCTCGGTCTAAGCGAGGTAATGTAAACATGAGGGTCGGCTTCAAGGGGAATAGACCTGCTCGTGCCTGTGACTCCAAACGTCCGAGGAGAGCTGCCGAGGGACTTTCAAGTTTTTATGCCGAATGACAATGATAAATCGCACAAGTATCAATTTCCAAATGTCAGATGTTGACTGTGTGGATGGTGAAACAAAGGATGAACGAAATGGTTGCTAATTGACTGTATTTTGACGTCTTGACTTTGACGAGAAGAGGCTATTTTGCGGTTCAAAAATAGAGGTCATGTCACGTGGGTGCCAAGACCCTGCGCGATAGAACCGAGGCATCTCGGCCAGCGTCATGGTCATGCATAACGCATCTCGAACAATTCAACTTGATATGACCTACAAACACTTCCTCCCTCCCTTCCTTTTCCCTTGTTCAGTGATCCTACAACCCTAAATTCCTTCTCTTTTGACGACACGACAAACAAACATAATGGCTTCATCAACAGCAGCACAGCAATCCGACAACATCGCTCATGCGATTTCCGGAGCAGGAGGGGGAATCCTCTCCATGGCCTTGACGTAACAAATGCTCTGGCAGCCTACTTTATCTTCACATGCTAACCACATCTCCACAGGTATCCTCTCATCACACTCTCAACCCGCGCGCAAGTTGAATCCAAACGTGCCGAATCGGGCTTCCTCGATGCCGTAAAGCGAATTGTACAGAGGGAGGGGGTCAATGGCCTGTACGCCGGATTGGACTCTGCACTATTCGGCATCAGTGTTACCAATTTTGTATATTACTATTGGTACGAATGGACTCGCTCGAGCTTCGAAAATGCTGCTGTGCGAACTGGACGCGCTTCAAAGAGGTTGACAACGGTGGAGAGCATGATTGCTGGTGCTATTGCCGGCTCCGCGACGGTGATGCTCACCAATCCGATATGGGTTGTCAATACACGCATGACGACTAGAAAGCGAAGCGATGATTCTGAGGTATTGCCAGGTGCTAAACCTCAGAAGGCCCCATCGACCGTGGGAACCTTGCTGGCTTTGCTCAAGGATGAGGGCCCACAGGCGTTGTTTGCAGGAGTTGTCCCTGCTTTGGTGTTGGTTATCAACCCAATCCTTCAGTACACAATCTTTGAGCAGTTGAAGAATTTCTTGGAGAAGAAGAAGAGGATTACACCCACAGTGGCGTTCTTACTTGGTGCTCTCGGAAAGCTAATCGCGACGAGCATCACATACCCATATATCACGGTTAAGAGCCGCGCTCATGTTGCTGGAAAAGAAGGCGGAAAGGATAACATGATTGCTGCTATTAGGAAGATTATACGCGAGGAGGGATATGTTGGCTTATACAATGGTACGAAGCTTTACCCAGTGAACTTGAACACGATAACTAACAAGCATAGGTATTGGACCCAAGGTTTCACAAAGTGTCCTCACTGCTGCATTCTTGTTCGCATTCAAGGATGTCCTTTATGAACAGACAATCAAGCTTCGTAGAAATGCGCAAAAGGCGATCATACCATAGACGTCATGAAGCTTAGAAATGTACTGTAAAATAGGTATACGGTTGAATATGGCAATGGAGGCATGGAAACCGGGCATTGGGATGGGGAGTTGGGGAATCAATGCATGTATTTCAAGACAACGAGGACGAGAAAAAAATCTCATACGTTCGGCAAGCTTTTCTTCATTCCTGCTTTAAAATGAGTTAATTTAAGACAGATCATCGAATGAAGAGATTTCACAGGTTTGGGTGGAAGTTGTATACCTACTTTTTCCTCGCCTTTATTGTTGTTTTTAGTCCATTCTCTCTTTTCCAGCGACGAGACAGCGAGCTCCTTCCTTATAATGGTCGGTCACTTCCTTTATCATCCTTTTGAGTGGATGACGACATGCATGTTTTGAGGCTGGAAGATTGGCAGCCTTTTGGAGAAAGTAGGAAAGAAAAGTACGCAAAAACCAGATAGCCCTGCGAAATGCGATTTTCAACATGACGGAGGTATCTTTACAGTGGGCGTGGGAGTCAGATCATTCGGTTGTCTGTCAACACCTCCAAACTTGAATAAAACACGATCAAATCCGGACATCTCTACTTCCCTCGTTATGTTTTTAATAGAAGCGGTCCTTTTTATATATATGATCATGTTCCCGTCATTCTTACTTCATCAAATCGGCAAGGTTTGTTTGTTTCCTCCCACGAGGAGGGGTTAGAATGGATGTCTCGCTTGTTGGTGCCGAGTTTTTAGGCGTGGTCAGTCTCACTGTGCCCCCTTTCCCCTGCAGATGTCGATGCAACCTCCACGAACTCTGACGCAGGAACAACGCGTTTCATCTCCCTCGTGGTGATGTGTGTGTTCATCCGAACGTTGAAAGAGTGATGTTCTTGGTCATGATTGAAGTTATATCTCTTGAAGAAGTCCTTCGTCAAAAACCATTCAAAAGGAATAGAATCGCAGTGCGGCTCTTAACCTTAATTATTAAGGTAGTCAAGCTCTGGGGGGTCGTTGAGTTGCAATCTTAACAACGATCTGCCTTGCCTTTCACAGATATTCTGGTCCCAGGGCGTTGAAAAGTGGCGCAAAATTACAGAATCCTTCGCCGAAAGTGTTGCTGTTACCCAAGTTTCACTTCAACCGGCTTTTTACTATTGGTTGCCTTGCAGTCAAACTCATGATATGATGAAGGATTGAAACCCCTGGAATGCACATGGCGATATCAGCAAGAGGCACAGTAGATGAGGTTCAACTACTCCCATGCTCCAACGAGTCCTCAGTACTTAGGTGATTTCCATCCCGAAACTCCTCTTTTCCACTCCGCTAATGTCTCCTCTTTCACATGAACCTCGGCGGTATTCTTCAAGATGAAGTATATATTCCTCCTCGCTAGTCTATCGCTCGCCTCCATCTATGTCTCTGCCGCTCCTCTTCTAGATACAATCAAAGATACCAAGGAATTGAATACGCTGAATTCCATTATCACGGCTTCGAAGAACTTGACGACTTTGTTTGGTTCCGTCAAGGATTTTACGTTTTTGGCCCCGTCAAATAATGCCTTGGAGAGGTGGTTCGCGAAAGGGGATGGATCGAATAATGCAGCATTGCTGGAGACAAAATTGTTGAGATATCATCTTCTCCATGGCCGGATTACGACGCAGGACTTTACCACGACACCGCAATTCTTGCACAGCTTTATGAATGATTCATCGTACGCGAATGTAACGGGCGGACAGGTAGTGGAACTTGTCAAAAAAGATGGACAGCCCATTATCTTGTCAGGAAACAAAACCGTTTCCACAATCGCAACTCCCGCTGTTGGTATTCCCCGGGAGGACTTGTACTTTGGAACATACATGACTGATGCATAATCAAGGATCGAATAGCATCCGGCGGCTACCTTCAGATCATCGAGGAGGTTCTCGAAATGCCGCTCAATCTCATCGACTCTCTCAGTCAATTCGGCACGCTCACTCCCTTCATAGCTGTTCTGAACGCCGGCGGCTTCGTCGATCAAAATGAATCCCCGCTCATCAAACAACTTCTTCGCGCTTCGGACATCACTTGCTTTGCACCCAACACGCAAGACGCACTGAAAGCAATGAATACTGCTGCGAAAGGAATGACAGAGCAGCAGAGATCTAGCATATTCGGTTATCATTTGGTCCCAACTCTAACATTCAGCTCTGATTTGAAGGATGGGATGAAATTGAAGACCTTGCAGGGTGGTGAATTGACGGTAACGATATTAGATGGACAAACATATATCAATTCGGCGAAGCTGTTGACAACGAACTATTTGATCGGGAATGGGGTTATTCATACCATCGATAAGTACGTCAGCAAAAGGAACTGTCTATGAAACGCACGAAAACTGACACTTCGCAGTCTTCTTGACAGCACAAGTCCAAATCCACCTGAGAAATCTCCAATCCCCATACCAGGGGACACACAAACCGAAAAGCCCAAGTCTCAACTAGCCACAGAAGCTAAAGTTGGCATCGCGATCGGTGTAATAGCCCTGATAGGACTTCTTCTAGCGTTAGGATTTATGCTCAACCGACGACGAAGAATAATAAGACAGCAAATGGGAAGAGAAGAAGACGAAACAACGAGAGTAGTTGACGGGAAGGACTTCAACCAGCAAGAATACTTAGCTCACGGTCCTACCGATTATGATGGTGGAAATGTAAACCGTGTACGACTACACCCCGATGAGATTGAGCTGGAGGCGAAAAGTTCAAGTAATTCGCTTACGGCTTCTCAGAGGAAGTGGGAATATGAGGTAAATGCGGTTGAATTGGATGGGACTGGAGGCAGGCATAGATAAGGAATGGTAAAAGAAGGGTATTTGTACAGTATGGAGTTTGGAGGTTTGGGATGGAAATTTCCTTATACCAATTCGCGGGTTTAAGATTGTAGGATAGTATTCCTCCAACGCTCACATTTTTGTGTCGATCTATATATTTAGAAGTAACGCCTGGTCCTGAACGGATGCTGTAAATTGAAAGTGTAGGCAAAAGAAGAAACAAAGGTTTACTAAAGATTCACTAAATCTCGACAATATCGTCCCTCGCATATTTTCCCCGAATGATTTTATCCAAGACACAAACATCATTTTATTGTTTTACTGTATTGCACTCTCACCTCTCAGATAAACCTGGGCTCTGAAGTCTTGTTGTTTCACAAACCACTAGCACAATGATCAGTAAAAAGGCACCCTCCTACGAACTAAGGGAATGATATGAGTACCCGATTCAACGATTTAAGTCCGTCCCCTTTTACGCCCTCGCTTAGCTTAAAGTTAAAAGTTCGCACCAGTTGAGGGATAACCTTGCTCATTTCAAGCAGACTGATATTCTTCCCGATGCAAGTCCTACTTCCCAATCCAAAAGCTTTGGTGTTTAATCAGTTTCTACAACATCATCATAGAAAGAATTTGCAATTTTATTCTCAGCTTGAAGCAAGTGCAAGGAATCATGCCGACTTACGCATATAATATCTCTCAACTTCAGCGGTCCTCTCCTGTGCCTCAAATTCCAACCACCTCTCCGGCCTCCACTCATCCGCATCATGTCCCCAGTGGATCTTATTCCTATGTGCTACCCACGGATTAATCCCAATCGTCGAACCGCCCGTCACAAATCTCCCTGCGATCTGCGCGCCCTCCTTTGGCACAACTCTTTGAAGTCCCAAGCCCACAACGGGGTGGATTCTCATTCCCTCCTTCAAAACTGCCTGCAAGTATGGCAAAGACTGTGCTTCTTTGAATGTGATCGGATCAGAGATTCTCCCCTCCTTCGAGGCATTGTCGATTTCCTTCCGAAGCTGCTGATAGGTTTGCGGGTGTTTGATCAAATGATAGAAAATACTCGTCAAAGTAATGGCAATGGTATCACTCCCTGCCCCGATATTAGCTTGAACCGTCGTAAACAAATCCACTTTCGTCAATTTCTCAGGGTGTCTCTCATGTTCTATCAACAGTCTCGTCATCATATCGGCTGGTCCATCTTCGGTGATAACTTTCGGATTTTTGAGCAATTGCTCCCGGTTGGACATTTGAATCGCGGCAAAACTCAAGATGTAATTCATTCCGGCAGATGAAGGCATGAGCGGAAATAAGTATCGATGAATCCAGGGGAAGACACCCACAAATGTTGAGTAGATCCCTTTGCTTTCCAAGGCTTGGAAAACACCTTCTTTGTCCTCGCCCATATCCAGAAATCCGAAGCGTTTGCCAAAGGTCAGGTGTCCAATGACATCGAAAGCGTAACATTGGAGCCAATGATGGAAATCGAATGACGAGTTTAGAGATGACAGTTCAATAAGGCGGGTAGTCAGGAGACAGATCGAGCTGTCGATGAAGGATTCGTAGCTGACGCTATTCGTCATGGTGAAGAAGGAGGAGATTTTCCGGCGCTGAGAAGCGTGGTGGTGATTGTCTTCGTCCGTGAAGAGGCTGCGTTCTGTGGAGGTCGCTGGCATCCAGCTCCAATACCAGCGTGCCTATTAAGTTTTGATCAGGACTAAATTTAGAAAGTGCGCCAAACGGGGAGGTTTATGCTGCTGCTACCTTCGGAAATGGGTTCCCATGGCTATATATGATTCTCACAGCATCCACATCATCAACCGAGTATTCCTGTGGCGCGATTCGGACGATAGGTCCGTATATCCTGTGAAGTTCAATACTTTTAAGTTCGAATCTTCCTTTATAAATCTCGATGAAGTACCACCAACGAGTGAAGCGTGCAAGGAACGGGCCAGGGACATCTCGCAGAGGATCCAGGATGACTTGCACAAGCAAATAACCCAAGAAGATTCCGCTGGTCCAGATCAGGAGCTGGATATTGGAGACTTCAAGTGCCTTGTCCAACATTTCGGGAAGTACCAAAAGAACCGATAGTTGTCTTGTGGTGAAGTTGAACGCGTAGCGGCGGGGTGGCGGGCATTATATGTAGATATTGAACTAGCCACAAACAATGAGCCAATCTCAGAGGCAACCTTCCCATACTTCCAAAAAAGGTGTCACACGAGGTTAAGAGCTTCTTATCAACGAACCATATGCTGAACAGGTAAGTCATTCCAAATTCTTCTAATATCATATACCTCAGTTTTACACACTGCCATAAAAATGAAAACATTCATGTTGTAATAATGCATGTGCTTTAATCTGCGTCGGGGCGACAACTGCTCGCCATTCATTTAACATTAACTTGTAATTGTATACTACTTGCCCATGAAATGCCTGCCGTAAGATAGCTATGACTTTCCCGAAAAAGGAGAAGCTTCTCGGGTATTTCCAATCACCGAAACCACGCCCTCTGCCCAATTTCCAAAAGCAGAGAAAGAAAAGTCATATGCGTATACCAAAGACGCTATTCCCCAAAAATTACACCAGTCGCTATGCCCGATTCCTATCCCTCCAAAAATAAAATAAAATGAAGCACGTTCCCAGTAAACAAAAGAAGAAAAACCAAACGATTAAATGTATTAAAAATTCATCCTGGCTCCTCTCCCAGGGGTATAGGGCAAGACCACCTGTTCCGGCGGTTCAGGCTGCTGCTCCGAAGGTACTTCTACATTCTCTCTCGTTTCCACATGCGCTTTATCGCTGTTGAGCCAGTGATCGTGTCGCGAAGATGGAGAGTCGAAATGGTAGAGTGGCTCGAGTGGTCCCAAGTGTTTTCGGCGGAGGACATAGTTGTTTATCCACCATCTATTGAAGAAAGTATTGATCGTGAGCTTTTTGAATATCCTGTGCAATTGTGGAGGAGGGATGAGGGGATGAGGGGATGAGGGGATGGTACTAACGGAAGTGCTTGCTTGAGTTGGTAATTGATGTGTGTGCGAGTTGGCACGGCGAAGACGTAGTCCAGTTCTTCGAGGGTGCGTTGTTTTGTTTCTGGAACCCAGAGGAATATCATGATGAGTGCCACTACGTTGAGACCAGCGTAAAACCCAAATGTGCCCTATGAAAGACAGTTTTCAGCCTGGCTTTCCATTTGATCTTTTTATTTTACAACTTACGGCTACTGTGAAAGCACTTAACATTCGAGGTAGAGTGATACCTAGAGCCGCAGCCCAGAAGAGATTTACCGCAACAGCCCAGCCCATGCCCACCTCACGATGTGACAGTGGGAATACTTCTGCCGAATACGTGAATGGGACTGGACCTTCTCCGGGACTGTAAAACATGGCGAAGAGGTAGATAAAGAGAGCCATGAGACCGAGATGCAGCTTTTCATCTTTTATCAGACTGGCTAGAGCTACAGCCAACAGCGTCCTACTTCGATGAGCCAAACGATGTGATTCAGGGAATTTTCTGTTACTAACCAGGCCATGTTTGGGAATGTAAATAGTAGAAGGCTTCTTCGCCCGTAGGTATCAATCGTCCAAATAGCTGGCCAAGCGAAAATAAAGTTTATCAGCCCAAATCCAAATGAAGCGACCCTAACTCATCTCGTTAGCCATCATTCTGGCTTTAAATGGAGCTCGTTCGCTAATAATGACCACTCACAGAGCACTTGTAGTCGAAGCGCCAGCATTCTTGAAAATCGTCGTTGAGTAGAACGCAATTACATTAATTCCACAGAGCTGTTGAGCCATCATGACTGTAAAAGCAGCTAAAGAAGCCCTCCTTAATCTCGGGACAGTGAAGAGCTCGATAAACCTCTTCATGTATGTGTTCTGACCTATTATCTGTCGCTCAATCTCGAGCTGGGAGTGGATATAGTACAGATCCCTTGCAGCTTGGATTGGATGATTTCGTAGGCGTAGTAATGATACGTATGCTTTCTGGTATCGTCCCTTTTTCATGTACCACTTTTAATAATCATTAGCTGCGACACCTGTGATTGATTAAGAGAACAATGAACTTACGCGCGGTGATTCGGGGCAGAAGTATACTCCTATGCACAAGGGAACTGCAGGAATGAAAGCAGATCCTAGTTGTAGTCTCCATGCAATGTGGGGGACCTTTGAGACGGCCAAATTCGCACAGAATCCGAGAAATATGCCAAAGGCCTTTGTGCGTCAGGTTTCGTTCAATCAGCCTTATAGTTTGAAGGGATTACATACTGTCCACATTTGCCAACTCATTACCACTGTTCAATGTCAGCATGCCACACCCCAAAAGCTGCTCTGACTATCAATCTAGGAAGCGGGAGATAAAGGGGAACGTACGTGCACCTCTAATCATAGCAGGCGAGTTTTCTGCAGCGTAGATGGGCACCTATGATAAATTCATAAGTTCAATTTCCCATCACTATGGAACTGACGACAAGACTTACAGTACTTGCTTTAGCACCCATCCCACTAATTCAAGCCGTTAGTTAACATTTTCAGAGGTTCAGTCCAACACATCTTCACAAAAACAATAAAAGTTGAACCTACATTCCAAGTAGCATCCTGCAGATTAGCAATTGCGGCCAGGTTCTCACAAAAGCCGACCCCAACACAGCCCAGAGACAGAAGTTCCCAGACACGAATATAGTCCCTCTCCTGCCCCAGTAGCTATTCAATGGATCCGAGACCCAACATCCAATGAAGCAAGATCCAATATATGGCGCAGCATTGATCAATCCCATCAAGAATTCATTTCGAGAAGTTTTCCTCCCGATGCCCAAGTATTCCGGGAATTCCAGATTTGCGCCGTTTGTCCCTGCAGGATGTTAAGACAGGCAATTGATGCCCGAGAAGATGACCTACCCGTCTGATCCCAGCCTTGTACCGCAGCTCCTATTGAACATATGACGATAGTGGCATACAGCGCAAACGGCTGTCTCCATTTATGCAACACCTCATCCCGCAGAGCTTCCACCTCTGCATCATCTAACTTCTCCAGTCCCGAAATCTCCTCATAATTCGCGGGGTCGCGTGCCACCAATGCACCTTTCCTTAGCAGAGGTATCACTTCCTCCAGACCGTGTTCATTTGCGAAATCCTCGACTTCGCGGAGGAGGAGAGCAGTGGAGAGGCCGGCGAGGGGATTTTGGATTCTAATAGTCGTGTTGATGATCAGTTACCTAGTAATTTTACCGGGGGAAGTTGCGGAAATGGGGAAAAGTAGAAAGCGGTAGACGAACTTTCCCTCGAGATTGGTGCTGAGGTTGTGAATGGAATGAATCTCCATTGTAGATTCGCTTTCATCCGTTCCATACTGTGACCTAAACAGCATCGCATGTTTTGTTAGAAAAAGTACGGCAAAGCACAACTTAAACCACAAACATGGACAGTACTCGACAAGTGTAGAAAGAAGTAAATGATTTAAATATATATTACCTCCTATTAAACGAGGAACCATCAGGACGAACAATCCTTGGGTTGTGCGCAACCATAGCAACAGGCCTATGTTAACTATGACAAGAGAAAGGAAGGACGGCGGGCGGAGCTTTGCGAAAAAAAGGCATCAGACGTCAAAACGGCGGCAAGGCGTCAGATGCGGGGGGGGCGCAAGGGTTGTTATACTACAGTCCGGAGATGTCGATCACCATTTACCAGCGGCGCGGTGACACGGGTATGGTCTCTGGAGGCACGACCTCGAGTTTGAGAGGCTACGGAGTAGATGCAGATAAGCGGAAAGAGAAAGCCAGATGATTGGAATGAACAGCTCATGAACACTATCCAGTTTGGTTGAAAGATAATGGGGGAAAGAAGCTCATCATTCTCTCTCACCCCACACCCTTTGTCTGCACTCTGCATCGCAACCCTGAAGATTTTATGTCATGGTACGCCGAACTTGGGGTACTGTCCTGTACAGTACCTAAAGGGAAGCGATGCATCGAGTTCTAGAAGACCGATGGAAGTCTATTGGTGAGGATCAGAGGGGCGCATGAGAAGGGAAGCTGGGGAACATGAACACCAAATGATCCATCTGAGATCACTGCAAAGTACTACAGTGTAGTACCTACTGTACTGACTATTGTAATCCGTCTAGAGTCATCAATCACCACCATCTTGAAAACAATATAATGACATCTTTGGATATCTCACCATCTCCTTCCTTGCCCCCAACAACCTCTATGCGAGGATGTGTACAGTAGTAATGAGGATTCCATGCGCGCCCATTATTAATATCACGCACGCGAGAACAACAAAAAAACAAGAAAACCATCGCAGAATTAGGAGAAAGCAGAGAAGTAAGCCGGACTCAAAGGCCGAACCGATGATTTTCCATCACAATAATCCTCCTCCCCTCCATCCCATCCCATCCCACCAAACCTTCTCAGCCACCACTACTTGACATGCAACGAGCGGCTCCCAAGGCAGCGAGAAATGTACCCTGTCTTGATCGAGCCTATCCAGACTCCAGAGAAATCAATCGGTGCATGTCAGAGACTCGGAATTCTGATGGCTTCCCACTACTTGGCACTGCCATCAATTCGCTCGATCATGTTGTACAACAGAGCCATGGCTTTGCCCTTTGAGGTTTGGTCTTTCTCTTTTTTGGGGGAGGCTGTAAGGAGTGTTGGTTTGCGATGCAAAGGGAGGAAAAGAAATAATGCCGGAAGCCTTGTTGGACAAGGCGCCCTAGCCTTCCTACCAATGTTGCGGGACAGCGAACGGATGGTCCCATTATTGTGTTGGTTGGAAAGGATAATAATTTACTCTTTCTAAAAAATTCGAAGCCTCCAAACCGACGGTTTGAACGAGCGAGAACTATCGTGAATTGGCAGCCCGCCCAACTACCTAACTAACCTACTCTACCGCTCGCTCCTATCAAAGTTCTAACCCGTACCTACTACATAAAGCTAGAATATCGCAAAGGGCACACAGCCTCTCTGTCCAAGAACACAATCCAAAACTTCAAGAATGCCGCCGAGAATCCCATTATGACCCGTTCTAGACACATACCTACTCAACGCCGATGCGCCCGATATCCTCGCTCCCGTTCCCGTCTTTCATGCGATGCGTCTTTAGTTTACTGCTGGAATTTCATCATCTTCTGCCACATTTCGTCGTCTGACTTCAACCTCATCTGCGCCAATCGTGGTCTTCCCACTTGCTCCAGTAGTCTTGGTAGCAATGGCCTTTTCCTTTCGCCTCTGTTCCTTGGGGGGTTGGAACCTCTTTCTGACCGTTTCTATCATCTTGCCGAACCAGTAGAAGTTGAGTGTGTTGAGGACGATGTTGCTTCCCAAGTAGGTGAAAGCAAGCCAAAGAGGAACGAACTCCTCGCCAGCAAATTGCATGACACCTTCATGGATTGGGAATGCGCTTTTGCCGGCGGCGGCTTCTTGTGCAGCTGCGGTGCCGTTGTTAAGCAGGCTGTGGTTGATGTTCGCGGTTGCCGGAACGTGGTGCAGTGCCTTCCAAACATCCTGATACACGCGTACAGACTGATATGTTCCCCAGACAAGACGGCAAGAAAAGAAGGTAATGAGAAGAGCAATGCCATTGTAAAGTTGGGCCTTGGAGCCGGTCATGTCTAGTTTGTCAAAGAACCAGTGGAAGTTCAAGAATGGCGACGAGAGTTCGTAAAGGATGAAGGTACAGCCATAAAAGTTTACGAATGGTCGCTGAAACGACTGTTAGCAGGTAAATGCAATACGAGCAGATGGACTTACGAATCCGAATGAGAAGACAAGAAGAGCACTGAGTGCATGGGCCAGCATTCCGAAACCAAAGAGTCGGACATTTTGGAGTGTGATGACCAAATCCCAGAGGAAATAACCGGCTGCCATTCCTTGTATCATGCCTGCGGCACCAGTATATCCCCAGATGCGTTCCTGCCAGTCCATGTGCTTTCGGTCCTCATCAAAGAACATCACCCACAAAGCGAGAGTGTTGATCAACAGACTCTGGCAGAGAGACACCACATGTACATCCCAGTTAATCTTCCGTTCAGGAGATAGCTTTGCGTACTTGACTGGAAATATCCATCTCGAAAGACGCGGGGCGGCTACCGAGTTAATGAAGCTGTACAGGAGAAACGACCCGAGCACTTCGTGGACGTGGAGAGGAAGGGTGGTGAGATGGAAGTAGTCGGCAAATGGCTGGACAGCCTTGCTGAGCAAAGGTATTGGTGGTATGGGAAAGGGGTCCTTCATCGTGAGAATTTGAAAGTCAGGGTCCAGTCGAGGGGTGGGAGGTTGAACTACTCCTTGAATGGGCGGGTTAGGGGCTGCAAGGCCGCAGTACAGACGCTTATAGAGATATAATCGTCGACACTGGTGCTCGGCAGTAAAGCACCGATGATGAAAGGTAAAATGGAGGTTGACGATGTCGAGGAACTGTCCGCGAAGACGAGTTTCCAACTTGCCAGTGAAGTGGAGAAGGGCAGGCAGAGAGGGCGAGGGCGAGCTCTTGTTGAGATGACGCTAAGACGGCAACAGATAAGCGAGCGCGTCACCGCCGTTGGTGTTCCTGTCAAACGAGGAACGAAGAAAGGTAGCGAGGTACCTGGCGAGGTACGAAGGAAGGGCAGCAAATAATGGTAAGCACCAACAAAAAGAAGGAAGACTAGGTTTTATAGCGTCGACGGAATCTCGTTGATTTCATCCTGTGCCCTGAGTTATATACTTGTTACATAAATAAAACCTTCTCCCTGCCTAGGCACTGTACACAGAAACAGTCATGTCACGATTCATAAGTACGTGACAGCCTGTCCAAAATAGATCACAGCCACTTCTGTCAGCCGAGGTGTCTCACAAAGCAAAATGTTATCAGGTAGTCTCAAGGCCCAGGCCACAATGAAAGAAAACCTCGTGATCCGTATTTGTATAATCATCGACCATATTCCAAAAGGGAGTGGCCTGTTGTGCCAGAGTTGTGAGAAGATGGTTCCATCCATGGACAAGCGGGAAAAGACAATACAGTATTCTACAAAGGCAACGATCCCGTCCTCCCCAAAGCGCCCTATGCAACTATTCGTAACACCTGCCTACAGAGGCATCCTCATATCCCAACCTCTCCCACGATCTTAGCTGCCTCGCGATAAGTCCTGAGCAGTTTCTCGCACTTCTCGCGCTCCTTCTTCACTGCATCATCCTCGTACAAGAGCTCCTCGAAGAGACTCTCCTTATACAATTCACTAACAAGTCGGTTCTGGACTACATCTTTGGAGTGGTTCACCAAGAGATGCATCACAGCTTTTGGAACTTGATCAGCTATCGACTCACGCACGATGTTGAAATATGATGAAATCAGAGCCCGAATGAGCTCGGTCTCCATTGCCTCTCTGTCGGTAAGAGCTGGCTCATTGTTTTCACCCTGTATAAACATTAGCTCTAGACTTGAATATGAGCTTATTATAACCTACAAATGGCGAGTTGTAATCATAGTCTCTTTGCGAACGACCAAGTTGATAGTCGTCTTCCCTTGACTGCTGAGCAGGTGTTCGGTGCTGACGCTCTTCCTGCCTTCGAATGCTCTGACTAAAGCTTGGCTCTGTGCTTTGACTGACATGTCGGCCCAGGTTTGGATTTTGTGAGGTTTGGCCCGGTAAGCCAGATGGATTACCACCCTTTTCACCAAAGAAGTAATTCAAGAATGAATCTTTTGGTCCCCCAGATGCTTGGCCATTGAACCTACTGGGGGAACTGGCCCGTCCGTTCATTGCACTTGCAATGCTGTTTGTTCCATTCTCTCGAATGGCTGGTGACATGCTCCTTCCGCTCTTCTGAAGGTGCTTTCGGATGGGCAGAGTCTCAATCTTCTCGTTTTCTTCTTCATCTTCAGGCGTATCAGCCCCATTGGCTCCAAGCTCCTTCAGACGGCGTTTTTCTCGTTTTTCGCGCTCTTCTTGCAAAAGCTTTTTCCGTTCCTTGTCCTGCTTGTTGGAAACAACATTGCTCATAGCAGCGGCTGCTCCGAGGAAGTTGGGGTGATTGGTATTAATGTATGCCCGTTGTATCGATATGAGGGACTCCACATAGCTGGAAGAAGGACCCAGACGCTCGCGAAGGAGATCCGAAACGACTTCTATAAGCTTTGCTTGCAGTCTAGGAAAGCGTGTTAATTCGGTCGAGCCGCAGGTATGACAAATCTTGATAAGTTCTTCATAAACGAGCTCAACACATCTTTGACTGGGCACCTCAAGAAGCTTGATCTGGGGCTTGACTAAGAGGTCGAATGCCATTTCTGGGACAAAAAGACTAGGCCGGGGTCCCGTGGAATTGCGGATTGCTGTTCTAATATCGAGAGCCGAAAGATTTGTTGTTGGGTCGATCGTTTCCAGAGAGTTTCCAAAGACCGAATTGAAAATATAGTAGATCCTTGCGCCACCACAAAGCTCCTTGGTGGAGATCTCGGTAGAAGTACCATCGATGGAAGAGATGAAAGACGAAGCAAAGCGAGTCATCAATTGCAGAACCAAAGATCCCCTGTGCTCCTTGCCGCTGAAGTGCATGTCGCCGTAGCTAGCAAGCTCTTGCTGTGTTTGCCCCATCAGAGTGTTCAGTCGAGCTTTGATATCGGGCAATCTCTCGCGGATATGGGCCATCAAAGTTGTATTCAAGCTCTTTGCCAGAAACTGGGTACCGCAAGCGTTGGCCATGTTTCGGTATGCTGGGTGATGCTTGAAAAAGTCCGCCTCGGACTTCAATGCCTCAGAAAGAGATTTGTTTCCTTGGATGTCTTGTTGCGATCGGTTGACAACTCCAATAAATCCTAGTTTCAAAGGGTAGACCCTCCCGGAGAGAATATCCAGGGCGTTTGTTCCATGGTCCATTAAGTCCACCTTGGTAAGAACACCAATCGTTCTCCGTCCCAGAGGATCAACATGACGAGCCAGCTTTAACGCTTCCGAATTCACAATATCGACGTTTGCGGGTGAAACTGCCAGGATAATACTGTTTGGTTTGGCAATGTATTCGGAGATGAGGTTTCGTGTCTGCTTTTCGATATCTGTTGGCTGATCTCCAATTGGAACCTATCCCTCATGTCAGCCCAGAGCATTCCCGTCCAAATCCTATTACTACTGTACCTTTGTAAGACCGGGCAAATCCACGAGTGTCAGACTCAGGACGTGTGGCGAGTAGATTTTGAGATTTATCGGTTGTCGGTTTATGCCTTTGTTGTTTCCTGCAATTCTTGCCGTCTCGTTCTCGATTTCCCGCTTAACATCTTGAAATTCAGTAAACCTTCGATTTGGTAGATGGTGGAACTCGGCCCATTCTGGTTGGGATGCTACTGCGGATGCTGTGTGAGGTTCGTCGGAGTCGTCGTCCGTTGGAACATTGATGAGTTGGAGGATGAGAGGTCTTCGAGTAACGATGCCGCTGCCTCGAGGCAGAAAGTCTCGACCGACTATGTTTTCGAGGACGGATGACTTTCCAGAGGACTGTGATCCAACAACGACCTGCGGAAGAGTTTGTTAGTGCCATTGCATAGGACCGGAAGGTTTTGTCGTACAATCTGGGGAAGATCCAAGCTATCATTGCCAATAGTGTTGAAAACCAAATCCTGGAGTTTGTTCACTATCCCGAGCAAGTTCTCTCCGAGGGCTGCCATTTCGTCGAGCTGCAAAGTGTTGATCAAGGGTTGTCGCGCTCAACAATGTTGTTGTTAGCTCCGAGACTTTGGAGCCGGCCTTCCTGGGGCGCAGAAGCTTCTAGAGTTCGCGAAAAAGAGAGTCTAGAGAATGCTCAGGTTCTCGTAGAACCGTGGTGCTCTAGAGGAAATTATCGGGTCCGAGTCTGTGTCGGGCGTGGTGTTTGAGGCTCTTATTATTCCTGGTTTTGGATGGAAATGTCCCTTTCATGCACAGCACCTGTGATCGCCAAGGCTTAACAACAGACCGTCATCCCTAAAATCCAGGCCGAAGGTGGTCCCCATATTCATGTGGACTCGCGATAAAACGCATCTTAGAAAATTCACTATTTTAAATTCGCATTATCCTCCTTGTGCGCTCAAGATCAAGTGGCCCCTTGCTTTTCTTTCATCTTTTCATGGAGGCTCCAAACTTTGTTCCTGGTCCTCCCCTTTGAGAGCTTGAAGCAACATAAAGAGCAGCGGCTTCAGGGCGTGGCATTTCATGCTAGCTTGGTGAAGACTGCAGGTATGGAAACAAACAAGTTGTTGGTCTCAGCTTGCGATTTGAAAACTGCTTGATCAATAGGGGGATACTATATTGGGCATGATGAAAATACCTACGCGTGGGTTCATGGTGATGGTGATGGCCGAGGGTCACAAGGTTTACCCCTATGCCTAACCCACCATGCTCTTATGCTCTTTTGCTCTTATGACAAGTTCATGCTTTTGGTATTGGTGGTTCATGCTGTGTAGTCAAGGGTGGCAAACAACTTTCCCCTTCCACTTGATGATGGCTCAAGTTGGCCTCGTAAACATCTGTTTGCGGACATGCTAATTTCATTTTTTGTTTCGTCTTTTCGGGAGTTCGTTCTGAGGTTCCAAGTTGGAGATTCGACAGCATTGGACTGGGAAATAATTTTTTTGTCTTATTTCTTGGTGTAGAGAGTTGGTCAGCTTTTGTTTATGGTGCAGTAATTGAAAGATTATAGAGCCATCATTAGTTTGAAAGCTGTAAAATCTATTTAATGTTTTCAACTATATCGCAACCTAGTTTACGAGTAAATATTGGGTACTTATCTAGGATTTAGAAAGGATGATTCTTCTTCTAAATTCAATATCCAAACCTCAAAATAACAACAGCATTGCTTGGCAACCTCTACCGTCGAAGTTGATGATTTCGTAGACGTATTTCGCTCGGCTATTATATCTAGATTCTATGTAGGCAGACAGCAAGTACTTAGGTAGGTATGAACTGCAATATTTTCCTCTTCCGCGGTTTCTGGTCCTCATTCGAAAGCAACAGGAGCTATGGAATACTTTGATGATCTGCTGAATATCACGTGACTACCATGACGTAGAATTTATCTCAATATCAAGAATGTTCTCCCATCAACATAACTTAGTCTGAAGCTCACAAGCAGTAGAGAATTGCAAGACGAATACAAAGGAACTTTGTTAGTTTGTTAATACACGACTATCTCCACGATGTTCTCCCAATTTCAACCTGCTACTCTTCTTCTCCTCCCCCTCATCCCCCTGGGCACAGCCTTCCTCGACGAGCAATACCAACAAGTCTTCTCCACCCCAACTCCAATCTTCAAGTCCATCCGTCACGCGTAAGACCACCTCTAACAAATACTCTGAGAACACTCTTCTTCCATCATTTTGCCTCATCGCAAAAACAAAACCCAATTCATAATAATTCAATTAATTCAATTAACCAACAACCTCTAGACTCCAAGAATCCTCTATCATCCCCGACGTCCTCGACGATTTCAACCCAACCTGTTTCCTCGCTCCCTACTACGGACGCCATCACCGATCCGTCACTCTCGGGAATTCCATTAAGCCATCGAAAGTACAGAGTTCGCCTTCTCTGAAGATTTACTGTCCGGATGTCGATGCGCGAACATTCGGCGTGAATCTGACGGTTGTATTGACGGATCCGGACGCACCCTCTAGGGAGAGTCCAGAGTGGAGTGAGTTTTGTCATTGGATTGGGACTTTTCCCGTTGGTAGCGGGAAGAAGGATGAGGATTTGGGTTTTGGGGAGTTGGATCTAAGTGTGAGAAGTGGAGGGGTTGAAGATATTGTCGAGTGTAAGCGAACAAAAAAACTCCATTTGAATCACCGGGATATGTTTGTGTGTTAACATTGGGAAAGACAAACCACCAGGACCGCCAGCAAAGACTGGATTCCACCGCTACGTGTTTGTTCTGTTACAAGGTGATAATAATAACCTGACGGTGCCTGAGGAGAGGAAGAATTGGGGAACTGGGAAGGACAGGCATGGTGTTAGGGGGTGGGCCGAGAAGGAGGGGTTAAAGGTTGTGGGGGCTAATTATTTTATTTCGAAAAATAAAATACAGAAGGATATCGGTGCTTGAAGTGGTAATGAATTTTTTGGGAGTTGTTGTCATTTGGGAGTTCGGAGTATAAGATTAAGCGAACACAATACAATCAGCAAATTCAGCAATACAATAATCGTGTTGTTTGTTCAATACAAGATTGAAAGTTGAGAAATACACCAATACTGCAGGGCTTAATCAAGCTTTCGTCTCATGATCCAGGCCTTTATTTTGACAACTTCCTCGGCATCCATACAAGCTATACAAACATAGCACCTCCAGAAGTGAACTACCTCGGAGGCTCTTCATAATAGAGAGGCTAACGCCTTTGCAAATGCCCCAGTATAGCCTCAAGCCTTCTTAAAGCCTTCGGTTGCACCTGTACCGCATCCTGTCCTTTGATGTCCTCGGCCTCTTGTCTTGCTTCCCTCACCAGCGGCAACAAGCCTCCCCAAACTTCATCTGTGTATCGAGTCAACACTCCCTCCCACTGACTCCTCCACTCCTCTGTAGCCTCAAACTCTGTGGGTCCCATCGGGTGAGAACTTGAGGCAAGATCATGTTGTGGTATGAGATTGAGTGAGTTGGTTGCAGAGATTGTTCCGTGCGGTGGTGGTGGGAGCGGAAACAATTCCTTCGTAATTGCTCGAAGTTGTGTCAACTGCTCAGACGATAACCCCCAGTCATAATTTCCATCTTGCTCCACAGGTAGCTCGAATGCTTCAAAGTCGAATGCTGTTGGGCTAGAAAGTATGGCCCGAACATCCTCGCCGTCACGGCTTTCTTGTTCGGCTATCGTGCGGCTAGCCGAAACTGGGGCAAGAAAGTCTTGAGATTTGGACCATGCATTATTAAAAGAATTCGTTACTTCGGTGCTTTGAGGAACACTATTTGTGGAAAGAAAAGATCCAGATGTAGATGTTGCATCAACAACAGAAGGTTTAAAGGAGTCTATCCCATCCAAGAAATCCGAAAACTCAGCCTCAGATTGCCGGATGTGTTCCTCTTTGTGGCTTTCTCTGAAGCCATTAGAGCCTCCGGAAAGTTGTTGTTGTTCTCTCGGAGTCAAGAAAGACTGAGAACTCTCTCCTATGGCTGTGTTTCTACTATTTGATCCAGATGGTTGTGCCTTTTCGGAATTCGAAAGAGTCGACGTGACCTCGGCACTGCTTGAAGGCGCAAAGGCGTTTCGAGTTAAGGCTTCTGCCGACGATGCTATTCGTGAGAGCAAAGAGGAATCTGAAGGAGTTCCTTTGGCCTTGGGAGCTCTTTCATGATCTTGAGAAAGATCTCGACCTTTACCCTTGGTTTCATCCATCTTCAATCTGCGCCGAGGCTCGATTATCGTCTGACACGATGCATGTGGAGAAGGATATACTCCGTAGACTTCAACGACTCAACGAAAAAGGAGATTGTCTGTGATTTTCCCTGGTACTCGTTATTATTTGAAGCTTCTGGAATGACAATGAAACGCTTATTACTTTTTATAATGGATGTTGAGTGTACCAAGAAGTGCTGCCGGTTGTGGCGGGCGCCTTTGGGAATGGTATGCTTTACAGTATTTCTTGGATACCTAGGTATTCAAATCTTGTATACCTTACCTCGCTTGTTCAAGAATACCTAGCTAGGTAGGTAGGAAGGGAACCATGTGTAAGGTGGAATAATTAGGTAGAGAAAGAAAGTAGATTAACCTGCAGAGAAGAAAATAATGTGAAAAGGAAAGTGCCAGACAAGATCCCAAAGGGTTGAGAGTTGACGCTAAATTCCCGGACGTCAACAACGCCAAGACCGGTAGAGCACAAAGAGATGGTGGGAATGGCATGGTGATTCACGCTTTGCAAACAACTGTAATCCTCCTCTGTCAAAGGCCATGTTATTTGGGTGAATTCCATGAGGTGGTTACAGTACGGTAACTGACTTTATTTGTTCGTCTCAACTTCACCTCAGACAAGGTCGACCAACATCTCAGTATCAACAAGTCAATCCGGCGGTAGTTGTATTAGTCATCCATACCCCACCGACCTTCCCCCCAAAGTTGACTTCTTTACCTCTCTGATCGCGCCCCATGCCAACACCACCAGCTCGACTTGAACCGCTCTCAGCAAGCTTCCTCCCCATTCTCAAATTTGACGCGCCTCTCGCTCTCTGCTCCAGCACGCATTGATCGATACCTACAGCACAGTATACTGCCAGTACTTGTGGTTCAGGACTCTCTCTGCTTAGCACACCGTAACTTCCTCATCCAAACGTGCTTGGGCATCCACCCACCTACCCTTGCTTCCTCAGCCTTTCCTGTACACCAACTGTTCAACTTCCCGCCCACGACCCCACGACCAACGACCCCGACAACCTCGATCAGACCGAGCATCTTGCTCTCTCGCACATAGCGCCAACTAGCTCTTCACCCCCATTACCTGGCGAAGAAAAATCCGATCTTCCCAGATTGTAAAGATGGTGGACGCCGAGCCGAACTCTCCTACATGGAAGTTCACCCAGTATGTAGTCCGCCCCTCCTCCCCGCCGAGACCTTTTCTGCCAAAGAAGCACTCGAGCATGATCTGCCGATGGCACAGCTCTGAATTGATGCTATCCGCCAGTAGCGACGTCTGCGCGCTTGATGCACTTGAGCTAACTGTTGGGTCAGATGTTTCGGTGACAAGGGAGATGTAGAGGATATCACAGAAGGTTAGCTATACAATGACTGTTGCTACTACCATCGAAGGAAGAGAGGGAGGGCCAGGGCTTGTGTCCCGAGGAGACTCGTCTCTCTCTCATTACACGCGAGCATCACTATCGTGGAAGTGGAACGGAATGCTGACCTGTGCCAACACAGCGGACATAATCTCAACCGTGGAGTTTGACCACACCGGCAACTACCTTGCAACGGGTGATAAGGGAGGAAGAGTAGTCTTGTTTGAGAGAAACGAAACTGTACATCTTCCACTCTATACCAGTCTGGGGGCTCAAGTGGCAAAAATGGCTGATATGACGTCTAGAAAAAAACATGCGAGTATAAATTCCACACCGAATTTCAATCTCACGAACCCGAATTCGATTACCTCAAGTCCCTCGAGATCGAAGAGAAAATCAACAAGATTAAGTGGTGCCGAAGACAAAATGCTTCCCATTACCTCCTCTCCACCAACGACAAGACCATCAAACTATGGAAGGTTTTTGAGAAGTCTTTGAAGGTTGTTGCAGAGAACAATCTTTCTCACGATTTAACTCCAGGAAATGCAGCTGGAGGCGGAGGTGCTGTGCGATCGATCAGCAACGTTCACTTCAACAGCTCTCACGACCTTAAACTACCCGCCTTACACACCATGACACGGTCGTGGCCGCAGTACCCCGCCGAACATATGCAAACGCCCATGCCTACCACATCAACAGCATCTCAGTGAACAGCGATGGAGAGACTTTTATTAGTAGTGATGATTTGAGGATAAACCTGTGGAACTTGAACATCCAAGATCAAAGCTTCAATATCGTCGATATCAAACCTGCCAACATGGAAGAATTGACGGAGGTGATTACAGCTGCGGAGTTCCACCCACAGAGTTGCAATTGGTTTATGTACGCAAGCTCGAAGGGTACCATCAAGCTGGCAGATATGCGGGAGAAGGCACTGTGCGATCAACACTCCAAGCGTAAGTAATGCGCAGTGACGATGTTTTGGGACCCGACTGACAACCCTTGCTAGAATTTGAGCAAGAAGAAGATCCACAAGCTCGATCCTTCTTTTCCGAAATCATCTCCTCCATTTCTGACGTTAGATTCTCTCATGATGGGCGTTACATTCTGTCGCGTGACTATCTGACAGTGAAGATTTGGGACGTCAACATGGAGCGACAGCCCGTGAAGACCATCCCTATCCATGAGCACCTCCGCCCTCGCCTCTGTGATACCTATGAGAATGATAGCATCTTTGACAAGTTCGAGGTTGTCTTCTCTGGCGATGCCAAGAATGTGATGACTGGTAGCTACAATAACAATTTCATGATCTATCCTTCGGATCCCGACAAGGAGGTCGAGGTAGTCTTGCAAGCAGACAAGTCAGCATTTAAGGCAAAGAAGGTTGGAATCCCCACACCGATCAATTCTTCCGCCAGCCCAACGGCAACGAACGGAGGCAAGAAGGGTACATCGAGAGCCGGCAGCCCAGCAGCTGGTGCAGCCGGGCAAGGTGGTAGAATGCGCAAAGAGACCGATGCGGATCAGATTGACTTCAATAAGAAGATCTTACATATGAGCTGGCATCCATTTGAGGATAGCATTGCTATTGCCGCAACCAATAATGTGGGTACAAAGTGTGGTATGAGAGAACATTGGCTAACGATGATCAGCTTTTCGTCTTCTCAGCATTGTAGAAATGGAAATATTGGGCAAAGGGGTCTCTTGGTCACATTCTATCGGCGTTTTAGTGATTGGCTGGCAACAGCATCCCCCCATCTCCTTCCTCCTCGATTTATATAGCCAGCCTTCATCGGATTACAGAAACGAATACATGATGAAATGGTAGGGCATTACCTGCCATGGACACGTTGGTGGATCAGTGCTTTATTGAATGTTGGATGAGCGTGGGCAACGCTCCTTCACATGCTCTGGGCAACTGATGGCGTTTGTTCTGGTTGGGAGGCTTGCTAGGGTGGCTAACATGGCTGGGGGTTTAACTTGCAACCAGAAATGAAGTAGAATAGTCAACTCGCAGAAGAAGAATGCCAGAGATTTCAATAGAATACGGTGCCGTGAAATGTAAGATGTTTCTCTATCTCTTGTATTGACAGCCATATAACATAAGACAGCCACCCAATGTTTGGGAAGAGATCTGAAGTAAATATTGAACAGTTCTAGTCAGAGTATGCACAAGTACTGTACAATTACATCTGCTTCGTGAGAGTACTCTAGGTAAATCCCAGTATTGGCCTCGCCACTCTTAGAGCCAGAAACATTAATAGTAACACCAAGCCACGGCCATACCCGATGGATGCCCTTTGCGGACGGGAAGCAAAAGGCTTACCCCTCATCCCGATTTAAGCATAAACCGATCGCACAGGAGACCCAAAGAGGCTAGCTGGGTTGGATCGTAAGTTTCAAGGTGTGATATCAAAGCACATGAAGGGGATTGTTGTTAATTAAAGATACATAACTGGACTCTTGCGCCGGTGAGTAATAGGTAAGAAGAGATCTTCCTTCTGTGCTAGCCAACCCACCCTTGACTCAACTCTACTCTAGTGTCTAGGAACAGGCTCAACAGGCACCCCTTTCCGCCGCACAGAATGGACCATAATCTTGCGGATGCGATCTGATTTGTTTATCATTTCCCTTTCTTACTGTCCCCTTCCGAGTCTCACTACCGCTCCGACACCCAAGCCGTTCATACCGGTGCGCAATATAAATCCTGTACTCTGGAAAATCGTTCGTACTCGGTCTTTTAAAGTTTCGTACGTTCCTGCCCTTCCGCGCATGAAGGTCCGTATTATTTTTTCTGGTCGGATGCTGCACGGCTCCCTTGTACCAACGTGTCAAGTTGGAAGCATTCATTCATTCACACATCTCCCGAGCAAGGCAAACCCACAACAGAGTGAATCTCTCTTTCTCTCTGGCCATTGTGTTCTGCCAGCCTGCGACTACCATACTGTACAAGCACGGAATCAATGGCACGTAAGCGACGAGCTGACTCTGGCAGCAACAGCAATAATAGCAACAGCAATTCCTCGAATTTTATGACGGCGCCTCGAAGACGATCCACCCTCCGAGACCTTCAAGCATCGTCCTCTGCCCTCGACGACAATGCCATAACCCCCAAGATCATCGATGCGAGAGCTCCCTTGGAAAAGGCAGAATTGTATGGAATCAACGATAGACGACCAACATCCTCGAAAATGATGGCTTTGGCAGGGCGCATATTTATCGAGACCATTCCGCAATGGCTCGCGGTTGGGGCAATGCTGGCCTTGATCTTTGGAGGATGCTGCTCAAACGTGAGTGCTGTCCAGAACGGGTGGATGATTGTTGCGGATATCAAGCTTACAGTGGGTGGTGGTATAGGTGTTTGCCTTGGAAGCTATTGTCAAGTATGGTTGATTCCAGAGAATTCACAAAATATGTGCTGACGGATCACAGGGTTGAACCAGACAGTGGAACTCTTCTTACCTTCGTCCAGTTCGTCTTCGTTGCCGTCACTGGCTACTTCTCGCAGTTTGATAGTAGCAGACCACCATTCTTCATCAGACCCAACCGGGTTCCTATTCGAAGATGGCTCATCAACATACTCTTGTTCTTCACAATTAATATTTTGAACAACCATGCCTTCAGCTACAACATCTCGGTACCCATACACATCATTCTTCGATCTGGCGGTAGCATTACAACTCTAGTGGCTGGTTATATTTGGGGGAAACGATTCTCGAGAATGCAGGTTGTTGCGGTCACTCTTCTCACTATCGGAGTGGTGATTGCGGCATGGTCGGATCAGCAGTCCAAGGTAGGGAATTTCTTTTGGCAAGTATAAGTGAAACCTTGCTAAGCAGTAAATAATAGGACGGCGCTGCAGCGACTCAAGAGCGTCCTCCGTTTAGCAGAGGACTGGCCATACTATTTCTCGCGCAGGTGCTATCGGCCATTATGGGCTTGTACACGGAAGAGACGTACAAGCAGTACGGGCCCCATTGGAAAGAGAACCTTTTCTACTCCCATCTCCTCGCACTGCCACTCTTCATACCATTCATACCCGGAATGGAAAGGCAATTCTTAAAATTGGCTGCTTCACCCGCCTTGAGCTTGCCAAACCATGAAGTTCTGTCGAAATTGCCCTTTGACCTCCAAAGCGCAATCGACAAAATTCACATTCCTCGGCAACTTGCATTTTTGGTCATGAATGTTTTGACACAATATGCTTGTATCCGAGGAGTAAACTTGCTGGCTTCGGCGGCTTCCGCACTTACGGTAACCATTGTTCTGAACGTCAGGAAGTTGATTAGTTTGCTGTTGAGTATATGGCTGTTTGGAAACAGGCTGTCACCAGGGACACTATTGGGAGCATGTGTGGTGTTTTTCGCTGGGGGACTATACGGTTTAAAGATAGAAGGGAGCAAAGCTGCGCGAAGACCAAGAGCGAGTGTGAGCAATGGAAGTACCGGAAGCAACGCGAAAGTAGGATAGAACAATTTTGATTTGATAGAATAGAAAGAATTCTGTATCAGCGCCTGTATGTCTCTTCAGACAATTGCGCATCCTAAAAGATCAGATAAAACAAAAGACTGCTTTCACATTGGGGGCTGGGAGGCAGGTCCAGCTGCACACAAAGTGATGGGTCATGCTGCGCGTCTCATTCACCCCTTGTGTGACGGGAATGTGAATACCAAAGTTAATTTTGGAAGGCCCGTCTTGTTGAATCCAACACAAGACCTCAGGCTAGTACGACCGAAAATTCGAAAGCTGTTTCTTCGATCATTTGAAGGTCTGAAGTGCGTCGCTGTCGCATGTCAAGCAGTGGAAATCAATTGAACTTGTTTCCTTGTAACAATGGAGGTTCCTAGTAAGTGGCTGCCGAGAAAGAAGCTTCAAGCTTCTCCACAATCAAGACTCCGCGCCTGTGGATCTGTTGTAGCAGAAGATCCCTAACTCACATCAACGCATCAAGACTAACTTGGAACCCTTCAGCAAGCGCAGGTCAGAACTCTGGTCCTCCCTCCCCTCGAATCGACCCTGGGCCGACAACTCTATTAGACGGCGCAGACAGAATCTCTGACCTGCAACAACAGACACTAGACTTTGGCCGTACTTCGACAGGCTCAGAAGGATCTTGGGACAATAGGAGCGACGATCAAGGAGTCATGCTTCCTGACGCAGCTTTGGTGCCGGAGGATACCCCTCCAGAGACTGTCACGCCGTCAGACAAAGAGGATGGATTACTATCTCGAGACAAGCAGCGCAAGACGGCCTACTATGACTATACGACCGAGAGAGCATTGAGCCATGCCGACGCAAAGCTTTTCTACCAGCGCAGTCAATTAGAAGCACAAAAGACAGGTGGAAGCAATTGGGATAATTCGCAGCAGTCAGCGCAAGGTAGTCCCATCCTACACCCGAAGGGATTCGGGAGCGTATATGAAGCAGAACAAGCGGGCATGCGCCGGACGGGAAGTGTCAAGTCAATGCAAAGTGCTGGACCAAGGTTAGCAGTAGAAGCCACTGTGCTTATTACAAGACGCTGACAGTTGTAGTTCTAGCAGATATAAATCCGCATTCCCACTTGGGCTGGCAGATCCAAACAAGAGTCCTGAAAGCACTATTATTCAAGAGCCTTCAATGGTCCAAAGCCCGTTGTCTTTCCACCGAACTGAAAGTCTTCTTCGAGCAGACCTGGCAGCGAGGGATCACAAAGCTCATCCAGATGTTCCACACGAGCCTAAACCTGCATTGGAGGAGCAAGGAATACACGGTGCTGGTGCTGGAGTTGGAGTGGGGACCGGCGCTGGAGGATTTGCGCCCAGCGACTCCCATGTTACATCGGAACTGAACGCGATTTACACCAATATCCAAAAGACTCTAGACAAGCGTCACAAGTACATTCGTCTCTCGCTGCAACAGGAGGGCGACAACCCTAAGGATGAACCGAATTGGAACATCTATCCACCCCCGCCAGAGCCCGCTTGGTACGAGGAGAAGGACCGCAACAGTGCCACAAATGGCATGAACAGCCAGGCTGGGAGTATGTCAAACAGTATGGTTCTCCCGCAAGAAAGACCTCAAACAAGAGGAGGTGATCACACCAGAAATGCCAGCTCCTCTCAGCTCCCACAGAGTCCACATGTTGCCAAGCCTCCAAAGCCAAAGCGGAAGCCAGGTCAAAATATTGGTGAAGATTTTGATATGGACGATCTCTTGCCTTTGCCCACTGCTGGCGAGATGGCTTTCCGGCTGGATGAGAACGGTGTGTATCAAGTTTATGAAAACTCCGAGGCGGATGAGCTCGATGAGCCGGTTATCAACATTCCAACTCTTCGAGAATTTTATACAGATTTAGATGAGATTCTTAATGTGTCCTCGGACGGACCAAGCAAGAGTTTTGCTTTCCGTCGTTTGCAATATCTCGAAGGAAAGATGAACCTCTATGTTCTCCTTAATGAGTATCAAGAGATGGCAGACAGTAAACGAGTACCCCATCGAGACTTCTACAATGTCCGAAAGGTCGATACTCACGTTCATCACTCCGCTTGTATGAATCAGAAGCATTTGCTCCGATTTATTAAGAGTAAGATGAAGAAATGTCCAGATGAGGTGGTGATGTTTCGGGATGGCAAGCATTTAACTTTGCAGGAAGTTTTCCAGAGTATTAATTTGACGGCATATGATCTGAGTATTGATACGCTTGATATGCATGTAAGTTTTCCTTGTGAATGCTGTGAGTTGACTTCAATTAATTCTCAAAGGCTCATACCGATTCCTTCCATCGATTCGACAAGTTTAATCTCAAATATAATCCAATTGGAGAGTCGAGATTGAGAACTATTTTCCTCAAGACGGACAACTTCATCAATGGCCGATATCTTGCTGAGATCACCAAAGAAGTCATATCTGATCTTGAGTCAAGCAAGTATCAAATGGTTGAGTGGCGTATCTCTGTCTATGGACGCTCCATTGACGAATGGGACAAACTCGCAGCATGGGTTGTGGATAACAAGCTGTTCTCACACAACGTCCGCTGGCTCATTCAAGTACCTCGATTGTTCGATGTTTACAAATCGACGGGTTTGATGGACAACTTCGAACAAGTGATTATTAATCTCTTCCAGCCTCTTTTCGAAGTGACGAAAGATCCTTCAAGCCATCCAAAATTGCATGTATTCTTGCAACGAGTTATCGGATTTGACAGTGTCGATGATGAAAGCAAGCCTGAACGTCGGTTGTACCGCAAGTTTCCAGTGCCAAAAGTCTGGGACTCGAAGCAGAATCCGCCTTACAGCTACTGGATCTATTACATCTTTGCTAACATGTCGTCTTTGAACGTCTGGCGGAAGCAACGAGGTTTCAATACTTTCTTACTTCGTCCACATTGTGGTGAAGCAGGAGATACTGATCATTTAGCCGCGGCTGTTCTTTGTTGTCATAGCATCAGTCACGGCTTGTTGCTACGAAAAGTCCCATTGCTGCAATACATTTTCTATCTCGACCAGATCGGAGTGGCAATGTCACCGCTGAGCAACAATGCCCTGTTCTTAGCATATGAGAGAAATCCTTTCTTGCAATATTTCAAGCGAGGATTGAACGTCTCGCTTTCCACGGATGATCCTCTCCAATTTGCCTTTACTAAGGAGCCTCTTATTGAGGAGTATTCTGTTGCTGCACAGATCTACAAGCTTAGTGCTGTAGATATGTGCGAGTTGGCGAAGAACTCGGTCAAACAGAGTGGATTTGAGTACACCGTCAAGCAAAGATGGCTTGGTCAGGATTTCCATCTTCCCGGTGTTATTGGTAATGACATGGCAAAAAGTAATGTGCCAAATATCCGAGAGGGTTTCAGGCATGAAACTTTGCTACAGGAGCTCTCAATGTATGTCAAATTCCACATCATTTGTGGTAGAGTTTGTGTGTGCTAACACTTACAGGATCGATCGATACACGGCTAGTGCTCAACATACCGCTGAATCTCAACCAACCACCGCTTCAACTAGCAAAATCCTGGAGCATGACAACTACCAATCGCAGCACCAGCAACGCCCGTCTTCACCTACCTCATCTATGAAGACAAATCACTCTCTTGCAACGACAATGCAAACCGAGCCACCAGCTCAAGCATATCAACAATTTCCAGCTCAGGCTGCTCGTATTCCCACCTCTCACTCCCAAATGACTCTCGACACTCAACTACAAAGCAGTCCCAATTTCCAGCAAATTTCGAGCAAAGAGCAGATCCACAACCCACTCCTATCGTCCCCACATCTCTCTGGGCTCTCGAGAGAATCCTCTTGGCCCGTAGAAGGATTTGGAGACTTGCATCTCTCAGCCAGTGAGCCGAGGATCTTCCCTGGTCTGGTCAGTAGGAAGCAGAGAAAGGATAGTGTGGTGAGGAAGAGCAGCCAGAGCGAGACTGATGATCTGGCTAGTATTGGGACGTCGAGAAGAGGTGAGTCTAGTATTAAGGGTAAGGAGAGAAAGGTGGACGAGGATGACGAGGAGGAGGAGGAGGAGACCAGTGATTATGAGATGGAGGAGGCCGGGGGAAGTGACAATTGAGGGTTTGGAAAGTAGTTTATTCATTACGTGATCAGTGGATTGGATGGTAACGGGGATGATTGGTATACGAAGACCAGGAGCTTTGGGGGTGATATCATGCACCTTTGACTGAATAGAATTTACGCAACATTGCACCAAACAAAGACAATGATTCTCATAGAATGTCTGATGTCTGTGTCGCCTTAACTCGTGAATCCAAAATCATGTTGAATTCAAAAATCTGCAACCCGGGTATTCGCAGGCCAGACTGGGGTACGAAATTTGTAATCCTCTTTTTGGGGGGTTGTTAGGGGAAGACGGGTAGGTGGTAATCCTTCATGACGTGTGCTTTACCAGGCATTTTGTGCCTTATTGAGTGTTTCCACTCGCTATGCTAGAAAAGCACGTCACATCTTTACTTCCAAGTTCGGTGAATGTTATAGTGGAGAATTGGCAGTGATGTTCGAATTAGAGGGCTACAATAATCAATATTCAACCAAGCAAGGACAAGATGGACGGGGATTGGATTTGGAATGTAATCTTGATATCTGGTATTTTGATTTATTTTATCTATACTGTCTCATTTTCTCTTCGCCTAAATCTAACAATCCATCTACGGATATATCCATCTCTAATTTATGCTTCGATTCCTCCCAGCTCGCTACTTTTGAAACATATAAACAACAAAGCAAAAAGAAAAAAAGGCTTCAAAGCTCCCAAACGCTAATAAACCCTCCCGGATGTCCTCTGTTTAATGTTAAGGCATCTCATGCGCAATTCTAACCATCCCATTTCCTTCATCAATCTCAAAGTAATTCCCCCAAACAAAAGAAACCGTATCATCTATCGAGATCCTCCCCCCACCTTGATTATTAACCGTCATGTCCGTAGTAGGTTTAGGTAGTTTCCTTTCAACGCCGACTCCCGTACTGCTGCTGCTGCTGTTGCGGCCGATAGCTCTGCTGTTGGTAATGCTGAGGTTGGTTGTGTTCGTAATGTTCTTGCTGTCGCTGGTTGTAGTGCTGTCTTTGTTGCTGGCTGTTGTAGGATTGGGATTGGTGGTAAATGGGAGCTGGTGTTTGGGATGTGCTTGGAGTTTGGGAAATGGGTGCGCTGCTGTTGACGCTTGTGTTGAATGCTTTGTTGCTGTCTTCGCTGTTCATGGTTTCCAGGACCACTATGAGAGAGCGGGAGTTAGATTTCATTTGCAAAGGTATGAGATGAGATGTGAGAAGACTTGTTGTTTACTTACTGTCCCCAGGCTTTTGCCCAGTAGCCTTGAATCGGGCATGTTCCTTGATGGAAATCCAAGCTGAGAATCCAGAGATGATACTATTTCCATCATCAGTCTTCGTTCTCTGTGGTATAAAACCCTTTGGGGTAGGAAAACATACGCCAAGATCGCAGTCAAAGGAACCATAACCCAACTGAGCGTGCAACTAATGCCAATGCAAAATTGCATGATTCCATATACAGTGACACCACAAGCAGCGGGCCAAGCGAGCGTCTCAATGATGTTTAAAATCTTATTCGCCTTCGTGCTGGCGAATCGTTTGCAGACACGGACATTTTCGGTTAAGACCTGATATGTGAGGAAGAGGAGACCTTTGCCTGCCTGTTTTGATTGAACAATTTGAGTTAGCTAAAACTTCAGTTGGATTGGATGGGATGAATAATATCTGGATAGATGAGGGGTAGGTAGTAAAGACTTACCATACTCATCCCAACTCGGGCTGCCATGGGAGTTCGCTTCGCGCCACCTAGCATGACGGGGTTCATTGTGATGATGAGGGCAACTCCGAGTGCACCAACCATGAGAAGAAATGCGCAAGTGTGTAGCCATAGCTTGATTTTGTGGAAAGAAGTTGGTGCCATACTGTCGGATGTGGTGGCTTGGAAGTCGGGGAGTTTGGGAGAGTGGTGAAAAGTTCGAAACGGTCAATTCAAATTGTGATTACTCTGAATTCGAGAAGTGGAAATGAGGAATGTGAGGAGATTTGTAGATAGGATGTAAGATGGAGAAGAAGCTGGAAGAGAATGGAGATTTAGAGGTCCTCCCCCAGAGGTCTAAATAGAAAGGGAGACCATATTCCAAGCCTTGGCATTGACGAAGCCTCAGACATTCTATTAATCTAGTGAAGTGCTAAAATGGGTCCCGTCAAGGATTTAAGCTCTCCTTCCATGGTCTGGGGATCGCATTAATCGCATCTTTGTGTAGCGGTTGCACCAATTGGACTTTTGATACTTCGCACTCGTACTCGCAGGGCTCGCACTCGCTCGCTCTGTTCCTCGTTTAAGCAATTTTTAGGTCTCTTGGGGCTCTTGGCAGTGAACAACACGGCACAAGGCCACGAATAAATAAAGGTGCGACGCGACGCCCTAGACAACAGCCCCACAAGGGACCGTAGGGACGACACATTTAGCAGGTGGGAGCAAGGGGGTGATTGGTGCCGTAATCAGATCAAATCTGATTCGGAGAAACCCATCGTATTTCGTCTGGAAATACTGGCGGCAGGGCCTCCTCGAGGTAATTGCGTCGAGATACTTATCTCGGGTATGACGAGTCGACGACCACATCACCATCACCCACGAAGTCTACTGCACTTCTACACAAACCTAAAAACGACAACCAGCCCTACCGTAAGCCCGAGTACAAGGAACGAGATACGAACCAAGAAAGAGGCTGGAAAGAAAGACATGCACCATCAGGATCTTATCCCACCTCAAACTGTCCCTGGCCAATGGATTCGAAGTTTGGATTGGTTTGATATATATTTCATGAATTATTTGCACTGAAAGGAACACACGACAAAGTGGTTGAAGAAGGATGCATCCGCTATCCACGTCCTTCTGAATAACGCAACTAATCTACAGAATTGAACAAATGCTGGCCTCTGAATGCGAAGAACGGGGGGAAACATATATAAAGAGAGCCGCCAACACCACGAATGAATGTAGCCTAGAAACCAAATGGATTTTGAGGAGCTGTTCAGTTGTTAGGATCTCATTGGCATTTTAACAGATGGAATCAAGAGGTACTTACTTGCTTGAGACAGATTTGCTCTCCGTCCAGTCGGCTGTGGCATGATCTTGTTTGTTGTGCCAAATCTCACCGGCGGTGGAGGTCCAGTCTTCTGGGGAATCAACGGGGCCGGGGTCGTCAAGTTTTGAGGCATGGGTGGCATAGGTGGTACAGGGAAACTTGAGTTGAAGCCATTCTGCTGCTGAGACGGCATACCAGTGATCTGGGGCTGCAACGCCGGAGGCAGGAAGGCATTGACACCAGTTGGTTGAGGAAATTGCTGCTGAGGTGGCGCGAAAGAACTTTGGAAGCCAGTTGGATTTGCTTGAATTGGAGAGAACTGTTGATTGCGCTGGTCTGCAAAAGGACCGCCGGTGTTGTTCATGAAGCCTGTTGGCTGAGGCATCTGCTGTTGTGGCATCTGTTGGCCCATCTGTTGCTGAGGAATGCCAGTTTGCATTGGGTATTGGAAACCATTCGGCGCGCCGGTATTGAACTGGTTAGGGAAGCCTTGTCCTTGGTTTAAAGCTCCTATATTCTGTCCATTTTGCATGTTATTGTACGCAGTAAACTGTTGCCTCATTTGAAGTTCGTTCAGGCTTTGTCCGGGTGGAGCGATATTAGTTTGATATCCGGCAGAGTTTTGCATACCAGTAATTTGTGGTTGGAGAGGAGGAAGACTGAATGAGTTCATCTGAGGCGCTAGAGGGGCAGACAATGGTCGGTTTGGTGGAGCGGGGATCAACAAAGAACCTTGCTGAGGTTGAAATTGGGGAGGTTGTGGTCGTTGACGGGCAATGTTGTTAACTTGCGCACCTATCTGAGGAGTAAACTGAGTATTGGCACCAGTCTGCTGTTGAGGTAAACCCGTTTGTTGACCACCAATTCCGGCGAAGAAAGAAGGTGTAACAGCAGCCGGTCCTTGCGGAGCTTGAGCCTGAGCCTGTGGTTGCGGTTGTGAGGTCGGTTGCGGTGGAGCGGTGGGCTGGGCTCTGATGGGCTCTAGTGGCTGCGATAAAAGGGACAGTTCTTGCATGCTACCTGTCAAAGCCGGTTGCTGGGGAGTGGGAGCAGGCGCAGATGCAGGGGCTGCTTGAGATGGCTGGCTGGCGGTAGCTTGTGGTGTTTGTTTTGATGGCTTAACATCCCAAGCATCATCGTCAAATCCAGTGCGCACCACATCTTTTTGTACTGGAGGAGGCACAGAAGCAAGAGGAGTGGCCACACCTTCAGGCGCGGGCTTTTCCTTGGGTTCTTGTGAGAAGGCTTTGGCATCCACGGTATCGCTGGTTTGGACAGCCGGAGCTGGACGACCTTTGCGAGTGTTGTTTCTGAGAGTTCCGCCAGGGCCAGAAAACAGACCGCCTCCTTCCCCATCGCCCATGACCTCTTCACCACCAAAGCTAACGTTTCGCTTCCCAGACCGTGCGAATTTCTTGTCAAGGAACCTCATACACTTGATGATATCTCCTTCACGTATGCCGAGATTTCGAAGAATAGTCGAGTCGACATCGGGTAAAACACTCTCATCCATCGAGTCCTTCTGGAAAGCCTGGGCGTATCGTTCGCAGAGCCCCACGGCAACATCGCAAGCAAGGAAGAATTGGAACCAGTCATACTCTGGCTTTTGAGGCCTTTCAATAGTGGCCCGGCTCCACTTGGTGCTCCATCTCGTTGCTTTTGCCTCTTCTTGATATCCGATAGTGGCTTATCCTCATCTAGAGAGACACCAGTCATTCTTTCAACATATTCCAAATCTTCTATCGACATCTTGGTGACTGGGACTGCGATCTTGACTCCGTTCAGCTTGTGTAGGTTGATCTTTCCATCTTTCAGTGCCAGAAACTGGGCGTCAACACGGAATGAATTGGAGCGATCGGTCCAAGTTCGGATTTTCGAAGCATCAGGTTCTGGAAGTGTTAGTAAATGGTTCCTTTCCAAAATGACCCTTGAAACTTACTGGCTTTGGTGGTTTTCGACCCTCCTTCCTGACGACCGCTATCCCGTCTGCTTTTCTGCTGTCCTTGAGTGTTACCATTGTCTCTACTCGTCAGGCTGCTGCCCCTTTCGGGTAACCGCATTCCAGGGCCTACCTCTGACCCTCTCGAATCCTCCTCTCTTCTCGCGGCCCTTAGAGATTCCTTCGCAAGTCTCTCCTCCTCAAGCCTGTTCTGCTCCACTGTCGATTTGCCCGCATTGAGCCCGGACTTTGAAGGATTTGGCATTGTGCCAGTGATTTCAATATAGCTGCTCGGAACCACTCCTTCTTTACCATTTCGCAATCGACGGACTTGCCACCACTCTTCACTCTTCATGTCGTCAACAATAATTACCTCATCCCCAACAGCTACCGTAACTTCGTCGTCTCCTTGGGCCATGAAATCATAAAGAACTTGTCCTTTCTTCACTTCTTGACCAGTGCCAGCCATTATTATCTCCTTTAATCCTTCGGCTCGTACGGCACCAGCAAGTTCTCCCAAAGCAGCGACGATTTCATGAGCTGTATCCTTTGCTCCAGCGTGAAAGTCCAAGCTCTTGCTTGGCCTGACCAGCTCAAGGAAAACATGCTTCCCTTCAATAGAGTAGTGTGCCAATTTTTCAGCAGTCCATTTTTGCTCAGGACCATCTTTGGCTTTCTCAGGAGCAATCATGATCACACCGGTGCCAATATTGATTCCAAGAGTTGTTGGCATTTTCTTTCGTTTACCCATAACAGATACCATCTCGTTGATGTTGTACATATGAAAGCCTCCGGGAGACTGTCGTGCATCTTCTTCATCTCTACCGTTGTAAGCCCGGCTGTAAGATGGGGAGGATCTCGCACCAGGAGTATCTAGTTGAGCCCCATAATCATCTCTTGACATTCCAGTATCAATGGGAGTTGGCCGCGACTGCGAGATAGGACGAGTAGGGAGTGTTGGAGCAGCATCCTCTTCATCGGAAGCCTCAGGGGTATATTGCGCCGCTCGAGCTGGTGGGGCAGACGTCTTTCGCGATTGCAGCACATTTGCCAGCGCTGCCGCCGGATTTGGCTGGGACGAAAGCGGAGGAGATGCTGGCTCCGACGAAGACTGTGAATTTCTCTCTGGAAGAACAGGTCGTTGTGGGAGTGAAGGAGTTGCAGAGACAGCCGCCGCGGGTGCTGGGGCTGCCTCCCCCTGAGCATCTATATAGTTGGATGGCGCAAAGCCAAATTCTCCATCCAAACCAACTAATATCCAATCTGGGTCTGACGTATCGAAGACCTCTAGGTGGGCGTCTTCTGTGAAAGATAGCTCCTCATCTGTTTGTCTGGTGTAGTCGTAGAGAGCTCGGGCGTGATGGATTGGATGCGCCTGGACAGAAACATTAGCATGCCATTCTGCAGTCACAAAGGCTGTGTTATGTTTGCTTTGCAGAGCACATTTGTCGCAGTATTGCGACATGAAGGCCAGGCTCCACATCAGATCGGACATACCTCTTCCACGTAGTTGTTTGGGATCAATCCGGTCGGCTCATCATCATCTTCTCCAGACGCCTTCTTCTTCGCCTTCCACCAATCATCCTCAGTGCTTTTCTCTAGAATGTAAAGGATGTCCCCCTCAGTGATAGCGAGCTCGTTTTCTGATTTTGGCACGTAGTCGTAGAGGGCTTTGTAAACACCGAGGAACCCCATGATTGCAGTTTGTTCTGGCAAGACCCAAACAACTCAAGATGGGGAGGTTCTGCTGGTGTAAAAGTATTATTCCGCCCACTTGTTCATGCGTTTTTCTCCATGCAATCTTGGTCAGCTCGTGTCTGATCGAAGCTCGAGGGCGGCGGTTTCGGCTTCCAGGATTGGGAACCACGTTGACGTAGGTCGACGACAGAACTTCAGAGGGGTTGGTAAGTGGTAGTGGGAAATAGGGGAGAATCGCTCACCTATACCTAGTAATAGAAAATTCCAAAGTAAGTGATACACGCTGTGAAAGTTGGACTGGTAGATTGGATTCTGGGAGATTGGGTTGATATCCAGCAGCAGGCTGGACTCAAGTCGATGGTCAAGAGGTGCTGTCGTCTGCCGTAGGCTCAAGGATTACCTCCACCTTACCAACGTTTTGCCGATAGATTAACCGGAATTGATCAGCTGATGTCAACAATCCATTCCAGTTATCCCCAGATGCCTCGGATACCCTTCCTTACGCTTTAAAACTTTTGAAATACGGTTCTCATGGCCTTTGCCAGGCTGTTTGCTTATGCTTGGTGATACATTTTATTTTTTCAACAAGTACACGATTCAGTCCCTTTGAAACTGGACAAGGTTAGCGTGCACCTTTAAAACTTTACCTTTCATTTCTTCTGGGGTGATTTGTACACTTTGTCTCAAAGCCTTCCTCATCAGCATGGGACTCAGCTGTGGGTGGGGGCATTCAAAAGAAGAAAGAGAGTTCGATATATGTAGAGTTGACAGGCACTAGAAGGCAGCAAAACAGTCTCAATTCTGCTCTGACAGCAATAAACTAACAAATCGAGACATTCAATAGCATTGTCTCTTGATTCTACAGTGTCCAACACACGACTTTTTTTTCGTCGTGTCATATACTCAACCCTATACCCAACATTGTCCATTTCTCATTTTCTGTCAAACTTCATGGGATAAGTTCATCTCGTCTCTTCTTCACCATAACCTCAATAGGTATATCTAAAGCCCACAGTCCCCTCCAATACCTTCCTACTCTTCCTCTCCTTGTCATTCGCCCACCAAAAATAAACCGAAAACACCACCACAATCCCGATCATCGCAACATGACTCCCAATACTAACCCACACCGCAGTCACATACCCCGGCGCTTCATTCTGCCTCACGATAAAACTACCTGCTATAGCTCCCAGCCCATTAAACGCCGTAATAGTTGCTGCAAAAGTAGCGCGCTTCCATTGTCCACAGATATTGGTCGCTTGGTAGGCATTGAGAGCGGCCCAATTACTGATATATGCGCCTGTTGCGAGAAAAGTCCCAATGTAGCGGGCAGTTGGTTGAGAGGCAAAACCGAGCATGGCGAAACCGGTGATGGTGCAAACGCAGTTGAAAGTTATGACCAGCCCACGGAGTTGGAAGTGATCGCCCACGATGGAAGAGATGACCACCGGAATAACGGCGTAGAAGTATGGCGGGGCGGAGAGCAGGATAGATTGATCGGAGGAGAATCCCATGTTGGATTTGAGGATGATGGGAAGAAAGTAGGAGAGACTTGTGCTGACGAGGTTGAGGAGGAAGAACAGGGTTGCGAATCCATAGATCTTGAAATCCTTGAAATGGATTAGACACTTCATCCATGACCATTCGTCCGCTTTGACGTCGCCGCGGTCTTTGGCAATTCGGCTTTCTGCCAGGGCCTGCTCTTCAGAGGAGAGGAAGTGGAAGCTTCGATGAGCATTTTCCGGGAAATCAACGATCCACCAGTAGGTTACGATGCCAATTACTATACTCTATTAAAACCATAAATCGTGTAAGCAACAATGGAAACTCACCAATAGCAATGAGACCTTGAACAAGAAACATCCACCTCCATCCTGCGAGCGAGCCCTTCCCATTCAGTTTATTAAGCCCGAAATTGAGAATTCCACCCAAACCGAGCACAATTACCTCACCGGACTGCAAGAACGCGAAGCGAAGCTGCTGTTCCTTTCGAGTATACCATGTAGAGATTAAGTAAGTCAAACCGGGAAATACAGCAGATTGTGTGATACCGAGAAGCACTCTTAGTACGACCATTTGCTGCCACGACTTGACGAACGCGGTGCACTTAACTCAAAATGTTAGATCCGATGCCCCTTTCCAAAGATAACAGAACAAACTCACCAGAGTAATAATGCCAAACGAAACAGTAACAAGCGCAAACAACCTCCTCGGTCCCAACATCCTTACTGCAATCGTAGCAGGAAGTTGAAATGCCACACTCGCAATCGTAAACACCATGATCGCAATGCTCTATCTCTACCAATTAGCTGGAACTTCTTCCTTCCTCGGTTTTTTCTCACATAACGATTTCCAATACCCAGTCCTAAATCCTCAAAAAAGCCTTGAGAGACACTTGCACTCGAGATAATCCCCGAATCAATCAAATTCAACGAGCACAAAATACCTGCTATGGTGCATAATCGCAAGTCGACCTTTCGAACGAGGCTTCGTTCTAGGCGAGCCATATCGCGGTCGGCCGAGGCGGTTTCGTTTGGAGGTGAAGAGACATCTCGGGTGGTTCTTGTCGACGCTTGTGGGATGAGAGACGTTTTTCCATTCGAGCTCTCTCCTCCTGCGGGCAGATCACCAGGGCTGGAAATGGTTGCGTTCATCTTATGATAAAGGGTAGAAGTCCTAATTCCAGTATTGTTGAATATTTCATTGTCTGTAAGAAATCACTTTGTTTAGCTTTGCACGAACCGTTATCGGGAAATGTGTCATAGACAGACCTCGATGGGGAAGGAGCTTTGTATACTCGTTGTAAACGGAAGACCTTGATGCACTCTCACCCTTTTTTTTTTCCAGAAAAAGTTCACCACAAATTAGAGTCTCAGTTCTTCATGTTTTGTGCGTGCTCTGTTGTGCAAGGTACTTATATCCCTTCCGTGAGCGAGCAGATGTTATGGCATCCATTTTCGCTCTAGACAGGGGGAAACGCACTGTCGGAGTGCTCATTCCGATGCCAAGTTCAACAGGCCAAGGCGGGAGATGTTTTTTTGCTATGGAATGGATAGATAGTACTCATGATATCTTTATCGATCGGTGGGCGGCCGAGTTCCGACTCGAAAAAGTTGATAATATCGAATCTGCAATCCACTTATTCCCGCCCGAGATCCTTGTGCTTCCGTGAAGGTGTCCGGATAACGTTATGTAAGATAGTAACAGAGCAATTCTCCAGGACGGGCGTCCGAGATATTCCCGTGGATTGATAATCTACATCCCAAAAGTCAAACATTAATAAAAATTGCACCAATGATGTGTAATCCGGTGAAGATGAACATTCTCGACAATGGAAGGCGATACGCTCCTCCAAAAACAAAGTTCATGAATGCAAGCTATGTAGGAAATAAAGAAACGCATACCCGCTAATGCTTTCTGAAATAGGTACATTTGACAATTAAACTATTCACGTTCTGAAGTTGTCCACCTTTGCGAATATTAACAACCCCAAGCCTCCCTTCTCTTCGCCCATCTCTCCTACACCAAGCAACCTAGGATTGACTAGCAAGAAAGTTTGCAGCCTATTCTTAACATTAGATTGGCTCGTTTGGAATTTCGTGATCTGGCGAACTTACCCTCTCTAGATTATAGTCATATTTTTCCAATGCCTTGAGAGCATCGTTTCTGGCATATCCCATTCCAGTGAGGTTCTTCAGGATTGGGTCATCGTGCACTCCGGCCTCTGTAAGGGCTCTACCAATAACAGGTCTATCTTTAGGAGCAAGACTTGATGCGGCACCATTTGTGCTGGATTCGGATGTGACAGCTGGAGGGGAGGCGTTGTTGGTAGGAGCAGCTTCGTCGAGACCAGCAAAAATGGCATCCCAATCGTTGTTGTCATTGACAACATTTGTTGGGCTTTGAGATACTTGTGTATTCTGTGAAAATTCTCCGAACACACTATCGCCACCAAATGCAGTATTTGAGTGAGAGGAAGTAGGGGCATTCTTAGGAGCCGGGGCACTATCGAACATGGGGTTGAAATCATCTAATCCAGATCGATCGTGAACAGATATATTTGCAAAGTCATCATCCGCATCTCCTTCTTTAGCGTCCTCCAGATCGTCAAACTCATCAAAATCATCATCGAATGGCACCTTGGCTGGTGGAACTGGCTGGGTGCTGGTAACAGGTGCTGGAATGGAGCTTGATGCTTGTTCTGAAGACGAGGTAGTTGGCGAGGTAGGGTCCTCGCGCTTTGGCAGAAGGTCCGCGTATAGTTTGGCTTCCGAGTGGGCCTGATCAGATGGAGAAACGACTTTATCATAATTAGGCGGCGATACCTGATCATTGGGAGTGGGTGGGTTGGTTGTGCTTAGACTACCGATCGATGAATTTTGTGTAATAGCTGGTCGCGCAGAAAGGAAATCGGTGGATTGAGGAGCCTGAGAAGTAGTCGGCACTTGGGGGCTGCTGATTTTTCTGGCGTGCCCGGGAGAGGATGGTGCAAAGTCATCGTCAAAACCTCCATTCTCACTGGCACTATCACTGTCGTCATCCTCGATTTCTGCAATTGGTGGGAACTCCTTGTGAACACCGGTTGGAGCGGGAACAGATGAGCCTTCAGTCGAAGAGTTTCCGGTGTTTGAACGCTCCTGTGTCTTTGCGGCCGTCCCAAACCCAGCAAAGGCAGAATCAAAATCCGATTTGGAGGTTCCTGATCGTTCTGGGGCCTTAGCAAAGGGATCCGCGGCAGCTTGTTCACTCAGAGTGCTTCCACCGGTAGGCGTGGGAACCACTGAATCACCAGGGAAGGCACCGGGAATAGACTCCTTGTGCTCAATTGCGGCTGGGAACCCATCAGACTTGCGATCAAGCCCAGGGGAGATAGCTCTTGTGTTCTCTGCTTGGCCCGCGCTGGAAGATCCGGTTGGTGTCATACCCATGTAGTTGGTTGGAGTGTCAGCACCTGTGGAAGCATCTTCTCCAAATCTACTATTTGGTGCTGATACCTGCCTAGATGAGCTGACAGAGTCCTGATGTTCAGCAAAAGGAAGGAAACTGGAGCTGATCTGTCTCGACTCGGGTGGCGGTGGGGAACATGGCCCAGAGCAGCTTCCCGAGTAGAGACTGCAGAGGTTGCGGATGGTGAGGGAAAGCCACTCCCTAATGCTGGACGAGCAGACCCCCCAGAAGACCGTCTATCGCTATCTTGCCTGAAGGATGTTTGAGGAGGCCCTTCGTTAGAGGATGCAGCGGTTCCGAATGAGGGGCCAAAAACATTCTCAAAGGATCGGTCGGCTTGTTGAGTTGGTGCTGGGGAGGCGAAAGGAGAATTAGTGAAGTCTGCTGAGCTTCCCTGGCGCCTGAAAAAAGGATTGGTGGCGCTCATGGTAGAAGCGGCGGGACTGACGACAGCAGGGCTTTGAGGTTTAGACGCGGCAGCCAAAGCGAGGGCTTTTGTATCCTCTTCAATGCTCTTGTTCAAATCTTCCGCCTCGGCCTTTAACTTCTCACGCTCACTCTCGTTCGTTGCCAGCTGTTTCTTGTTAATGGCAACAAGTCCCTTTTGCTGACGAGCATCAGATCTTAGCTTCTCCAAAGCTGGCTTGAGTTGTGCAATCTCGGCATTGATTGCCCGCATGCGTTCCTTCAAGCCAGAATTCTCCAACTGATCTGCTTGCAAAGCACTGACAGTCTGTCGATTCTGGTTCTGAAGATCTTGATAAGTACCCTCAAGCATGGCAATCTCTGTCTGCAGTTTCTTGTTGTCATTGCGAGAAGCAGTAAGCTTTTCCTCCAAGCTCTTGACATCCTTGACCTCTCGTTCGTACAATGTACGAAGCTGCGCTAGACGTTGCTCGAATTGCGCCTTCTGAGAGTTGGCTTGGGTCAATTCGTTTTGAGAAATGGCGCGTTGGCCTTGCACATCCTGCATCTGCTTCGAAAGAGATCCAACTTGGTTCGACAGGTTTCCTAACTCAGAGGCATCGCTGGAAATCTTGTTATTAATTTCTGGATCCGGATCTCCAAGGAGGTCATCAGAAGCAGAGTGCTGTTGCTGTAGGTTTCTCTGTTGCGAAGGCCCGGAGCTACCAGAACCTCCGGTTGCGTTGTAAGTCAACTGTTGTCCAAACGATGAGGATGGAGTAAAAGGTTTGAAGACACTGGATTGTTGAGGAGAACTCTGGAGTGGGGATGATGGCGTAATAACTGATTTGCTTCCGAATGGATCATTGTCAATTTGACGGCTCCCACCGAAAGAGTTGGATCCTCCTGTAGATTGTGGCGCCTGAACAGGAAGCTCGGGGCTTGAAAGAGCATCCAGTCCAAACAGATCTTCAGCGGCAGACTTTGGCAAAGATGGTGCGGGGTTGTCAAAAGCTGGTGCCGACGGAGCTGGATTGGGTCTACCTTGGTTTCTCAGACTCGGAGGAATCAGGTTCGCTGGTAATGTAGCAGGCAACGCGTCCCGCCCATCTCGCTTTCCTCGCTGCTGTCGGATGAGATACATGGCAACAGCGAACTCGTCCCTTGACAGAACACCGGCCGAATTTATATCCGCTAGATCCCAAATTTGTGCTAAAGCTTCTTCTGGTAGTTTTGATTCACTGAAAAACGGTACAGCCTCATCTCCAGTAATGTAGCCCTTATTCCCTCGATCCAGAGTGAGGTAGATTCCGTCAAATTTGGCCTTGTCAGCTGGCGTTATAATCCACTCATTATTTGAAGCACCTGTCGCTTGAGGATATTGTTGTGGGGGAGCAAATGTAGAACGCCAAGAGGGCTTCCAGCTCGTGCATTATTAGCACCACTAAATTGTCTTGGAATTGCTGACATTGCTGTTGGGCCAGAAGATTGCCGACTAGGTGGCCGACGAGCCGCAGCTTCGTACAAACCTGCGGGGAGCATGTTTGGCAAAGCTCGCAATGCGCCGGCCTTGAAAGAGGCTAGCAAGTGCATTGCGATTACGAACTCAGTAGCGTGAAGTGAGCCTTTCTGCTCAGTATCAGACAGCATCCAAATTCTTCCCAGAATCTCGTTCGGCAATCCTGCACGCTCGAATATCTGCTTTGCTTGTTCCCCGGGTAGAATTCCATTCTGAGCTCCTGATTTCTCAAATAATGCAGCATATTGTCCGGCCTTGTCGGGAGTAAGAGGAGGAACCCGGATTGGCCCCGATCCACTTGCTTGAGGTTGAATAGCGCTTGGGGAGGCCCTGGTGGAGGTTGAACAGTTGGGCTCATGCCCGGCGCAGAGCCGCCATCGAATTTTGGAAGTGGTCCAGGTCGAAGGGCGAGCTCAGGCGTTGGATCTCGCCCTGCCTGGTAATGCCCAATCAACCTCAGGACTATCCCAAAACCTGCTGGCGTAAGAAGCCCTCGATTCTCCTTGTCCGCAATCTGCCAGATCTGTAGCAAAATAATGGTTAATTATGCCGTGGCCAAGATGTTGATCCGGGGGGGGGGGGGGGTTTAGATTGGAGGGGACGAAAGTAAAGAACAATTCCTACCTCTCCCAATATTCGCGGCTCGAGTCTTGTCTTCTCAAAGAACTTGACTGCTACCTCGCCCGTGACAACCCCAATACTCTCGGTGTCTGCCTGTCGAAATAATTGCCCAAAGACACGCTTCTCCTCCGCGGTCAAGTTGAGGCTAGGCGCCGCTGTTACAGGTCAGCGTCATGGCATCGCAGAAGCTACTTTACATCGCTCCACACATCTACAATGGTACTAGAAGAGAGGCACATTGATCCGGTCGTCCCTGGAAGTGGGAGCTTTTGAGGTAGAATGTAAACAAGCTTACTTGGATCTTCAGCCATTGCGCTTCGCTCCCTTTCGCGGCTGGTAGGGGATGGATGATTGCGGGAGATGCAGGCAATAAATATCAAAAGTGAAGCTGAGGAAGGATGATCCGGATGTATGTGGAGCTTCCAAAGCAGAAAACGGGTGTTGGAATAATGGATGTTGTTCTGGACAGTGGGAGAGGAGCGGTGGTGGTTGACAATAATGTCGGTTGATTGCGACGCACTGTTGTTCAGAGCGTTGCAGTTGCTCGGCGATGCTGTTTCTCGGCTGCACTAGCCCGAAGCCTCCCCCATCTCATCCCCATCCGCATTCCTCATCCCCCATCCCTATCCCGACCAATGCAGGAATAATGTCTTTCTATTTGCTGCTTGGGGTCCAATAACAGTCCCATGCACATGTACTCCCACGCTCTCCTCGCGTTCATTTCCTTTCATTTGACGCTTCATCACCCATGACAAGCCATTGAACATGCAGACTTTGGTCACACGCATTGATGGATTTCTGCGAGAAGAGGGTTTCATGGGAACAATATTTGTGTAAATTTTGGTGTAGAGGTCCATCACATTGAAAACAGGCCTTCAAACTACACGAGCAAAGGAATTGATGCATATGTGTTGCATATGCTGCACAGTTTCATTACAAAAACGATTATGGTCATTCTGGTCGAGGAAAATCCCCTCTATAAAGTTGCGCTAGAAACGAAAAAGACTCCCACTTCAGATGAAGCCTACACTTGACATGGAGCTCCTGTTCACTCTGAAAGAAGCATTCATGTTGCCGTATCAAATAGTCCACATTTCCCCCGAATTATGTGATCACCCGAGTAGGCGAACATAATACATGTGGGACATATCTAGTACTCGGCATCGCCAGCCTCATCACCCTCGAGGGAGTCGGTAGCAACCTCCTCATAATCACGCTCCAAAGCAGCAAGATCCTCACGAGCCTCAGAGAATTCACCCTCCTCCATACCCTCACCAACATACCAGTGGACGAAGGCGCGCTTGGAGTACATAAGGTCGAACTTGTGAGAAAGAGCAGACCAGGCCTCGGCAATGGCAGTGGTGTTGGAGAGCATGCAGCTGGAAGACATTAGTACTTTAGCATAGGCATATAGAGAAGCTAAAACTTACACAGCGCGGTTGACCTTGGCCAAATCACCGTTGGGAACCAATTGAGGAGGTTGGAAGCAGATACCAATCTTGAAACCGGTAGGGCACCAGTCAACGAATTGGATGGTTCGCTTGGTCTTCAGGGTTGCAACAGCCATGTGGACATCCTTAGGAACAACGTCACCACGATACAACATGCAAGTTGCCATGTACTTTCCGTTGCGAGGATCACACTTGACCATCTGGTTGTTGGGCTCGAAGCAAGACATGGAAATCTCTTGTACGGAGTTCGCCTCGTGGGAAGCTTTCGAAGCAGAGACAATTGGGGAGTATGCAACGAGAGGGAAGTGAATACGGGGTATGGGACCAAGTTGGTCTGGAACTCGTTCAAGTCGACGTTGAGGGAACCATCGAAACGGAGGGATGCGGTGATGGAGGAGACCACTGAAAAGAATTAACTTCGCCCACACTGCAATACAATCACAGCAAACGTACCCTGAGCAATCAGACGATTGAGATTTTCATAGTTAGGACGCTCGAGACCAAGGTTTCTTCTGCAGATATCGTAGATGGCCTCGTTATCTACCATGAACGAACAGTCAGAGTGCTCGAGGGTGGTGTGGGTGGTAAGGATCGAGTTGTAAGGCTCAACAACGGATGTAGCAGTTTGAGGAGCTGGGTAGACGCAGAACTCCAACTTGACCTTCTTGCCGAAGTCAACTGACAGGCGCTCCATGAGAAGAGCACCGAAGCCAGAGCCAGTTCCACCACCAAATGAGTGGAAGACGAGGAAACCTTGAAGACCGGAGCAGTTGTCGGCAACATGGCGAATCTTGTCGAGAACCTGGTCGATCAATTCCTTGCCAACGGTGTAGTGACCACGGGCATAGTTGTTGGATGCATCCTCCTTTCCAGTGATCATTTGCTCTGGGTGGAACAAGGTTCGATATGTACCGGTGCGGACCTCGTCAACAACGTTTGGCTCAAGATCGCAGTAGATGGTTCGGGGGACGTATTTGCCTTGGCCTGCAGTGGCGGTGGCGGTTAGTACTGCATCTGGAGCATCTGGAGCATCTCGAGGGGAACCCCGTACCAGTCTCTGAGAAGAAAGTGCTGAATCCCTGATCTGGGTCCGCGGCCTTGCGCTCTTCGGTCAAGTATCCATCTGGCTGTTGGAGGTAAAGTCGTCGTTAGCACAAGGTTTCGATATGGAATATGTTTGTGTTGAGGTTGGGGATCGCCGTACCTGAATACCATGCTCAAGGCAGTAAAGCTACAGCAGATAAGAAGTCCGGTTAGCAAGCACGCTTTTCGATTGTTGACACGCCCGCAATGGCACGGCAGGGTGGAGAATGGCGTGTAACTTACCTCCCAGCAGGAGTTGGCAATTTGGCAACCGGCCTGGCCGACTGTAGAAGAGAAGATGTGTTAGTCCAAAAAGCTCTCCTGATGTGGTATCGAGGAGGAGGAATTAAAACAACGAGAGATGCGTGGTGTACGGAGCGGTGTGCGGCGCGTTCAGGAGTGCTTACCGTTGATGCTGATAACCTCTCTCATGATTGCGGTCGAGGAAGGAAGAGGCAGGTGGTGTGGTGTATGAAGCGAAGAGTGTAGGAGTGCGAGGAGGAAGATCTCAGCAAGAAGATGGTCGCGGGTGAAGAGGGAGGTCGTGCTGTGGATGTTGGAAGGAGAGTTTTGGTGGGGAAGAAGGAGACAAAAAGTCCAGGGGCAATCTTGGCGTTGGCATGGGCCCGGACGACATTCGCTAAGGCATCCACACGTAAACAAATCCCTAGCGCCAGCGCCTCGAGAGCGCGTCGCGCTTAAGGTTACTTGCACGGGACGGCCAAGTACAGTAAGGTATTTACATTCGCTGATATCATTATTCAAACCCCTACAGAAAGAAGTATCTGAGGTTCTGCTTTCAACAACGATAACAACTTCACAGCAGTTTACATCACAATATGTTGTTCTCGTTATCGTCTCTCTCCTCCCTTGGTTTGCTGGCTCTTCAAACATCATTCGCCCTAGGCAACACCGAAAAGGCCATCTTCCTCGCCCCCGCTAGTTTCCAGATTCCAACGGCACATCCCACAATCGAAGACCTGCACTTGGAGTCTCTCACTCCCACTCCTCGCCAATCCTCTCTACGCACCAATCTCCAAGCTCAATTTCCGACAGCATCTGCCAAATACGGTGCCTCGACATGGCTCGTGCTAGACCAACTGCAAGCCGGCCAGAGATATGAAGTCCGAGTATGCTGGGCTGCAACGGTCCGTTCACTTTCTCGCTGCATATTATTTCTACATCATATGCATATTTAATATGGAAACAACTTCTAATTTTACCAGCAACCTACTTCCTTCCGTCTTGACGTCTACGAGTTATCCGATGTCTTCGAATCGCCCGAGCGAATATCATCGCTTGCCCAATACTCTGCTACTCGACAGCCAGCCACTCCTAACTCACAAGATCAGGAGCCTCGAATTGCATCAGACTCCCAGGAGCCTGTTACTGTGGACGAGACGAGGTCTGTCCTCTTTCTGCAAATCCTTGCTGCGGCAGACTACTTCACTATGAATCAGACCTTGATGGAGAATGTCCCGCCGGTCTTTGTCGACATTATCCTAGATCCTTTCCTCTTCAACATCTTCCCCGATCTCTGGTCCCAACGGCTATTTACATTGTCGCTCTTGTCATCGGCAGCTGGTTCTTGTCAAAATTCATAAGCGCATGGATTCTAGGCTTAGCCAAGGAAGAGATTGCAGCGGAAAAGAAGAAATCGTAGTGTTCATGTGTCTCGACGACTAAAAAGACTCGCGGAAGTCAGGCTTAAAGTGCTCCACAACTCAACGTCGGTCTAAACAAGCCAAAAAAAAAAAGCCCATACATAGCCTCCCCCGAACGTACCCTTAGGAATACCCAATCCCACCATCGAACCACAGTCAGTATTTAGTATCGTGGAGCTCCGCCATATCCCCCTTGGGGTGGGTACTGTCCTGGTCCACTCGTCGAACCGCTGCCATAGAGACCACCGGTGTGCTGTGCGCTATGATGGCCAGGTGCTTGTGGGATGTTTCCATTGTAACCACCGGCGCCGCCATTTGGAGGGTATTGCTGGTTTTGAGGAGGTGGATGGCCATAAGAGTCTTGTTGGTAAGGTGGGTTAGATCCATATGGCGGCTGCTGGTTTGGTGGGGGTGCGCTTGAGCCATATGGTTGTTGGTTATGCTGAGGAGCACTTGAGCCATATGGTTGTTGGTAAGGTGGGTTAGATCCATATGGCGGCTGTTGGTTTGGTGGGGGCACGCCTGAGCCGTATTGTGATTGCTGGTTGTGTGGCGGAGCATCTGAGCCGTATGGCGGTTGTTGGTTATGTGGAGGAGCGCTACTGCCGTATGAGGGCTGTTGCTGGTTGTATGGTGGATTTTGGCCATACGATTGTTGAGGGGGTGGACTTGAGTAAGAATTCTGCGCCCCGTGTTGACTGCTCTGGCCGTGCTGGTTGCTCTGGCCGTGCTGTTGAGATGTAGGAGGAGCATAAGCAGCGCTTCCGCTTGCGCTAGGTTGGTATGAAGTTGGTGGTGCAGAACCCGAGTATCCTCCTTGAGAAGAGGCTCCTTGTGTCGAATAACCAAAGTTATTTCCCTGAGGTTGCTTTATCAAAGTATTAGCCATATTGCCAGAAACTATATGTGAAAACAAACTTACACTGCCGTGACTTCCACCACCACCAAACATTCCACCGATGCTTCCCATCAACCCTCCCGCACCTTGTTGCTGCTGACTTCCGCTCGAGCTCTGTTGGGAATGATCTTGCTTCTTGCCCCCTCCGAGCAATCCACCAGCGAGAGCACCAACAAGACCAGCTGGGCCACTGCTATGACTTCCACTTCCACTAGATTGTTTACCGCCTCCCAAGAACGAGGTTGCCAATCCACCCAGACCACCTCCTCCAGAGCTGTTGTGACCTCCACTCGAACTACCCCCACCAAGGAAACTGCTGGCCAAACCTCCCAGTCCACCACCTCCGCTTTGCTTCTTTCCGCCGCCGAGAAGCTGCCCGGTCACCATAGACTAAAATCGCACCCGGAACATCAGTATTTGTGCGCGACGAGTCGATAATGTATTCTCAACGTACCGTAAGGCTTCTGTCCGCACTGTATGGCTCCGTTCTCCCATCCGCATACTTTAGGCTCTGACTTCCATCTGGATTCGTGATCACGCGCGGCTCCTCTTGCAGATTCTGCGGTTGCTGACCTGGCGTGCCATATGGATGTTCCGTCCCCTGCGGTGTCGCATTTGGTGTTGGGCCGGTGGGAGCAGCAGCGGTAGGTGTGTCCCACTGTGAAGCGCCGGTGGAGAGTTGCACGAAGTAATACTTCCTGGACATGCCATCCCATTGCGCGATCCATCCTTCGGGTAGTTGAGGGGGCGCGTACGAGGGGCCTTCTTGCCCAGGGCTGGGGAGAGAGAGCGTCAGCTTGCGTTTAGATAGACAGCCGATAGAGATCCATCCATCTAGAGACGGAGGGGTAGGAGCAACTCACGTTTCGGGGCCAGCCATGATGTTTCTGGTTGCTGTTGCTTGTTGTGACGGTGTTCGAGTGGGTGAGTTCTCCAAATAACTTCTTTGGGAATTGTTTGTTTAAGAGAGGGTAGAGTAATAAGATTTTGGAGGAAGAAAGAAGAAGGCACGGGTGATGTAAGAAGTTGGTTGTCTCAAAGACAGAATGGATACAGGAGGTGAAAACACAGCCCCACCACTTCGAGTGAGCACCCCGCCACTCATCTCTCCAAGGGTGAGACCGTCATTATTATTCACTCACCTTCAGGCATTCATTCAGGCTTGAGGTGTGCTTTCGTACACCCTGAGTGGCTGAGAATAATCACGAATACGCGCGATGCCGTCCCCTCTTCCGCTTCGATGTGATTGATTCACAGATGCTGGTACTTGTAAGGTGGTCGAGTTTGATGATGGGAATATGATACTCATTGCGAGGAAACAAGCCGACTCAATATTTCATTCTTGATTCAATTAATCTGCACATATGGCCCTTACTTGACTCTCGATGATTTTATTCGATCTCGACTGCCGATGGTGGCTTTTCAGCCCAATACATTTTAGTATTGCCAGTTAAATTTCGTCCCACGAATAATAATGGTCTTGTCTTTGCTACGGAGTGATTCCGGCTTTAGAATGGGAGAGGCTGGAGGAGGAGTCCTCCATATGTTCGTTTGTGAGCGACGTTTTCACACAGATAATGCAGCATCTCACCGAGCTGAAATTTTTTGAATACTTGAAATTCCTTGAAATTCCTTGAAAGTCATGGAACAAAGAGTCCTGGCTTGCAGATAATATTCGAAAGCAAGGCAGTTCCCATCTCATCATCCAAACTCCCGCAATAGCTCAACAACCCCAAGAACTCCACTCGAGATCCGCCTCTTGGAGCCGTACTGTTTCCTATGACCCTTTTTTTGCACACAACCATACCCCAAATACTCCCATCGCTAACAAGTAACCCAACTCAATCCCACTCAGTGATGGAAAACGCCCTTCTCGCCTGTTGCGCTCAACTCCTCGACTTTGATGACATGACCCTCCTTGACAGCACTCTGCAAATCCTTTTTGGAAATCTTGCATCTTGCAGTATATTTGCACTTATTGTTGCCACCGAATAAGGCGTGCCCCGCACAGGTCGTTCCCCATAACTCAATGACTAGGACGTATATTATAAAACCTGTCGTAATGGAGACCAGTTGAAGAGAATTCAGGTGGTGAGCAGTAGGGAGACAGCAAAGTACAACACAGACACCCCAGCGATTGGCGAGACGATATCGTTTGCGGATTCGAATCGCGCCTGCATCTTTGTGGACGTGGCTGAGAGAGATGACCCCTGATATACTGTTAGTGAAGTGTTTGTTTACATCACTCGTCACTCTTGGCGCTTGCTGAACAATCAATTCCAGACTAATAGACGATTTTGATCCAGACAATATTTTTGACTTACCCATACAAGCCAGAGCAAGACCAAGACCAACACAATAAAACCATCTCAGCCCATCGGGAATATGATCTTCTGACTTTGCCTCGTAAAAGTGTGTTAGATCGTGGGAATCCAAGCCTGCAACGTCCGTGCAGACGACTATCTTCGACAGAGCTCCCGCGGCCAGGGTGTAAGCCATGATGAACGGTAAATGGATCGATGACCATGACATAGCCGAGGTCACATTTCGTCTGATAGCGTGCGTGAATAGATCTGCGCCATCGAGCTCAAAGTATATCCAGTTGAAACAGAATGCCTGGACGAGTCCAAGAGTTGCTTTCCCAAAGAATGCGTTGAGACCGTAATGGGCAGAATTCTGGTACAATATTGCCACGACACTGTATCCAAACACCAGGCCGACGAAAGCGTTGGTACGTTCGGTTTTGTGTTCGATATTCATAGCCGGGTAAAATTCGTAGACGCGGTCTAGCCAGAGGCCGAATCGTTTGGATATTTGGTTGCCACTTCGAATGAATATAGCGACAAACATCGGACTACAGAGATCAAGGAATATTGCGATCCAGATGAGAGCGAAACGTTGAGGAATATCAACGTGTATGGATCCAATCCACAGGCCCAATGGAAAGATTGCTAGGACAAATTGGCTGACCATCATTCCTTGTACCATTGGCACTGTGAATGCCGTCGAGAGCAAAACCAATCCCATTATCACCCTCGCCGCGCAGTAGAATGCTACAAGCATCATGTAGCTTTCATGAAATGCATCCAGCATGTTCACAGTGACTCCAAGAAGAGCTGCCATAGTGACAAGTACAGATAATCGTTGAACCAAATCATCCGTTTCGAACCAGGAGATTATAATTGTAAGGTCTGACCAGATTTTCCAAGCTAAGGACGGTCAGCACTTATCATTCTTATAAGAGTTTACGGTAATAGAAGGAATTAGCTAAAGGCAAGGGCTCTCAAAGATCTCCAAATCGAACTGACGGAGGTGCATAGGCTCCCTGTCCATGGATTCGAAGATTTCGTCCAGCTTGAGCAGGGCAGCCAAACACGAACAAGGTAACAAGTAATAAGAAGGAATGCGGCTGAATCTCGACATACCCATGATGAATGTAATAACAAATCGGTGCACTTCGGTAGCATTAGGTGCTTCTCCAACATGATCTCCGTTGATGGCCAAAATTCCAACGAATAGAAGATCAACAAAGAGCTCAAAAGATGCGACTTGATGGGCATTGGATGCCCTCCAGAGCAAGCCTTTATGGAAATATTGTCGCACAGTTGGCTATCAAGACCATCATTAGCACCCAGTTCAATAGCTAGTCATTAGAAGATGGGATGATATCCTGTACAGTACCTTCTTGTAAAGCTTCAGAACATGACCGTTGCTTCTTTCAGCCTCCCAATCCTTTTTTTCATGATCAGGATCATGAAAGTTACTGATTGAGCTAGCAGAGCTATGGACTGGTGAATCATCATCATAAGTCCTTAGATGTGCAGAGTAACCATATTTCGAGAAATTGGCATCCAGTGAGACGGCATGGTCAGTCAACATATGCAGCTCTCCGCTCAACACATCAAGCTCAGCTCTCACATTCTCGAACTCATCATAGGCGTCCCCATGCTTCTCTCTCAAGGCGTCTCTTCGACTTTCGTGATGGCTATGTGCTCGTCGCAGTGCTTCAAGATGCTCGGGAGAACCGTTGATAACAAGATCAAATGGTTCGTCCTTTCCGATTGCATTCAGCCTTTGCCTCAGATTGCTTGCTTCCTCGGGGAGAGAGCGATGTGCACCTTTCTTCCATCGGGAAGAAGAAAGTGCCGTAAACGACGCGCTCTGTGATGGCCATGGTGAGACGTGCTCGAATGAATGGTTGTCCCACTCGTGGTGGTCGGTGTGGTGCTCATCTTGAGCTCTAGATCGTTTTGATCCTTTCTGGAGTTCACAAGATAAGAGAGGTACAGTACAGATGTGGAAAGCGTTAACTCTCTGATCGACAGCGAAGAGAAGTCTTTGAGAATATCAATCACCAACAAAGATTGAAGGCAGCAGGAGAGGGAACTCGAGGCATCACCAACAGAGAGTTCCTGAAGGAAGGCAGATATTGATCGGTTTGATTGGTGTAGGCACTGGACTGTAGGGGTTGGGTTCTCAACCACCCTCCGCCTTACTTCGTACTCCGGACGGATATGCACCTGGATGATTACCTCCGTACCAAGGCTTACCCCAAGCTGCTCTAATCTCCACCCCTGTCGTGCAGAGCCAACAGGACGCGGCGAATTTGCACAGTAAGCTTCAGGTGCTTGACTGTTTCTCAGCCTCCAAAATTGGTGCAAACAAGCCAGACATTCTCCTAAAACACTGGTTGCTTGAAAATCGATGATGCACTTGTCCCTGTCAAACTTTACTTCAGCGCACCTGCCAAGGGAAGCCACAATAATTGCCAGCATAATTAAATACAGATACGAAGATTAAAAAGCCTGCAACTTCAAATAAAACCGGTCTACCATCCATCATCCGCGGGATGGAAATTCGAAGCACAAGGTCCCCTCTCAAACAATCTCTCAGGGGTGGAAGGAGCGGATTAGCTCTACTCCTTGGCCTTTCTTCCAACGAGAATCACTCCTAGCAAATTCTAGGTTGGTTGGTTTCTGGGTTGTTCGAACAGTTGTACTTGGCGAGTACAAAGAATCCGACAACTCAATGGGACATTTTGTTGTTAAGTGTATTTGCTTATGACTATGAGGAAGCACCCAAACCCAGCACAGATGAAGATGACTGTTGCAGCTATAAAGTATCAATCTTTTTTCTCTGCCGTGGGGTTTTTGCTATCTGGACTGACTGTTGATAGCGCAAAGCACAACTTACAAGACCTGACGAGAAATCAGAAAGAAGCATGACTAATTGCTTTCAGCTTCTTTTCAGACTCGTACAGGTTCCAGAAGGGTTGAAGTAGAAAGGAGCGCAGGGCCAGTAAGATGTCTGCCAGGCATCATGTTTCATTGAATTTTGTGCCATGCATTACCAAAAATTCCATTGGAAGAAGAAGACACTAAGTCCAATATACTACATACCAAAGACAGTGTCGAGTAAAGAGACAGTCATGGCTTTAACCCAAACGGCCGACAATCACACCGTTAAAGTACGTCGTTCGCCTCTCACGACCTGCATCGTAGATCACATCCTGCACCGTATTTCTCTTTCTGAAAGATCTCGTCTTCAGATTCTGCTCCTCGCTTCCAAAAACAACAAAATTTGCGGGAATTCCCACTGAAATTTCGACCTCACGGGACAAAAACGGGTGTAATCCAATAGCAGCCTTTGCACGGTTCGATACACAGTTCTATATAAATTCGGGTCAGCAATCTCAGTCATGGACTCGTGTACCAACTCACAAGTAATATCTCGGCATCCTTATTCGTTCCAGCTTGATATATTCCTACACCAAGACTAGCCAAACTCAAAGGATCACAGCTGCCTTGGGGAGTGAACGCATTGCCAACGTTGTTAATGCCAATTGCAGCATTTAAACCATACTTTTTGATTATGTGAGGTATTTGAAGGGTTCCTCGGACTCTTTCCTCCCCTCCGGCATCTGAAGAAGGCTTTCTCATCATGTATATATCAGAGGATGGGAGCCCGATGAAACTGACAGGAAGTTCTCCAACCCTTTGAACCAAATCTTCCCATTCCCTCGCTGCAAAAAGAGTGAGTCGAGTACAATGTCCAAACACAACTGTTCTGAAGTCTGGTGACTTCTCATCTGAAGGCCACGACATAGTTCGAAGAAGATCAAGTGCCTCTAGAACGAAGCTCTTTTTCGTGTGATCAAGGTTGTAATCGATGTGGAAGTCCAGATGAAGCTTATGCTTTTGTGCCAGCCCAATAGCAAATTTGATATTGAGAATTTGCTTCTCAGGATCTCCTCCATCCTCCACGTAAGGTGTACTTCCAAATGCGTCGACTCCAGGTTTGTTGACGGCTTCTTCCAACAGACTTGTCATCGCATTTCCGCCATCTTCGTAACTGAAAATTGGATCTTGAGCGAAGACGCATATTTGAATGTAGCAGCGGTCCTGGAACATATTTTTCAACGCAATACCAGCATCAAGACATTTCATTCCAACAGTTGCATCTACTTCAACAAAGGCTCTCATGTGGGTAACGCCGAAACCGATGCTTTCCTCCAGCAAAGTAGCTCCTCGTTCAATGAGGTCATCGTGGTCAAACCGGGATTTTGCCTTGTCTGAGAGAGGAATTAGACACCGAATTGTCATTAAAGGTTGGGAATATAGACATACTAGTAAGTTCCAAAGCTTCGGCAAAGTCACCTCTTTCTATTTCCAGATCCTCGTACTTGGCATGTGAAAGCAGAAAACACTTGTCTAAATGGATGTGTGGGTGGCACATGCTGGGTATAGCAAATCGGCTAGGTGAATCATCTTGACAAGGAGATATGGAGGATATAAATCCAGATTGACAATGCATGTCCCATCGACTATCTATAGGTTTTCCTGGGATGCGAATGTTGCGGATGGTGGATTCGATGTTGAGGTCTCCCGAGCCAGGAGCCATAACTTCAAAGCGATTATTCAAATTAACAAAGATCGTCAAAGGAGCAAAAAGAAATTGCATACGACCTTGGGTCAATCGTAAAAGAAAAGACTTTGGACCAGTGTTCTTGTCGTCGAGATAAACAATACCAAAGATATCAACCACCACGCCAAGCCTAAACGGCTTGGCATACAAGTATCGACACATCGCCAAAGCTTCGCGGTCATAGTGGGGAAAACGAGCTGCTCAACAACGACGTTACCATTGAACAACGGATATCATGGCAGATCCGCTGTATGAGCTGTTAGCTCCCCATTTCGATGCGCCTTCTCCTCGAGCTCCCCCGTCCTCCAGAGACCCAACAACCGCCGCATATCTAAAGCGACTTACAACACTTCCCCTAGCATCCCTCACCTCGAGCGAATCCCAATCACTATCCCAATCAACACAATCAAACCATCGTGCGCTACAGGCACTCTCCAAACGCTCCCATCGATCGATCATCGATTCAGCAACTCATCTCTCGACCTTATCAACAACCCTTCCTTCACTTGCAGTATCAACTGCTTCCCTTCGAGATGCACTTCCAAAACTGGACGATGCAGCTATCCACTTCAGCGAGAACTACAATTCTCGGGCCCAGAATGACGTCCTCGACAGAAGGCGAAAAGCCCTGCTACTCTCACGAAACATTGACAGATTGTCAGATATGCTGGACCTTCCCACCCTCCTCTCATCCGCTATATCATCCTCCAACGCCGCTCCAACAGCATCCACTACTCCGACCCCCAATTTAACGTTGAATTACGCATCTGCACTGGACTTAAATGCTCATATTAGACGTCTACATGGCCTGTACCCGGAATCGCCCTTGATTACATCTGTGGAGAGACAAGCGGAGGCCGCTATGAAGGACATGGCCACAAACCTCATCGCATCCCTGAAGACGAGTTCGTTGAAGTTGGCTTCAGCAATGCGTACGATTTCCTGGCTACGGCGTGTGGCACCCGAATTAGATCCTGCAATAACCACCTTGACCGCAAGTTCGATTACATCTCCTTCCGGTGGCGCGACTAGAGAAGGCAGTTTAGGGTCCCTTTTCCTGGTATGTAGATTGGCAAATTTACACCAAACCTTAGAAGCATTGGAGCCACTTCGAGAATTGGCCGATCAAGAGACGTTAAAGTCAAGAGCAGGAAAGGTGCAAGGAGATAGGAGCAAATGGGAAGGGGGGCAGCAAACTGAGAAATACCTGAAGCGGTATATAGAGATTTTCAGAGAGCAAAGCTTCTCGATCATCTCTATGTATCGTAGCATATTTCCGCCTTCCAATACAACCGCCAACGAACAGGCACTCCTGAGGAGCAGAGGCGTGAAAGAGGAAGAGGATCTCCTGCTGCCTCTACCAAGTCCTTTGAGCACGTTTCCATTACAGCTAGTAGGAATGCTGGAGGAAACCTTACGGAGCTATTTACCAAACGTCCGCGACCGGGGTAGTCGAGACAGCTTATTGACGCAAGTGTTATACTGCGCGGGTAGTTTAGGTAGACTAGGTGGAGATTTCAGCCTGCTTCTCGCCACTCTGTCGTCTTCTCTCGTGGACGACGACGAGGAGGACGAGAACGAGGACTGGGTAGAAGTTACCAGAAAGCATAGAGTTCTGGCTGGTAAGTTGGAGCTCATGGTTGGAGGGAGAGATGGGTGAGGATGACAGTTGTGCTGTCAGTAACATTATCTAGGTAGAAATATGTTGTATTCAATAAAATCATACTACATATATGGTTTCAACCTATAACATTGGATGCTGCGGGTCTTTACTTCAAATTTCGTCACTGATATCACATGATTGAGGTCAGAACCGAGAGACTCTTCTACTCTTTGGGAAAGGAAGCAGCAGCGAACGAGTGCGCTCGTGCTATGAGCGACAAGGACGAAGTAGTTACTATTTTATATACAGTTATGCTCGTGAAAGTGATCTGTGTTTGGGACAATTGGGAGCTTCGCTTAATCAATTGGTTCTTGGACCAAGAATACCTAACAAACATCCTTCCTATCCCTCGTCAAGTGTGTCCGTTTTTAAACATACGCAATTGCCATTGCATCATCAGTGCATGTTTAGAAAGAGCTAGATCTCTGGATGTGACAGTGATAGGGAAGTGCAAAGTAAGGGACTTACCCCACTACTATTACTTTGGGAGTTGTATGCTTGATGATTGTTAGACTGTAGAGACTCGTCTGCTAGTCATTTTTAACTATCAAGTTTGATAGCTGCGCCTAAAAGAGCTGGGTAGATACCAGAAGGTAGGCCAAAACGAATCATTAATGATACAAGTCGATGATTAATCGCGAATCAGAATGTAATAATAGTGTATGTTGAACCGTGTGGTCACGAATCTGTGATGAACCAGCAGCGGTACAGATCGGCATACTCCACATAACAGCAGTTCTGATCTTCCATGAGATCATTTCTTCCCAACCAATCTGTGTAGGTAATCCGGATCAGTTATCTACCTTATCCAGCTGACCACAGTTGTTAAGAGGCACTTACGACACGAAAAGCCTCTTTCCATACAGGGGAGACAAAATGATGCGCTAGAGCCTCGTTTGGAGAGAGTCAACCAATCAGATGAAGCCTAATTCAAATCGGTCCTGAACAACGATGTCGATGATGTTCTGTGCTTGCCTACTTATCTCATTCCCCTTCATCTGACATTGTCGTCGACGAGCTTCCTCGCGTGGGAAGATCGGGCATGGCATGAATCTCGAAGGCTGCAGACCTGAGAATGAAACGCTATGCGGCATGTTCCAATCTGGGGATCAAATCATATTGAGGTATAAAGTACAAAGACGAGTCAATAAGCGAAACAAAGTAAAAGTCCACGTCCCTGCTCCATAGTCAACAAGAGTTGGGTAAGTTCCAATTCCCACTCCTCCACATTCCCGTTACTAATGCCGACGGTCCAAGGCTTTCTTCCTTTTGTTCGGTTCAATCGTCCACTACTCGATCATCTCCGTACTCTGCCTATTCTGGAATGTTTCTTGTTGGCAAAGCATGCACAGATTCAGAAGGCTTTTCTGCGTCTTTGCTGTCACGATCACTGCTTTCAGGACTGTGGCCCAAGTGCTCAACGTTCGCCTCATGAGGCTTGGCCTTCATGAATGGGAAACGACCATTCGTTTCCTTGAATCTCATAAGCAAGAATCCCACGATCACGGCGATCCAATACACATTGTACGAGATGACGGAGCCGTAGGTTGCCGAGTTTTGCCAGCCGAAGAGGGAGTTGAAGATACCCCATCCTCCACCACCGTTCAGCTCTGGGTTACCATACTGGGATACATTAGCTCTGGGGAGGGGGAATTTCGGAAGACCTGGTACTAACGTTGACGTGCCAGACACTGTTATCGATGTCATAAGATCCAGGTCCTGATCCCGTCTCGGCAGCATCACCTCCAATGGCAACATTCCACCTCTGTGCCTCAATGTACCATACTCCTCTGGAGAAGAGTCCGGCAGCTACCAAATAAAGCAAGCAGGTCGAAACGACAAGGAAAAGTTGAAGTTTGGATGTGGCCCCTCCCCTAATAAAAGCCGTCAGGATGATTGTTCTCAATTGTGTTAACAGAACTTACTTATAAATTATGTATCCAATGATGCTTCCTGCGATCAATCCGACGATCACGGGAAGTGGCACAGCCGAAGCGGGTGCAGAGAACGAGACCCCAGCCTGGATACCCGATGGTTAGCAAACTTCGATAGCTACCAGCACAGCATGGAAGGACATAGTCGCCGGTCCCTCCATCGACGAGATACCAATTCTACAAGAAACGGTGAAAGAAAGGGCCAAAATCAGGAGATTGTGTGAGCTCTCAGACATATTTGGAGTGTATAGGAAGTAGTGGAGTTATGTAGCTCTTTGCTGACCTCTTGGCGCCAGTTTCTATACAATTTGAAGAAGTGAGAAGGCTCATGGATATGTCGTTCTTTGTTGACGAAGCAACATTTGGATGCTCTCACGGAAAACAAGACGGATGAAGCACAACTTACGATGAAAACAACAGCTTCGAGCGCCTCCCGAAGCACCGTGATGAAGGGAAGGATGAACATGGCGTACTTTGCACACCACAGCTTGAAAGCACCTTTCCTCCCATCCGCAGTCACCGGTTTGGCCTCCAGGGCGGCTGCAAGTTTGACGCGCCATTTATCTTGCATCTTCGAAACTCTCAAAAGCGCGAAGCCCATGATGGTGATGATGACCGAGGCACAGATGGAGAAGGCAGCCTCCCAGTAATATTCCGTCTGGCCCCATTTGTCCCTTCCCAGGCCGTAGAAGACGCCGATTAGGGCACCTCCAATGATTAAACAGATGAGCAGTCCCAGAGACGCACCGAGCCAGACCTGGAGCGTGTCAGTTTGCTTCGAAGTGGAATTGGGGAGGATATGGAGGGGAGATTACCTGTCTGACGAGCTTCTTGTATGTCACCACATCGCGCTCCGGGCCATCGAGTGTCTGCTTGAGGAAAGCGAGAAGTGTTGCGACGATGATGGCTGTCTCCAAGGTCTCTCGAAAGACGATGAAGAAGACCGGCACGGCAAACACATTAGCGGTCATTGTGTAAGGTGGTGGTGTGTAAGGTGCAGTACAACAACGAACTTGCTTGCACCGTGAGGAAGGGTTGGGGAACAGAGGAGGAAGGGTTGTTTATTTTCTGTCTCTCTCTCTCTCCAAGAACGATTCAAGGGACGAGTGCGTTCTTTGCTCGTTGGATGATTGAAGAGTTTGAGCCGCGAGCACCGAAGATTCCACAAGTTTAGCCCAAGTAGTAGTAGTAGTATACTTCTACTTCTACGTCTAGTTACCAAAGTCAAGTCAGGCAGGGGAGCTATGTAGCTGCATGCGCAAGGGTGTCTCAAGCGGGATCTGATAAGCTGGTTGGCCGCCAAAGTGTGGTGTGTGCGTGTGTGTGGGAAGGGGACGAGGACGGAAGGAGCCGATGATCGGATGATCTTTTCCTCCCTTCTCTCTTCTCTCTGTAATCTTAGAGTCCTCGTATTTCCCTTCTATCTCCGTCTCGATCGTGAGATACTGGGTTCAACCCATCCCATCGTACTTCGTACTTCTAAACGCTTTATTTGCTTCTTCCTTTACTTCTTTTTTTTTTATCTTTTTTTTTCTCACACACTTTTGTCTGAAGGGCGGCACTGGATGGGCTGGTGGCTGGACGCGAGCCCGCACTGAGACTAGGAAGTGTGAACCGCCGCTGTGAAGTGTTGTGAAGGAATGGATCTTTGCTCCCATCGACTGACTGGGCGCGGATATGAGGCATTAATGTCATTGGATCGAGGGGGGGAGAAAGTGATGAAAATCCAGACCGTGGGACGAGGTGTGTTGCGGGTTGCATCTCATCAGGTGGTGGAGGAGTGGAGTGGAGTGGAGATGATGATCTGATAAGATGCCATGATCATCCATGCCAAGTGGCGACAAGCTTCCCCTTCCAATGTCTTGATCGGCCTTGGAGGGAGCTTGAGTGAGCTTGTATGGCCTTGGCATCGATGAAAGTGCTCTTTTGAGAGCGAACTCCGAGGAAGGAAAGAAAGATAGATAGATATTCTACGACTGGACACTACCTACCTACCTACCTACCTACCTACCTACCTTACCCACGACTTTTAACATATTTCGAATTCCTTCGGCCCGCCTAGATACAGTAAGTACATCCATCTACTTCCGACCACCACTTCTCCTCCTCCTCCTACACGCGCTAGGCCCCCCTCCCAAGAACAGAAATGCGTGATGTGGAGCCACGAAAGATCATCATCGTCGAACTTCGATCCCGCACCACCCCTTCTACCACTGTACACCGATGTACTGTACATGCTGAAAAAGTCCTTAACGGACTGCACGTCGACCGCCGACCATACACGCAACATCGAACGCCCGCAACCGTGCCGCGTGTCCCGTGCAAAGATTTCATTACTGTATTACAGTAATTCTACAGATCATTTTCTTTTTGGAGCGGCGATGTGGTGGCTTGGGATGGTGTTAATTTGGCTTTGGCACGAGTCGCCCGCCCCCTCGAATCAATGCGACGATCCGCTGCAGTAGTCGAGCCACTACACCGAAGAATAATCCCACACCCACCTGGTGCAGTAATCTTATCTAATCTGCATACTCGTCTTCCGCATTGTTTGTTTGCGATTTCCGGCTGGTCCTTCGCGTTCTCAGAGAGCTTCACTGCTGCTAATTACTGCTCTTGATCATCCTTCAATTGAGTTGATCACGATTACACGGAATCAACGGTGTCCTCACTTACTTACTGATTAACGCTTCTGTCCGTAGCGAAATCGCCATGGCTATTTCACTGTCCTTCTTCCCCATCTCACTGCTCCTGCTGCTGCTCATCGCCATCGCAGAAGCAGCGACAGTCACCTACGACTTTGCCATCGGCTGGGTCACTACAAATCCTGACCAGGCCTTCCCACGAACAACGATTGGTATCAACGGTCAATGGCCTTTACCCATTATCACCGCAAACGTGGGAGACAGAATCATTGTCAATGTCGACAATCAACTTGGAAACCAGAGTACCACTCTACATTTCCATGGTCTCTTCATGAACGGAACCAGCGGTAGGTCCCAGCCGAGCTCTCTCATCCTCTCAGACCCGTGCTTTTCCAAGCAAGAGCCAAATTGTGCCAATTTCAAGAGTCACATAGATTCTGTGACAAGCACAATGTGACATCGTTTGGGACGCACCATTCAAAAAATCACGCGTGAGAGATCCAAATACTGATCAAGAACTTCCCCCTCCGTAGATATGGATGGCCCTGCTCAAGTCACTCAGTGTGGCATCCCCCCGGAAGCAAATTTACCTACAACTTCACTGTGAGTCTTCATTCATACTTGTTGCGCAGAGTTGCCCTAAACCGTACACCTAGATTGACCAGCCTGGAACCTACTGGTATCATTCCCATGACAAGGGCCAATATCCAGATGGTCTCCGAGCACCATTGATCATCCACGATCCTGACTTTCCTTACAAGGACAAGGTCGACGAGGAGATCGTTCTTTCCCTGTCTGATTGGTATCATGAGGAGATGGCCACCTTGATCCCCAAGTTTCTTAACAAGAAAAATCCAACTGGCGCAGAGCCAGTTCCTCAAAGTGCTCTTCTTAACGACACTCAGAACTTGAAGGTTTCGCTTCAACCCGGGAAGACCTATCTCTTCCGTGTGGTCAATATCGGTGCTTTTGCTGGCCAATATCTCTGGTTCGAGGGGCACAACATGACCATTGTTGAGGTTGACGGCGTGTACACTGAAGAGGCAGAGGCAGAGATGATTTATGTTGCTGCTGCTCAACGATATAGTTTCTTGCTTACCACTAAGAACGAGACAAATGCCAACTATGCATTTGTTGGAAGTATGGATACTGTAAGTTCTTTACATCTTTTCAATCGAAGTCTACCCGAAGTATACCTCCATTGCTTTGGTTTTTCTCATTCTCGTCCGACCAAAGTGGGGAGATTTTCTCTGGGTGAACTATGCGAAGTCCTATTTTCCCATAAGTAACCACCGAAGTCGAGAGCTTTCTGTTTCCCCCCTCCAATGACCACACTCAACCTTTAGACACCACGAGTACGAAACAACACCTAATTTAAATTTAGGACTTATTCGATGTCTTGCCCGACGGCCTTCAATATAACTCGACGGGTTGGCTAGTATACGATAACAATGCGCCATTTCCAGAGCCGGCTTCTATTGATGGATTCAACGAGTATGATGACTTTACCCTCGTGCCCTTCGACAAGGAGCCACTTTTCCCAGAGGCAGACCAGACCATCACACTCGATGTTATCAGTAAGTTCTCTCCTAATGATCGTAACTGGGATGACACGTTTTCCCTGTTATCTATACCAAAAATTTGTCCCCCTTTGGTTACGCAGTCTTTTTTGTCAATCAGCGTCCCAACCATGCTGAGTACAATAATATACTTGTGTCTGCCGTCATACTAATGGCTTTTTAATTTCGTAGTGGATAATCTCGGCGACGGAAAACCTTACGCCTTCTTCAACAATATAAGCTACACACCACCGAAGGTTCCAATCTTGTACACTGCAATGACCACAGGTGAAGATGCTACGAATCCTCTGGTATATGGAGAATTCTCCCATTCTTTCGTATTGGGGAAAGATCAGGTTATTGATATTGTAGTAAACAATATTGGTTTGTCATTTTTGCCCTTTCCTGGAACCAGACTGACCCGACATAGATGCTGGGAAACATCCCTTCCATCTTCATGGGCATAACTTCCAGGCGATTGTGCGTTCAGAAGAGGAAGCCGGTCCATTTGATGCGACGAACGAAACACAGACGCAGTATCCAGCAATTCCAATGAGGCGAGATGTAGGAACCACTCTAAAACTCTATCCATTGTTTGTGTACTGACCGGTTAAACCAGACTTTTGTCTTAAAACCAGACGGACACATCGTCCTCCGCTTCAAAGCTGACAACCCAGGAATCTGGCTCTTCCAGTACGTTCCCGGAAGCCACTCATATCCACCCCCTGTTGGACTCCTTCAAATCGCTGACTCGTGGTAGTTGTCACATTGAATGGCATGTTGATCAAGGATTGATCGCCACGATGGTCGAGGCACCACTTGAGATCCAGAAAACACATACCATCCCTGAAAATCACCTCGATGCCTGCCGAGCAGGAAACGTACCGTATGCCGGCAACGCCGCTGCCAACACGAAGGATCATTTTGACCTGAAAGGTGCCACAAGGGCTCCTAATCCACTTCCTGCTGGTTTCACGGCCAAAGGAATAGTTGCTATGACATTCAGTATCGTTGCTGCACTGCTCGGTCTCGCTGTTATCTCCTGGTACGTCTTCCATTTTCCATTCTCATGAACCCTATATTAACACCGGACAGGTACGGACTTGCGGATATGGGCGAAGCAAGCAGAGCTTCAGAGGAAAGAAGGATTGCAGCGACTAAATAATTGATGAGGAGGAGAGAATTTTTGTAGCATACCAAGTGACTTAATTGATATTACGATCATGACGGACAAGTTTTGATTGAGAAATGGGATACCAATAGAGCCAAATCATTGAATTTGAACCAAAATTTATTCAGTTCAGGGAGTGTTATATGTAATGAGAAGGCCCTTGAAGGTAAGAATTATTACTGTACTGTATCGTTGTCGGTAGCTATGCATTAAGATTCTTGACAATTGCTCTGCTGTTGTAATAGAATGCTGTGACTTGAAATATGCTACCATTTCCCCACCTGTACTAGAAGGGAAATCTGGCCATTACATATGAGTTTGAGTGAAAAAAAAAAAGTTGAAGAATAATAGTGATCAAAATAGTCTTGGAGTTGCTGGAATACGCCATCGCCATTGTACCGAGATCCCATTTTGGAAACTGTGGACCCTCGACCTCTTCCAGCATCATCGCCAATCTTGGGGTAATATCGTCAGCTTCAACCCATCAATGCGTCTGTTCTGGCCCAATACCTACCGTAAGATTGTGATTCTATATTTTTATTTATTGTATTTTTATCGCACCGTTCAATGACCAGGAATTCAACGAATCTCGACACCAACACCAACCTCCATTAACTTCACCATAACCGCCATGAAGAAGCAGACCTCCATACGACCTTGGTCACTGGCAGACTCCTATGGCAAGTGACACAATTCATCATGGTGGCAGTGTGATCGAATGCTAACGGCAATACTATGTAGATTTCATTGCGACTTTTGTGAACACATCGGTGGGAGGACACCCCTCCCCCGTCGGCCGATTTGGCAGAGTAGAATGCCGTTCCTTCTGCTCAGGATCACGATCCTCCATGAGGATACTTGGAACACGAAGCGACGGTCCCATAGGCGCTCGTATTGGAGCATTGGATCTGTCGGGTAGAAGGCGACACGGCCGTTCGGACGTGAGTGAGAGGCGCCATTTCCACGATTACTTCGTCACGAACCTCCCCTCCTCCTCTCTGCACCCAGACTCCCGCTCCTCACGGGGACCACACCACAAGCTGCCTCGATCCGCTTCCACACCTCATACCAGCGGATCTGGGGCATCTCCAGCGGCGGCACCACCCATGATTGGTGCTTCTCGAGAGCTCACGGTCGTTCGAATCCCCCTTCGAAGCGCGAAGCATCATTTTGGCGTCTCGGTCTCGCGCGGTACAAGGCCATACAATGAGGATACATACCAAGCTGGGACACTCGAGATACCTGCTTTTGCGAGGAGGGCCCCATAAGTTTAAGTCGGAAGGGACCGAATGCTACTGTCAGTGGAGGGACTTCTGCCGACGGTGCAAGTGGAGATCCACAGGTCTTCTACTTCGGAATATTTGATGGGCATGGTGGGAATGAGTGTAGCGACTTCTTGAGGGAAGAATTGCACACGTATCTGGAGAACACAGCCAACACATTTGGCCTGGGGTCAAGTCTCAAGAAGGGGAGGACCAACGAACCCAGAGATATCGGTGGAGCAAGCGAGGAAGCCGACAGACAGAGTGTTCTTTCAGCCAAAGGCAAGGAAGCGCTTGATGGAGTAAATATTCAGGGCAGAGACGAGGTTGAGTCAAAATTAAAGGTTCCAGTAGCGGATGAAAATGGAAGGATTGGACAGCCTCCTACAAATCCAACACTCAAGAGCGAAGCAGCCGTCTCGACAGAGGCCAACAAACCAAAGGCGGTTGAATTACAAAAAGCCTTGGTTGTACAATGGAAAGATACTGTGGGGGTTACTTTCGCCGATTCAGGCCTCAATACTTCTCTGTACCGCAAACAGGGAAAGAGTCAGCTCCAGATGAAGCACTGGTCTCCATTGAAACGGTAATCATGTATGCCTTCCTAAAGGCTGATCTGGAATTCATCACCGCCCAAGCTCGCAAGCCCGACAAAAATTCCGGCGATATGCCCCTCAACAATGATGAGATCTTAGGCAAGCCGTCGCAGCTCCCTAAACAAACGCATCAAATTGGGGGTCCCAAACGATTCGTTGGTGGATCCACCGCATCCATAGCCATGATATCGACGCCGACACCAACTCCCTTTTGGCATCCGGCATCCCCATCCACGTTGCTTGTCGCTCATGTCGGGGATACACGTATCTTGCTTTGCGAGACTGCTACAGGAATTGCAAAGCCAGTCACGACGAATCATCATCCTAGTTCACCCATTGAAGGAAGCAGATTACGACGATATGCTGCTACATTTGTGACGGACTCCTTTGGCGAGGAGCGTATGTCTGGCCTCGCGAACACCCGAGCGTTTGGTGACATGCGCTCAAAGAGAATAGGCGTATCAGCTGAGCCTGAAATCTGTCGCGTTGAGTTATCTCCCGCAGAATATAGTTTTATAGTACTAGTTTCGGATGGGGTAAGTGGAACGCTTTCAGATCAAGAGATTGTGGATGTGGTCAAGGAAGCAAAGACCCCGAGCAAGGTGCCAGAGATGTAGTAAGCTTTGCTACGGAAGTAAGCAGGGAGGGTGATAATGCGACTTGCCTAGTTATTAGACTTGGGGGCTGGGAAAGGAGGATTGAAGGCGGCATGGGAAGCATGGGTACCAAGGAAGTCAGGGACTTTAGAAAGCGTGATGCTTTAGATCCTAGGAGGAAAAGAACTTGAGGCTGGTGCGAAGTTTTGCATATACTTATTTTTGTATGGAGTACTGTACATACTGGGGGTTTCCCTGGAACCAACGCCACCACAGAGGGCTTTCCGTACGAATGCTTACAAATGTCCCCTTGGATTAGCACGATAGCTCCTTAAATCGCTTTTACCTTGAACCTAGGTACTGCTACACTCAGTTCTCATAAAAAGAAAAGAAAAAAACAAGTTAGTCAAACTCACATCAAAGTTGGCGGGGAGCAAGCAAAACTTGAACATTATGTGAAGACTAGTAAAAGGGAAAAGGGTGTCTTGTCTTACAGTGTCTTCAGCATACAGCTCTCAACCCAGACACAAAGATTCTGAAGAATACCAACTTCCAGCTTTCAAGTTCAATTCAAGCCATGCTCCTTTTCCTACATAGTCAAAAATCCAAACAAACGGATGTCTCATCTCAAAACAATACCCTTCCTCCTTGTCCTGCAACCTGCGTCAAATACCCACCCGGTGGTGGATGACCTCCTCTCTTTTCCAGAAACCGACAAGACATCGCACTCACGTTTACTTCTATTTCTATTTCATACTTGTCCCAAGACAGAAGAGAACCTATAAACTCTACAACCTTGTATAAATAATCAACATAAAAGTGAGAGATACATTTCCATTCCACCATCACTTTGCCGCAGGCTACCTACCGTTGAAAAACATCATCGATCGTGGATTTTGTTTATTTCGAGCTTGTAGTGATGATACATATAGGATACCTAGGTACCTGTCTACAAGTACATGACACATGAATCAGAAGATATGGAATTATCACAATCAGGAGTGCCAAAAATCGAATGTTGCAAAGAAATAAAGTTGTGCTCACAATGTACAGTGTGTTGTATTTTCGTCTTGTGACAGAGAGTCAAGAGACCATCGAGATTTATTTGTGAGAGCCGAACCAGACGTGGTAATAAACTCAGCGACTACTTCAACAGAAAACAGGTATCGTACGGATATATAAGTCATGCTCAATCGCACGAGAGGGCCCAATGCACCAAACGCCCAGCGGTTCCGTAAGATAACCAGCCCCAACTCCGTGATACTCCAGTACTAAGATTCAACCTTACACGCACTTGAAAGTTACTCCAACCTTGAACTTTCGGTAGCATCTTCCAACTCGACTTCACAGCCCTGCGAGAAAAATATTCTGGCGGGAGTGTCGTAGTCATTTTCTATGCTATAAGAATTACCTGCAACAGTTAGCATTGATCAACCTGCAATGCGAAGTAACACCCACCTCTTGGAACTTGAAACATGCCCCCTTTACCGATTCTGAAGTCGGTTCCGTTGATAATCACCTTGACACGCCCAGTGAAAACAAAGAATGCCATTTGCATCTTTCGGGAAGGTTTCGTGTTCTTGATCGACATTGGGGGAAGGTCGACGACACCGGATCCAAAGAACGGTAGAGTAAGAGTTTTTGCAAATCGAAAGGATGCATTTTCAATTTCGCGGGTGATGATCGCTGCAGAAGACAGAGCAAGTTCTTCCTCCCTCTCCTCTCTCTCCTCGGCTCCAATCGGATCGTCTGGATTCCACACCATAACATCGCCGTACATTCTTCCTGGCTCATCTTCCCAAGGCTCTGTATTTCCATCTTCTTCGGGATCTTCAGGTCGCTTTTGGGACCTGCTAGATTTTGATCGTTTAGCGCGTTTTTTAGTGTCTGCTACTTCATCAACCCTGACAACTCCCCTAATAGTAGGTACCAAGAACTTCCCAGCCGAATCTTCGACTTCATCATCCGAGTATTCGGCTCTTTCATTCCTCCAAAATGCTAGAGGCTTGATGGAGTTGCGGCCAGAGCGAGTTTGTTTGAATCCCAAGCCTTCCATCGGTGTCTCGCGCCTAACCATCAAGAGCCCAGTTCTTCTAGGCATAGGGGGCCACGCTGAACTTGAGGCGAGTCCGACTCTACTATGGGAGCCAGTCTGATTTTCTTGACTGCATGCTTTGGTTTTGCGGCGACTGGAGGCGCAGCCGTTTTCAGGGCTTTGTTTACAATGACATGTGCACCTTCGGGTGCGCCACCTAGAGAGCGCCGGGTTCTTTTTGTTGGAGGCTCCTCTTGTACCTGGACTTTTGCTTTTTTCGGGCGTCCGCCTTTGCCTTTTGCTTGCGCAGATCCAACTGATTCTTCTACTATGTCTTCCTCGACAACTGCTGCCGCCTTCGGTGGCCGACCCCGTTTCTTTGTTGGTTGTGGAGATGGTGCCTTTGTCTGTTGTACTATCTCTTCAGCTGAGCCTTCTTCAAGGACCTCTTCATCATCATCGCCGCCATTAGCCATTGAATATACATCTTCTGGGTCGATATCGCGGTTTGCTTGGTCAGAGGTGCCTTCGTCGCCACCGTTGCCCCCCTTAAACTGTATCGCATGTTTCAATCGACCTAATTGTGCATTCGTGGTGGGTTTTGGGTTGGCGGGAACGGCACGTTTCTTTTGTGGTGATGTTGAGGTTGGCAGAGAGACTTTATTCGCTTCTATACTGCCACTTGAGAAATCTAGAGTTCGGCGCACGTTCTTGGGCACCGAAACTGCCCTAGGTTCCACGATTGAACCGCGAATGGGTGATGCTACGGGACCGAGGGAAGGGTTCCGTCGCGCTGGCGAATTTAGGTATGTTTTCATGGGCGACTTGGACTTTGGCGGGGGAAGTCGCATAGCCATTGATTTTCGTTGTGTAAGAACAGCCGTGGGCTCTGGAATTGTGCCTATGGGCTAGATATCAGTAATTTGACCTGAGCGCATAAACTATTTTCTTGTACATACTCTCTCCCTCATCCATCTCATCGCTAAAGAGAGTCGCATCCGTGCCATTCATTTTGCTTGGAGGTTTTGAGGCAGTCGCTTTCTGGGGGGAGGAGAAGAGGTGGTCCATAGGCTCTAAGCCATTCTCGTCGCGGATGCCAGTGTCTGGGAGGGTAATTCCAGTTTTTCTTGATTATGGTCAGTTGGATGAGAAAGACAACTGTTGGCTCGCGACATACCTTCCGACCACGCCAACTTGGTAGATGTAAGCATTGTCGCGCGGCTTCCTTCTTGATTGTTCAGGCGCCATGTTTGCAGTGGGATTTGTGTTTGGGCTTCTCCTCAGACTGGGCTTCTTAGATCTGGTTTCTCAATGGTGAGTAGAACGCGCCGGTCGCGTCAGGCAAGGCGAGGGTGGGTTGTGTTTTGACGCGGGCCAAGAGCAATGATCTAGGAAAATGCGATGTATGAAGCAATACAATTTGGCGATTGAGCAGAAATGTAGTGCGATCCAAAGCGAGAGCGAGATGTCAGAGGTGATAAAGGAAGGTCGGCATGTAGAGGTGGTGTGCAGCGTTGTGGTCAACCGTGAATCCTCAAACTGTGGTGGTTGTAGATTGTCTCTGTACCTGGCTCTGGCATGGCTGACATGGGGCATGCGCTGGAAATCTAGAAATCTTGATCGCCAGGAAAGCGCGTAGAGCGTTAATCTTAACGCCGCTGACTAACGCCGACGTCAACATTCAATTTCACCTTTAATAGGTAAAGGTAATCTTACTTCGGACTGCCTTAAAAATGAGGCACCTATTATTTCTTCTTCTACCTTGACTAGCTGTTTCTATGCCAACATCACCAAACCTATACACTTGACATCATATACAGTGTTTTTACAAAGGGTGAAGGATGTCTTTTATCAAGTTGCTTTTATTAGAGGACTGAACGCAGTTCTTCTCCTTCTCTCTGCGTCTACCACTGATCAACATGTACTTGGGTACCAGGATCTCTTTGTTTTGCCGTGTATCAGCCTCTAGTCAGTTGATTCTATATCCAGACTACTTCCTCTTCAGGCTTTTTTTGTGAGTCAGCCGCGTCCTATTTTCTTGCTTGTTTGTCCTCACTATCTACACTGTTGCCTTCTCAGCAGGCAGCCTCCTGCTGGAAAATACGTTTACCTATCAACATGTATGGATTATGACAGGAGAGGCACGGGATCAGTCACGAGGTATGCTTTGACTTGACTCAGGATGGCGTGGCTTGAGATTCAGCATTTCCAAAATTGAGATAAATCATTGAGTTGGCCCTTCTCTCTTATGAAAAAGACAAGATCTACAGACAACGATAGCCACACGCCTTTGTCAATACTCAGACCTTCAACTTCCAGAAGGAGTGGAAAGTGATTTGAACGGTAAGATTTGCTCAAACAGTCAACTGAAACCTATGTAAAGCACCCCTCTTTTCATTCAATTGTCTTGAGCAATGTTAAGCACCCCCTGCAGAGATACAGCATGCGGCTTGAGCAGTATACCAAGAACAAATGCAGCAAAAATTTACAGAATGATTTCCTGAATATGCAGGATGAGCCTCTCGCACTATGCAACATCCAATACAAAAATGATTTGAGACAGGAGGCAAACAACAAGTTATGGAATCTTCGCTGGGTTTCGTATCCGCGTTTCGTCTGCCATCTACCAATATATAAAATCCACGAGAACGAATCTCTCGATTTCCATCCAATCGTTCTCTTCCCCCGGGATTGGCATCTTCTCCGGCGAATCCAGCTCAGTAACATGGATGCCATCAACTGGGCGAGTGGCGCTCGGCCGAACCGCCCGTTCAATAACCTCAGCCCGCGACCAATCCACGCTTCTGGCAATTTTCATGCTTCCATCCATAGTCCGCCAAAGCGGCATAACAGCGCCGAGCCAACCGAGTACTTCAGAGAACAACTCTTCCTCGCTCGTGATGGCACAGGACTAGATCCTTATGCTCACCAGCGACCAGTTGACATTCCACGAGGAATGGTTGACCATTGGGTCGTCATTTTTGCAACAGTTATTATCAAACCGCTCTTTGATTCTTTTCGACTCATAATCAATATCCTCCACAATAAAATATTCCCAGCCATTGCCCGGGGTGTTGTCCAGCCTTTCAGGATCTTGATCTGTTTAGGGAATAAAGTAGCATGGGATATGGTGTTAGGATTATTGCTGGCAGCACAGGTGGTGAGGTGGCTACCGAGGATGGGGGAGATAGTGCTCGAGGAACTCGTGAATAAAGTACAGGCTCCAGTGTACATTGCGTACCAGCCCGCGGGCTATGTGATTGTGACCGGGACGGGTCCCAATCTTGGAAGGTCGGTATAATAACGTGTACGTTTGGTTGCATGGTGTTTCTAGGGGCGAATAGGATAGAGTAAGAAAGCTGTTTTGACGTTTGTTGAAAACGTTCTGTGAGATTTTTCGAGACTCTATGAATCATGTAGAGGAACTAAGAGGAGGCAGGGAGGTGTTATCAGCATTGTTCAGAGCATATTTGACTATCGAATTGCTTGAAATAGATGCTTTGCAATCCTCGCAACATATGGGAACAAAGTCGATTTGCTGCCAAAATTTGAATGATTGAGCTTCGTTCTCGGCCCAGATAAAAGGGCCTGAAGTCAACCAAAAGATTTGATGGGTGGATAGTGAGACATTGTAACCTCTCCAACACTCGCGTCGAGGAAGTCTGAAAGAACAACGTGACAACGTAGAAGGACGGGGATATCAAGAAGATATATTGTTATGACACCCACAAAAGAGACAACAACATAACCAATATTGGACCTAAAGTATGACTGATAGTCACGATGGATCTTGCAACGCTACATGAACACTCTGAGTCAAATCAAGGATATACATGACACAAAAACCAATTGCATTACACGTAACAGGCTCGTCATCCAAGCCAATCAAACTAATACACAAAAGAAGGTATCAAAGCACAACGTTAACGATAGCTCAAATACCTAGGGAGAATTCGACGCCAACATCAATATCACGTGCTGCAGATAATTAGCATGACGACCTCTTGTTTTAGTTTAAAGATTAGATGACTTACCCATCTTGACAACTTTCGAGAGCTGGACAGATTTTTCTGCTGCGCTTTGGAGGTCATCGATTGAAAAGATTTTCAGACCGGCATCATTGATCAACTTGTGTGCTGCCTCCATATTTGTTCCTTGTAACCGTGCAATGATTGGAATGCTCAAATTCATGCTCTCAACAACGCTGATAAGACCTTGGGCGATAGCATCGCATCGCACGATACCACCAAAGATGTTGACGAAGATGGCAGTAACCTTTGGATCGCTAGTGATGAGGGTGAAAGCTTCTTGGATGGCTTGTGGGGTAGCTCCGCCACCAACATCCAGGAAGTTAGCTGGTTCACCACCATTCAACTTAATGATGTCCATCGTTGCCATGGCAAGACCAGCACCATTCACCAAACATCCGATGTCGCCTCCAAGCTTGATGAAGTTAAGGCCAGATTCGGCGGCGCGGACCTCTTGTGCATCCTCCTGGCTGGCATCGCGCCACGAGAATACCTCCTTTTGACGGAATTCGGCGTTGTCGTCAAATCCAAGCTTTGCGTCCATGGCCAAGACCTTGTGATCCGAAGTTTCTGAGAGCGGGTTGATCTCGATTTGAGTGGCATCCTTTTCGTTGAAGATCTTGTAAAGCTTCTGAATCGTATCCTTTGCATCCTCAATACATTGCTCGCTGAAACCAACATCTACAGCAATCTTGCGAGCGATCTCATCGGTAACGCCAACTTCGCGGTTGATATAGGTAGTGGTGATAGCATCTGGGCTTTCCTTTGCAACGGTCTCGATGTCCATACCTCCTTGGGACGAGGAAACAATGACGGGTCCTTGGGAGGCACGGTCCATAAGGATGGCCAGATAGAACTCCCGGCGAGCGAACTTGCGCTCACAGATATAAACAGAGTTGCAGATGCGTCCTTCAGCACCAGTCTGCTTGGTGACAAGCTTGTGGCCGATCATCTGGTCGGCGAACATCTTGGCTTCTGTGGGCGAGTAGATGACACGAACACCCCCTTTCAAACCGTTGTCGAAGGTACCCTTACCACGACCTCCAGCCAAAACCTGTGCCTTGATGACCATATCATCTCCACCAATCTTCTGGGCAATGGCCTCGGCCTCAGCGGCGGTGGTTGCGACAGAGCCAGCTGGGACACCAATGCCGTACTGTGGTGGATGTGAGCTATTTTATCTTTCCATCGAGATTGTCCACCATTGTATCTACACACCTTCCTCAGTAGATCCGCGGAGAGATACTCATGTATGCTCAGAGCTCTCTTCTGCTGTGCGACGCCAGCCAATCGCGAGGGCGACGATACCTGGAGCTTCTTGTTTAGCAATGGAGATGCAAAGCGACGGAGCTTTGGAGCAGGAACGAAGGAGTTTTGGGAGTCTTACCTTTCCTGCTTTCCAAGCAGCCGTGAGAGGCTTGCTGCGTGCGAGCTTAAACATTGTGAAGAAAAGGAGTCGTGGATTGAGCACACCAGAGCGTCAATTGGAAGGAGATGGGAGAGATGGAGATGTTTGCAGTTTTCGGAAGTTATCGTGATGTATTTTGACGGAACAACTTGGAGCTGCTGCTTTGCCGTGGTCCAGTAGCTGCATGCTTTCGCTTGGCGCGACGCCTACCTGCACGTGCAAACCGTGCTTTCTCTAATTTTCTCTTGGCGCATCTCAACTTTGTTGATGCAGTGCAGATTGTACAGGACCGACCTCGAACTTTTCCAAAGGTACCGACCTGACCTTGTACCTTGAACCTCACTTTCTCGGCAGACCTTTCCTCCAAAACTACCACGTCTAGGTACGGCTGAAATAGATCGGATCGCCTACCATGGGGTCGCCCGAACCGAGCAAGAAGTCGGTTGGCCTGAGTCGGGAGGAGTTTGATACTTTTCAAAATCGCATCGCTGTCGGTCTCGCCAAACAACAAGCTCTCGTGGACTCATGGTTCGTTGCGGCTGGCGTGCAGCCTCCTCGTAAGAAGACTGACGAAGAATTGGAGGCAGAGGACGCCGCCCTATTTCGAAACGAGCCTCCGTATCTCGGCCTAGGAGCAGAAGTCCCTTCGCATTGGCTGGTTAGTGAAGCCCAAAACAACAGCAAATCGCTCCGAGCGAAGTTCTTCCCGACCAAGGGTCTCAAAGGAAGCAAGGCACGAGATGCGGAGGAGAAGACAGCCAGCGCCAAACGAGGCTTGCGCATGGAGAGTAGCGACGAGGAAGAAGGCCGATCTGCATTGGGAAGAGCAAAGAAGCTGAAGATCAACAAGTGTCCAGAATCTACCGAGACAACCAATAACTTCGAAGAAGTGATTAACTCAACAGGCTATCATTCCTTAGGAGAACTTGGTATTGCTATTACAAGCAAGGAAGCAAAGCAAAAGCTCGTGGAGGATCCTGCTGCGAAAGGCTGCGAAACTACAATCCAAGCACGCGATCAGCCGGCAAACAAGCACCTACAAAGCAATGTTGATGCTGACAATCAAGACACTGATGAAGCATCAGGTCGATTTGAAAAGGAAACTATTGTCGGTGTAGGGGTTGATCGCAAGCGAGCAAAGGAGGAGCGAAAACGAGAGCGGAAGAGGTTGAGAAGGGAATTAGAGCAGCTGCCTCTGGATGCGTCCTGCAAAGAGCGAGAGAACCCTGGGTTTGACTCGATGGAGAAGATGATTGATAGTGATGTGCCGAATCCTCGTCACTCGCCAACTTCAACGGCAAATCCCAATAACAAGGATGGGACTGGGCAAGGTACAAAACTTAGCACACCCAATCTCGAGAAGCCTGCTCAAGGAGCCGATCGAAGCACTCAGTCACTTGATCCGACTTCCAAGGAACAGAAGAACAAGGAGAAGAAAAAGCGGAAGCGTGAAAGGAAGCGTCTCAAGGAAGCTACTGCCAAGCTGAACGCATCAAGTGCATCATGATGATTTACTCATTAGCAAAACTCAGTCACCGTCATCAGAATGTGTCTGAACAAACATCAATCTTTTCAATTCTGTCTGTATCCACTGTGTACCAGCCTCATACTCCTCCGTTCCTTCAAAAACACATATCGAATAACGAGGCAAGGGAATAGACGGATGGAAATATCATATAGAGTATTACGAATTCATTGTTTCGTCAAATCATCCTTGGAGTCTGTGAACTAAAGATTTGTTCTATTTACAGAGAGGGGCTAGCCACCAAGATTAATTGACGGATCCTTGCCTGCCAGTATGCATCAACTGCCACTGAATATTTGTACATCAATAATATACACAATTTCCCATTCTACACTTATAAAACAACTGGCTACTTCAAGTCCACAATCTCCTTTTTCCCATCCAAGTCCCCGACAGAGTCATGTCCATTCTCTGTCACCCGTCGCCCCAGTCCGCCAACCACCTGGCCGTGATCCTCCCGTTCAACATCCGTAGGAACAGGTGGGCCCTTGAAGGTCTTCCTGCCTCTGACGATGTACCAAAACACGGATATAGAAGCGAAACCCATGAATACAACGCTCGCGTAGTTCATGGTTACGGCAGTGACCGGAATTGCCGTGGGCATACAGAAGAGAACAATGGCGAGCGAGATCCAGCACACTGTGATGACGTTGATTGCAAATCCAAACTTGCCGAGGGAAAAGCTGGAATGTCGAACTGCTTTCCTTCCCCGGACAAGCGAAACGAGGATTGGAATGCCGTATGACACAGACAGGCAGATTGTGGCAACTCCAGTGAAAGCGTTGAATGCAGAGGTAGATCCAAAATAGATGCAACCAAGGAGGCAATCAATGATGGTGGACAAGGCAAGTCCCAAGAGGGGGATGTCGAACCGCTTGTCCACTCTAGCCCACAGTCTCGACATTGGAAGTGCCCCGTCTCGCGCAAACGCATAGGTGCAACGAGAGCTTGCGGTAAGGGATCCAACTCCTGCGAAGAAGAGGATACCGAGGATTAAAAACAGCAGACCAAAGCCACCGGCGGCAGATCCTGTGGCTGTCTTGAATATAAGTCCAATCGGCTGGCCATTGCCAACGGCGAGGAGTAGAGGGATCTCTGGCAATACGAAAAGTATTGGAATGAGGTAGATGATACCGGTCACTCCAGCGGCTGCTACAGAAAGAACCATGGCTCTTGGAACTTCCCTCTGAGGATTTTGAACCTCTTCGCACATTGCGGCAACCATACCATAACCCGTCAAGGTGTAGGCAGCCTGAAGAAGGCCTACGAAGAAAGCCCTTTGAACATAGTCAGTAGGGATCGCGTTCTCCACGGAAAATACTCACCATCCAGATGGCCACCCGCTGGCCGATGCATCAAAATGGGTGAATACAAACTCGGCGTCTCTACGATTATCTGACATGACCAAAATCGTGATGATGATTGTGATAACTGATGCAGCGGTCCAGTAAATGCATATCTTGTTGATCAGATCAAGGTGCCTTGCCTGTTTCTTTGGTCAGCCTGTGTGTTCGACATTGGGCCCAGAAAAAGCGTGAACGTACCAGAAACACATTCACAGAAAATACCACGAGCATGACGGCCCAGAACATTAGTACGACTTGCCATTGCGTTGCAACGAAATCCTCTTTCCAAAGGGTTATTGCCGAGAGAATTAACTGGGCTCCTGAGAAATTGATACTCAGTGTCACTGTCCAATTCCCAACAAGAGTGAACCTATAGGTCGATTGTCAGCCTGCTTATCTTTGTTTTATGCAACAGATTTGTAGAGGACTCCAAGATTTTGCTCTTTTTAAGAGACAAAACAGGCCAACGTTGCCTATTGCATAGGCCGAGGAATGGCAGGTGGGTTCACTCACCATCCAGTGGTCCAAGAAACAGCAGGCGCCCATTTAGATGTGCTCAGCATTGCCGACCAACTTCAGTCATGTCAGTAGATTGCTTTCATACAACATGAATATGTGATGGATGTACGCACTAATAAACACCGCCAGCGGTAGGGTAGACAGCACAGATCTCGGCAAGAGATGCAGCAATACCAAGTGAGATCAAAGAGACAAAAATCCAGCCGTAGAGAACGGTTACAGACTGGCCATCCGTCAATGAAATGGCCATTGTCTGTGATGATTGTTAGTAATTGTCGACGAGGCAGAGTTGAGGAATGTGCTCACAGTGCTCAGTCCTATAACTCTCGTTAGAATTTATGTACAGAGTATGGAGCATAGAGAACTTACCGAATGGAACCTGCGAAGTGAGACAGTATGTCCACCGTTAGCCAAACTAGAAACTCGGGAGTAGGTACGTGGTGAAGCAATAATGACAATGAGTGAGAGAAACACATACCGCCATAATGGCGAAGGAACTAGCATGATTGGTCAATAGCTGAGATTTTGTGCTTTTGTGATGCGAGAGATACTCACAGTCCTAGAATGCTCATCATGGAGAGAGAGCGTGGAAGCTCGGACTTGTAGCCCAGTTTGGAGAGGGCGGCATCTGCACCGCCATCGTCATGGGCGTAGGCATCTTCAATCGACATCTTGGGCGGTGGGGTGACTGTACAACAACAATAATAACAACAATGATGGTAGCAAGTACTGTATTGCTTGGAGTTGTTGGCGAGAGAGGTCCAGTTTCGAAGGGAGGGAGTGAGGTGCAAGCGGAGTACAAATAGCAGGGCAGGAAGTGAGGTTCAGATAAGAGGTCAGCGGCTTGACACAGTTGTTTGAACCCTAATCCACGGGGGCTCCACGACTAGCACCGGTCAGGTTACGGAGTCCAGTCCCAATCCACCTGATAGATAGAGAAACCTTGCTCCGGACGGCTATTTCGTTCAAGCACTGACGTGGAGGAGGAGCTCTTGCAGGGGCTTTCCAAGCTACGCGACAGTAACCTCGGGATCTGTTCTGGATCAAAAGGGAGAGAGGGCGCAAGAGACGGGGATGCCGAAGGCGATAATGGTAAATACTAGGTAGTAAAGGAGGTACGAATAACGGAGGCCTGTACAGTCCTGTACCCACAACTACAAGGTATCACTTTATTATCATCATCTTTGGGGGTGGGATTGTCTCCAGCAGCACTACTGTACTACATACAGGAGAAGAGTAGGTACTGTAGCATAAGGGGTGAGATGACAGGAAGGCTTGATTGATTGATCAGTAGCAGCAGCAGCAGCAGCAGCAGCAGCAGCATTGACAGATTTATGAAAGAGTATTTGCAATTAGAGTTGTGCTAAAGTAACTTTCTTTACCATATTTAATGACGTAGGTGGTAGGAGGCAGTAGTGAAGTATTTAAAGTGAAGAATTGAATGGTATTACCTCCCTAATGTGAAGGAGATGTAACAACACAAGATTATGACAATGGAAGAAAGGGGAGAGAGAGAGAGATAGGAGAAGAAGAAGCATAGGTAAGAAGCGGAAGAAGAATGGAAGAAATAATGTCTCTGACTCAACGCATAACATAACAGAATACCACCATACAGTAACCTACCTAGGTACTGCACATGTAATCTTACAGGACAACAATGATCACATAAGGAACATGGCGTCTGTCGGTCACACCACCACCTGTCACACACACACACACACACACACACACACCCTCTGCTGCCTGCCACCTGATCTCTGATCTCCCTCTTGTCGACACGGTGGTGTGTTCCAGTCCCGGCTGTCAGCTGTCTTTTGCCGAAGGCTTTGTCAGCAAACACCTGCCAAACCATGCTAGAGGAGAGTACTCATAACGCCCCCATGCCAATGCCATGCCCATGCCATCCCATGTCTGTTCTGTCTTGCCTTGACCTTTTGCCCTCTCAACCACTTTCCAGCAATTCGGACCTCTCACTCACTCACAATCCCTCTGCTCTACTATTCTACTTCTTTCTGCCTCTACGCCCTTGACTCTCTTGGCTTGTGGTGTTCCCTTCTTCTGTCCTCTTGCTCTTGATCTTGCTCTTCTTGACTTGTCCTTTTTATTTCTGTCCCCCTTCCCCCCCCGTTGGCACCGTCACTACAAAGTACACGCCTACTTCTACTCCTTCTACTACTGCTGCTTGGGCATGTCAATCAATTCCTCCTCCTCGCCCGCGCTGGCAGAGCGTCGTCCTTCCGCTGCCACAAAATATCCCACTGCCCCTTCAATAATGACGGTCAACGGCAACAAACACTTCGCCAACGTTGGCGATGCGCCCACCAAGGAGCAATATGAGCGCGGTATCCAGGTCATTGACGAGGAGAAAGAATTCAAGTATGCAAGACCTTTCCCTCTCTCCGCACTGAAGGTGCGACAGGACATGTACTGACAGAATATCTTGCTTCCTCCCAGCTCCGACCTGAATACGTATCTCCAGCTCACCCAAACTGCACACGCTGGCTTCAATTACCACCTCATCTCGGTCTTCGGCTCCCAGTCTACCGGCAAATCTACTTTGCTCAACCACTTGTTTGCTACTGAGTTCGGCGTCATGTCTGAGAGTGAACGGAGGCAGACAACGAAAGGCATATGGATGTCAAAGAACAAACGCGAAAAAGCTGTCGCATCCGGAGCCCATCCAATGGCCGACAATATTCTCGTGATGGACGTCGAAGGCACTGATGGTCGAGAGCGTGGGGAAGACCAAGACTTCGAAAGGAAGAGCGCCTTATTTGCGCTAGCCACAAGTGAGGTGCTCATTGTCAATATCTGGGAGCACCAAGTTGGATTGTACCAAGGCGCGAACATGGGCCTGCTCAAAACGGTTTTCGAGGTTAACCTGCAGCTGTTCTTGAAGGACAAGCAGTACGTCCTGCACTCATCAACCTATTCTACACTGCGCACTAACACACCATCAGATCCAACCCCCGTTCGCTCCTTTTCTTCGTTATCCGAGATCACTTAGGAACCACTCCACTCTCCAATCTTCGAAATACACTACTTACAGACCTAGCAAACATTTGGTCAAGCCTTTCCAAGCCAGCCGGTCTCGAAAAGTCTAAGATCGAGGACTATTTTGACTTTGCATTTGCTGCACTTCCCCACAAGATTCTCCAACCTGACAAGTTCCTTGTTGAGATTGAAAAGCTTGGTGAAAGGTTTCGCGTTGGGCACAGGGCAGTCACACAACAAGGCCTTCACTCGGATCACGAGCTTGATGGTGGCGTCTTTCTTCCTGAATACCATCGAAGGATTCCAGCCGATGGCTTCTCTGTATATGCAGGTGGGGTCTGGGACCAGATTGTCAACAATAAGGACCTAGATCTTCCCACTCAACAAGAACTTCTTGCGCAATTTCGATGCGACGAGATATCGAGAGAGGTTTTGGAAGCTTTCGATACTGAAATCTCGCCACTAGAGGAAAAGCAAGCAGAGGGGGTTCGAATCGGCAAACCTACAGTTCTAAATGACCTAGGCGAAGCCGGAAGAACAGCGCGGGCAAAAGCGTTCAAGTCATTTGAAGTCGAGGCCAGCAGGTACCACAAGGGCGTCTATGCTCGGAAACGAGTAGAGCTCGAGGGCAAAATTGACACTCGCCTCAAAGCGCTCTACGCCGGCCAACTTGCTGCGGCACATAAGTCAGGGGTCGCTTCTTTCAGTGATGCGGTGGCTGCCGCCGTCAAGATTGGCCAGAAAAAGGGTGCATCCTACGAATTTGCTGATATAGTAGATCGTGAGAAGAAAGTGGCCCTTCAGCAATTCGAATCTGAAGCGAGTAGCCTGGTTATTGAAGGTGTATCATGGAGCAATTTCAAGCAACATTATGTTTTGTATGGCAAAGACCTGGATGAGGTGAGCGCGCGGTTACGAAAGGAGGAAATGCGACGACTGGCTACTCGTGTCGAGAGATGGGTCAGATCAAGACTTGGTGAATCTGTTGGGCTAGAGTTCAACAAGCTTGGCTCTGCACGAGGTAGTGCGGGTGCTTCAGAAGAAGGCGAAAAACTTCCAACAGAGAAGGACTTATGGGACCGAATATGGAACGTGTTCATCTCGACAGTGAAAGAGGCAGAAACTCGTTTCGTTGACAGGGCAAAAAGCTTTGATGCCAACCAGGATGAGATTGAAGTCGGTCTATGGCGACTAAGACGGAAGAGTTGGGGCGTTCTGCGTGCCAAGATCGATGAAGAAGTCATGGAAGGTAATATTCTCCTGAAACTCAGGGAGAATTTCGAAGACAAATTTCGATACGACGAAGCCGGCGTGCCAAGAATCTGGCGACCAACTGATGATATTGAGGGCATGTACACCAAGGCGAAGGAGTCGACCCTTACCCTCATCCCTTTACTTTCGCGATTTCGGCTTTCGGAGACGTATGGGCCACCGGAACTTCCGGATTGGATTGGAAATGCTCCAGTTGGTGTAGATCCCAAAGACGAAGAAGATTTGACGCCGATTGGTGGTGTGGATGAGGAAGATGGAAAGAGCTTGGAAGAGGAGATGACGATTTTAAGCGAAGCCAAGCGTCAGGATCTCGTCGTCAGATTCAAGAAGACAGCTGATGGGTATACGTCGAAGCGAAGCGAAGCGCTATTGGTGGCGTTGCGCAGGTACCTTTGTACTTTTATGGCCTGCTCCTGGCATTGGGATGGAACGAAATAATTGCTGGTAGGTCACGAACACAACAAAGATACAATTCAATGACTAACGAGTATTAGTTCTTCGAAACCCTGTATACTTCATCTTCCTCATACTTCTTGGCGTGGGCGCCTATGTTACATATACTCTCAATCTCTGGGGTCCTATGTTGCGAATGGCAAATGCGGCATCTGCCCAGGCGGTTGAAGTCGGTAAAGAGAGACTTCGCGAATTTCTGGAGCACTCCGACACCGGTCGTCAAGCCTTGAGCATGGCTGACAGGGTTGACAGCGATTCGATCAGCCTCAATACCCTTGATAGCAGAGGCAAGAGAAAGCCAAGACTAGAAGAGGAAGAGGATGACGACGAAATCTAGTTCCACATGCGAACTTTGGATAATGTGGCGTGTAATGCATAGCGTCGGTTTTAAAGTATAGACAAGGTTATGAATGGATGTAAAACAGATTATAAACCTGAGTCAATTTTCTCCTTGCAACTCGACTAATCTGTTTCCATGGCACAATATTTCAGGGCTCTTAAACTAAGACTTCTGGCCACTCCTCGTTTACTTGGAATTTTGGGCAGCAGTATTCCTCCAGATTAGCCCGAGCGCTTCTTCAGCATTGGTTTTTACGAATTGCTTCAAGTTCTCCTGGCCCATTTCTGAAGGTTCCCGTTGCGGCATTGAAGTAGCAATATTTCAATCGTCACTCTGTTTCCAGCGAAACCCGAAGCTCCTTGTGCGATGTTGGCCGCCCTTTCGCCTGTTTCGTACCACAAATCGGATTGTACAATTTCTCGTTGTCGCTAGCTAATCAATCTGAGCTTGAACGGTCGTCACGAAACTGCAGTTCTTGCCTAGGTAGTGGCCGGAGTAATATGTAGGCCGTATTCCCCTCCTCGTTTCAAGGCTAGCAAAATGTGCCTCACACCTTTTAATTTCGTATAATTCTACATTAACTTTTTTATACAATTCTCAATGTTTACTTTGCTTCGGTACGGTTCCTTGTCGTATCCTCGCACCAAGCACATTTCTCACACTTCAGGGAAAAGAGTCTCAAAGTGTGATGTATGTCCAGGCGGCGCTTTTCGCCAGAGTCGATTTGCTTTCATCGAGTTATCGCTTGCTCATATAGATATTCTTTGGTAAATAATATGGATTAAACAGGTCACCTGTGAAAGTTAAATTTCTCCTTCAGTGGTATAGAGTTTGGGGCCGAGGTTTGTCCAATTATCATACAGATAGCACTCGTAATCACAGCTGATTTTCAGTGCTTTTCCAGAGCACACACAATGTGCAAATGCATAGCCAGTCAATATCCCGTCCTTAGATTACTCCGTAACACCGAACACATCATTACAAACTCAAAACACTCCCGTAGGATTCCCAAACCACGTGCCCAATTCGTCGGAGTCATCCCTCTTCTCCGCACTAAAAAAGTCCGTCAATCTGGCAGTCTCATCGTCGTGTTCAACAGGCCATTCCACCTTGGCAGCCGTGCCCTTGACATCTAGCATATCCTTTGCTGTACCCCAACTAAACCGGCATTCGCTTCCCCAGCCAAATACAGGGTCCATGTTCCTCTTCAACCATGAAGTGCATCGAGCATCGGATGGGTATCCAGAGCCCCAGTCCTTGTTCTCGGTGTCGCCCATCTCGGTATCTCCATCTCCATGCGAATTGCTGGCATAGCTTTTGTATAAGACCTCCAACGCCGCATCCCTGGTTACTTTGGCACACACACTTGCAGCACTAACACAAGGGTACAAACTATCCGCCTTCTTTGCAACAGTGACTTTTGCCGTTGGAAATAACCTCTCCAGTTTCTTCTGATATGTTTCCGGACGACCGATGGTATCAATGTATATCTCCTTGACATTCACACCTCTCTTGTAGACGCCATGTATCAATGCTATCGTTGCATCCATTGCTTGCGCATTCAAGTTGTAGGTCCCGCCGGGTTTCATCATGTTGGAGCCGATGTCTCGCGCCGACATCACATCCACTGCCCAACCACATTGTTCGAAAAGATCCGTGGAGGGTGTACATAGCTTTTCCATGAGATTTGACCGCACGGCAGGAGTGAGGACTTTGCTATCGTCGAAATGATGTGTTTCCCGCAGAAGTGGATTGGACAGTGTCGCCGGAAGGTAGAAGAGCCCATATACCATGGGCCCAAGAACGGGACCTCGCCCAGCTTCGTCAACACCCAGTACGCATGCTGGTCCTACTTCGGTGTCTTCATCACCTGCATTCTGAGAGGGGAACTGGGCCTGGCTCGGAGGGAAGGTGGAACGGCGGAAAAATGTGTGTATGACGCGCCAGTGAAGAGCAGGTCAGGGACAACTGAAGGTGCAATAAAAACTTCTGGTGCGGGGGTCTCGAGTGGAAAATCCTCTTCTTGTTGTGACTCGGCCATAATGCATTTGCGATTTTTCGGAGGGTGCAGTTATGGAGGCGATTTTTCAAGCAAGCACTTAATGTAAGGTCAATCGATCCAGAGTGAGACGTGCACGCGTCGCGCTTTCGCGATTCTCGCTTATTTTATTGATTGATAGCTTGGCAGCGATCTTTCTCTGAGATCCCTGGCTACAGGACTGCAACTCACACAAAAACGTACGATAAAATCTTACCGAGTTTTTCCCACATTTTTCGGGACTTATTTATATCTTGGCCATTCTAGATGTGTACTTATTTCTCTTCCCATCCTCCCATTTTCTGCAATTTCAATCACTGCACGCTTTCCCACGATAATTCCTGACAATCCCTGCCTCGCCAACAGCTTCGCTTCCACGGATCCGTCAATAAACAAACTATGCCACCACCGAAGAAAGCAACCAATGATGTCTCAACCAACGTCGTCGCCTTTGGGCGGGTTCGCAAGAATCTCAAGATGGGATGTGTAGGATTGCCGAATGTGGGCAAGAGCTCACTGTTCAACTTGTTGACAGAGCAAAACGCAGCGGCAGAGAACTATCCTTTCTGCACGATTGAGCCAAACGAGGCAAGGTGCCCTGTGCCTGACGAGCGATACGTAGGTTCCTGTGTTCCTTCCCTCTTTGCTCGATTTACTTGATTTGTTCGGCATTATGGATAGAAGGGCTTGTGTGGCACTGGATATCGACATTCTCCATTCGTTTGATAGGCTCGTTCAAGAATGTGCATGGGAAGATCCTTTGCCTTTAGCTCTCTTGAGTTCGTCATCTTGCCAATCTCTTCTCGTTATGAAAAATGCGGCTTGGCATATCGCCTCTATTTTGCAGCACCTTACATTGCCCAGCTGATCATTCCCCAGGATTTTCTTTGCAATGTCTGGCAGCCACCATCTATGTATCCTGCCTACCTCCAGGTCACGGATATTGCAGGACTTATAAAAGGTGCATCCCAAGGCGAAGGGCTAGGCAATGCGTTTTTGTCGCATATCCAGGCGGTGGACGGTATGTATCACATTGTCAGAGCCTTTGATAACGATGAGGTTTTACATGTGGACGATTCTATCGATCCGGTCCGGGATTTAAGTACGCATTCTTCCCCTTCCTCTCTTCCCTCATATTTGGAACTGTTGCTAATCATTCTATCGCAGACACGATTCAAAGTGAGCTGTGCAAGAAAGATTTGGGTAAGTGGCGTTTGCGAATTATTTAGCATTTGTTTATTTGGCCACTGAACTTATAAAATCCCCAAGATATTCTCGCCAAAACAATCATTTCAGAGGAGGCAGTGGTGCGAAAGGCGGGCGGAAAGTTCAAAATGAATCCACTATTCCCGAGCACAGTTGCGAAAATCAAGGCGGTTTGTCACTATCTCTTCCACCCCTTAAAACGCAACGGCATGAGCTACTACTAACAGGCAGTTAATTTAAAGATGCTCGAGCAAGACCAACCCGTTCGCGATGGGTCATGGACCAGTAAGTCTCAGTGTAGCTTCCAAGTGTTCATCTTCTCAGGCCCCTCTTACCAAGATTCGATGCTTGTTCGAAGGCCTCTAGCCTAGATTGCGCAACCTCGGGTAATTTGAAAGCAATGAAACTGACTATGGACCTATCTATAGCGGCCGAAATTGAATTGATCAATGAGAAGGTATGCATCCCATTGTCTATTAATCCTAGTATTTGAATTAAGGAAGCCAGATGTCGCTGATAACAACAAAACCAACGCTCTACCTGGTGAATTTGACCATGAAAGACTACCTGCGCCAGAAATCCAAATACCTCCCTCTGATTGCTAAATGGGTAACTGCTCATGGCGGTTTGCCCCGCGATATCATCCCTTTCTCAGTAGAGTTTGAGGAAAAATTATATGGGATGAAGAAAAATGGTGACGTTGCGGGGCTTGCTGGGTTTCTAGAGGAAAGCAAGGTTAAAAGTCGGCTGGAGAAAATTGTTGCTGAAGGTAAATCTAGCCTGGGTAGATTAGTTGGTGTGGGGCCACAAGAAAAGCGAGGGGGGCAGTACTGAGACAGTTTTGAGATTGTTATTTGCTAATGATTTTTGTACAGGGTTCACAAAGCTGGGGCTACAATATTACTTCACAGCCGGCGAGAAAGAAATTCGCTGCTGGACAATACCTCGCGGTTGTCTAGCCCCCAAGCTGGTAAGCTAAGGGCCCTTTCTCTACCTCCCAGGACTTCCTGCCTGCTTTCCTTCTTAGAATCATTATAATGAACTACTCCTAAATTGAATTGAAATATAGCTGGTGCAATCCACGGTGATTTTGAGCGGGGCTTCATCAAAGCGGAGGTTGTCGCCTACCAGGATTTCCATGACTTATGCGAAGGAGGAAAGAGTATGGCGCCTATCAAAGCAGCGGGCAAGTATCGACAGGAAGGAAAGACTTATGTATGTTAAACACACCAGTACTCTCTTCCGGATGATTGTCCCAGAGTATAATGAAAGCTAATCTGATTCGAATAGGTTGTTCAAGATGGGGATATCATTCACTTTCAATTCAGTAAGTATTGGATGGTCCGCAGGTTTCTTCCCGACGCAGAAGCTGATATTGATTTAGACGTTGGCTCCAAGAAATAGTTTTACTGCACTATGGCGAATAATATATGTTTCTTTCTAGACATATATTAGAATCTTAAGTTGGTTCCGATTGCACTGATTGAAAAGAGAAAATATGGTTATAACCTATAAGTGCTGATATGTAGAGTATTTACGTCATGGTTACTTTTTATATGTGTTTATATGTATTGATTGACGACTACTTAGATCTTGGATGGTCACCATATTGTAACTAATTTTCCGTAGTTGTAATTACCTGTTCACCAACAAGCTAGCTTCTCGTCCCAAATGATACACGCTCCAGCTAAACAATTGCAACGAAGCTAGCCCAAATGATAAGATGGCCTTACTCAACTTAATTATAGACCTAGAGCTGCAATTCAGAGGTGGACAAGGTGTAGTATCATACACTCCTTTCTCCTTCTTTACCGGCATTCTTGACAGCGCAACAGGTACTCCAATAAGTTGACCGCTAGCCACAAGACAAAAATATCACACACTATCTCGAAAACTACCCCGCCACTAATGATACACTTGTAACAATACCAGTGTATTGGTAACTAGCCTTCTAATGCCAAACTCGATTTCTTACATTTTCCCAAAGCCAAGAGAACAAGAAAATCCAAAGGAATCGAGTCACTTTTATTCCCAGGCAGTATTTGATTTCATCATTCAAATATCCAACTGTGCGATGATTGGGTCCTGTTCCAGTGATAAGTGAGAGTGATACATTAGTGTCTTTTGAAATTCACCTCACCCGACCACTTTGAGTCTAGGTAGTTATGCCAACTGTTAGATAGTTGGCATGAGTTTGGTCGTAATCTTCAATCAAGAAGAAGGATGTTGACAGTTGCCAAAACAAATGGGTGTTATTACCACAACTTACTCAGTCAGCAGCCCCTTGGGACTTGCCAGCCCCAGACTATGAGCCCATTTGACGCGAAAGAACAAAGGCTTGAAATCACTAATTATTTGGAGTAGTCCTGCAACACCCAGATTTGCCGATTTATCGATGAGAAATGTCTAGTCTTCCGTACAGCAACGCATCCCAGGAAACATTGCAAAATAACCAGCAATGACAGCAAATCACCAGATAAGAAAAATCTGCATCACTTCATAGTAAACAGGACCCAGCCTACCAAGCCAAGCCCCATGGGAAATGGGAAACCTTTCCAAGTGTTGCCGCATCGGTCGATCATGACAATGATAGGTCTGATCGATCCAAGCGGTTACTTTTCCAAATAGTGTGCAAAGTGAGAAACGGTTTACAAGCCGGTCTTTTGAAACAATATCTGCAAGCGTGGTTGCAGAGTACCTATGCGTTAACTAAATAAAGGGCACCTTAACTTGGTACCTAAGATTAGGTACTACCTAGGTATCTAACAAGGCATTTTATCGTTGACAAAAGTGGTTAGTGTGTATGGAAAAGTGGGGTTGCACGTGGAAGCTCGGGTTAGGAGGTAAGATGACATATTACAGTAGAGCTTGGGCCATCGTATTCGAAAAGAAATCGAACTCTTGTTAATTTGCTTCTCTGCATTCGCACGCATACGTACATACATACATACCTACATACCTACAGTACATGCATTCTTATCAGATATGGCGAAAGTTCGTGAACCTGTGCTGTTCAGATAGACACCATCCTTATGTGTCGATTTCGACCCATACTCGACAGCGGCTGTACTGTACTGACCACTTCTTGAAAGTCTGCCCCTCCTGCATTCTGCAGAGTCCTCGAGGAAACCCAGCAGCCAACATTCAGGTCGTCATAGTAGATACCGTGATGGGCCATCTGCATAGCATTAGCATCCGAAGAGCCTGAACACAAAGCTGTCCACCAACGACACCATGACGGATGGCAAGCAAAGAGTTCGAACGGGTTGCATGACCTGTCGCAGACGACGTCGAAAATGTAAGTCGACTACGCCACGTGCACCTTACCTTTCGAGGTGGATAAGTCTAGTTTCCGATGAAAATAAATGAGCTGACGCTACGTATTTCAGGCGACGAAAAGAAACCCAGCTGTGAGAATTGCGAGGTGAAGGGCTTTCCCTGCAGTTATGGGACGAAACTCAGTTTCGTCACACAATCTATCACTCGGCCACGACAACCCGATGCAAGACCGCACGGAACCAGATCATATCCCCAAATCAGGGTTAGTATGGTGTGTATTGTAGTTCAATATCAAGCTTACATATTGGTACCATTTTGTAGTTTGTAGACACTGTCTCTGCCGCCGCCGAAAGCATTGAGAGCACTCCAGGTACACATGGACATGGACAAGACGATCTTGCCAGTCAGAATATGCCACAAGACACGAGTATGATTCAACCACTAGTTGCGCAACACGAATCAGCCATGAATAGCACCCCTAGCTCCAGCATCAGCTCGTTCAGGGCCACAGGTCCTCGCTACCAGTCTGAGCCTGCCCAACGAACGGCATCTAGTGCAAGCGATGAGGGTGGACCGGATGAGAATAGCCACATGCAATCAACGTTTAACGACCAACTGAACGATCCGTGGACACGAGCGAGAAGTATCCAGGAGACTGGATTACTCCGTTATTTTCGCTACCAATTAGCCCCTTCTCTGGATGTCGGAAACTCGGATTCGTTTTTTGAAGTCAAGATCATGCTTCTTGCGAGCTCAAATAAATCACTATTCGCAGCACTCCTTGCATTCACAACCTTCCAGAGATCGCTTGCTCACTTGAATCAGCATGGTGACGACTATGAAAGCAGTCGCCGGTATCAATCCGAGGCGGAACCTCAACTGAAATTTGAAACAGACTCCATAAACCGTGTCGGGAGGGTACTTCTGATGCTGGGAGACTTTTGGTGCTTAGGACCACACAATTGGAGGGCGTTTTTGTCTCAACAGTCCGCTATCTTCAACAGCCCACCCTCGTCTCGATCTTTGATAGAGGAGCTGGATCAACCTGTATTTTGGCTTCTACTCAGAATTGGTAAGACTATGATTGAAAGTTACCTCCTTGGATTTGCACGGTAAAGCTAACGGAGCTATTGAAGATCTTGCGACTTCTATTGTAGCTGCGAAGCCCCCCCTAACGCCTAACTTATCGATACTGCTCGAGAATCACCTCATTCCAAATTCTTTTCAATTTCCACTACTTCAACGGCAGAATGCAGTACAAGCTCACCAGCAAGCGTTGTTCCTCTTAGCCCGGTGTCTTTGTTTGATACAGGGAGACCGTGGAGGGCTATCTATCGATATGAGTGGCTCACCATCCATACCTCATTCCGGCGGGTCGCCAAGCCATTCAGTGAGTTGGATGTCAATATGGAACGACAATCAAGAATGGTACCTTAATAGACCGATGCACATACAGCAGATTTTGGATTTCAGGGGCATCGAAGCTGATCAGATTAATTCGCAAAACCCGACTTCATTTCCTATACTGATCTATAGCACATCCCTTGCACTCCTGTCAAATGCGGTGTACCATATCACCTCGCTGCTATTACTCACGAAAAAGCCATGGCTTCCGAGGGAACTGCCTGGTTCCCGCCAATCCAAGTCTTCAAACTGGCACGCACATTCTATTGCAGGTATCGTTACGAGTAATGAAGATCTGGACCAGTGGGATCCAATTCTGATTGCCGGTCTACTTCTAGTAGCCCAGGGCTTGACCCACGAAGCCCAGCAAAACGCCATATTGGTTTGCCTCGGTAAAATTGCCAAAATGACAGGAATCAACATGAACCATGAGATTGCTGCTCTCAGTTCGGAGTGGAGCATCTCACGCCACATCGAAGATATCCTCTACCAGCACGATTGATATGCCAACCATCTCACTTCGAAACGTATCATAGCTCATATTTGAATGGGATACTCTGCATAGCGCCTCTCTTCTGCACTGTCACTGCAGCAGCTGCATTTGCGTCAATGACAGACTGCTCGATCTGTTCATCAAAACACTTCAAATCCGACTCGGTAGCAATGAACTTTGCAAAGGCTGTTGAGAAGAAACCGACAAACGTATCTCCAGCCGCGGTCGTATCGACCACTTCTTTGACTTTGATTCCTCTAACAAATCCACGATGACCTGTTCTTGTCGAGAAGAAGACGCCTTTCGCACCAAGCGTGATTAAGACTATTCCAATATTCGCAATGGAATGAAAATGCAGAGCAAGCTCTTCCGGGTTTAATTCCGCTTGGGAATATACGGATTCTGGGAAGCCAGGTACAGTCCTTGCCGTCTGCACAGCTTCAGTCTCGTTCATGATGAGGACGGGAGTACCTGCAAGTGCATCGAGTTCAATCCCCTCAGGAAATACGGGCGCTGGATTGAAGATGACGCGAGCATTTGAAGACGGCTGATTGAAATGCACTAGAAGGCCCGAGACTGTCGATCTAGGGATCTCACCCTGCATGACAATTACAGTTGGCTGGGGGATCGACGAGTTCGAAGTTTTCGCAAGGATAGCTTCCATGTCGCTCATTCCCTCATGATTTGCGCCTGGCACGACCATAATCCTATTCTCTCCACCAGCTCTCTCCTCCACCACGATAGTCGCTGAGCCAGTTCTGCTGACAACTCTTTCTTCGATGCCATCCGTATTCACGCCGGAATTCTCAAGCATTGGTTTCATGGTAGAGAGGTAGAATGGGTCGCTGGCGCCGACAGCCCCGATCATACTGACTCTCACTTCCTGTTGGGCTTTGCATGTGAATGATGCGCGGCCACATGCTACGGCTTGGTTTGCGCCTTTGCCTCCGGCCATTATTGAGAGCGAGGTTGCTGTGAGAGTTTCACCCGGGCCGGGACATCGTGGAGTGAAGGTGACGAAGTCGGTATTAAGGGAGCCGATTACACAAATTCTTGGAGCGTGAATCATTCTGGCAGGTTGTGGTTGCATTGATCTTGATTTGAGTCTTTGAGAAGCTTTCCACTCTAGATTGTTGATTCTTGTGGTCGCGTGTCCGTAGATGATAATGATGGATGGGGTTGAGTAAAGTCCTTGTAATAATGGAGGAAAATAATTCGTGGGTCTCAGCGACCTATGTTTTTTGAGCGAATCCCGCTCCTGATATAAAAACAATACACTAGTAAGGTAATTTTCGCTCTATGCTTAGTATATATACATTGCACGATCCCAGAAGCCTTTGTTCACACAAGGATGGGCACCCATTCATAAGAACGAACTCCGAAAGCGAAACGTCCCAATGCGGAAATAGTAGCCTCCAGAACCATCCTTGACCCAGTACGAACGAGCGAAGGTATTGCTAATTGGAACCCACAAGATGAGAATCTTGTCCATTGGTCACCCCACTCTTAACGCCTTCTCGGTAAGGCTGTAAGCCACCTGTGGGGTGTGCGGTGCCCAAAGGCCAAGGGTTTTGTTAGTGAAACCAAGTCTAAGACACCTCTTCCTCGAGTTATTTTCGTCGGCAAAATACTGACGACCGCATACAGAAGTACCTTAAAAAGAAGTACCATTTCAGGTACTAGGCCAGGGCTGACTCAACAGTGGCCTCATTATTTGATGCCTCATACGAACGCAAGCCCTACGAAGACATGCACATCTGATCCCACGATCCACCCCCCATCGCGCTCTCATCACTGTTTAGAGAAACGACCTAGTCCCTGGACAGTCGCACTCAGGGAAACATGATTGTATCGCCGCTGCGAAATTGCATTTGTGGGAGTGACCTCTCCTGCCGAGTGCGCGTACTAATTCCCAATGTTTGGCAATTCCAAGCAAGCAGGCTTGGGGAGAAGTTGACCAAGCCACCTCCCATCTACAGACCATCTCAATTCTTTTTAAAAACGATATACAGGGACTCAGACAGCGTACAACCGACCTCTGACACGATCGTCAAAGCGCAATGTGATGAGAAATCTAGTAAGTAGTTGCGGAATGGTAACCTCGGAGATGTACGGTATTACAGTACAAGGACCCGGCCATAAGTATCACATTCCCATCTCAAGTTACCAGGATTCAAGAAACTCTTCGAAATTAATCTTCCCTATGAGCAGTATAGTACGGCTTATCCAACTAGCCCTCGTAAAGAGGCTTGTGATTTTGCCCAAAATAAAATAATGACATTTCTAGTGCCAGACGAGGTGCCATAGGCAAATCAGACGATTCCGTCGATGGGTATTGATATAACTTGTAATTTGCAGCAAATTTCAGTACTTTGTTTTTAAAACTGTGAAAGTCTTCATATGTTCGCAGATGCGATTGATTTCGGGTCTTGCTTGGTAATGTTACCTGTGAAGTATGTATTTCCCTCCTCAAGCCTCTTTTGCAATTTTGATGTGAGAGACCAAAATACTTTTGGGCCGGGCCGATTGTCTTTCTTCTGATGGCAAATATCCAAGTGCTGTAATTTTCTAGGCAAGGTGGTGTTTTGGTGGTAGAAGCATTTGAAACCAATACGATCAAGTTTGCCATATACCGCCGTGCAGGGGTTATGTGCGATCGTGAAGCTAAAGATTTTAGAGGAGGGCGCACCTGATTTATGCTACGCTGGTGGAAAGAAATGGGAAGCGAAGCATGCAGAGTTGATGGAGTAGGACTATTACCAATTCGATGAAGCCGAGGGGGAGAGACTACGACGTAGTGTCTAGGATAGCATAAGGTTCTTCAGATCCTCAAGATGTGTCCTCCTTATCCGCAAAACAAATCATCATTGATGCGATAGAAGAGAAAATACCTCCACAGGTAAGATTCCATAAGTTGACAAAGAAGAAAGTCAAGGTGGCAAGAGAGTTCGGAGCTGACCCCTGGACTCAACACCTTCCATGGTTGTCTTGGGATTCTATAGTTCCAATGTGCCTGCGTCTCAACTAGCGTGGCTATAGACAGTCAATTATTGGAGTGCTAAACCAAGGACAGAGCTTGTTAGACATAGAGACAATATGTTAACGCGTAGCTTCTAGGAGCAATTAAATCGGTACATCATTATGAACTGTATGAAGAAAATGAAAGATTGTATTATCTAAACATAGGAATTTATCTATCACTACGTGGTTCTATTCAGATGCATTGGCGCGGATCTCTCTTCCTCGTGGGAAAGTCCACATTAACAAGGCCTTACATCTTCTCAACCTGATTCTTCTGGTTTACGTCCTTCTCCGCACTCGTTGAAGCAGTGTCTGAAGTTCCATTGAGATAAGCGGTAAGTCCGACATCTCTCTGCGCCTCGCGTAGAAGCACTGCATCTTCTTCACCTGCGTGGCTATTGAAGACAGTGTCCATCTCTTCCAAAGTGGCACCTTTGGTCTCTGGCAAGAAGAAGTAAACCCAGAAAATACCTACAAACAAGAACACCGCGAAGAAAATGTAGGTTCCCCATGCCCAGTGTTCGAGCATGGGTGGGACGAAGAATGCGATTGCGAAGTTGTTGAGCCAGTTGCTGAACGCTCCAATGGATGCGCCCTTGGCGCGGATGGAGAGTGGGAAGATTTCCGACACGAGCGTCCATGAAACAGGTCCCCAAGTTGCCCCAAAGCCAGCAATGTAAACCCAGATAAGAGCTAAGAGAAGGTATTAGCGTATTCTTTACGCACGGAAGAGACTGCGCTCACCGACTGCGACCCAACCAGCGGCCACATGATTTGGCCAATCGTGTCTAAATTGGGAAACGATTATTCCGACGATGACCATGCTGACGAACATGACTACCGAGCCCCAGATGAGCATGGGCTTGCGACCGATTTTGTCGATGACCAACTGCAAAAATTAGGCCTCACTCTAGATTGTGACGAAGTTGCTGGCTTACCATAGCAGGAATAGTGCTAGCCATGAAAACAACACCAGTGACACCAGTAGCAAGCAGAGCAATTGTACCACCGGTCAAACCCAAGCTGACAAAGACATTGGAGGCATAGTAAATGACTACTTCATGTTAATCTTCGGTCAAATCTCACTAGAGTGAAAACTTACTAGCATCGATACCACTCCACTGTTGGAAAAACATGATCAGAAATGCTGTGCACACTCTCCGAAAGTTATCCTTCGTGCGGAAGCAATTTGCGTACTGCGCAACTTGAGTCATAAAAACTCCCTTTTCTCCTCCTCCAGCCATGGTCGGGAAAGCTTTGGCAAAGGCTCGTTCTTCGAATACAGATTCGGCCTTGATCTCGAGATACTCGACCTCTACGGATTCGTGGTCGATGGGCATCTTTCTCAGCCACGCCAATGTCTTCTTTGCCTCCTCATCTCTTCCGACCTTTACGAGCCATCTTGGAGAGAAAGGCATGAACCAGATACCGCATGCGAGAGCGACAGCGGGGATTCCCTGGATGATAGAAGGCAGTCGCCACGCCAGATTGGATTGGGTCTCGCCAATGCCGCCGATGTAATTCGAACCGTATCCGATCCAGAAAGATAACATAATGCCGAGAATAGTTGCGAATTGGTAGAATGAGACTAGGAGGCCTCTCATTTCTGGAGCTGAGAGCTCAGCGTTGTACAGAGGTCCAACGCCACTGAAAAGTCCAACCCCAAGACCGGTGAAAAATCTACCAGCATATAGGAGCGCAGGTTTCTGGCCTGAGCACCGATGTAGAGGTAGCTGCCGAGAATGACCCAGATACACGCAAAGAACATGGTATACTTTCGGGAAAATATTTCACCCAGAACACCAGCCGACAAAGCGCCTAGGATACCTCCCAATTGAAGGATGGAGGTGAGCCAGCCAGTTGATGTCGAAGATCCCACGACGGATGGGAAGTTGTCTTTGAATTTCCACATGACCAAGGATTGTCCCAGAATTCCCTGTTGATATCCATACTCAAAGCCGCCGAATCTGATTGTTTGTTAGTTGGAGCGCACATAATAATAGCACTAGCAAGCGAAAATTATGCTCACGAAGCGAAAAAAGCGATTAGCAGAACTTTAGGGTTGTAGCGCAGAGATTGCCACATCGTCTTCTTCTCGAGCACAAGGCGTCGGCGACGATGCTCCTCGGTCGAGGCCTCGACATCAGATGATGTACGGGCCATTGCTGCGTATTTGATATGTTGGACAGGATGCAGGCGTTTAGGGGGATAATATGATCAACGGTCGAGAAGGTGAGTGGCCGCGTGGTGAGAAAGGATCGATGAAGCAAAATATAGCGAGAGGAGGCATCTCGCAGATATATATGTATGAACATACACACTCATGACGAATGCGTGACATGCTTCTCTGCAATGTTAATGGTAAGGTGCAATAATAATACTACCTTCACCCTCATTACTCAACTTCTCACAAACCCATTGCCCAAGTGGCGGGGACGATGAGGATGTTATGGAATGGGATGCCGGCACTAAACCCAACGTGTTCGTGCTGGAGGCTCCGATTGCCTCTCTGGGCCGTCAAACATCCCATCATTCGACATGGCTGACTCGTGGGGCACTTGGTGGAGAATTGCCATCTCACATCTCCACTTTCCCAGCATCAAACCCCATGGTTCAAAAAAAAAAATACGGAGAGCATGCGAACTCCAGTTTCTCCTGCACCGACCGAGGGAATCACTCACAGTACTGGATCGTGGAGTGCGGAGGGCTCCGCAATAACCTAGGGTGGTTGTGTTGCCATCTCGTACTTGTTTGCTTTGTGGGGGATATTGGGGCCGCGAGTCGAAAGCAATGTACAGTAAGATTCAAGGCCGGGCAGGCTATTGATCGGGTGTAGCTAATGAATCTTAAGCGGCGCTCACAAGTATTTTTACTCTTTCTCACTTCCCGTTAATCCAGATTCCCTCCCCACCTTGCGGTAAGAGCTGGAAAGGGGTTGACTAGGTAACCTGGCCTGTGAGGAAAACATGGACATGATATTGCCGAAATTAAGCGAAACAGAATACAGTGTGCGCCTAATCGGATAGGGAGAAAGTAAACAGGTGGACCGAATCAGGAAATCAGAGACTTCATATAATAATGCCAAATGTGTTAGTGTATGCAAAGGCTGCTTCAATAATTGATGTATGCATTGATAGATTCTACTCAGTACAGTCTACTGATCTTATTATACTCAAAGGAGATTACTACCATATAAATACCGTAAGCTAGTATCAACCAGGCCCATACAGGTACGTACCTATATTACCCAGTCACCCTGTACATGTTTTGCAAGTCTCGTGCGACAACCTCATCCCATTGCCTTATAAGTTGTAAACTCAGGACCGCCATCTTGTTACATAGGCAGATTTCAGCATTCTGAGAGATGGGCATAAATTGTTACAGCTACGATACTGGATTGAACATCAGTCAGGTGATTATGACTAACGAGTACGCCAAGGCTTTGATAGAATCTAGAAATCTCGGCTTGTGAACCACCTCAAGATATACTACATCTTATGTCACAATAGCCTCCCCGCCAGCTGGATCGATACTCAAATGCCTCTACTCTACACGAGGCCCAGTATCGCAGTTATTAATGTATGGATGGCTCTCGTGAACACTGATGGGGCAGACTTAACTCTTTCCACAATTTCGATCGATCCTCGACTTGAGGTAATTACTACTACACCCTCACTGACGACCGCCTCGTAATATGCCATTATGTACGACCAAGTGACCTCGATTGACGCTCCACGGAGTGTGGGGCTTCAAACATTGCAATTCCTTGAGAATGCAGAGACCTTCCCGGCCGACGATGCATGCTCTCTTCCAGCCACGATGTCGAGCTTTGACGAGTACGCAGCCAATCCACGCTTCCTCGAGCTACAAGAAGAGCTACGTTCCGTTCTCTTCACGGGGGTCGCCAGTCTTGCTCCCAGTCGATCCAATTCACCAGCCCAGTCGGACCAGGCACATGACCCCGAAGCCTCAATTAGCTCGAGGCGCAATTTTGATTTCACAAATCTCTCAATTCCCAAAGTCAGATTGATCAGATACCTTAAGAACTGGATTGATCAGTGTGCGCCTTACTTGGACAAGTTTGACGAGGAAAGACACTTTGGTATCCACGCTCCCATCATAGCACGGAGCTCCCCGCCGCTCCTCTACGCCATTCTCGCATTCTCTGCGAGACAGACGGAACGAAAGAATCGCCATGAAGAATACACTGATAGTCTTGAGCTCTACCAAGAATCAATTAGGCAACTAGCTCCGTGTTTGCAAGCTAAAGAACCAAATGTGCTCGTCACGGTTTGCATCCTTGCCTGCCTCGAGTTGATGTCAGTAAGTCCACGAGACTGGCGACGTCACGTCGAAGGGTGTGCTGCCCTCATCGAATGCCTCAATGTGAATGGATTATCAGGAGGTTTGCTACAAGCTGTTTTCTGGTGCTATGCCCGTATGGACTTGTGCGGAGTTTTGGCTTCGAGTGGAGCAGAGAGCATGGTCCTTCATATCAGCAAATGGGTCCCAAGCACGGGTTCGGATTTTGCTTCCACGCGAGACGAAGAAGAAGCTATCATAAAAAATATGTTCTTCCAAAAGAGTTGTTCCGTTCCAGATATGCACGCCAATTGGGCTGTGTACCTCTGCGCCAAAACGTGCTATCTCGCATGCAGACGCACTCGCTTTTTGGAGTTTGGAGAAGTGGATACACATGACAGTAGATCATTCCCTGTGCAGTGGGATAGCCTTTGGGCCGAGCTCTGTTTCTGGACAGAAAACCGACCAGCTGCTTTCCTACCTATCAAGACAACAGGTACAAACGGGGTTCAAATCTTCCCTGAGATCCTCTTCACACACTGGGCCGCAATATCAGGCAATCAATTATATCATACTGCGGCTATACTGATGCTACAAATCAAGCCTGCAAGTCGGCAATCACAACTCCTGATGCCACATCACTCTACAATCTGGCATGCTAGGAGGGTTTGTGGAATTTCATTAACAAATCCACATCATGGCAATCTCATCAACGCTATCCAACCTCTTTATATCGCAGGCAGGCTCTTTACTCATCGAAGTGAGCATATGGCCGTAGCAAAATTATTCAGGGTTATCGATTCTACAACAGGGTGGGGTGCTTTGTGGAGATTGAAAGACCTGGAGCGCGTCTGGGGTTATGAAGCTGGTGAGATTTCATCAGCGATTTAAGGACGCGGTTGGATTTCGAGTATGCTTACATCTTCAATTCCTCTCCAGGACCAATTAAACACTAGATCTTTATCAAATAAGAATTTTGAGAAATTGATGCTAGCACGGTGAGTAATTATACCTTGGCCGCATCGTCTTTGAGATCTTGCTTCCATTTGAAATAATTACTCCTTCACGAGGCTCGCTGATATGTGCAACATCACCAGAGCAGGGTTTTGGGTAGATGGACACACCATTTAATGTTCTGGGTTATGCCTGTCTGTGGACGAACGGATATACAAGAGACTATAATTCGAATCTTTATGTTATTACTGTCGGTAGACTAGGCATGCCGGTGAAACACTAATCATTAAACGTAGAGTGTACGATCCTTGATTCTATTGTGTCTGATTTCCCCTCGGATCGGTGGCCTAGAGAGTGGTTATATACACTTAAAAGGGGGTGAATCATGTGATCACCCCTATCAAAGCGTACCGAGCGTACCACTAATCCGATACTTTACAGCGTCCGATCACTAACTACCGAATACTATTTACAGCTAACGATTTATACCGACAATTACCATTCAAGATATTGAGTCGGTAGCAATTGTTCTAGATGGCCGTTTGGGATGTATTTTTTTGATAGTGGGTAGCTATGGAAGAAAGCTTTTTCCTATCAAATGACCACAAATTCAAGAAGGTATTATAGAGCGTCTAGCTATTGGTTAAGCCTACTTCTATTGCTGGTATATGTACGGCTTTAGAGAAGATGATTTCTAAATAAAACGATGTGTGTAGGATATAGGTTCGGTTATCGACGACGGGAAGGATATTATTCTCACCGCCATATGTTCTACGACGAAGGATACTATGTACCTACCGTACGCATGGAGGGGACGAGTAGGAGTGGGTTATGGAGGATTATCTAGTATATAGAAAACATCCGGTTATTAAGCGAGCTAACCAGAGTCCCAGGGCTCTAGAGATTAAGATATTCTTTTGTTCATACCGCTTTATATCTAAGAAATTACATAAATTTTATGTACAAATAGTAGAATTTCCTACATTAGAACAGAAAAGCCATTTAGCCGGAGGTTTGCTTCATCGACTACTATTAACCACACCGGTTCCATTCATTACCGCCACACTACTACATAGTACCCCAGAGCCTCAGGCACCTTACCTAACCAATAGCCACGTCTATAATAACAATTTAATCTATCCACAGTATAGGGATTATCTTCCAATTAATAAACCAGTGACCAAGTAGCTATCTTCAGAGCCCTGAGGACTCCAAGCCCCGATTGTATGCTTTAGATAGCAGATTTTGTAATCAAAGGCCCTCAGATCCCATGTAACTGCGACACAACTTGAGTTTCTCGCCTCAAAATTGAGCTGGGCGCACCTGTCGATACATGCATCAAAGGTACTTGTGTTGTACGATGTGATATCGATGGCTGGACCAGGCATTTCCAGAGCGCATAGCTTCAAGAAGCGATCTCGGCCAGTGGAAGCCGTGTAAATTGTATTGTTCACACCTGGGCAGCCAGCTACCACTGCTTGGGCATTGGGAGGGCTCGCAGTTGGAGTGGGAGAGCTAGTTGATTGGCTTGATGATGCCACTGTGGACTGTGTTACAGCTGTGAGCGCGATCGTAGTTACTGCATTTGCTGTTGAGGAGGTTGACAGTGTAGAGTGGGAAGACTCAGATTCAGCTAAATTCGTTCCTGTATTTGCGGAAGATCTTCAAGATCACACGTCAATTGACTGTCTCCTAGTGGAATGCAATCGAATAAGAGTTTACATTTACGAACCTGGACTCTGAGTTTTTATTCTTTCCAACAGTTGCACCAACTCCACCTCCTATCGCTCCTCCAACAATGAGAACAACAATCAACAAAATAAGCCAAAAGGTGGTTATCCGCAAGCCCAAAATCTTGCCCTCACGATTTGCTTTATTATCCGCAGCCTCCATGTCGCTCAGCGGTGGTCTAGAGCCATCATGCTGATAATACTTCGCATCCGACGGAGACTTCTCTGACAACAGTAGGGCTTGTGGAGCCTGTGACGGATCGTTGACGAAATTTTGTTGTATGACCTGAGGTGCATCTGGTGGCACAGCCTCTAAGCCAGCATGGTATTCTGGTTGGTATTTCGACATGTTTGGACGCACACACCTGGTCGATTGCCACCGCGTACTGTAGCAGTACTCTCAATCGATCTTGAAGACAGTACTTGGAGGAAGGGCGGGCACACGAATCATATACTAACATTATTGTGTATGCCCAAGAACTTTATCCAAATTAGTGGAAGCCTCAAATATTAATGCCCTTTGCCCAACCCTATTCCAGACCTACTTGGCAGGTTTTGCTTGCTTATTCCGGCTTGACAGGTCGACTGCACATTTTGATGGTGCTTCCTACTGTCTCGGTTGGAAATTAATCAAATTTCCACAGAAATCGTCAAAGGCTGGTTGCGACAGTCGATCTGGGCTTGAATGCGGTTGGCTAGGCAGGAAAGCCTCTCGCCTTGTAAAAATAGCCTTCAAGCCTACCGGATTCTCTATGCGCCGAAGGGGTACAGCCACGTGCGGATGAGTACGGATTCAGCAAGGTGAGGTACCTGCTTGACAATTTACATACATGACTCCTCTCCAGATATTTTCGACGCAACACCATTGTAATATGGAGTAAGTTACTGAAGAGGGGAAAAGATCAAGTCTGAATAAACCACCAGTGTTGTTCTTACCATTCGACTACATCAATCGTCAGTTCTGGAATTTTGGTGTATTGACAAAAGTATCCGAGGTATTACGGCCATGAGGTCTCTTCAAGTGTAGATAGGTCCACATCTCCATTCCTGCCAACACCAAATTTGATCTCAAGCTGTCGCAGGCCCTGTAAGCCTATGCTTTTTGAATTGAGGTAGGAATTTGCGGAACTGGTTATTGCTGTGCGTGTATCGTCGGTAATCGTTGTCATCACCAGTAGACTTCTTGCTGACCTCGTTTGGGAATTCAAAAACTGAAGACAATAGCCCGGCGGCTTTGTGCAACGAGTGCCTGAAGATTTCAAATGTGATCTCTGTAGGAGCTGCTGCTGGACGTGATGAAGCTGAGATGGGATGTCCTACAGATTCTGGTAGAAGTGGGGTGCCAGATCTCAGAGTTCCTAGCACAATATCTCTAATTTCAGGTTGACATCGCATGGAGTGATGGTGAAGATGGGGGCAAAAGCGTGGGCGGAGATTTGTCTTCGTTCGATTCTTCGCGCTCTTCCACTAGATACGATTTTGGCTCAAGTCCGGGAAAGGGATGATCCTCTTCCTCGGTCAAATTCTCTCCCTTTCTCTTTCCCTGATTGTGTTTATTTGAGCTGGCGAACGAAGCCCAGCTGAGGCAAATTTCATGCTCAGGAGCTGGCTCGGAAGGGACAGGCGATTCCTCTTTGAATGAAGTTTTGCCTTTCTTCTTCATCTTGTCCTCATTCATCTTTTTTCTCTTTGGGCTCGCGAAAGAACTCCAGCTGAGATAAATTTCAGACTCGGGAACTGGATCGGAAGGGACAGGCAGATGCTCTTTGACGTCCTCATATGCATCACAAACTTTTTCTATGTGATGTTCTCCTTCAACCTCAGCAAGAGGCTCATCAGCAGGTACATCTACGCGGTTCTCCTCTATTGATTGGATGTCGTTAAATGTGAATGCCGATTTCTTTTTTCTTCTTGACCTTCTTGGACAAGGGGCGCCAATCCAAGCTGATCGGATCAGATTCCTGAGAAACAGTCTCTAGTTCTTCAGGGACAGAAATGGGTTTGTCAGCCAGAGACTTCTCATTCATACCCTCCACAACGGCTTCTTCAACAGGAAACTCGTTGACTCCGAACTCAGCGGCTTCTTTGACTGGATACTCCACGTGGACGAAGTTACTGGAAGCAATACATAACAAAGTCGATGTTGGAGTTGCAACATCGACAGAGGTCGACTAAACACTCCCTCCAGAATCTGAATTTCCTTGCTATTTACGGTCCAGTGTCTCTTCCATTGTACCCTGAAACGGAACAGTATTCCCAGCCGCGGAGAGATACTTCGTAAGTTCTCTTTCAGACATTTTAAGCAGAGTCTGGATGGCCTCTGGAATAGATATGCATATCTCAGCGTGCAGGTTTTTCCGTTATGTTATGGCGACACAATCGAATTTCAAGGGCACAGCTTAATAGTTGGGGGAAGGGATATTGTCGCATAAGGTTGAGACTTCAATGTCGGACCTATAGAGAAATTTGAGATTCGCTACTAGGAAGTAGTCGTGAAGATAATGGACGTCCCGCGAGGTTGAGTCGATTACCTAATTACTGAGCAGTTGCACACGCTGATCGTTTTAGCCCATTGTTTCGTATGGCTCTGAACTAACAATTTTGCCTAAGAGATTCTCGTATTGATTTAGACTTGAAGCTTGGGCTAGTAGGTGCTATACAGATTTTATGCAAATATTTACTCTCTAGAAATATTTATTATCTGGAAATGTTTACTATCCAGAACCATTCACTGTCTAGAAATGTTTACTATCTAGAAATGTTTGCATTCTAGAAATGAGCAGTCGAGTTTGTTATAAGACATACCAAATCTAGAAATATGCTGCATGTCTTCGAAGACCTAGGCAATTTTAATCAGTGAATTTACGGAAACCTACAAATTGAGAAGACTCTTCGGGTCGTCTTCCACACCCTGCGGCCAAACGAAACATCTATAGATCGTGATATTTTTGGCGAATTGGTATAGCGTTCATTTCTCTTTGCCATCCAGTTCCGTGAAGTCGAATTTGCGTGTAGGATGGTGGTAGAAGGTAGTCTCGTTTCCTTTGATTATAGGGTAGTGGCCGTAGATCCTCACTATCGGGTGACCGTGCGAGATTAAAAAGACGAGGATTTCCCGATAGAGTTCCTTTTCGCACTTCACTAGCTTAAAGAGTTCAACGATACCCCTCACCACCATCGTCATGCTACGAACATTTTATTGATCTAGGATAATAAGTGCTGTAGCACCGCACTTTGCTTCAATTAAGAACGGGAAGTATGGCTACAAAGAAAAAAGTGTCTGTGAGCTCGCCCACGAAAGGTTTAATCCTCTTGAGCTGATCCTCCGTGAACGCGTCTCGCCTGAATGCCACGGATTAGTCGGGTTGAGGATGGGTCTTGGTGATGGGGATAGAATTGTTTTCTAGCCTTCGATAACACTTTCGATCAGAATCCTAAGATGCTTGGCGCCGCGTATCGCTAGGATTCCTGTAGAAGGGACTATGAATAGTGAAATATCACGTAGTGAAATATTACGGATAACTCTCGCCTCATTTTTGTTACGTACTATCTCGTAAGTTTCTTCGAATAAGTTGTCGCGAAACGATGAATCGTTAGGAAACGTTGCTTAGTCTCGAGGCGAGCTCGGCACAAGCTCTTGCTCATAGCTGTGGCTCCCAATTCAAATTTGCCTATGAAGCTGCCTTTGGTCGCTAGTATAGTTTCATAACGCGCATCTTGGTATGGGGCACTTTTGACGTCCCTTGGCTTTTAATCGCTAGAGCTAGCAGAGCTGGCTTCCGATTGTTTACCACGACGGGATGATGACGACTTCTTTTAATGAGTATAGATAGCGGGGCTAACTCAATAGGTGAGTTTCGTATTGATATTGTCTATATAAAGGGGTTAAAGGTATCAAATAGTTAACTAGATTAGATAAACATAAACCTATATCGTCTATAGGCGAGCTTGCAATTGTATTTAAAGGGTTTTCTAAGAGTTTTAAAAACCAAAATAGGGTCCTTTTCAAACTTCGCCGAGGCTAAGCTTGCGCAGCTTTCCGTTGCTTGGAAGTTGCTTGGCAGAACACACCTTCACCTGTTTCTCTTTTCTCTTTCATCCTAAAATCTCCTGTTATTGTTGTTGTTGTACTTCTTCTTCCTCTTCTCCCTCGTCTTCACCCTTTGATCTCACTAATAACACACATCAATTCCCCAATATTGTCTCTCCCACTTATTCCTGCCGCGCAAGTCGATCAATTAAGTCAAAGTCTAGGCCAAGCTGTAAATATTCAAACAGTGGTCACTCAGGTTTTTGGAGACGCGAGAGAAGCGCGATTGCTTGGCATTCCCGATTTTACATCCGATAATACTCCACCAAGCAGTCGGGACGACGTCGGATATTTGTATTTGCGGTCCGTCCTCTTGGCGATATCTTTGGTGCTCATCATCAGGGAAGCGCATCGGAATGTCCAGATCCAGCTATATCTGGGTTGTGGGTTGAGGGCGAGATGCAGTCGGACATTTTCCATTCGATTGCAGAGCCTGCCTCTCCTCCTGGCATGGAACAGACTCTCCCAGCCGCCGACGAACATTCATCACGTCAACCTCTTCGGCCGCACCACACGGCAGGGTACGAAGATGCGCCATCTCAGAGCTATATCGACCTCCCATGGTGGCATGAAAACCCTGTCCCCTCTACTTATCCAAATGATCTTGACCTCAGCCCAGATCCCCTCGAGCTCAACTCCTTTGCCTTGAGCGACATTGCTGCCAGACATGTTGACCTCTTTCAACCCTTGACCCATCTTGCAGACGAAGTGGAATATACCAACCGACGTATTGGCCAAAACACACTACCGCATACAACTCAAGATTTCGGGAACTTCAGTCAGTGGATAGAAGGGGCTTACATGCCGTCGTCCCCTTGCTTGTATTGTATGCAACACCGCCTTCAATGTCTGGTTCTACGAACAGATCCAGCGAACCCAAACCCGGTAACATCTTGCGCAAGCTGCGTTGCGCTGTTTAGAGAATGCAGTATGGCGCAAGGATCGAAGCGATTACCATCGGAGTTCGAGACAACCATGCCACTGATGGGTCAGCTCCACGGGGTAATAGAAGAGAATGGTGAGCGTGTCGCAGATTGGGGAGAGACTGACGAACCTGCGAATACACGCAAACAAATCTCGAGGAGATCGATCAGACCTTTAAAAGATTGGATGTCGGCCCACCAAGATGATCAATTCCCTTCTCGTGAAGAGAAACTACTCTTGGAACTTCAAAGTGGTCTCACGAAGGTCCAGATAAGTAACTGGTTTGCGAATGCGAGGAGGCGCCAGAAGCGAATTACAGTGACAACGCCTCCACTACCCATAATACGAGACAGACGACTGTCTGATACCGACGGTCGGCTTCTTACAATGAATCCTATGGAACGCTGGGCAAACTCCCCTCCTGAGAGCGAGCCAGCGCAGTCATCCATGGTGGCGAAAGCCGCTGGCAACCCCCCTCTGGCAAATTCTCAAGGGCTAGAATACTGGAGCCATATCTCGCCATATTCTGGCGCATCTGCGCCTGCTACATCTGCTGTTATAAGCTTTAGGACAGACTCTTCCGACAACTCCAACAATTCATCGATGTCTGCGTGGAGTGAGGCATCGCATTGCTCATTCAAGAAACGCAAACAAAGAGCCCGCAGGAGATCTGCCCGTCCTAAGACCAAGATCAACCCTACTGAAGATAATGGTTGCGTTTACGAATGCACATTCTGTTCCGAATCCTTCAGCCTGCGGTATGATTGGCAGAGGCATGAGCAGTCTATCCACTTGCCGATGGAGCGCTGGATCTGTTCGCCTGACAGCCTCCTTGTGCCTTTACATACAAATGGAAACTCGCTAGTCTGCATGTTTTGTCAAGAAAGCTCCCCTACCACTGAGCACATTGCTACCCACGACGCTGAAGCATGTCTGGAGCGTCCCCCAGAGGAAAGGACGTTCACGAGAAAAGATCATCTACGTCAGCATCTGAGGAAATACCATGGTTGTCTGAGTCCGGGCTCTCTGGATTGGATTCTCGACTCCTGGAAGGTAGAAAATGTGAATTTTCGATCCCGTTGTGGATTCTGCGGTGCGTGGTTCAGTGCTTGGAAAGAGCGTTCTACACACCTTGCTTCACATTTCCAGCGAGGAGCTCGGATGTCTGAGTGGAGTGGGGATCATGACTTTGATGAAGAGAGTCAAATGTTACTAACAAAAGCTACACGTCCCAACATTGTAAAGAAGCAGGAAATTGGATGAAGACTTAAATCTATTGCGATTTAGGCATCATTGTCGCAATCAATCTCCTTAGAGCATAACATATTAAAACTGTCCGTGAGCAACCTTCCAACGCCTATTTGCAGAAATCAAGCATTATCAGACGCAGAGCATCTGTTACTTTGCTAATGGAATCTACCGTGGCCCACTCCACAGTAGCATGAGCACCACCACCATCAACACCGAAAAGTAGAGCCGGGATTCCTTTCTCTGACAATAAAGCGCAGTCTGTCCAGAATCTCTCTGATCGTACTGTTGCTGGGCGACCTATTGCTGTCTCAATGTTCTTTAACGCCCCGACCACGAAGGGATTGGATTTGTCAACTTCATATGGTGGTCTTGACATGCCCATATGAAGATCATACTTGAAGTCAGGCACACGACTTCGGATCCGTTCGAGTATGGTTCGTATCTCAGCCTCGACATAGGACGTTGTTTCTCCTGGCACGGTACGCCATTCAATTGTAACTATACACGATGCTGGATATGATGAGGGTTCCTCGCCTCCTTGGATGAGAGACGCGTGAATGGAGCCTGTGCCGAGCGAAGGATGCTGTGGCCCGTTCAGAATACCCTGGCTGTATTTATCTAACTCAACCAAAAAATGGCCTGCTTTGCAAATTGCGTCTATCCCAAGATCCGGCCGGGATCCATGGGCGGCTGTGCCTAGTATCTCAACTTCAAACCATACGAAGCCCTTATGCGCGACTACCGCATCGAGGGATGTTGGCTCGCTGATGATAGCTGCATCCGCTGTCCATCCAGCATCCAAAACCTCCTCTGTTCCAGCACTGAGATACTCCTCATCGGCGACTGCGGCGATTATCACATCACCTCGAAGTCGAACCGCAGCTTTCCTGGCGTGAGACAATGAAAGGAGTGCCGCTGTAACCCCTGCTTTCATATCAAAGGCACCTCGACCAAATACGGAACCATCTCGCACTTCCCCGGCCAGAGCATCGCCTGTATATCCAGCAGTTGTAACGGTATCGATGTGCCCATTGAAAAGCAATGATTTCCCTCCCCCTTGGCCTTTCACCCTTCCTACAATCGATGGGCGCCCAGGTCTCTTCTCTAATCTGTGTACTTCAATATCACGGTGGTTGAGCCATGCGCTTATATAATCAGCAATGGCAGTCTCTCCAGCGCCGCCACTTCTCGACAGACTTGGATTGGAGGAGTCGATCTGGACTAGAGCTTGGGTAAGCTTGACAGGATCATCGATGGAGACATCTCTAGGCGTATTGTAGGGTCTCGCCCCCTCAGTACAAAAGATAACGACCACAGAATCCTCTGATAGCCCCACGGAAGCTGGACTATTGTGACCGATATACTGAAGCGCAGCTAGGGTTGCTGCACCGCATGGCCCAGCAGATACGCCAATAGAAGAAAGGTACTCCACAGCTTCATGAGCCTCCCAGTCCGAAACCGTGAGAGCCGCGTCAACACCGGCTTCGAGGATAGGCCAGGAGATGGATGATACTGTGCCACAGTTCATTCCGGTCATAATTGTCTTACTCGTCGAAACGGGCCCAAGATTTCGAGTCTGGAGACTGTTCCACAAGCATGGCGCTGCGTCAGGCTCAACCGTTACCACCTGCGTAGAGCGTCCACTGGATTTGCTATGACTCGTCACCGCTTGTGCAAAGGAACCGACCCCGACAGGGACTACAACAAGGTCTGGTGTCACACCATGAAGCTGCTGTTCCATTTCAAGGAGCATGGTACCATAGCCGTCTACGATCCACTGAAAAAATATGGTCAGATCAATGTGTATTTGGGTAGGCCTCCACGCTTACCTGCGGAATGCTCTCGTAGTCTTCAAACGCCATATCCTGAATCCAAAGGGCTCCCTCTGTTTCTTCAGCCGTATTCCTGGCCTTCTGCACAGCTTGGTCGTAATCCCCTTCCACGAGCACCACGTGAGCCCCTTCAGACTTTATGTTGTTGACAGCTGATAAGTCCAGGTAGACCGGAACGAAAATATCAGAGGCAAGGCCCAGGATACGGGCAAACCGAGCAACCGCTCTGCCATGATTACCATCTGTAGCAGCAAACAATTTCGTATTCGTTGCTTTCGCTGCCTTTGCAAGGTCTTCAAAGCTGACATCTAACGGTAACCTGTTCCGCTCTGCAATGGCTCTGAAAGCTGCCCAGGACGCCCCCAGGATCTTGAATGATGGCAATTCACACCTGCTCGTCTCATCTTTCAAGTAAACAGCCTTAACTCCAATCTGTCGAGCAACATCACCCAATGATATGAGCTTGGTAGGCGAAAACCCAGGTATCTTACGGTGAAAGGTCGCTATTTCTTCGAAATTGGCTCCCGAGCTGGTGGATGTCCAAGAGAGTGCTTGGGGGTTACAATAAATGTCCCGTCTGGCATGAGCGTGAACGTTTTGTTGTGACATCTTGTTGTTGAACGTGGGTTGTTGTAACAGTTGCCTGGACCTGACTGTAACAGAATCAAAACATGAAAGTGCGGATCGAAGGTAGCAGATTCAGATATATGTGTCTCTGGATTTTGCCTTGCCTCCGAGAATCTTCTATAGATTGAAAGCAGCCTACGATTCATTAGACCTTGAACCTTGTCTATTCACACCCCTATCCCGCATGAGATCAGCTTGAACCCCGATTCCGAGACGCATCTGCTTCAATTCATGATAGCTAGCCCGCACCATGATGATAGACGTTTGCGCCTCCGTTCTCGGCCAATGCTCCAAGCTTGTAAGGCAATCTCGTATCTGCTGTTTGTAGGATTACTATACCAAGTGGCGGATTTCGATTATGCACTAACCTACTCCAATAGCACACCGGCCGACTTGACTTTGGAAGGTCTTTGTGATGTCCCGAGAAGGCGTGGCGATGTCTTGAGAAGGCGCTGTTGATGTTCCGAGAGGGCGCTGTTAATGTTCCGAGAGGGCGCGGCTGGTACACTAAAGGGACTAGTGTTGATGCCTTCTAGAAAGCAATTCTCAACTCCGAGTTTTGCAGTCCACCCTCATTATCTGGGACAAATTCCGAAAGGGTGCAGAACTCCGTGGGAGCATATGAAGGTATCCAGAGAGAATGAAAGTCGGCATGAATATGGGCGCCGGAGTGAAAGGTTTTCATTCTGTACATCGCCAACATACGCTGCCTCATCATCGCATCCGCTATGTATACTATCGAGTAACACCTACGCTAGTGAGACCAGTTTTTTGTCAAAAAGGTTTTAACTGTTTTCTTTCTTACCGAGTATCGTTGCACTATGCTCCAGACTCTTTTCCAAACTACAAAACTTTGCCCTCGCCAGCCTATCTACCAAATTACAGCAAGAATGATGTCTAATAATGCTCATCAAAATTTGAGAATCGACAGCGGGCGTCTCATGAAAGACATTCATAGTACTGCGCAATGGGGGAGAGGTGAAGTTTGGGGAAGGTAGGCAAGGTATCCATAGAGAGAGAGAGAGAGAGAGAGAGAGAGAGAGAGAGAGAGAGAGATACTTACTCGCTTTACAGCGCATCCACTGAGACGGGGATGGCAAGACTGTCCCTCTCTTCTGAGGACAAGCTTGTTCGAGACTGGTTCGTTGAGGCCGCAAAAGTATTGAATTGCAACGTGCGCATTGATGCTATGGGCAACATTTTCGCTGTTCGTCCTGGACGCAACAATGGGCCGGCAACTTTCATAGGTAGTCATCTGGACACGCAACCCAATGGGGGACGTTACGACGGTATACCTTGGGTTTGGGCTGGTTTGGAGATCTTGAAGGTCCTTGAGGATAACGAAGTTGAGACAGCCTTCCCCATCGGAGTGGTTAATTGGACCAAGTAAGAGAGCGCCCTGCCTGTCGAGACACCTCGCTGACGAAACTGCTCGGTGAAGAAGGTGCTAGGTTCCCAACATCTATGGTGTCATCTGGGGTGTGGGCTGGCCCAATTCCTATCGAAAAGGCTCATAGCCTTAAAGAAGTTGGTGGGAGTCTTGCTATGATGAAATATGAGCTCCAGAGGATGTATATCTGGGTGATATCCCGGCAAGCTATAAGAGCACACCTTTTGCAGCACACTTGGAACTCCATATTGGTATATCCCCTGCAGAACCGTATGTCAATCGAAGAATTTGACTAACCTCCTCCAAGAACAAGGTCCTATACTAGAAGCCGAAAACAAGAAGATTGGCGTTGTTAAGGGTGTACAGGCTTACCGATGGCATACAATCACCGTCCATGAACGCGATTGCCACACTGGGGCGACAACTTTCCCACACCGTTCAGATGCCTTGCTTACTGCCGCGAGGATGATATCCCACTCCCACGTACTCGCAAGCGAGTTCGAGTCGTTGGCATTACTCGCGAGTAAATAGTGACCGTTACACTTCCAAGCTACTAATAATAAACTAAGTCCCCACCCCCCCATTCCGTCCACCCCACCAAACCTCACCCCAACAGCTACACCTTAACTTTAAAAATTAATTACTTTTGCAAATCTTGATCGATTCTCTTGAAACTTGGAATTTACATTGTGATCATTATGAAGAATCAATATACCGAATATGATATTATGCGCGCTCTCGATGCGATGCAAAATAGCAAGTCACTTCGCAAAGCTGCTCTAGAGTGGGGTGTACCAAAGTCAACACTCCGAGGCCGATTTATACATAATATCAACCATCACGAGGCGGCCGAACACTTGCAAAGGCTACCTATTATAGTAGAGAATCGGCTTGCTAAGTGGGCATTAACCCAGGAAGCTCTCGGCCATAGCATCACTCACTCGTAGCTAAAGGTATTCGGTGAACGCCTTTACAAGCTCCAAGGTGACCACCGGCCATTAGGAAAGCGGTGGATTCGGAGGTTCTTGCTACGGAATCCGATACTTAAGACTAAAAGGCAACTCACGGTCGATTCTGTACGAGTGAATGGCGCTACGTCCGATATAATCAAGGCTTAGTTTTAAAAGTTTTAGATTCTAGCGATCTAAGATATTAAGCTAGAAAATCGATGGAATATGGACGAGCCCGGCATTATGGAAGGCTATGGACTTAATGGATTAGTACTTGGAAGCTCGGATCGACGTTTTATTTAAAAGAAACAGCCAGGTTCTAAGAGTTGGACATTATTTATTAAGGCCATCTCTGCTATAGGGGTCCGAACTACTCCACTTGTTATATATAAGGGAAAATCAATGTAATAATAATGGTTCCCGGCCGAGATCGATATATTTATATCATAGCAATTCACTACGACAGATAATGGATGGATAACTGACCGTACGGCTTTGGAATGGCTTGAAAAGGTGTTTATTCCGAGGACAGCACCGGCCGATGGTTCAGCACGACTCCTTATCTTAGATGGCCATGGAAGTCATGAAACCACCGAATTCATGTTTAAATGCCTTGAATCGAATATATATCTCTTATTCTTACCTCCTTATAGCTCTCATGTCCTTTAACCTTTAGATTTATCGATTTTCTCTCCTCTTAAGGCCGCCTACCGAAAAGAGCTTAATCTCTTAAGTTCTTTATACGATTCGGCCCCAATTGGCAAGCGTAACTTCTTAGTTTGTTATTATAAGGCCCGGGAGGCTGCAATTACAGCTGAAAATATCCTAGCCGGGTGGTATGCTACGGGTTATGGCTAATGAATATAAGTAAACCTCTGATGAGCCGATTATTATTAGAGAATAGTAATAATGCTTCGGAATCGGCCCCTCTAGAGAGCTCTAGTACCGAGTGGAATATAAGTATATCATCGATTGAGTGGCATACCCCTAAAGTAGGGAAAGAAGTACGATTACAATTCGACACTTTAACTCGGCTCGGCCATAATGATCTTCCGACACGTCGACTACTCTTTCGGAAGGTTGCAAAAGGCTTAGATGAGAAGGATTTTGCTTTATTAGAGGCCGAGAATCAAATAAAAGAGTTAAAAGCTTAATTAGATATATATAAACTAAGAAAGCGCCGCAAGGTCCAGACATCTCTAAATTCGAGGTTCGTGGACATTAAGGCCATTAGATCGGCCCAGATCGAAGCTGGAGAGCTCGGAGTAATACTAATCGATTCAGATTCATCTAATGAATCTGAATCTATCGGGGATTATATAGAAGTCGAGGCGTTGTAGAGATATTAAGTGTTAAATGTAAAGTGGTGGATTTTAGTGGGGTGGACGGAATGGGGGGTGGTCGGAATGGGGGGTGGTCGGAATGGGGGGGTGGTCGGAATGGGGGGTGGTCGGAATGGGGGGGGGGGGGGGGGGGGACTTAACTCTTTAAATAGTATAATATTAATAATATAGTAATATATCTTAAACCGTATATCTCCCCTCTGCACTAAGTGAATCACTTGTATTACGTACTGTTCTACCAACAGACCGTGTTAGTGCTCCCTGGCTTGAGTATTAAAACACCTGTGGAACAACTGAGTCAGGTTAATATTCGTCGGTAGAGGCAAGATCACAAGTATAATAATAAGCTTATTATTAAGATAAAGGTATTTAATTAAGTTAAGTATAAAGCTCTTACTTAAAGAAATATTATTTTACTTATATTATACATTTATCTTAATTAAAGTCCCTTAAGTAAGGGAGTTTAAGAGTTTAAAGACTTTTAAAGTCTTATAAACTTTAAACTCCTATTAAGCTTTAACTTTATTATATAATTAAAATTAAATAAGCGCCTTACTTATTATCTTATAAATTATTAATTAAATACATTAAATAATTAAGAGTTCTTTTAAAGTAAGCCTTAAGAGTTACGTAACTCTTAAAACGTATATTACTCTTAAGCTTTAAGCCCTTAAGCAATTATATACTCTTAAGAGCCTTACTCTTAAGATATTATATATTCTTAAAACTTAACTCGCTCTTAAAAATATATTTATGATATTATCCCCCTCTTAACTTAATATAATCATTCTTCCTCATCAATAATTGACATAGAAGTAAAATCAGTGATCCTTGCTCTGTTTGATATTAGAATCTTATTTATATGTCAACAGAGCACCCCGTTATATCCCTTTTCCTAACAACCTTCTTTATTGAACACTCTCAACATTTCAGTTACTACACAGGTAAGCAATGCATGTACTATCAAGGTATATTTGCTCCTCGCTAACCTTCTTAAGCAAAATTCACAAAATGGCGACGCTCTCAATGGAAGGAAAAGTCGGCATTGTCACAGGCGCTGGATCTCCTTTCGGAATTGGACGATCAACTGTAGTTGAACTGGCCAAAGCAGGTGCACTGGCAGTTTTATGCGTGCGACTTGAACATGGGCAACATCCAGTCCCTCAAGGAGAAGATTGCCGAAATGGGTCTTCAATGCCAAGTAGAGGGACGTCTTTTAGATGTCGCTTCTGACGAGCAAACTCTTGCTCTAGTAAAGGAAGTCACCAAGAAACATGGGAGATTCGACTTTTACTTCGCGAACGCCGGATTCGCAAGTACCAAGTAAGCATTCCTCTGCTTTTTTCATCTCAAAACTAAGTAACTAATCGATTCAAGAAACCTCAAAGAATTAGATACTGCATCCTTTGATCGTGCCACAGATGTCATGGTTCGTTCTGTATATCTCGGTCTACGATATGGCAGCCAGGCAATGCAGGTGACTTCTTCTGAGAAGTCCCTTGCCGGAGGAGTCGTCATTGTAACAGGGTCAAACTCTTCTTTCAGCGGATCCTTTGGAAATCTTGCTTATAGTATGTTATCCCTTATCTTTATTGTCAATCTGTATGCCCTGCTAATCAATTGCCAAAATCAGCGGCTGCAAAAGCGGCCGTGAACGGGTTAGTAGCTAGCGGATCAGTGCAGCTCTCTGCAAGCAATGTACGCGTTAATGGCATTGCCCCAGGGGCAGTGCAAACAAGCATTCTAACAAGCTCGCAACATTCTGAAACTAGAACAGAGTTTAATGCAGTGGTGGATGAGAAGGAAGCAGGAAAGGATTTTGTCAGTCTCTGGAAGCAATCAGGGTCAAATCCTGACCGGTATTATTATGAGACTTTAATACAGCCTGAAGACATTGCAAAGGCTGCGGTGTTTTTGGCTTCTGATCTGGCTTCAGCTATCAACGGGACGGTGGTGGTAGCTGATAGAGGTCAACTTGCAGCAGCTCTCGGGGAGAAATTACTTGGTCCTATACCGCGCGTTGAGCCACTTGATCTCAACTAGCTATTATATAAATAGTATAAATCTAGTGGTATTAGCATATGTCTTCTATATGACTTTTATAGAATCACTCCTAACTAAGCAATCACGACAAGTTCACTAAAACCCCTACTTCTTCACTCTGCCACCTGATTGAACAGCATTTAATGAAACCAAACATTATCATTGTCATCTCTATATATGGTATCAAGGAAATCTCTATTATTATCATTATAACCTTAAGCTTAAAACATCTTCTAAATCCATGCATTCAACTTGGCAGCAATTATATCACAATTTTTCTCTTTAAAATACAAGTGCCCATTTCCATAAATTCTAATATCACCCAACTTTATATACTCCACGGGAATATTAACCTACTTCAAGAAGAGGTAAGTGCAATCATTGCATACGGCATAATAGCTTACCTCGGCTGTTTCTAACAATATAAGAATATTCTTAAGATTAATAAGTGTTATGAACGTGACTTTTAGCACGTGAAGAGCCTGAGGCTCGGGAGTAATATAATAATTAATATAGCTTAATAGCTTATTATTACTACTTTATAAAGAACTTCAATAACTTAATTTAATTAAGAAAGGATTAATAAGAGTTCGATTATATAATTATATAACGCGCCTATTAAATAATCTTGCGAGCGCGCGCGCTTTCTTAAATATTTTATAAGGCTTATTTAATATTTAAATATTAAGAAGGTTCTATATAAGTAAGAAAATATTCTATTTGTTAGAATCAGATAAATAATAATATAAGTGATTGAGTGATTTAAATGATTATAGTGCAGTGGAAGTGATCAGAGTGAATATAAGTGATCAGAAGAGTGTTTAATATGCTTGATTAAAAGAGGTATCCTTAAGAGAATCTTAGTGATTTATATATTAATAGTGAATCGGTAGAATCCGATATACTAAATATACTAATAACTAATTAAAGAATAAAATAGATGAATTATAATCTAAACTAAAACACTAATATAACCTATAAATAAGCCGCCAGCCTTATTAAATCCGATTAAAATCCCTTAAATATAAGACGGTATAATAAAAATCCGATTAAAATTACTTTATAAGTAAGACGGAGTAATTTTAGTCTATATTAAATAACTTTTATAACTTATACGTAAGTCGGCTTAATTATAAATTAATAAAACTATTTAGGCCAATTTAAGCTATTAAAGCCGAAAGGGTTGCAACCATTATCGTAAAGCCTTAATAGGATAAAATATCCCGATAAAGGGATTAAATAACTAATTTAGGTGATTATTATCACTTATTAACTTAATAATATTCAACACTATTAAATAAAAGCTTTATACTCAACTTAATATTTAAATTAAGATTATATGTTATATTTATAATTACCTTAATAATTAACTTCCTTACTTCGACTTATATTCAAACCCTGGACTTTGATCTCTCTCTAATTAATAAGATAAGAATTATAATACTTTAAGCACCTTTTTTTAAAGTAGGAATAATATTAATAATAACCTGTTATAGTATTTCTAATTTACTGTCACGTGATACTACGTTAGTATATGTTAAGATCTCCTTAACAAAGCTTTTATTTAACTTAACGAAAGCTTAAGTAAGTGGCTTTATTATATTATATATTTATTTTTATTATCTTTACTTATTTTATTTTAATAATTTTCTTAAACTTTTATTAAATAATAAATCCTTTAAGGGAAGATAATTAATAAGGGAGTATTCCTCTTATTAAAGAGGAGCTCCTTAGAGATTAATATACTTAATTTTCTCCTATTACCTTTTATATTTATTATCTTTACTTCCTTTATACATTATAGCGTTACACCACCTATGACACAATATAACCTTTATGATCAAGAATAGTAAAAATATTAATATAAATATGAATAAAATCGATCTCACCCTTATTATTAATAATAATCTTCAGGGAAAGGCCCTTAAGGATATATTGAGTATTAGCGATAAGATAAACGTTAATAATGATAATAATTTAAATAATAATAAAGACAACTTAACTCCCTTTAAATTAAAAGAAGCTATACAAGTCTCTTCTTAACTTAATAAGTTTAATAATACTTAAAAGAGTTTAAATACTTTTATTCTTTAAATAAAGATTTACTTCTCCTTTAATAAAGATAAGTTTATTATTATTTATATTAAGAGCTTATATATAACCTCTTTCCTTAAGTTATTTACTTGAAATTAAATAGAATTATCTTTTATAAATTTTTATAAGCATTAAATTAATAAAAAGATAATAATAAAAACTTAAAATATATTTAAAAGTTAAGAAAGATTTAAAAAGGAAGTTAAAAAGATATTTAAAGATTTTAATATAATTTAAATTATTATTTAAGTATTATTAAATTATAAATAAATAAGATTAATTATAAATTACTTTATAATTATAATAATAAACTTTAAGTTAATATAAAATCTTAAATTATAATTAATTTTTAACTTTAATATTATTTTATTAATAAATATAATATAACCACTATATAAAGGGGATTATTAATAAATTATTTAATAAAGTAGGATTAAATAATATATAAGGTAAATAATATAAACACCTATAAAGAACGCCGAGTAGAAAATTTACTAAGCTAGCTTCCCCTCTTTATTTATAAAATCCTTAAACTTATTGATAATAGCCCCGATTTTTATAAGTTTCCTTATAATTTTATAATATATAACTCGTAAAGAAATAATAATATATTAAAGAATTAAATAAAGAATAAACTTATAAGCTTATTAAAGATATGGTTAAACTATTATGAGAAATTAAATATAAAAATTAATTAATGAATTATTAATCGCTTAATTTAAGACTTTTAACTATTCGTAAAGAAAAATTTCCTCTACTTTATAACCTTATCCTTTTTAGAATACTTTCTTAATTTTTAAAGAATAAATAATATTAATAATATTATAAATATTTAAGAGATTAAGGGGTTAAGGTTAATAAAATTAACGAGTTATAAACCTAATATCTAGCTTAATATAAAAAAGCACGTAAGGTAAAATAAATTAAGACATATAGAAATAATCTTAATTATATACCTCTCTCGAAGTTAAACCTTAATATTTATTATTACTCTAGACTTTACGCCTTATTTCCTACGTTAAAGAGTCTATTAAACGAAAACAATACCCCTTTAAGAATAGTAAAAGATTAATAAAAGAAGTATTATATAAGACTTAATAACATATAAAAGTAAAAGTAAGGAAAGAAAGGCCACAATCTATACTTAAATAACCCCAATAATATTATATATAATATAATATTAACGATATTACCCGGACTAGTTAAGAGAGGGGTCCCTATAAGAAGAATTAACACTATATTACGCGCTTCTTTATTATTTAAATTATTATTAAGTGGAGATAGTAATTAAGTATATAAGTAAGCTTTAGTAATAATACTTATCGGACTGCGTTATAAATGCGCCTTATCTTTATGTCACATAGTCCCCAGGACCTATTGCCAAAGAAGGCTAACCGACAGTTTAGCGGGCGCTATCCTTATATTAAGAGGAAGCGTCGCGATAGCCGAGAATATTCAATAGTAGAAGATTACTATTAATTATATAACTAATATAGATATTAGTATAACTATTTAATTTAATACTTGCCCGGGGCTTAACTACTAGGTTTCCGCCTCCTGTATTTACTTAGCACTATCCCTTTATAAAATGGATAGAGATTAGTTTACTACTAATTAATCTACTTACTTAATACTACCTCTTTACCTTCTATTTATTACTTATTTTATAAGTTAATCTCTTTACCCTTAAGGTAGGAGTATGAAAGGCAATTATTTAATTATATTTATAAATAATTATCTTATAACTCCCGGGACAACCCTTAAAGCCACCTATTCTAAAGAACTAGCTTTAAATAATTTAAGGATTATCGCGGAAATATAAGGAGAACCTCTTAAAGGCTCCGGATTAATAAATAATAATTAGACTTTAATTAGTCCCCTTTAAGCCGCTATTATATTAATCGTTAAAGTAAGAAAAGAAGACTTTATATTTAATAAAATATATATTAAATATAAGGTAATTTATCAGCAATAATTAAGAGCCTTTTTAAATTATCTTATATCCGACTTTAAATATAACTTTAATAATAGCGCGAGTCTTTTTATAAACCGCTTATTAAGCTGTAAAATAATTACTATTAACTCTTATATTAAAAAACTGTAATAAGAAAATAATCTCTTAAAATAAACTCTCATATATCTTAAAAAAGAAGTTAAGCTCTATAATATATATAAGCTATAATAATAAAAGATAATAAGACTTATAAAGTATATATAAATTATTTTAAAAGTACTTTCTTTATAACTTACTTTAAGTATAATAATTATAGCCTTACTATAAAAAGCCCTATAATTAATTTAAAGCAATTAATACTAGCGCAAAGCTCCTTAATAGATTACTCTCTTTTAAAACTTATCTTATAAGAATCTATTTATATAATATTAAAAAGGAGCGAGTTAAAGACCTTCTTAAATTAAGAAAGACTTTAAAGCTTACTTATTTAAAGAAATACTATAACTATAATACTTAAGAGTTTCACCTCTTTATAAAATAATAAGAATAAGTCTTCTATATATAATTATCAATATTTAGTATTTATTACTCCCGGGTATATATTATAATTAATAAGCTAATAAACAAGCTCATAGAAAACTAGACTAAACTTAGAAAGGAGCGAGAGGAAAGAGATCGGGGCGACTAGCCGATATCTTAATAAGCCTTTATAAACTTCTTAAAAAGCTTTATTTAAAACTTACTTATAAAGAAATAAGAAGCTTTTATAGAATTAAGAAAATTAAAGTAATAATTTCAAAAGAATGTATAAATAAACCTTAATTAATTATACAAAGGAGCTTAAGTCCTATATAAATAAAAGCGAAGAGCCTCTGTAAGTTTTAACTCTAAATATAACTTTAATTATTTATAAGTTAAAGAAAATACTCTTATCTTTTATTAACGGGATACTCTTAATAATTATAAATAATTAACTTATTAAAGCTTAAAAAGTTAAATTTTAAGTAAAAAAAACTTAAAAAAAAAAGTATTACTTATTTATAATTAAGCTCCCGCTCCTTAAATAAGGGCGGTAAGCAACGCTCTCGAAACTATTATAAAAGGCGAGAGAGAGAGGATAACTTTAAAGATAATTTTAAAAATAACCCCTTTATAAAGTCTCGAAATACATTAAGAAAATTAATATTTAATAAATTTAATATAAAATATTATACTTATTATAATAAGGGGTATTACTCCGGCGAGTATATTTACCCTTAATACTTTAAGTAGGCTACCGCTAATATTAAGAAGGTATAGCAAGAGAAGCCTTTAAATTAATTAAAAAGGAAATATTAAATAAGAAAGTAAAATATTAATAGGCCTTTAAAATTAATTACGGGTATGTAAGGTAAAGCTCCCCTTAAAGCACTTTCTTTAACTCAGGAAAAGAATTAATTAAGTCTTAAATATTAATTAACTTAATAAAATATTAAGATAATTTCTTATTATTATAATACTATTCTAGCTGGAGCCTAGGGCTATTAAGGTCTAAGTTAAGCTAATAAACTCTAGCTTAAACGCGAACTTCCTCGATAAAGAGAAAGTTAAAAAAAATTTTGTTTAATTAGCGAAATATAATTTAAAGTTTATAACCTTTAAGAAAAGTAAGCTCCGGATAATTAATATATATAACCTTATTATAATTATTACGGATAATTAAGGTAAGACCCGGGAGTTTAAGCAACGCTTTTATAGCTGCTTATACTCTAAGTATAATATAATATTAAGTATAACCTAGCTAATAAAAAAAGTAAGTAAGTTACTATAACTAAGTAAAGAGAAAATAAACTTATATATTAAATTAAGTAAATATAAGTTTAATATAAAATTTATTAAGTTTTTAAGATTTAAGATTAAGAAGGCTAGGGTTTAAGCGGACTTATCCCGGATTACCTTTATTTAAGAATAACTTAAACTTATATCTTTTTAAGAAATTTAAGTTTTCTTTAATTTTATAAACTTTTATAAAAGATTTATTTATAAGTACTCCCACGTAGCTATAAGCCTTATAAGACCCCTTTATAAAATATAAAATAATATTAAAATTAACTTATTTAACTTTACTCTTAGAGTTAAAAAAAGCTTTAAATTTTTAAAAAAGCCTTTATTATTATATTAATATTATAATACTTTAACCTCATAAAGTTAATCTGCGTTAAAATAAATATTTTAACTTTTATTATTATTAGCTCTCTTTATTAATAAGTAAGTAGCCACTTACTTATTAATATATATTAATACTTAATTATATTTTAATTAAGACAATTCTTTATTATAAAAATAAATTATATCATATATAATAAGGAGCTATTAATTATTGTTGGAATCAAATAAATGATAATATAAGTGATTAGGTGATTTAAATGATTCAAAGTGCAGTGGAAGTGATCAGGTGATCATAAGAGTGTTTAATGTGCTTGATTAAAAGAGATATCCTTAAGGGAATCTCAGTGATTTATATAATAATAGTGAATCGGTAGAATCCGATATACTAAAAGTACTAATTATTAATTAAATAATAAGACGGATAAATCAAAATCCCGATTAAAACACTAATATAACTTAGAAATAAGCCGGCTTTATTAAATCCGATTAAAATCCCTCAAATATAAGACGGTATAATAAGAATCCGATTAATATTACTTAAAAGTAAGACGGAGTGATTTTAGTCCGTACTAAATAACGTTTATGACTCATAAGTAAGTCGGCTTAATTATAAATTAATAAAGCTATTTAAGCCAATTTAAGCTATTTGAGCCGAAAGGGTTGCAACCTTTATCGTAAAGCCGAAATAGGATAAAATATCCTTAAAATTAATTAAAGGGAGTAAATAACTAATTTAGGTGATTATTATCACTTATTAAATTATAATATTTAACAATTATTATAAAATACTTTAAGAAGTAGCGGCACTATCTCGAGAGTATATAGCACATTATTAAGGTACTTACCGACTATAATAACTTAAAATACTTTATAAATATAAAATATTTAAAAAGTAAATAAGCGAGATAACTTATATATCTCTTTACTTATAACTTTAAAATTAAATATAGAAAGGGGATAATTAACTTTACTGATAAATTAAGTTAAAGACTCAATTATTAAAATATTAAGGAAATAATAAATAATACTTAACTCTTAACTCTTAATATTTTAAAATAAGATTAAGTTATCTTTACTTTTAATATCTATTAAGAATACTTCTTAAATAAAGAATTTCTAGCAATAAATATTATTTAAGTACTTATATTAAGTTATTTAATACTTTAAAGTTAAAGTAAAAAGATCTAATCTTAAATATTTAAAATATCTTAATAGAAAGTTACGGGAAAGCCTTATATATCTTCGCTATTATAATATAAGTAAGCTACATATTTAAGAGTAATTCGCTTTAAGGAGATACTAAGATAATTCTTAATATTAAGGAAGATAATAAATATAAATACTTTATTTTAAGGACTTAAACAAGGGTTATTACTAGATCCGCAATAGCTCTAATACCTTTAATAAAACTTTTTTAAAATTTAATAATTATTATATAATATAATAATTAATTTTATTCAAAAAAAGATCCACTTAAAAGAGTAAAAATAAAGACTTTAAATTAATAAATTAAATAATAAGAGGCGCGAAGTTATTATTATATTATAAGGGAAGGATTTATATTTTAAATAATCCCGCACTTAAAGTAAAAGTTGTAAAACTTTATTATAATAACTTATTAATAAGATATTTTAATATAAAAAATACTTTAAACTTATTAATAAAGTTGTTGGAATCAGATATATAATAATATAAGTGATTTAAGTGGATTAAGTAATTTAAATAATTCAAAGTGCAATAGAAGTGATTAGAGTGAATTTAAATTACTTAATCCACTTAAATCACTTATATTATTATATATCTGATTCCAATATATGTAAAATCTTATAAACCCCTTTTAAATATTAATAAATTAATAATAAATAACATTTAAAATATTAATATCATTAATAATTAATATAAAGTAATATATTTATAATTAAGTTAATAAAGAATTATAAATATAAGAGAGCATACTTATAATTACTTTAATAACTTTGCGTAACTCTTAAATCTTTAAGATTAAAGTGCGAATTATTTTAAATATTTAAGTCTTATAATTAAAGTTAATAGTAAGGTAATTAATATAATTCTTCACTTTAATATTAACCTTAAAATTAATTATAACCTTATACAAGTTATAATACTTTTATAAATTAATTAATATATAAAAATTAAATAAAGAGATTAAAAGAATAAGAATATATTTAAGGAGTACCTTATTAAATAACCTTTAGAGACTTAGCCTTAATATAATTAAAAGAGTTAAAAAGTTTATACTTTTACTTAAAAACTCCAAAGTTTTAAGAAATATTATTATTAATTAAGAGATTAATAGCGAGAGCTTTAAAGGTAGTAAGGGGTAATATAATATTAATATTAACCTTTAATTAAGTAATAAAAGTAATAATATAATCCTTAACCTTATAAAAGCGCTTATAAAGCTTAATTAAGTATTAAAAAATTATAATTAATTAAAGAGGCGTAAAAGAAAAAAAAATTATAAAATGCTTTTTAAAGTATTTTAAATAATATCTCTTTACTAGCTAGGCCTTAAAATTATTATTCTTAATATATTTATAATAAATAAGACTAAGAGTTATAATAATTATAATAACAATAGTAAAGATAATAATAATAATAATAATAATAATAATAATAATAATAATAATAATAATAATAATAATAATAATAATAATAATAATAATAATAATAATAATAATAATAATATAATAATAATAATAATAATAATAATAATAATAATAATAATAATAATAATAATAATAATAATAATAATAATAATAATAATAATAATAATAATAATAATATAATAAAAGAGAGGAAGTTAAGGTAAGAATAAAAGGCCCTTTTTATCCCTTACCTGTTATAAACGTGACTTGTGTTCACATGAGGAGCCTGAGGCTCGGGAGTATTATAGTAATTAGTACAGCTTAGTGGCTTACTATTACTACTCTATAGAGAACTCTAGTAACCTAGTTTAATTAGAAGTAGATTAGTAAGAATTACTTAAGTAATTACGTAACGCGCCTACTAAATAATCTTGCGAGCGCGCGCGCTCTATTAGATATCTTATAAGGCTTATATAATAAAATAAGTAGTAGGAAGGTTTCTATATAAGTAAGATAGTATTTTATTAAATAGAGAGCTTCGTACTTAACTTAGTATTTAAATTAAGATTATATATTATTTATATTAGCTTATTATATTTATAACTACCTTAGTAATTAACTTCCTTGCTCTAACTAGTAAATAAACCCTCGACTTCGATCTCTCTTTAGTTGGTGAGAAAGGAATCGTGACACTTAGTACCGCGAGGCTCGCAATAAATTAATTACGCCTTTCCTAAAATTAAAAAAATAATTATATTATATATATATATTAATTTAAAATAAACCTTTTAAAAGCGAATTAAAAGCCGCGCCCCACTTCTTAATAAAATATAATTATAATTATTTTATATTAATTTACTTATTATATTACTTTATTAAACTTATAAATAAGTAATTATATAAATAATACTTTACTTTTAATTTAGATTTATATTATTAATTACGCTTTTTCATTTTTAAAACAATAATTTTCATTAATATTATTATATAATATTCTTATTTTTTGTATATAAAGGTAAAAACCACCTTAAAGATAAATAAATAATTTATTATAAAATTATAATTAAAGATAACCTTATTTAAAGAGGGGTATTATATTATATAATCTTTAAAACTTACTATTGAAGAAAGTTAATTAATAATTTAACGAGCGCTATCCTCGTATTAAAAGAAAGTATTATAATAATTAAGAATATTTAATAGTAAAAGATTATTATTAATTATATAAGTAATATAGATATTAATATAATTATTTAATTTAATACTTACCCGGGGCTTAACTGTGTCACGGTTCCGGTTTTACTAACTGAAGTGAAGTCGTAATCGAGGGTTTATTTACTTAAGTTAAAGTAAGGAAGTTAATCACTAGGTGATTATAAATAAGAATAAGCTGATGTTAATAATGTATAATCCTGATTCGAATACTAAGTTAAGCACGAAGCTCTTATTTAATGAAATACCATTCTTTCTTATATAGGTCTCTTCGTAATAACTAGAGTCCCGAACTATGGAGTCCTAACTATTAGAGTCCGACTCCATTAATTAGACTCCTTACTTAACGGACTCTATCACGTGATTACTTAAGCAATTACTATTAACACTTTCCTATGATTAACTAAGTTATTAGAGTTCTTTATGGAGTAGTAATAGCAAGCCACTTAACTATACTAATTATTATGCTACTCCCGAGCCTTAGGCTCCTCACGTGCGCGCAAGTCACGTTCGTAACATTATCCCCCTTCCGTACTAATATGGTCCCCACACTTAAATATATTAAAGGAAATATCGCTAATAATTTATAACTATCACCTTCTCTTAATATATTATCTATTTATTATTAAAAATTAAAAGAGCGTCTTACGCTAGCGGTACGTATTAAGAAATCTAGCCGTATAGCCGAAATATATTCGTATTATAAGAAAACTTATAAGAAGTGTCTTCTAAATGTTTAAGAATCGAGTCGTTATTCCGAATATGTTCGTTTTAAACGGCCTTACGATATTAAGGGTTATATTATTATTTAATCCCGTCCTTTAATAGTGTGTGAGTTCTTTTAAGGGGCGGCGCGTAAGCGTTGCCTCTTAAGGCTTCCTTAGCTTACGAATTCCGTGGAAAACGGTTTAACTCTTAAGAGCGATCTTTTCTTATAGCTATTAACTCTTAAGGATATTAATTTTGTTCCCGATTCTCCCGGGCGCGAATTCTAGGTGGCTTTATTCGAAAACTCGGAGCCGGTTTCCTTATTAGTTATTACGGAAGTTACTCCGCTAGCTTTTATCGTTTTAAATGATTTATTTGCTCCCTTTTAGTCTTTAAGGACGGATTAGGTAAGAGGTGATAATGGTAGTCCATTAATATCCGGTGGTAATTGAGATTCGTCTTTAGTTCTTAAGAATTCTTAGATTATAGGTAGTTCTTCCATTTAATTAGATAGTGAAGTTTATTCCTAACCGGCTTGTAATTTAGGATTTTTTCTACTTTATATTTTACTTTTAGGTTTACCGGTTGTATCGGTGTATTGGGAGCTAGTGGTGCTCTTAGTGGTGCTTTCTCGAGGAGGGATATATAAAATATTAGAAAGATATTTATATTCTTTAATAGAGCGAGTTCGTAATTTAAACGTCCTTTAACGGTTTTAATTTTAAATAGTTTAAGTTTCTTATAATTTAATTTATCGCTTAGTCTTTTTATTTTAATATTTCGTCGTAATAAATAGACTTTATCCCCCTCCTTTAACGTTAGCTCTTAATTACGCTTTTTATTATAATATAATACACTTCTTTTTATTACGAATCGTAGCTCTTTAGCTAATTTAATATATAAGTGTTTAATTTTATTAGTTTAGGTCCTAGTTAATTAATTATCGATATCTATTGAATAAGGTTTATAATATACACTCTTCTCGTATTTAAAATTAATATAGAATAGTAATACCTTCGTGGTATCCGTAATTGAGCTATTATAAGTAAATTAGGCTAATGGGAGTAATAATACTTAATTATCTTATTTATAATTGATGTAATAACGTAGGTAGGCTTCGATAACTTAGTTTATTCGTTTTATTCCTTTATTTATCTATAGATGGAAAGAAGTTAATAATTTCCTCTTAACTCTTAAATAAGTAGTTAAGGCGGTTTAAAATTTAAACGTAAAGAGCTTGTCTCGGTCCGAGACTATCTCTTTTAATATGCCGTGGTGAGTAATCACTTCTCGTAAGAATGCGAAGGCTAATTCTTCGGTAATGCTAGATTCCTTATATAAGATATAAATTATATACTTCGTAAGCCTCTCTATTATAATTAAAATCGAGTCGTAAGCGACTCTTATTATTAGATCTCTTAAAAGTGATAGTTTAACGATAAAATCCCATTGGATCGATTTCTAAGGTATCTTTAGTATAGGTGTCGTTCTTATTAATCCGTACGGTGCGTGTCTTACGGCTTTATTACGAATATACACGTTATATTAGTTAACCACTTCTTTAATTAGAGTAATAGCTTAGTTAACGTGAAAGTAGTGTTTAAGTCTTTATAAGGTCTTACGGCTTCCTTAATGTCCGTGAGCCGGGGCCTTATAATAGTTTTTTATAAATTCCTTTACGTATAAGTCTAATATAATTAGTTTACCCTTATAATAATTTATATATTTTAAATCTTTTCCTTAAGCTTTAAGGATTTCGTCGGTGAATAGTTCGCTAATTTTAATAAGGAGAGTAATCTCCTTAATATTAAGAATTAAGTCTCCGTCGTCGTTTTCTTTAAATATCGCGATTTCCTTATAAACTTTACTTCCTTCGTACCCGGGTGGCTTATTAAGAGCGTCCGTAATAACGTTCTTTAATCCTTTAATGTATTTAATTATTAAATCGAATTAAGAAAGTTCCTTAGCTTATTTAATTAATCTTCGATTATTGAGAACCTTCGTAATTATAAAAGTTCTTAAGTTTATATAATTAGTGTGGATTATAATAGGAAATTTAGCTCCTTAAAGGTAAATCTTTTAATATCTTAAGGCTTTAATAATAGTTATAAGTTCCTTCTCGTAAATGTCGTAGTTTTATTTCGTTAGCGAATAAGTTTCGGAGTAATATGTTATAAGGTGTAATTTTCCGTTTTCGTTAAGTTAAAGGTGTATAGCCCTTACGTAAACATTTAAAGCGTTTATTTAGAGAATGCTTAGTCGGTCTTCGTGGAAATTATTTATTATAAGTTCTTTTATAAATCGTTTCTTAAGTTTCTTAAAGGTTACCTTCTCCTTTATCCCTATTTAAAAGGGTATATCCTTCCGGGTAAGTCGCGTGAGTGGAGCGATTACTTTTAAGTATCCTTTAATGAATTATCGGCTAAAGTTACTAGTTCTTAAGAAGGATTATATATCTTTAACGTTTTAGGGTTCGGGCCATTCTTTAATAGCTTTAATTTTCTTAGGGTCGATACTTATAGATCCGGGTCGGATGATATATCTTAAAAATAAGGTTTTTATAACCCTGAATTTATATTTATTAAGCTTAAGTCTAGAATTTACCTTAAGTAGAGCGTTTAGGACTAGCTTAACGTGTTATTCGTGATCCTTAATTCGTTTTAAGTAAACGATTATGTTATTAAGATAATAAATTATGAATTTCCTTAAATATTCTCGTAAGATGTTATCGTTTTAGCGTTAGTAAGTCGCTAGCGTATTAGTTAGTTTAAAAGGTATAATTATTTATTTATAAAGTCTTAAAGGAACGAGGAATATAGTTATTTACTCGTGACCTTCTTTAATTCGGATTAGATTAAATGAACTTCTTTAATTTAATTTAGTAAATATTTTTGCTTTAGTTAGCTTATCTCGTAAGTACTAAGCGTTTAGTAATGGATATTAGTCTCGTATCGTGGCGTCGTTAAGTTCTTAATAATTATTATAAGGTTGACCATTGGGATCGTCCTTCTTATAAGCGATTAATATATTATTAGATGTTAAAGACTTAAATAGTTTAACCTATCCTTTCTTAAGTGTTAATTAAACGAAGGCTTTTAACGTCTTAATAATATCGTATCGGTGTCGGCGTAATTTCTATATAAGAGGTTTCCTTCCTTCTTTTAGGTTTATCTTATAATCTTATAGTTAATATTCGGGTAAGGCTTTAAAGTCTTCCGGATTTTCGAATAATCTTAAATATTTTTTATATTATATAGGGATTTCCTTCTCGCTTTAACTAGCGTCCCGTGGAGGACTCTCTATGCTATTAAGATGTCCGGTGGCGTCGTTAAATAAGGTGGCGTAAACCTCGTTCCGGCCATATAGTTATTACTACGAACCTTAGTAATTATAACGTTTAAATCGTATAGTCCTTTTAACCTAATCGATTTCGAGGTTATGTTCTTTAATTCACGGTATACTTAAAATAATATCGTGGTTTCTTATTAATGTAATGTTAAACCGGACATTTATAATGTGTCCTCCCGGGGATAATAATTTTAATAGAATCGTTCCTTAATTAATGATTTTATTATTTCCTTTTACTTTCGTTCTATTTATTACTTATAGTTCGTAAGGTGTGATTAAGGTGAAAGGAATATTAATCCGAGTAACTTCTTTAAAGGAAATAAAGTTTCCGGTTACTTTAAAATTAATTATAACCTTAATTAGTTTTCCTCGTAATTTCATTTTTACGGTAATTTATTCGTTTCTTATAATGGTATAAACTTCCTTTAATTTTCTTAATAGTTTTATAACCCTTTAATCGTTAAATAAGTTTATTTATATTTTAAGGTAAGCGGTCTATTTTACTAATCGGTAAGGGGTATTAATTTTTAAAGTGTAAATGGAAGCTAATTTAACGGTTTACACGGCGTATTTGAAGGGCTAGCACGGGATAGTTCGAATCTTCCTTTAAGTTTATTCCTAGTTAACGATTCGGGTTACTTCTTATTCGTCTCCGGGTTTTAAAATATCTTTTAACTTATAAATAACTTCCTTAATAAATAACTATTTAATTATGGCGCGGTTAGATTTATTATCGTAAAAATAAATTCGTTCGATATCTCGGTACGACACGAGATATTCTTTTCCTTTGATAGGCTTATGACCGGTGGTCTTATAATTTATAACTTATAATTCTCCTCTAATTTGCCTTTATTTGTTTCCTTTTATTCCTGTCTTAATAAAGAACTATTGTTCCCCGACCTAAGGCATGGCTATTATTATAGGTCTCGCTTCTCCGTCCGAGCCGTCGGATTCGGACTCGGTTTCAGATTTAGTTTCGGATTTAAGGGAAACTTCTCTGAATATTATATTATCGATTAAATCGTATTAAGATTAATAAGTAGGTAGCGTATTTAAGTTATTATATTTAGTGATAGGGCTATCTTATCTAAAGTCCTGGGATAATTCTTCCTTAATGGGAACCCTATTTATAACGGCGATTTGCTTCCATTAGGTGGCATTAACTTAGCGGGGTTTTGTTACGAACGTGATCCTAAGAGTCAAGTGACCCCCAGGAGCACACTGGATCCTAGGAGCCTGAGGCTCGGGAGCACTATAGATCCTGGGAGTAAGGCTCCTAGGAACCACTTTATAAAGAACTCATAGGATTAGTAATAGTAATATTAATTATATAAGTGAAAAGGCAATAGTAAGCTGTGGGCCTAGTCACGTGATTGGGTCGATATGTGTTTATACTAAGACATGTCGACTCTCGGGAGTCGACGGTGTCGACGGGTCGATGGTATTGACTTAGTCGACTTCTCGACTTTAAGAGAACGAAGATTATATATAAGGATAAGATAGTTTTCATTAGATAGGAACTTCGTGCTTAACTTAAATTAAATATCTTTTATTTTAATAATTAGTTTATTATTATACTTATAATCCGCTCTTTGTCGACGAATACTAACCTAACTTAATTATTTACTTCCGTGTAAATAGTAACCGTTACACTTTGAGCACCTTCTTTAAAGACCCGACTTATAATATATCACGATATCTTCCCGAGGACTACCCACCGTTACTCCGACTAGTAATAACGGGATTTAATTAGCTTCGCTAAAGGGAAAGCTACCCGACCTTTATCACGGATAACGTTTTAAGCTCCGAGAATTCCTTACTTAATATAAACTTTATTAAGTATTTAATAAAGATAAGTTCTTTAGCGCCGCTAAACGAATTATATAAGCCGCTTCGTTCTTACGAGGATTAGCCTTTAACTAGGTCGAGCCTCACTTAAACGACGTTATGGAAAATATTAATCCGCCCGAACTAGTTGATACCGACGCCGAGCCATTCACTCGCACCTTATTTAACTTATAAGATAGGTTCGAATAAGGTATTACTTAGATCTTCGGGGATTAAGATTAAGAATTTGCCGCGGATATTAGCTTACGAAAGCTTTATTAAATAATTATTATCGTTAAGTACGTCGTTAAGTTTTAACGATTATAAGCTATCTTAACTTAAGATAATATCGCCGCTAATTCTTAATTCTACTCGGGACTAAAAGTAAACATTAAGGACGAGATTTATCGATTGCTTAAACGACCGGATAAATTAACCGAAATAATTAAAAAGGCACTCCATTTCGATTAACGTATTACGGAACGTCTAATGGAGTAAGGATATAGGATCCTTAAGAACTATCACGGAACCCTTAAGAAACCTCGCCATTAAGGACGAAATATTTAAAGTAATAACTATTATAAACCTCGGCTAATAAAACTAAATATAATTTAAAAGAAACTTAAGTTTTAATTAAAGAAATAGCTTTTAAAGAAAGTAATAAAGAAATAAAGGAAGGAGAGACTTTACTTCGAATATAAATATACGAGCTATTAAGTAAACTCTTATAAAAAAGGGAAAATAAGATAAAAGAAGTAAGCCGTATCCCTTAAAATCCGATAAATAAGTATAGCTATTATAATCTTAAAAGGAAAGAAGAATACGCGTGAACGTAATTAAGGAAGATTACTTTAATAAAAATGCCCCACTTACGGATTTTATCTTTACGTTTATTAGCGAGTAAACCCTCTTACGGTTCCTAAAGACGGAACTAATAGCGAACGTTATAATTAAGAGGAATAAAGGAAGGAAAGATATAATAAATACGAAAGTATTATATGCGAATGCCTTATTATAGACTACGACGACGATTATACCCCGGTTTATAAGGACCCTTTTAAGGAGTAGTTCCTAAGGGCCCTTACCGGATGTTACGATCGGAATAAAGGAGGTCTTTATTACCTTTATCCCGACGATAAGTTAATGAAAGTCCCGAAACGTAAAATATAAACTACGGGATATTATAAGCGTGGCTAAAACGGATTATTTTATAAATATTTTAACGGATTAGGGATAGACGCTTATAATAATAAGTATTAAATACGTAGCGACTAGGTTCCCGACCTTATAGAGGAAGAAGTCTAACGGGAAGTCCGACGAGCTAATTACCTTATAATAAAGGAATAATGGATAATTATCTAAAGGGAAGAATACCTCACTTTTAAAAGGGAATAGATATATTAAATAAACCCCTTAAGACTTATTTATAGTGAACTAGGTACGTCACCTTTCGGAGGATTAGTATATAGCTAAATCTAAGAAGTCGCATATAAGGACGAAGATCGTATCGGATGGATCTACGTTTAAGGAGAAGACCGATAATATAATAGTATTAGGATTTATATGTAAGACCTGCCTGATAAAACTCCACCTTATTATCGGGAATTACTTACTCTAAAAGAAGGAGAACGATAGGTTATCCGGGCATAGAGTGAACGACTCTATACTTAGAATAATGTCGCGGATTTATATTAGTATTACTTTGAAAGCATGGAACTTAGAACACCTATACTTATTAAAGGACACGTATATATCGTTATTAGTTATAAAGGAATAGTCCTCGAATAGTAGAACGTACTCGACGGAAGTTTCTATTAATAAATAAACGTTAAAGACTTTAGCGAGAAATATAAAAATCTATACGAAGAACCGCCCCGAGAGCTATACGTAGCCGGGTATAAATAATTAAAATTAGACGTTAAGATCCCTTAAATCTTAAGATTAGTTATAATAATAATTAATTTAAGATTTATAAGAAACTTTATATTTATAACGTTAATTAAAAAATATATAATCGCTACTTATATTAAAGGGAAACCTTATTAACTCGTTATAATTAATAGATTTAAAATTAATTATAATAGTAAAGAAGTGGAATTATAAATAATTCCTCTTATTATAATTATACACTTAGGATATAAGGAAGAAATTACGTTTAATATTATTAATATCTTATATAATATTATCTTAAGATTACCTTAGCTTAAGGCTTATAACTTAATGATCGATTAGATAAATAAAATAATAGACTTTAAGAGGTATAATTGCGAAAAGGAACGAATTATCTTATAACTAAATAAGGACGAGTTTATAAGTTAATAAAGGCTAGAAGTAGCTAAACTTATACGCTTATTAAAAGAGGGTACGAAAGAGGTATTATTACTAAAATAATACGAGGAATTCCGAGACTTATTCACCGAGGTATAAGATCTTATAGTATTACTAACACATTAAGATTAAGATCACGAGATTATCTTAAAAGAAGACGTAAAACCGGTTTACGAACTATTACGTAGAATAAACGATACGGACTCGAGGACGCTTAAAATCTTTATCGATGAAATGTTAATAAAAGGATATATTAAGGAATTTAAATCTCCGTGAGGAGCACTTATCTTCTTTATATTAAAACTTAAAATTAATAAACGACGCCCGGTTATAAATTAGCGAAAATTAAACGATCGTATTATTAAAGATCGTTATTCGTTATTATTACTTAACGATTTAAGGGATAAGATATAAGGATCGAAGATCTTCACCTAAATCGACCTAAAGTTAGCCTTTAATCTTATAAGAATAAAGGAAGGCGACGAAAGTAAGATTACTTTTCGTACTTAATAAGGATTATATAAGTTCTTAATAATGCACTTCGGATTATATAATGCCCTAGCCACCTTTTAACGATTAATTAATAATACTTTACGAGAATATATCGACGTATTTTATATTATTTACCTTAACGATATCCTTATCTATTTAAAGGACGTCGCTAAATATAAGAAGTACGTTAGGCTAGTTTTTTAAGCTTTACGAAAATATTATTTAAAAGTTAGCTTAAATAAATATCACTTCTTAATAAAACGAGTTAAGTTTTATAAATATATTATTATTATAAACGGATTCGAAATAAACTTAAATAAGGTTAAAGTAATACTTAAGTAGGAATTATTAATAAATATAAAAGAAATATAAAGTTTCTTAGGTTTTTATAATTATTACCGACGCTATATTAAGAACTACTCGGCAATTACGAAACTACTCACGGACCTCACTTATAAAGATTAAATATTCGAATAGACTCTTAAAGCTTAAAAAGTTATAAATACGCTAAAAGAAATATTCGCTAAGGAATTAATTCTTAAACATTACGACCTCACGAAACTAAAACGAATAGAAACGGACTCGTCGGACTTCGCTATTAAAGTAATTTATAATTAACCCGGTGAAGATAATCGCTAGCGATTAATCGTATTCTTCTTAAGAAAACTTATATTCGCGGAACTTAATTATAAGATTTACGATAAGGAGTTACTTATAATTATTATAACGTTACGAGAATAAAAGATATACTTAAAAGGGTCGTCTACGAAGATAAATATTCTTTTTAATTATAAGAATCTTATTTATTTTATAACGATTAAAGAACTTAATAAGCGACAAGTCCGATAGGCCGAAACACTTTCGTTATATAACTTTAATATTCGATATATTAAAGGCTCCGAGAACGCTCGAGCCGATACACTTAATAAAAAACTAAAATATATAAGTAATAAGACCTCGCCTTTAAGAGTAATACTTTAACAAGACGGGTCCTCCTTAATATATAACCGAGTGTAAATAGCCGCTATTATACGACTTAAGGATTAAACCTTTAAAGAACTTATTTAAAAGGGGTACGATTAAGACCCTATTACGAAATAATAAACGAAGGAATTAGGAAATGGATTCTTAAGGAACGTGGAAGGACTATTACTCTTTTAAGAAAGAACTTACATTTTAATCGGAGTACGAAAAGCCTTCGTATAATAATAATATAAGCTGTTAGCTTATAAGTATTAAGGAATAGCTAAGACCCTCGCGAGGCTATTTAAGAAATATTACTTCCTTAAGATTAAGAATATAATTAAAGAGGTTATAACTTAATACGATATATATATACGGAATAAGTTATCTCGACACGCTCCGTATAGACTCATGAAATCACTTATAACCCCGACACGATTATAAGGATCGATAGCTCTCGACTTTATTATTAAGCTATTACCCTTTAAAGATCTTATAATGAGAGTTATATACGATTTAATCCTCGTTATAACGTGCCTCCTAATTAAATACGTATATATAATATTATACTTCGAATTAAGTATAACCGAGCAAATAATTAACACGTTTATCCGATAAATTATTATATAATACGAAGTACCGGATAAAATCCTCTCGGACCGCGATAAATTATTTAAATTAAAGTTCTAAACATTATTAATAATTAAGCTTAAGATTAAAAAGAAAATATTAACCGCTTTTTATCCCTAAATTAATAATTAAATAAAACGTATTAATTAAATAATAAAAGCCTACTTACGTTATTACGTTAATTATAAATAAGATAATTAAGTAAAACTCTTACCGTTAGCTTAATTTATATTTAATAACGTAAATATAAAAATAATAAGTGTATTACCGTTCTTTATAAACTTTAGATTTAACCTTAAGGTATATAATCACCCGTTAATCGATATTAAAAACGTAAAAGTAATTAATATCCGAGTAGATTAGTTAAAGAACTTATATAAAGAACTTATTACCGATATCTTATTTTTATTATAACGATTAATAATTTATTATAACTCGAAGCGTGGAGTGGGACTTACGTTAAAAGAGGGGGATAAAGTTTATTTATTACGAAAAAATATTAATATATAAAGATTAAGCGATAAATTAGATTATAAGAAGTTAAGGCCGTTTAAAATTTTAAAAGTTATCGGATTAATTAATTACGAACTTTAATTACTTAGGATATAGAAAATATATAACCGATTTTATATTTCCCTCCTTAAGAAAGCATTATTAAGAGCGCCTTTAGCCCTTAATATAAATATTTAACTTATTAACCCGGACGCCGAATATAAAGTAAAAATAATCCTAAATTATAAACGAATTAAAAACCGGAATTACTACCTTATTAAATAATTAAATTACTTATATATTGAAAACACTTAGGAACCCTTAATAAATCTTAAGTGCCTTAAGAAGATAACCGCGTATTATTATCGGTAAACTACGTTAAGTTATTAAAACTTAAACTCGTTTAGAAAGCCGAGGAAGCATCGAACTCGGATAAGGCCTCGACAAGCACTAAGTCCTCCTCCGCGTTTTATAATAAGGAAGGGTCGTTTAAGGGAATGGAAGTAAGCTCGCTCTCGGAACTAGCCGGTCCCCCCTCGATTAATTCCCGTTTTAAACGCTCTCGCTCCTTAATAATATTTAACTTCGTAATTGATTTTAAACCGCGACGAAGTATTTCCGTTACGCGCGATTAAAAGGCCTCCCTTTATTTCTCTATACGAACTAGCTTCGCACTTATCTCACTTAAGCGCTTAAATAATTTTCGTTACTTAGCTTAAGCCTCGTTTTACTCGTTCGTTAATTTCTTTTTAACGCGTTTTAATTTCTTCCATTTTACGTCGGAAGGATTATAAACGTCGCATTTCACCCCGACTTTAATATATTTAAAACATTTCGAGTAGCTTGGAGCTATTAAGCACTTTATATCACGTTTAACGTAACGCGAGCAAGCCGGCATTTCGATTCCTTAAGTCTTATAACGCTTATACACGTTTTATCGATTAGTTATTATTTTCTTTAATCGATTAGCGATTATAATAAGAAAGGAAGATAGCCGTGGGCTAATAACGATATTTCCTTTAACGTACTTAAGTGTGGAGATTATATTAGGCTAGAAGGGGGATAATATTACGAACGTGATCTTAAGAGTTAAGTGACCCTTAAGAGCATATTAAATCTTAAGAGCTTAAGGCTCGGGAGCACTATAAATCTTAAGAGTAAGGCTCTTAGGAACCACTTTATAAAGAACTTATAAGATTAGTAATAGTAATATTAATTATATAAGTAAAAAGGTAATAGCAAGCTATAGGCCTAGTCACGTGATTAGGTCGATATATGTTTATGTTAAGATATATCGACTCTCGGGAGTTGACGGTGTCGACGGGTCGATGGTATTGACTCAGTCGACTTCTCGACTTTAAGAGAACGAAGATTATATATAAGGATAAGATAGTTTTCATTAGATAGGAACTTCGTGCTTAACTTAAATCGAATATCTTTTATTCTAATAACTAGTCTATTACCGTACTTGTGATCCGCTCTTTGTCGACGAATATTAACCTGACTTAGCTATTTACTTCCGTGTAAATAGTAACCGTTACAGGTTTTTACTTCTTAGGATAGTCGGTAGCCTTATGGCCGGCTTGTCTACACTTATAATAAAGTTAGTTTTCTCGGCGGCGTTTCTTTTCTTCCGGCGAGAGAGGTTTCGGGCCCTTCTAAGTGGCATTAACTTATTAGGAACGTCCTTAGTATTGACCCCGGTGGTGTTATCTCCTCCTTTAGCTATTATTAAGTCTTCGTTCTTTATTATCCCTCTTTCCTTAGCTATTCCTTTTCTTAGCTTTATATAACCGGTTATCTAATTAAATAACGTGTTCGATTAGAGTGTTTAGGTTTAAGAATAAACCTCTTAACTTAATAAGTTCTTCCTTAAGGTGGGGCTTTAAACCTCTCTTAAAAAGTTTTAAAAGAGTTATAATATCTTATCCGGTCTTAGCTTTATAACGTTAGAATTTAATGGAGTAATTTAAGGCGGATCTTATTTACTTAAGGTCTAAGAGTTTTTAAACTATTACTTAAATAGTATCGAAATCTCTAAATATTTTTTTAATTTCGTTCTTAAATTTATCTTAATTCTTAAAAATCTCTTAAGTTTTCATTATTATTTTTCTATCGGTCCGATAATTATAAAAATCTATTAAGAATAATTCCATTTAATCCTAAGTAATAGATTTAAGGAAAGAGGTCGTATAAAGGCTCTTAGCGTAAATTATAACGAACTTATCGTCGTTAAAAGAGAAGTAGATCTCTATTTAAAGGATAAAAGAATTTAAGTTTTTCCGAGTACCGTCGAATTTATCGGGTTAAGAGACTCGGATAGCTTCTTTTAATTCGAAAGGCGCTAGGTTATCGTCTCTATTATTAGAGTTATTATTATCGTCGACGTCCATCTTATCGCTAGCACTTAGTGCGTCCTCGGGTTCCTTCCCTTTAGGACTATTATTATTAGCGGGAGTAAGGTTAATCTTACTAGCATTGGTGCTAATGCCGCTAGTGTTTCCGGTTATAGGGGCTATTATTAATATCGTTCTTACTTTAGTAAACGGTACTTAAAGTGTCACGGTTCCGGTTTCACTAACTAAAGTGAAGTCGTAATCGAGGGTTTATTTACTTAAGTTAAAGTAAGGAAGTTAATTATTAAGTGATTATAAATAAGAATAAGCTGATATTAATAATGTATAATCCTGATTCGAATATTAAGTTAAGTACGAAGCTCTTATTTAATGAAATATTATTCCTTCTTATATAGGTCTCTTCGTAATAATTAGAGTCCCGAACTATAGAGTCTTAACTGTTAAAGTCCGACTCTATTAATTAAACTCCTTACTTAACGGACTTTATTACGTGATTACTTAAGCAATTATTATTAATACTTTCCTATGATTAACTAGGTTATTAGAGTTCTTTATGGAGTAATAATAGTAAGCCACTTAATTATACTAATTATTATGCTGCTCCCGAGCCTCAGGCTCCTCACGTGCGCGCAGGTCACGTTCGTAATAAACTGTTAGGTTTCCGCCCCTTGGTATACTTAGCTTTATTCTTTTATAAAAAGGGTAGAGATTAATTTATTATTAATTGATCTACTTACTTAATACCACCCCTTCGCTATAACGGTCACTATTTACACGGAAGTAAATAGTTAAGTTAGGTTAATATTCGTTAATAAAGAGCGGATTATAAGTACGGTAATAGACTAGTTATTAAAATAAAAGATATTTAATTTAAGTTAAGCACGAAGTTCTTATCTAATGAAAACTATCTTATCCTTATATATAATCTTCGTTCTCTTAAAGTCGAGAAGTCGATTGAGTCGATGCCATTGACCCGTCGATATCGTCGACTCCCGAGAGTCGATATATCTTAATATAAATATATATCGACCTAATCACGTGACTAGGCTTATAACTTATTATTACCTTTTCACTTATATAATTAATATTATTATTATTAATCTTATAAGTTCTTTATAAAGTGGTTCTTAAGAGCCTTACTCTTAGGATTTATAATGCTCTTAAGCCTTAGGCTCTTAAGATTTAATATACTCTTAAGGGTCACTTAACTCTTAAGATCACGTTCGTAATATTATCCCCCTTTTAACTTAATATAATCCTTACACTTAAGTACGTTAAAGGAAACATCGCTATTAGCCCACGGCTATCTTCCCTTCTTATTATAATCGCTAATCGATTAAAGAAAATAATAATTAATCAATAAAACGTATACGAGCGTTATAAGACTTAAGGAATCGAAATGCCGGCTTACTCGCGTTACGTTAAACGTGGTACGAAGTGCTTAATAGCTTTAAGCTACTCGAAATACTTTAAATATATTAAGGTCGGGGTGAAATGCGACGTTTATAATCCTTTTAACGTAAAATGGAAGAAATTAAAACGCGTTAAAAAGAAATTAGCGAACGAGTGGAACGAGGCTTAAGCTAAGTAACGAAAATTATTTAAGCGCTTAAGTAAGATAAGTGCGAAGTTAATTCGTATAGAAAAATAAAGGGAAGCCTTTCGATCGCGCGTAACGGAAATACTTCGTCGCGGTTTAAAATCGATTATAAAGTTAAATGCCGTTAAGGAGCGAGAGCGTTTAAAACGGGAATTAATCGAGGGGGAACCGGCTAGTTCCGAGAGCGAGCTTACTTTTATTCCCTTAAACGACCCTTCCTTATTATAAAACGCGAAGGAGGACTTAATACTTATTAAGGCCTTATCCGAGTTTAATACTTCCTCGGCTTTTTAAACGAGTTTAAGTTTCAATGGCTTAACGTAGTCTTATTACGAACGTGATCCTGGGAGTCGAGTGACCCTTAGGAGCACGTTAGATCTTAGGAGCCTGAGGCTCGGGAGCACTATAGATCCTAGGAGCGAGGCTCCTAGGAATCACTTTATAAAGAACTTATAAGATTAGTAATAGTAATATTAATTATATAGGTAAAAAGGTAATAGTAAGCTATGGGCCTAATCACGTGATTGGGTCGACGTGTGTTCACGCTAAGACATATCGACTCTTAAGGAGTCGACGGTGTCGACGGGTCGATGGCATTGACTCCAGGAGAACGAAGGTTATATATAAGGATAAGATAATTTTCATTAAATAAGAACTTCGTGCTTAACTTAAATTAAATATCTTTTATTTTAATAATTAATTTATTATTATACTTATAATTCGCTCTTTATTAACGAATATTAACTTAACTTAATTATTTACTTTCGTGTAAATAATAACCGTTATACTTTAAGCACCTTCTTTAAAGACTCGACTTATAATACATTACGATATCTTCTTAAGGATTACCCACCGTTATTCCGATTAATAATAACGAGATTTAGTTAGCTTCGTTAAAGGGAAAGCTACCCGACCTTTATCACGGATAACGTTTTAAGCTCCGAGAATTCCTTACTTAATATAAACTTTATTAAGTATTTAATAAAGATAAGTTCTTTAACGCCGTTAAACGAATTATATAAGCCGCTTCGTTCTTATAAGGACTAGCCTTTAATTAAGTCGAGCCTTACTTAAACGACGCGATAGAAAATATTAATCCACTCGAACTAGTTAATACCGACGCCGAGCCATTCACTCGCACCTTATTTAACTTATAAGATAAATTCGAATAAGGTATTACTTAAATCTTTAAAGATTAAGATTAAGAATTTACCGCGGATATTAGCTTACGAAAGCTTTATTAAATAATTATTATCGTTAAGTACGTCGTTAAGTTTTAACGATTATAAGTTATCTTAGCTTAAGATAATATCGCCGTTAATTCTTAGTTTTACTTAAGATTAAAAGTAAATATTAAGGACGAGATTTATCGATTACTTAAACGATTAAATAAGTTAATCGAAATAATTAAGAAAGCACTTTACTTCGATTAACGTATTACGGAACGTTTAATAAAGTAAGGATATAAGATTCTTAAGAATTATTACGGAACCCTTAAGAAACCTCGTTATTAAGGACGAAATATTTAAAGTAATAATTATTATAAACCTCGACTAATAGAATTAAATACGATTTAAAAGAAACTTAAGTTTTAATTAAAGAAATAGCTTTTAAAGGAAGTAATAAAGAAACGAAGGAAGGAGGGACTTTATTTCGAATATAAATATACGGGCCATTAAGTAAACTCTTATAAAAAAGGGAAAATAAGATAAAAGAAGTAAGCCGTATCCCTTAAAATCCGATAAATAAGTATAATTATTATAGCCTTAAAAGGAAAGAAGAATATACGTAAACGTAATTAAGGAAGGTTACTTTAATAGAAATACCTCACTTACGAATTTTATCTTTATATTTATTAACGAGTAAACCCTTTAATAATTCTCGAAGACGAAATTAATAACGAACGTTATAATTAAGAGGAATAAAGGAAGGAAAGATACGATAAATACGAAAGTATTATATACGAATACCTTATTATAAATTACGACGACGATTATACCCCGGTTTATAAGGACCCTTTTAAGGAATAGTTCTTAAGGGCCCCCACCGGATGTTACGATCGGAATAAAGGAGGTCTTTATTATCTTTATCCCGACGATAAGTTAATAAAAGTCCCGAAACGTAAAATATAAATTATAAGATATTACGAGCGTAATTAAAACGGATTATTTTATAAATATTTTAATAAATTAAGGATAAACGCTTATAATAATAAATATTAAATACGTAGCGATTAAGTTCCCGACCTTATAAAAGAAGAAGTTTAGCGGGAAGTCCGACGAGCTAATTACCTTATAATAAGAGAATAATAAATAGTTATTTAAAGGGAAGAACACCTCACTTTTAAAAGGGAATAGATATATTAAATAGACCCCTTAAGACTTATTTATTATAAACTAGGCACGCTACCTTTCGGAGGATTAATATATAATTAAATCTAAGAAGTCGTATATAAGGATAAAGATCGTATCGGATAGATCTACGTTTAAGGAGAAGATTAATAATATAATAATATTAGAATTTATATATAAGACTTACTTAATAAAACTTTACCTTATTATCGGGAATTACTTACTTTAAAAGAAGGAGAACGATAAGTTATCCGGGTATAAAGTAAACGACTTCGTACTTAAAATAATATCGCGGATTTATATTAATATTACTTTAAAAGTATAAAACTTAGAATACTTATACTTATTAAAGGATACGTATATATTATTACTAATTATAAAGGAATAGTCCTCGAATAATAGAACGTACTCGACGGAGGTTTTTATTAATAGATAAACGTTAAAGATTCCGGCGAGAAATATAAAAATTTATACGAAGAATCACCTTAAGAATTATACGTAGCCGGGTATAAATAATTAAAATTAAACGTTAAGATCCCTTAAATCTTAAGATTAATTATAATAATAATTAACTTAAGATTTATAAGAAACTTTATATTTATAACGTTAATTAAGAAATATATAATCGTTACTTATATTAAAGGGAAACCTTATTAACTCGTTATAATTAATAAATTTAAAATTAATTATAATAATAAAGAAGTAGAATTATAAATAATTCCTCTTATTATAATTATATTATTAAGATATAAGGAGGAAATCACGTTTAATATTATTAATATCTTATACGATATTATCTTAAGATTACCTTAGCTCGAAGCTTATAACTTAATAATCGATTAAATAAGTAAAATAATAGACTTTAAGAGGTGTAATTATAAAAAAGGAACGAATTATCTTATAATTAAATAAGGACGAGTTTATAAGTTAATAAAGGTTAGAAGTAATTAAACTTATACGCTTATTAAAAGAGGGTATAAAAGAGGTATTATTATTAAAATAATATAAGGAATTTTAAGACTTATTCACCGAGGTATAAGATCTTATAACGTTATTAATATATTAAGATTAAGATTATAAGATTATCTTAAGGGAAGACGTAAAACCGGTTTGTAAATTATTACGTAAAATAAACGATACGGACTTAAGGACGCTTAAAATCTTTATTAATGAAATATTAATAAAGGGATATATTAAGGAATTTAAATCTCCGTGAGGAGCACTTATCTTCTTTATATTAAAACTTAAAATTAATAAACGACGCTTAATTATAAATTAACGAAAATTAAACGATTATATTATTAAAGATTATTATTTATTATTATTACTCGACGATTTAAGGGATAAGATATAAGGATTAAAGATCTTTACTTAAATCGACTTAAAGTTAACCTTTAATCTTATAAGAATAAAGGAAGGCGACGAAAGTAAGATTACTTTTTATACTTAATAAGGATTATATAAGTTCTTAATAATACACTTTAAATTATATAATGCCTTAATTACCTTTTAACGATTAATTAATAATACTTTACGAGAATATATCGACGTATTTTATATTATTTACCTTAACGATATCCTTATTTATTTAAAGGATATCGTTAAACACGAGAAGCACGTTAAGTTAATTTTTTAAGCTTTACGAAAATATTACTTAAAAGTTAACTTAAATAAATACCACTTCTTAATAAAACGAGTTAAGTTTTATAAATATATTATTATTATAAACGGATTCGAAATGGACTTAAATAAGGTTAAAGTAATACTTAAGTAAGAATTATTAATAAACGTAAAGGAAATATAAAGTTTCTTAAGCTTTTATAATTATTACCGACGCTATATTAAGAATTACTTAATAATTATAAAACTACTTACGGACCTTACTTATAAAGATTAAATATTCGAATAGACTTTTAAAGCTTAAAAAGTTATAAATACGCTAAAAGAAATATTTATTAAGGAATTAATTCTTAAATATTATAATCTTACGAAATTAAAACGTATAGAAACGGACTCGTTAAACTTCGTTATTAAAGTAATTTATAATTAACCCGGCGAAGATAATTATTAGCGATTAATCGTATTCTTTTTAAGAAAACTTATATTTACGGAACTTAATTATAAGATTTACGATAAGGAGTTACTTATAATTATTATAACGTTACGAGAATAAAAGGTATACTTAAAAGGGTCGTTTACGAAGATAAATATTCTTTTTAATTATAAGAATCTTATTTATTTTATAACGATTAAAGAACTTAATAAGTGATAAGTTTAATGGGCCGAAACACTTTCATTATATAACTTTAATATTCGATATATTAAAGGCTCCGAGAACGCTCGAGCCGATACACTTAATAGAAAATTAAAATATATAAGTAATAAGACCTCGCCTTTAAGAGTAATACTTTAATAAGACGGGTCCTCCTTAATATATAACCGAGTGTAAATAGCCGTTATTATACGACTTAAGGATTAAACCTTTAAAGAACTTATTCGAAAAGGCTACGATTAAGATCCCGTTATAAAATAATAAATAACGGAATTAAGAAGCGGGTTTTTAAGAAATATAAACGAATTATTACTCTTTTAAGAGAGAGCTTATATTTTAATCGGAGTACGAAAAGCCTTCGTATAATAATAATATAAGCTATTAGCTTATAAGTATTAAGGAATAGTTAAGACTCTTATAAGATTATTTAAGAAATATTACTTCCTTAAGATTAAGAATATAATTAAAGAGGTTATAACTTAATACGATATATATATACGGAATAAGTTATCCCGACACGCCCCGTACGGACTTATAAAATTATTAATAACCCTTACGCGATTATAAGGATCGATAGCTCTCGACTTCGTTATTAAGTTACCACCCTTTAAAGATCTTATAACGGGAGTCGTGTACGACTTGATCCTTATTATAATATACCTCTTAATTAAATATATATATATTATTATACTTCGAATTAAGTATAATTAAGTAAATGGTTAACACGTTTATTTAATAGATTATTATATAATACGGAGTACCGGATAAAATTATCTCGGACCGCGATAAGCTTTTTAAATTAAAGTTTTAAATATTATTAATAATTAAGCTTAAAATTAAGAAAAAGATATTAATCGCTTTTTATCCTTAAACCGATAATTAAATAAAACGTATTAATTAAATAATAAAAGCCTACTTACGTTATTATATTAATTATAAATAAGATAATTAAGTAAAGCTCTTATTATTAACTTAATTTATATTTAATAATATAAATATAAAAACGACGAGTATATTATTATTCTTTATAAACTTTAAATTTAACCTTAAGGTATATAATTATTCGTTAATTAATATTAAAAATATAAAAGTAATTAATATCCGAGTGGATTAATTAAAGACCTTATATTAAGAACTTATTACCGATATCTTATTTTTATTATAACGATTAATAATTTATTATAACTCAAAGCGTAAAGTAAGACTTACGTTAAAAGAGGGGGATAAAGTTTATTTATTACGAAAAAATATTAATATATAAAGATTAAGCGATAAATTAAATTATAAGAAGTTAAGATCATTTAAAATTTTAAAAGTTATTAAATTAATTAATTACGAACTCTAATTACTTAAGATATAAAAGATATATAACCGATTTTATATTTCCCTCCTTAAGAAAGTATTATTAAGAGCGCCTTTAGCCCTTAATATAAATATTTAACTTATTAACCCGGACGTTAAATATAAAGTAAAAATAATCTTAAATTATAAATAAATTAAAAATCGGAACTATTACCTTATTAAATAATTAAATTACTTATATACCGAAAACACTTAAGAACCCTTAATAAATCTTAAGTACCTTAAGAAGATAACCGCGTATCACTATCGGCAGACTACGTTAAGCTATTAAAACCTAGACTCGTTTAAAAAGCCGAGGAAGCATCGAACTCGGATAGGGCCTTAATAAGCATTAAGTCCTCCTCCGCGTTTTATAATAAGGAAGGGTCGTTTAAGGGAATAAAAGTAAGCTCGCTCTCGGAACCGGCCGGCTCCCCCTTAATTAATTCCCGTTTTAAACGCTCTCGCTCCTTAACGGCATTTAACTTCGTAATCGATTTTAAACCGCGACGAAGTATTTCCGTTACGCGCGATCGAAAGGCCTCCCTTTATTTTTTTATACGAATTAGCTTCGCACTTATCTCACTTAAGCGCTTAAATAATTTTCGTTACTTAGTTTAAGCCTCGTTTTACTCGTTTATTAATTTCTTTTTAACGCGTTTTAATTTCTTTTATTTTACGTTAAAAGGATTATAAACGTCGTATTTCACCCCGACTTTAATATATTTAAAGTATTTTAAGTAACTTAAGGCTATTAAGCACTTCGTATTACGTTTAACGTAACGCGAGTAGGCCGGCATTTCAATTCCTTAAGTCTTATAACGCTCGTATACGTTTTATTAATTAGTTATTATTTTCTTTAATCGATTAACGATTATAATAAGAAAGGAAGATAGCCGTGAGTTAATAGCGATATTTTCCTTAACGTACTTAAGTGTGAGGATTATATTAGATTAAAAGGGGGATAATATTACGAACGTAATCTTAAGAGTCAAGTGACCCTTAAGAGCACGCTAGATCTTAAGAGCTTAAGGCTCGGGAGCACTATAAATCTTAAGAGCGAAGCTCTTAAGAATCACTTTATAAAGAACTTATAAGATTAATAATAATAATATTAATTATATAAGTGAAAAGGTAATAGTAAGCTATGGCCTAGTCACGTGATTAGGTCGACGTGTATTCACGTTAAGATATATTAACTCTCAAGGAGTTAACGGTGTCGACGGGTCGATGGCATCGACTCGGTCGACTCCTCGACTCTAAGAGAACGAAGGTTATATATAAGGATAAGATAGTTTTCATTAAATAGGAACTTCGTGCTTAACTTAAATTAAATATCTTTTATTTTAATAATTAGTCTATTGCCGTACTTATGATCCGCTCTTTATCGATAAATACTAACCTGACTTAGCTATTTACTTCCGTGTAAATAGTAACCGTTATAAGTCTGCCGATAGTAATACGCGGTTATTTTCTTAAGGTACTTAAGGTTTATTAAGGGTTTCTAAGTGTTTTTAATATATAAGTAATTTAATTATTTAATAAGGTAATAGTTCCGATTTTTAATTCGTTTATAATTTAAGATTATTTTTACTTTATATTTAACGTCCGGGTTAATAAGTTAAATATTTATATTAAGGGCTAGAGGCGCTCTTAATAATACTTTCTTAAGGAGGGAAATATAAAATCGGTTATATATTTTCTATATCTTAAGTAATTAAAGTTTATAATTAATTAATTTAATAATTTTTAAAATTTTAAACGGCCTTAACTTCTTATAATTTAATTTATCGCTTAATCTTTATATATTAATATTTTTTCGTAATAAATAAACTTTATCCCCCTCTTTTAACGTAGGTCCCACTCTACGCTTCGAGTTATAATAAATTATTAATCGTTATAATAAAAATAAGATATTAATAATAAGTTCTTTATATAAGTTCTTTAATTAATCTACTCGGATATTAATTACTTTTATATTTTTAATATCGATTAACGGATAATTATATACCTTAAGGTTAAATCTAAAGTTCGTAAAGAACGGTGATATACTCGTTATTTTTATATTTACGTTATTAAATATAAACTAAGTTAACGGTAAGAGTTTTACTTAGTTATCTTATTTATAATTAACGTAATAACGTAAGTAAGCTTTTATTATTTAATTAATACGTTTTATTTAATTATCGATTTAAGGATAAAAAGCGATTAATATTTTCTTCTTAATTTTAAGCTTAATTATTAATAATATTTAAAACTTTAATTTAAATAATTTATCGCGGTTTAAGAGGATTTTATTTAATACTTCGTATTATATAATAATTTATTAAATAAACGTATTAGTTATTTACTCGGCTATACTTAATTCGAAGTATAATATTATATATACGTATTTAATTAAGAGGTATATTATAATAAGGATTAAATCGTATACGACTCTCGTTATAAGATCTTTAAAGGGTAATAACTTAATAATAAAGTCGAGAGCTATCGATCCCCACGGTCGTGTTAAGGTTATAAGTGATTTTATAAGTTTATACGGAGCGTGTTGAGATAACTTATTCCGTATATATATATCGTATTAAGTTATAACCTCTTTAATTATATTCTTAATTTTAAGGAAGTAATATTTCTTAAATAGCCTCGCGAGGGTCTTAACTATTCCTTAATACTTATAAGCTAATAGCTTATATTATTATTATACGAAGGCTTTTCGTACTCTAATTAGAATATAAGTTTTTTCTTAAAAGAGTAATAATCCTTTCGCGTTCCTTAAGAACTCGTTTCTTAATTCCTTCGTTTATTATTTCGTAATAAGGTCTTAATCGTACCCTTTTTAAATAAGTTCTTTAAAGGTTTAATCCTTAAGTCGTATAATAACGGTTATTTATACTTAGTTATATATTAAGGAGGACCCGTCTTATCGGAGTATTACTCTTAAAGGCGAGGTCTTATTACTTATATATTTTAATTTTTTATTAAGTGTATCGGCTCGAGCGTTCTTAAAGCCTTTAATATATCGAATATTAAAGTTATATAACGAAAGTGTTTCGGCCTATTAAACTTATCGCTTATTAAGTTCCTTAATCGTTATAAAATAAATAAGATTCTTATAATTAAAAAGAATATTTATTTTCGTAAACGACCCTTTTAAGTATACCTTTTATTCTCGTAACGTTATAATAATTATAAGTAACTCCTTATCGTAAATCTTATAATTAAGTTCCGTAAATATAAGTTTTCTTAAGAAGAATACGATTAATCGTTAGCGATTATCTTCGCCGGGTTAATTATAAATTACTTTAATAACGAAGTCTAACGAGTCCGTTTCTACTCGTTTTAATTTCGTAAGGTTATAATATTTAAGAATTAATTCCTTAATAAATATTTCTTTTAACGTGTTTATAACTTTTTAAGCTTTAAAAGTTTATTTAAATGTTTAATCTTTATAAGTAAGGTCCGTAAGTGGTTTCGTAATTATTAAGTAATTCTTAATATAGCGTCGGTAATAATTATAAAAACTTAAGAAACTTTATATTTCTTTTACGTTTATTAATAATTCTTACTTAAGTATTACTTTAACGTTATTTAAGTCTATTTCGAATCCGTTTATAATAATAATATATTTATAAAACTTAACTCGTTTTATTAAGAAGTGGTATTTATTTAAGTTAACTTTTAAGTAATGTTTTCGTAAAGCTTAAAAAACTAGCTTAACGTGCTTCTCGTATTTAACGATATCCTTTAAATAAATAAGGATATCGTTAAGGTAAATAATATAAAATACGTCGATATATTCTCGTAAAGTATTATTAATTAATCGTTAAAAGGTAGCTAAGGCATTATATAATTTAAAGTGTATTATTAAGAACTTATATAATCCTTATTAAGTACGAAAAGTAATCTTACTTTCGTCGCCTTCCTTTATTCTTATAAGATTAAAGGCTAACTTTAAGTCGATTTAAGTAAAGATCTTTAATCCTTATATCTTATCCCTTAAATCGTTAAGTAATAATAACGAATAATAATCTTTAATAATACGATCGTTTAATTTTCGTTAATTTATAATTAAGCGTCGTTTATTAATTTTAAGTTTTAATATAAAGAAGATAAGTGCTCCCTACGAAGATTTAAATTCCTTAATATATCCTTTTATTAATATTTCGTTAATAAAGATTTTAAGCGTCCTCGAGTCCGTATCGTTTATTTTACGTAATAATTCATAAATTGGTTTTACGTCTTCTTTTAAGATAATCTCGTGATCTTAATCTTAATATATTAATAATATTATAAGATCTTATACCTCGGTAAATAAGTCTCGGAATTCCTTATATTATTTTAATAATAATACCTCGTTTATACCCTCTTTTAATAAGCGTATAAGTTTAATTACTTTTAACCTTTATTAACTTATAAACTCGTCTTAATTTAATTATAAGATAATTCGTTCCTTCTCGTAATTATATCTCTTAAAATCTATTATTTTATTTACTTAATTAATTATTAAGTTATAAGTTTTAAGTTAAGGTAATCTTAAGATAATATCGTATAAGATATTAATAATATTAAACGTAATTTCCTCCTTATATCTTAATAATATAATTATAATAAGAGGAATTATTTATAATTCCACTTCTTTATTATTATAATTAATTTTAAATTTATTAATTATAACGAGTTAATAAGGTTTCCCTTTAATATAAGTAACGATTATATATTTCTTAATTAACGTTATAAATATAAAGTTTCTTATAAATCTTAAATTAATTATTATTATAATTAATCTTAAGATTTAAGGGATCTTAATATTTAATTTTAATTATTTATACCCGGTTACGTATAGCTCTCGGGCGGTTCTTTATATAAATTTTTATATTTCTCGCCGGAGTCTTTAACGTTTATTTATTAATAAAAACTTTTATTAAGTACATTTTATTATTTAAGGACTATTCCTTTATAATTAATAACGATATATACGTATCCTTTAATAAGTATAAGTATTTTAAGTTTTATACTTTTAAAGTAATATTAATATAAATCCGCGATATTATTCTAAGTACGAAGTCGTTTACTTTATACCCGGATAACTTATTATTCTCCTTCTTTTAAAGTAAGTAGTTCTTAATAATAAGGTGGAGTTTTATTAAGTAAGTCCTATATATAAATCTTAATATTATTATATTATTAGTTTTCTCCTTAAACGTAGATCCATCCGATACGCTCTTCGTCCTTATATACGACTTCTTAGATTTAGTTATATATTAATCCTCTGAAAGGTGGCGTGCCCGGTTCACTTTAGATAACTATTTATTATTCTCTTATTATAAGGTGGTTAGCTCGTCGGACTTCCCGTTAAACTTCTTCCTTTATGGGGTCGGGGACCTAATCGCTACGTATTTAATACTTATTATTATAAGCGTTTATCCTTAATTTATTAAAACATTTATAAAATAATCCGTTCTAGCCACGCTCGTAATATCTCGTAATTTATATTTTACGTTTCGGGACTTTTATTAACTTATCGTCGGGATAAAGGTAATAAAGACCTCCTTTATTCTAATCGTAATATCCGGTGGGGGCCCTTAAGAACTATTCCTTAAAAGGGTCCTTATAAACCGGGGTGTAATCGTCGTCGTAATTTATAATAAGGCATTCGTATATAATACTTTTATATTTATTATATCTTTCCTTCCTTTATTCCTCTTAATTATAACGTTCGTTATTAGTTCCGTCTTTAAGAATCGTTAAAGGGTTTACTCGTTAATAGACGTAAAGATAAAATTCGTAAGTAAGGCATTTTTATTAAAGTAACCTTCCTTAATTATATTTACGCGTATTCTTCTTTCCTTTTAAGATTATAATAATTATACTTATTTATCGGATTTTAAGGGATACGACTTACTTCTTTTATCTTATTTTCCCTTTTTTATAAGAGTTTACTTAATAGCCCGTATATTTATATTTAAAATAAAGTCCCTCCTTCCTTCGTTTCTTTATTACTTCCTTTAAAAGCTATTTCTTTAATTAAAACTTAAGTTTCTTTTAAATTATATTTAATTTTATTAATTAAGGTTTATAATAGTTATTACTTTAAATATTTCGTCCTTAATAGCGAGGTTTCTTAAGGGTTCCGTAATAATTTTTTAAAATCTTATGCCCTTACTTTATTAAACGTTCCGTAATGCGTTAATCGAAGTGGAGTGCCTTTTTAATTATTTCGGTTAACTTATCCGGTCGTTTAAGCAATTGATAAATCTCGTCCTTAATATTTACTTTTAATCCCGAGTAGAATTAAGAATTAGCGGCGATATTATCTTAAGCTAAGATAACTTATAATCGTTAAAACTTAACGACGTACTTAGCGATAATAATTATTTAATAAAGCTTTCGCAAGTTAATATCCGCGATAAATTCTTAATCTTAATCTCTAAAGATCTTAATAATACCTTATTTAAATTTATCTTATAAGTTAAATAAGGTGCGAGTAAATGGCTCGGCGTCGGTATTAACTAGTTCGGGTGGATTAATATTTTCTATCGCGTCGTTTAAGTGAGGCTCGACCTAATTAAAGGCTAGTCTTAATAAGAACGAAGCGGCTTATATAATTCATTTAGCGGCGCTAAAGAACTTATCTTTATTAACACTTAATAGAGTTTATATTAAGTAAGGAATTCTCGGAGCTTAAAACGTTATCCGTGATAAAGGTCGGGTAGCTTCCCTTTTAACGAAGCTAATTAAATCCCGTTATCACTAGTCGGAGTGGCGGTAAGTAGTCCTCGGGAAGACATCGTGATATATTATAAGTCGGGTCTTTAAAGAAGGTGCTTAAAGTATAACGGTCACTATTTATACGGAAGTAAATAATTAAGTTAAGTTAATATTCGTTAATAAAGAGCGGATTATAAGTATAATAATAGATTAATTATTAAAATAAAAGATATTTAATTTAAGTTAAGCACGAAGTTCCTATCTAATAAAAACTATCTTATCCTTATATATAATCTTCGTTCTCTTAAAGTCAAGAAGTTAACTAAGTCGATACCATTGACCCGTCGACACCGTCGACTCCCGAGAGTCGACATGTCTTAGTATAAACATATGTCGACTCAATCACGTGACTAGGCTTATAGCTTATTATTACCTTTTCACCTATATAATTAATATTACTATTACTAATCCTATAAGTTCTTTATAAAGTGGTTCCTAGGAGCCTTACTCCCAGGATCCATAGTGCTCCCGAGCCTCAGGCTCCCAAGATCTAGTGTGCTCCTGGGGGTCACTTAACTCCCAGGATCACGTTCGTAACATTCGCCTTCTATTCGTTACCTATTTCACACACTCCTAGGAGCCGTACTCCCAGGAACTCACATGCTCCTGGGATCCGGTCCACTCCTAGGACTATATTCGTAACAGCTATCTCCTTAAGTATAGTACGACCGATATCTACTATTTATAATAGCTGATTGGTTAGTGCTATATATTAGTGGGGCCGGCGCTACTATTTACAATAGCTGATTGGTTAGTACTATATATTAGTGGGGCCGGCGCTACTAGTGGCTAATTGGCTAGTGCTAGCTAGTAGTGGGGCCGGCGCTCGTGGTAGCCGACTTAATAGGTATTATCTTCGTACCTTTTTGCTAAGATTCGCTAAGGCGCTTCAATTTTTAGGCCAAGATCGTACTAAGGAATAACGCAAAGACTTATTACCTACCAAAATTTTTAGTGGGTTCGCGCCGCCAGGGAATTACCATATAAGCAAGCTTATTAAGGCACTATGTTTCGACCGTATATATGATATACCTATCTCTCTGCGAATGCCAACCGACTAAACTGATTACATCGAGTGATCAGTGACCGTTACATCGAGGGGGATTTTATGGAATTAATGCGTATCCCTTTCAAGTTGGCATTGCGTAATTTGCGGACTGGGTGTGCATTTTTGAGATTCATGCCTGTGGTATGGTGTAGATATGAGGCGGGGAGTAACAGGAGAAAATCTTATTAGGAATATTGGACCAAAAGACCTTGTTCAAGGTTTGATAATAGTTTAGTCAGCGCTTGAATATATAAGGAGCTTCTCTGCCTGGACCTTTACTTTCCAGACATCCGTAATATGAACCTTCGAGAAGACCCCTTTTCACCTGCTCTTACGTACAAGTACTGTTATAATTGAGTATATCCAACACATCTTATTGTTTGTTCTCATATGTCGAGAAGGTTTCCTCTCCATAGTATCTGGCTACAGAGTCTTGAGGCTCTTAGACGCGGGACAAGTTAAACTGTGTCTATGTCACACTTTATTCACAAACCATGTAGGTTGTACTCTACTAAATATCCACGATAATTTCCCTCTGAAGTATAATGATGTTGGAAGGGTTCTGGATTTTAAAGGCATGGTACGACCAGATTCAATTGTACTAATAAAAGAGAAGCAAAATCAACATCACATAATAGAGGGTTATGATATACCCTCTTCTCCAAGAGCTACAACTACATCTCTACGCGCCAAGAGCATACGACACCACTCTTAACCTTTAACCACCTCTTGGGCGATTGTTGCTGTTTGGTGCTGGCAATGTCTTTGTCGGATCATAATTGGTCACTGTACTCACAGCACTATACCCTCTCTGAATGAATTCTCTCGCCAGGCCTACAACGTGAAGCCTGCCCATCTCTGAATCCTGGACTGTCTTGCCACCAATCGTCACCTAAAAATATTTAGAACTTGCAAAATTAAAATGGAGAGGGACTTACGCTTTTTCCAGTATCAAAGTTATATCGATCAAACACATTCACCACATAATAAAGTGTCGCCTTCCCTGCTTTATTCCTGCTCACTTGCCCACTTACACTATAACTGAAAGCTCCAATGCCATAGTACCAGTCGTTATTGAAGTTCCCGGTCCCATATCCATACACTTTCCATGGAGTCACAAAGGTAGCTGTCCCATCGACTCCCGCTTTCTTATATGCGCCTTTTGCTGAATTTTGAGCTGTGGAGCGAACAGCAGACTTGAAATTCTTCAGATCACGCATCATAGCTGGAACGTTGACGCGGTAGCCCGAACCACTATTTCCGAGATAATGATTCATAGCCTTGGCAGCGTTGTCCATACCGACTGTATCGGCTGCTATGGCGAGGGCCTTTGCCTTGGCTTTGATAAGGTAGTCATTCGCTCCGGGGGACTTGGCCTTCCACTTTCCTTGACCGTCGCCGGGTTGCTTTTTTGGATCCGGTGGAGGACCCTTGATAGCGGATTGACGGGCAAAGAGACCTCCGCTTCTTGGAAAAAGGTCGTAGACCATCTCAATTTCGTCTTCTACGGGTTCTTCAGGAGCGGCTTCGCGGGTCATGAGCTCTGTAGCCGTATGGTAGACTTCTAAGTCTTCGACCCCAGGGGATGCATCACGAGTAGCGATGTCATTGGTATCGGGAGTAGGAAGGGCGGTGATTCCAGAAAGTAAGATATAGTTAATGAGGAGGAGAGAGAAGAGTGTTTGGGTTGGGCGAATCATTGTAAAGTGAGAAGTTGTTGGATTTGAATATTGTATCCTTTTTAGTTAGTGAGGACTGGTTAATCTTTTTGGTTATATTGGCCTCAATCGTCTATACTTATACCCCGAGGACATTTAGGCAACCACAAAACAAATGAGGATATCTTGAGAAAAAGCGTTCAATTAATTTTCTAAGGTTTGGCGAGGCAGGGCTTCAGGGCGGGAAGTCGGTTATTTTGGGAATTTCTCGCTCGTGGCCTGCTTTCCCCATCTTCTTGGCTGCATATCACAATTGCCAAAACTTGGTTGCGGTATTGCATTCATCCTAGGCACTTGGCAACTTATTGTCACCCTTCTTCGCAAAGCGAATGCCACGAGCGTTTGGGAATCCTTTAAAAACCCTTAACGAATTTACATCAGATATAACATATCTAGGTTCGAATGTACAGGAAGGCCAAGAACACTATACAATGGCTTTGCCAGCGCGTTTAGTACAACCACACAATTATGGCATTAAAAGTTTGAAAGAAAAAATTACAGTTGAATGCGGATTAATTGCGTTAATTATTCGCCTCTTTTCGTCGGTACGATTATTCTGCCACTCTTCTAATAATAAACCCTATGACATTAACCGGAGTAGCTTAGACCGATTAATCTCGCTTCATGTTGTATTGTAGTGCATTAAGCGAGCTAATTATGATGGGTGTATATGCGCTCGAAGCCTTATTACCCCGTGCTTACATCGCTTACCGCTTCTCGGCGGCCAATAGGTTCACAGAGCCCCATGGATTTAATGTCCCACGCGATCCCGTATGACATATTTTGATCTTCTACGAATTCGTACATCCTCAAGTTTCCCTTATTCCTTGCTATCCTACTGCCTACTTAGCAATCTGTACTACGCGCTGAGTATAAGGCTGTTTGCTCTCCAATGGTTCTTTCTATTCTTGCCCTAGCACGCTTCCATGTCAACAGAATTTAGCAAAATTATCTCATTGGGAAAAAACTTGTTGGATCTGGCATCGTTGTTTATACCCTTAAAGCTTATTTTAATTTACAAAGTACATTATTTAACTTATATACTTTCGAAGCTTCGTGTCATATTCTTGGAGTTATTTAATATATATTTTTATATTAGTACCTCCTTAACATGTTTTCATATGGTTACAGTTGCCCGATGTTTTTCTGTGGCTTTGCTCTTGAAGGAGTTTTAAGCTTGGAGGGGACGAGGGGAGGATGCGGACTTGGTCCTGCGGAGAAAGGGAGAAATTTATCCTTACGTTTGAAACGGGCAGGGAGCAGCTGAGGAATATTCCACCGCTCTGGTGTCGTATTTAGAAGCGTAGCTTTCTCAGGTCTTTCAGATCGTAAATCATCGCTTGGCCCCTATTTGGAGTCAGCTAGGCTTGTCAGAGCACCAATGGATTTCGAAGTTTTTGTTATTACGTTCTGAGTATAATGTTTCCCGTTCAGCACAAAGCTCATTCGAGACCTCTATATGCTGACACTCACAAGCAACAACATCTACTGATTATCTTGAAATGCAACATTTAAAGTCAGAAATATTTAGGAGTTTCGCAATATGGGACCTTAATCACGTCACTCATAGTCTTTCCGACGTGCATCTTGTACTCATGGAAACTTTATGTCGATCGGGCTGTCAAGTGCTGCCAGGTTTGGAGCGTGTTTTCCCAAGTGGAAACATATGGGAAAGCAATCAGCCTGGCCGAGTACTCGTTCAATTTCTGTGTTAGGAAAACAAGTTGAAACATACAAAGCACAAGATAGGTGTTGATAACTTGATTGCAAGGGTTGCCTAGTCCACGATTCGTTCCTCGTGACTGGCTTTAGCCGGCATGCCTCATCCCGGCTCTCGTCCAGAGGAATAACTGTGTCGACTGCCGCGGAGGCAAGCTCTATCTTTGACGACATCTCTTTAACTATACTCTAGTATGGCAGGGCCGTAGATGCTAGGGCTCCATTTACTAAGTATAGCCCCAACCGTTATTGTCATTACCGCATATGGAACAAAATGAGTTGTCTAAGTCGGCAACTGTTTGAATGCATTTTTCGACTGTTATCACCCCTCGAGTTTTCCAAGTTCATTTCACATCGGTTCCCTCACATAACAAGTTAAACCTTAGCTTCTAGAAAATATATAAGGCACCTTCTTTTCGAATGATTGTGTTATATGATAAGATCAGGCGCACCAGGATAACAAGGACCATTCCTAATGGAAATTTTATAACGTTAAGTGTATCCGATACTTTCAGTATATCTAGCTTAGTGATGCAGTTGGATGATGTTTTCGATAATCCAAACACACAAAAGAGGATTCCTACTTCTCATCTGTAACCCCATAACCAGACGAAGAAACCTTTCAGCACTTGAAACATCCTTCGTCTTCTTGAAATACTCATGTACGTCCACACTATATTCATCGTCCTCGTGTACACCATCATCCCTGCTCAGCTTTTCGACTTGCTTCGCCTCCCAATCCTCACGCATGTCAACAATCTTGCTCTGGTAGTCAAGATCTGGATTGTAGTGCTTTCCGGCGCCTCGCCACCTCTCCCAGACCGAGAGATGGTGGGGATGGACAGCGACGCCATGGTACTCGCTGTCGCGGCCTGCCCTGAGATATGACCATCTTCGCTCTTGCTCAGAGAGATCCAACCCGGTGGTGTCTGGAAGGAAAAGCCAATTAAGAAGCATACCAGCCAAGCCAAACCAAGGAACGATCCAGAATTTCATCTGTGTGTCGATATAGTTGTACAATACGGTAGCAAAGAGTGCTCCAAGCTTGCCGATAGCTGCTGAAAAGCCGTGCGCAGAGGCACGAACTGGAGTCGGGAATACCTCGGCGGCGATCAAGAAGGTTACACTATTGGGTCCGAATTGATTAAAGAACGACGATAGAACTGTGGATAGAGGTCAGCAAGTTTCTCCTGGAAGCGTTCAATTTCTTAAAGGTGGTTTATGAACTTACAGTACATCGCCTGAAAGCCTTTAATGTTCTCCTTTCTCGTGAAGTACTTGAAATTATCTTGGCCAAAATGTAAGTATAGTGATTGCCAGCACGTGCGCGGAAGGAGGTACATACAACCTGGAATGACGAATAGGATGAAGCACATGAAAAAGCCCACTTGTTGCATCCATTTACGACCGTAGAGCTCTAAAAGACAAGAAATTTTAGCACATGGTGACCCGCACGAGAAAGCAAGACGAATGAGCACGTACTATTATCGATAAGGAAACTAGCACAGTAGTAGCCAACCAACGAAACCGAGACGTTGACTAGGTTCCACCACCAACCTGTCGTGACAGAAGTTGATCCAGGTGAGATGACCTTGATGAACTCGGCTTGAAATAGCTTGTTGCCATAGAAAAACACATCGTTAAGGAACCAGGTTCCAGCAGTGGCAATCAGTCGTGGGCCGAAATATTTGCACGTCATTTTCAGCGACTGAACGTCGTATCCAGTCACCTTGGCCTTCTTTTTGGCGGCGTCAAGTTGTTTAGAGGCAAGAGGCATCTTGTTCCACCGGTAGTAAATCAACCAACCAGTTCCAATTGCAGTTATGGCGAAGGACACCCGAAATGTCCAGAAAGCAGTCGTGGGAGAGTATGGTGGTGCCCCGGAACCTTTGTTGGCTGCGTATAGAATTATGAGAAGGATGATCTGGTTGAAGAACTAATTACGAATGTTAGTTTCAACGAAGCAAGCCAGAGGAGCTCAAATCCTGTTCAATCCATTTTAGGATTCTGACCCAAGTTAAGGCCATATGGAAATAGGGATATTTTCAAAGCCGGCAGTGATGAAAGAATCATTTGACATACCTGACCCCATCCCTGCATTAAGAATGCCATTGTAACCTTGCGGCCACGGTGAAGTCGATCCTCTTTGTTGGAGACCTTTCCACTTCCGACAGCATTCTCCATGGCGGCAGTTGCAGTCATTGGATACTCTCCCCCAACTCCGAAGCCATAGAAGAACAGGGCCCAACTGTACATGATGACCCAGGAGTTAAGGCTCGTTCCCCACGAGCCTACCAGCCAAAGAAGACCGAGAAACATGATGACGGCGTCTGTGATGAGACCAAAGCGACGGCCAATTCTATTGCGGTTAGCCATGCATAAGAATGGGCGAAATTGAGGAGACCGAGAAGGAGAAGAAGGAGGACGAGAAGAAGAAGAAGAAGAAGAAGAAGAAGAAGAAGGTTGAAAATAGGAGGACTTACCCGTCACCAATTGCGCCAATTCCAATTTGACCCACCATGATGCCGACGATTTCGAGATAGGTGACAGATTGGACCCAGGTCTCGTTGCATACCTTGTGCGTTTTCCAGCATTGCGGCCAAACTGCTTGGTAGAGTGGCATGAGATTTCCGATGGAGAAGAGAACGTATCTGGCTCAAGTAGTTAGCGGCCAGAAGGTCCCATTGAGGCCAGAACAAAGCGCACCCCTCGAGACCGAGACCAGCACCAGGCAAGATTGCATTCTTAAAGTACCAGCTTAGTGGACTGAAAAAGCTCTCTTTCATCATGCTTCGCATGCTTTTCCACTCCTTCCTGGCCTCCTCAGCATCGACTTGATTCACAAAGCGAATTCTCTGGCGGACAGGAAGGTCGGCCCAGTAGACACCCTCGGGCGTGAAGGAGTCATCTGGATAGAGATGCTCGGCGAAGATTGCTCTCTCGTCCTGGGTGCTGTGGGAGGTAGGACGACTGCTATGAGGATCGTGGGGTGCAGGGGTGATGACTGCCGAGGCAGTGTCCGAAGAGTCGACCATCCTTCAATTGGTGATGTGTAGGAAGTGCCTGAAGGTGGTAAAGAAAAGAAAAGGAATGAGGAGGTGAGTGGAATGCCCGGATGGGAGGGAAGTGGGTGGGCAAGAGAGGTGTGTTATATAGGTACCTACCTTACCTACCTTACCTATCTAGTACCGCCTTACCTTATACAATCTGGGAATGAAATATGGAGCGCGAAAGATGGAGTAGTTGGGACCTACCCATTCTTTGCAGTCGCGATCCAACAGATCCAAGCCCAGCTCCACCATAATCCATGAACCATGAACCATACATACCACACACGCCACACAGAACTTGCCTAGCAAATAGTGGGAGAAAGGCAAGGTAAACATCTTAGGTAAGGTCGGTATTTTTCAGAATTAATTGACCTTGGTCATACGCGATGTGGTAACGGGGGTCAACTTGACTTCTTGGCTGGGCTAAGAGAAAAGCTTGATGGCTGGCCGGCTGGCTGGCTAGTTAGGTAGGTTAGAGCCCCAATGATGGAAGGCAGCGAGTGGCATTGCAGACAGAGAGAGAGAGAGAGAGAGAGAGAGAGACAAAAGAAGAAGAAGACGAATAGAGCGATGGAAGTAGTCCCCACACCAAAAGTGGCTGTTTGTGTGTGTTCTGGATGTACCGGCCTTCCGCTGCGTGTATCGATTAATATCTAGTCATTAGGTACCTAGTACCATATGTACGGTATGATTGTTAGACTGATATTAAATTACATAAAAAGGATAGGTAAGATTACAATACAATACAATACTCTCATTGTTACTTACTTACTACCTTCCACCACCTTATTAATGACAGCTTCAATTATTACCTATTTTTCTTCTTTATTTTTTGATTGTTATTATTAGCTTAGCTGGATCAACCATCTAACCCTAACCTGACCATTCCCCTCCTGGATAGTAGTCTCCACGAAGAGGGTGAGAACTCTTCACGCCCGTCGCCGCCGCCGCCGCCGCCGTTTGCCGTCTCGGCCTGCATCAGTGCATCAGTGCATCATCTGTCTGTCTGACCTGCACAAGCTGCTGTTGCAAAAGCATACGGAGTACACCACACCCCACACCACCAGGCGCATGCCCATGTGCGGCCTATCAGACGACGGAGCGTGAACACGTTCCTGTTTCGTTGGCGAGCGTGGTGCCAACATCATCTTGCCATCTGGATATCCTTCACACTCTTTCAGGGAATCATCCACGATCGTCCACAACTTTACGAGAATTTGCGACGCAATTTGCGGCCTCGTCATGCACCTGCTCGGCTCGGCAGCACAATCAAGCACACTTTCAAGCCACCCACGAAAGCTTGCCCGGCCATGGCAGAATTGGCGCTTGCAAAAGGGAATGTGTCGCGTGCGACGTTGCTCAACTGGGAAAAGAGACCACCACCAACCACAACGCCGCAGCAACGACGACAACAACGGAGACAACGGCGCGCCATTATCATTATCATTCTTACTATTACTATTATCATTGCGAAGCAAGGTGTGTGAGAGAGGGACAGCACAACCCTGGCCTGCGGCAGAGAATCTGCCAACTGCCCTTCCAACAAGTTAGGGGTGGTCGTCGCCATGAGTTAGTCATCACGTGAGATGCGCAGAGCAAGACGACGTGATATGATAGAATAGGCAAATATCCTTCACCTTCACCCTCACCCTCGGCTTAAGAAAGATTTCTCTCTCTCATTGCAGGTCTCTTCATTGACATTGGCGAGCCCATCCATATGATCAATCAACCGGACTATCAACATACTGCCTCTGCCAAATGCTCATGTAGCAAAATTATCCCCAATGGTCGAAAAGAATGCGCCTGCGAGTACCTCTGCTCTTCAAGAAGAATGGCCATAGATTCACCTTCTAGACAAGAGCATCGCAGAAACCTACATCTATCTAAGTTACTGCTGTAACTTCTGTGGAGAAGACTGCAAAGACCGAGGGCAACTCCATGGTCTGATGAAGCTCACAACATCATCAGCACGATTGAAAGTCGAGAGACAACTTCAAATCATACTGCCCACGTTCACCATCTAACCTCGCCTTCTCCCTCACCAATTTTGATGACGCCCCCCTTCCTTCTCTCAGCTAACCACTTGTCAACCCAACTCTTCATTTTCGCTCTTCCTGCCGCGCTTCTGAAAGCTGTTAGTAAAGGTATGGTGAGAGTTGAGCTGTCCCATGATATCACTCCAAGAGAGTGGTCGAGCCTGGGCTTAGGATTCACGCTTCTGAGGGGGTACAAGGGAGCCCTGTGCGGGCGAGAACAGGCAGATTATGGATTGGGTTGTTGGGGGATGAAAAAGGGAAAGGCTTTAATGCAGGCTACGAGAAGGATGCATCCAACATTCTCACTAAAGATGAGGACTCACGGAACGCTTGTGCATGAAACAAAAATAATCTGCATCGGCTCGAAACCCGATGAACAGCACAAACAGGAGCATGAGATCATCATACAAACAAACAGGGAGGAAATGACGTCTTTATAGAGGCAAGAACAGAAAACAATGAAAATTTTAGTATCGTACCCCTATAATCGAAAAGTTAGCCATCCTTCCCCACGTTTATTATGGGATGTACAAACTACACACAATGTTGACCGTCGGAACTACTTTCTCAATTCGCAAGGCGCACACGAACATAGCAAGCTCCCTGAACGAGCTGTGTTCTGAGTACGGCACACCAAAACAAGATGCCTCTCGCGTTGAACCACGCTGGGGAACAAGCTCGGCCATGCTATACCCAGATCGCCAGTTCACAGAGTTGAGGATCGTCGAGACTGAAGGGGAGTCCGTAAAGCTAGTGAGGTTAGGGCTGCCGTAAGGTATGTGTTTGAAAACCTACCGAGAGATGGGAGGTCGGTAATTCCATCCACTAGGTCGGAACCCTACAATTCGACTGAAATGCGGTTTATAGGAATTTAAATACTCCTGCAATGTCTCCGCTCGAATCTCCATTAACATTTGCATATGTATCTGCGCCTCCTTCGGATCGTCTGTCATTCGACTCATCAATTCTGGATCTTCCAGAGCAGCACATATTCGCATTTTCCCTGGCGGTGCCCAGATTTTGCAGTCCAGCGCTCTTGCAATCCCCATACATATTCTTTCTTTTCCGATGCTGTATGTACCGCATATGACAAGCAATCGACCACGTGCCTTAGTGCTCCCGATTTCCATGGCGATGCTCTCATCTTCTGGTTTGAGACCTGCAGAAATAAAGTTATTCATCCCAGCACCAGCTCGTTGCTTCTTAACAACCTCCCAAGCATCGCTCTCATCAGCTCGGTCCTTTGTGAGACTTACACACATGTCGGCGCATGCTTTGATAACCTCCTCCTGCGAAGGAAATGAATATTTCGGATTTAGGTAGGTTGTATCGAGATAGCATACATCGATCTTTTGTTGTTTCGTCTTCCCTGTGATGGAATCGACGAGGTCTGGCATGAGTTGAGGATGGGCGATATGTGCTGGACAAGCTCTGAAATCTCCACAATGGAGTATCCTCTGGGTCTTGGAGTTGGGCCCCCGACCAACAACCTTTTCGAAGAGAAACAACGAGCTTCCTGGGCAATGATTGGCAGGTATCATGGTGATTTGTACGCCTTGCGTCCCAGGAACCTCAGATTTTACGTCGAATTCCAAAGACACCACCCACTTTGGATCAACCCGCAGTTGTTGCTTCACCAGATTGGCAGTAACCTTGCTACAGTAAATGGGACCATGACACCATGTGGAAGTGAGTCCAATGTAATGGTCACTGTGAAAATGGCTTAGAAAGTAGGCATTGCAACCTTGTACCGCGCCGTATCGAAATGCATCCACACAAATGAAAAGTCCAGGCATAATTTTGTAGAAAGGGCAAGTCCTCAGGTATGCTGGCTTTCCTCTCGAAGAGTTCTCTGCTGCTGCCGCATTTGCCCAAGCTACATCCTCTACTTTACCAGACATCAACTGGGAGAATGCGGTTGTTGGGCCAGAACCACGCTTTCCCCCAGCTCTATTGGGTTTGCCTGGCCTGGTCGTGGGATTGCAGATTTTCGAATAAATTGCTTGCTGCCATTCGGAGGCATCAGTTTGACTTCTTTCGATGCTTTCTGTCTCTCCGATTCTTTTGACTTCTCTGCTTCCTGTTTCAGCAAAGGCATCGGATTCCCATCAAGACACCCGTTGACATGTCTTGTCGCACTGTCTGAGGAGACACCCTCAAGGCTGGTATCACAAATAGGACAGGTTGGTATCAACTCCTCTTCTCGAAAACCATCGTCAAATTCGTTGAAGGCTTGTCGGAGAGGATTTGCTCAGCCGCTTCCAGCTGGGCTTGTTGCTCCATCCACTTCCGCTCCGCAAACTCTTCGCCCTCCGCAAAATCATCTGGGAAGTCGTCCAGATCCTCGAATTGCCCCCAATCATCTGTTCTGGTGGCCTCGTTCCCCAGGACTGAATCTCTCAGTACAAAACCATTCTTACCTCCACTCTCGCTAGTCAATGAGCCTGCCTTCGTGGTCCCGCTCTGAAGAGATGGGACCTCATATTTGCTCTTCTCCTCTGAATTAGTCCCAATTGAAAAACTGATGGTCGGTTCCGCACTTGTGATCTTCTTTTTCAAAGCCGTAGCTTTGGGAACATATTTCTTCTTCACCTCGTACTCACTCTCAGATGACGCCTCAGCCTTTTCAATATTTGCTTTGTGTTTATTTGGCTGTAAGGCGTCCCACTTAGCCTGCGCGTCTGCAACATCCACTCGCTTTCGCCAAGACGAGTCCTCTGATTGCGTAGGTATTGATGGTTTCTTGGATATCTTTGGTCCCGTAGAATTCCCATCGGAAACACTTTCCCTACCGTCTTGAATCTCACCGGATTTCATGCCCGGTACCGCCAAAAAAGACGTTGCTGAGCAGCTCCTACTCTCATCATTCTCGGATTCGGAGTCTGACATGAATGGGCCAGAGCGACGTGGTTTTTTACTTGCTGGCTTCCTTGGTTTCGCAGAAACCTTAATAGGTTCATTCTGAATTTTGGCAATGTCAAACGATTCAGATGCTGCGCCTGCCACTCCAAGACACGTAGTTGAAGTCTTTCTCTTTTTGATAGACCCATTGACTTCGTTGAACCGCAAGTCTTCTTCGATGTTGTCAATGTCACCAATGACGTGTTCTGATTCATCTTTTACACCTTTGGGCCTCGCAGGCACGTCCGCATGCGATCCCTGGGAGACGAATATCGAATCCTCCTTCAATGGCGAATCTACCTTCTTGAAGAAACTGAGTATGCTTTTGTTTGGCTTGCCAGGAAGACCCGTTTTCTTTGCACTGGTTTTCACCGGGGGAGGTTCGACTTCGATTTGGGTAACGGGGTGAGGGGTTTCGTTGACGATGGCGAAATGATAGAGGATGGAACTGGTCGGGTGCCATCCGGTGGCGTGGGAGGTCTTCCTGTGGAAAGCATTGGGAGACTGTCTGCTGATGAACTCGAATTTTCTCGTGGCTTTCGAAACATCCGGGGAGGAGTTCTCTAGGTTTGGGTGGAGGGTGTTGGCTTTGCGGTTGCCGTGAAGATGTGTAGTATTGCAACGAGGCAGAGATTCAGACAGTTCGTCAGAAACTAGTGATGGTAGGCAAGATGCTAGCCCTTGGCGATTGTACAAGATGTGTAGACGCCGTTGAGATTGTGCGGACGAGGAGTAGAGTCATCATTAATTGAGGTTTGCCCCGACGTCGCGTTTCTTCTGAACGCCAAATCACATGACACAAATTACTCGTAACGACAGGACTGGAACGATATATGCCAAATGTACCAAGTGCCGGCTGGGACGTAGTTATAGACTGTCGGTGCTATTTAATCTGTGCAGAAGTTCACTGTCTAGCCATTTCGTCGAGGGAATGGATATTATGTGCAGTTATGGGTTCGACCTAGGAGGATTGAAAACCTCGATTTTGGGCAATTCGTTCTTTGTGAGAATAATTTGCACCTGCTGAGCACTTCCCACTCGTCTCCAGAAATCTATTTCACCGCAAAGGACACTTGGACACATGCTGGATAGATAGGTAGGTAGGGATACTTTGATTCCGGGGTATATTCCTTTCGCGATCACATTTCCACCACTTGGCAAACTACCCATCACCCCTCAGGTCCAACTCCAACGCAGTGGCACTCAGGTAGGCCAGTAATCTTGTCTACATCAGAAGCAATTCCAGTGCCACGGAATCCGCCAGAGTGTCGAGATCATGTAGCCCTCTGGCGTTCCCATAGATTCTCAGGTGTATAACCAACCTCCACTGCCTCACGCTCGCTGCCGCCCTCACTTCGCCTTCAATGCTTGTTGGGAAGCCTCTCTCCTCGTAGCTATGAACTTATCAGTAGGGGACTCATACGGGGACTTTCCATAAGTACTAACCATCTTCTAATAGCGCCGTATCCACTGCATTGCTAGGCAGGTGAACATATCTAACCACGCTGCCTCTGATGAAGACGTTCTTGACCGACGACTGTTAACGTGTTAACCAGAATTCTCCATTGCTACGCAGACTATCCTACACACCATATGGGGGTACTTCAACTCCTCTACCACTTGTATATCGTCCAGCTTAATGTTGAGGTACTGGTCAACCGATTTCAGCGTGCCTCGCAGTTGCACATCATTCTTCAACTCCACCACAACACTCTCACCAACAATGCTTTTGAAAAAGCTAGTCGCGCGGTTAGCAGTGCTCCTGGGATATGGAAAAATACAAAATTACCTGAAGAATAGCATCCTGGAAGATTAGATCGTCTTTTGTTGGTTGGTTGGATGGAGGGGCGAGGGGTGGTGAAGCTATTCGTTGTATGCCAAGCTAATGCCAAGCATTAGCTTTAAACGACAGGCAACTTCATGAAATGGGGCTTCGTCAAATAATAATATCTACTTTGATTACCGGTCCTACCTAGGTAGGTAAGTAGGTACCGAGGTATATTTAACAAGCCTATTATTTCTGGCAACACCTAGACGATGCCAATTTCTGTTGAGGTCATATATGACGATGGGCAAATGCTTTGCGGAATTGATTCCCTTGGCCAGCCGGCAGCCTTCTAGCCGTCGCCCATCTGTGAGTTCCTTTGTCTTATGTTACTCTTTGGCTGTTTGAAGGCATTCTTCCACCTGATTCTCTCTGGCGTATCTGAGACCAATTGTACTTCAATGGTCAGTGCTAATGCCCATCTTACAAGTCGAAAGAATCATCTATCTTTCCTCAAAGCTGTGAGAAGAGGTCGTTTTCAGTAACGCCACAGAATGTCTTAAAGAGGGAAGCTTCTTTGAAGTTGAAAATAATTTTGAATGTAGACTTTTCTCTCCGCGCTTTTTCCCTATCAATTGATGTTTATAGTTGAGTCCCCATTCTTTTTTCACGGTCTTGAAAATATGCGACTTTGTCTAGATGTCGCGAGTCAAACGGGCATCGAAACTGTCTATTATTTGAACGGACCACCGAATACATGACAACTCGGAGTAAACGCTCCACAACTTGCCCCGCAGAGTAGCCATTCTTTGCATCGGTTTAGGTTCAAGGTTCAAATACTTCGAGGTAATATAGCGGCTCGAGAGTCGGAACAGAGGCTGCCTTGCATTCGGCGAATCGGGATGTATCCGTTTGAATCTCCATTCGAAAGTTATCACATGTAAAGACGGAACGTGCATCTATGATTCGAGGGTCGTGGACGTAGAGGCAATAGACACCATGATGGCTAGCAATTTAATTAATTTGACAGGGTACTTACAATACCGCACAAAAACTGGTACTGCAGTATGTTCTAGAGTTCTCAGCCTGGACGTTATGTTACCGCCGTGAGGCCAGAGGCGGCAGTTGCGTGTTTCCATACCAGCATACTAGAGGTTGGTCCACATGTGCAAGTAAGGAATTAGTGTTACGACCAAGTCTCCTGCAGCTTTCAAAACATCTTCGCTCGGGTAACTCTATTAGTTGCATTGGCCCTTTGCCGATCGCACTTCCCTTCACCTAGAGGGAGGATATGAATCCATATATACCGAGCCATGGGCCGAAGACTGATGGAAGCCTTTCAACTTGTTTTCAACCTTCGGCATGGAATCCACAGAGAAGCAACAAGCTACAGGTCTTCCCGACTACCTTCTTAATCCAAACGCCGTATTGGGTGACCACTCGTCGGCGTGGCGATATGGCAAAGCACCAGACTATTCCAATACACGAGAGGTGTATAAAACCAGTAAATACCACCGATATTCAATCAGTCTCAAATCTAATAGTTTCGCAGCCAAAACAAAATCTCACGAAGCAGCTAGTCTCCCTGATTTGGTTGAAAACCTTGTCAAAAACTGGGAAATAGAGGCCAGTTTCAAAACCTCAATTGCGGACTGGAGAACAATTGACAGACCAAACTACACATTTGCAATTAACGTAAGTCCTTCCATACATTTTCTCTCGTTGCAAATCGTTACTTTGAATTGCCATGCACTTCAATGCGCAAACAACATTTGAGCCACCGGCATTTAATGCCATGTCCTTTCCCTCCCCCTACCCACACTCCCAGTCACCAAGTATCAATATTCTAATCATAACCTCAAACACCTAGGGTGGTCTACCCCAATCAGCAGAACACATGCTCGAGGTAGGAACCTACAATGCCATCATTGCTCCCAACGAATACTACAGTCCCAAAAACTCCGATTTCGCTTCCTCTCACAAGACCTTCAAGCGGATGATGCCCACATTTGCTTGGGAAGTCTTAGAGGTATATAGTGGCCCTCCTCTGGTGGCATTCAGGTGGCGACACTGGGGCGTTATAAAAAATGATTATGTTGGATATAACGAGTGAGTTGCCATGCTTCTCGTTCCGTGATATCTAATTCGAATCGTGGGCTAACGAGTAACAATTCTGCCGCCAAGAAAGGGCGACAAAGTTACCATAAAAGCCCACGGCGGTACTATTGACATTCAAGGCGTTACCGTCGCGAAGGTTGACGATGCAGTGAGATTACAGGAGGTAAACACTTGGTTTGATCCCATGGAGATGTTCAGGCAGATTGCAGGTAACGGCAATGGACAACATACCGAGGGTACTCTGGACGGGATCAAAACGCTCGCCGCTGGTCGTGGAGACACTGGAAAAGAAAAGGCGGATGCTGACGCAAATGATCCTCCCGGCTGTCCCTTTTTCGACCAGAAATGATACGTATACGTTGTCAAATCCGGATTTCCTTGAACGCATCCTCATTTGATTATGTTCCCAAGTATGGTCTTCTGGTGTGACAGGAGAAGTGCGAGCAGTAGAGGCCGCAATACTGTCGTTGTGTTTAGATCGAATATGATTGAGATCCCTAGAAGCCCCCGACTAAATGGAAGGCTAACATGTACCTACTCGGGCATTCTTTATGCCAAGTCAATGTAATTGATGTAGTGTAACAGGACGTGTGCTCTGTTTTCCCGTATTGTACTGGTGAATATAGCAGTTTCCCTGGCATCAAAAGCAATGGAAAGGTAAAAGAAGAGGACAATAACGGTGGCTTCGCGATAGCCCAAGAACGTACGCGAGATGCAAAGTATCATCAAACCGAACAGGCGATATCCAATCCCATGCAATCCCGATAGTAACACTTACAAGCTTAGTTATGACCACGCGAGTTCGTTGTGCGCTAGAAAATGACAAGAATGAAATGTTTCTCCACCATCATTCGACGGCCCGCCTCCTTAGTTGAAACAATTTCCCCGACATATTGTCAATACCGTTCAGCCTCATGGAAAGTCTCCAAGGACACAGGCACCGAATCAAAGGACGCCAAACGACAGTGAAGTTCTGTAGCGACGATAAATGCGAAAAAGTAATCCCAATAAGCGCCAGGAACACGAAGGAGAAGTAAATCCGCCACACCCACCTGGGCGCTTAGAGAACCCGTCCATGTCGGGAGCTTTGGGGAACAGCCAAATGAGAAGTGAGAAGTGGTGATATGGAGGTTGATTGGCTCCGTCCAGATCCGGACGAAGCACTACCATAAGTCCACAACAGTCACCAGCAGCCTCGATGATGGCGGAAGTGTTTCAAAGATGGAGAATGACGACCTTATCACTCCTCCTACTACTACTTCGACGACGACGACGACCAGGGGAGCGTGACTTTGGATGGAAGCAGGCAAGGAGGAGAGGGGCCGAGATTGTCAATAATAATGTTTCCCAATAATACTCTAGCATATTCGATGATTATACGCTACAGTCCGGAGTACACAGCCAGGCAATCAGACAGCCAGAGAGGACGATGACCAGGAGGTACCTTGTACTCTTCATGCTTTTGCTGAACCTTGGGGGGCTTCAGGTTATCAGATGCTTGCTTGATACGAGACACAGAAGCAAGTTCCAGTCCATAGAATAGGCGTCAATAATAAGAATAATAATACAGAATGAGCTACAGAGCGCAAGTGGTCCAGGGAACCTGACCAGCCAAAGTGCGATGCAGCGCCCGCACGTAGGGTATAATAATAATAATAATAATAATAATAAAAATAGTACTGTACTTACTGCACAGAGCAAAGTAAGATAAAAGAGATGTTCTTCCCAGCCTACAGACAATCAAGAAGGTCCACAGCAAAGCAGAGCGCTAGTTGACCAAAGGAAAGGCATTATTCATTCCATCGACAAACCAACCTGTTCAAAGGAGCACCACGCAAGCAGGAGAAGAGACGAGTGTTTGGCCTTCATTCATTGCGGCGTGCCAGAGAGGGAGAGAGAGAGCTGACGGCATCATTATTGTTCTTTCCTTGTTCTTTGGAACAACAACAAAGCAGCAGCAAGCAGATCGACAGACTACAGAACAAGCCTGCGCGCAAAGCCCCGAGGAGAGCAGATCTAATTTTATTATTATTATTGTGCTGGTGTTGCGGTGAATTCACCGCTCTTCCACGAAAGTGGCCGTCGCTGCAATCTGCGAAAATCTCTGCTCGGCCATTCCGTCATACATACTCGTCGTACAAGTGTCAGCTCGCCCGTTCATCATCTCCCGACCCGACTCCCAGGGCAGCGAGCTAGAGTAGCTGCTCAGTTACTGATTTCCCAAGGGGGCACGACGAAAAACAAAGGTCACGACCATCATCCTCACTCACTCCAGTGCTCTAGCTACCGTACAGTACGTACGTAGAGCATCCTTCCTCTCATCCTTGGGAAGTGAGGCCGACTCGAGACATTCGTTAGAGCCGCACAAGCAAAAGCACAAGCACCAAAACACTGGATCGAGCAGATCACGGGATTTACCTTGGCACTTTCCAACTTGGGCGCAACGGAGTCGAAAGCACCGCACCGCACGCACCACACCACCACCACCCACACCGCCAACGAAGAAGAGCAGAAGAAGCAGAAGAAGCGAGAAGAAGGAGAAGCGAGAATCCAGCGCGTCAGACCGTCAGCTCCTCCCACCATCGATCGATCGCCCCATAATTTGGGCCAACCAACCAACCAACCAACCAGCCCTCCTCATCTGCCCCCCATAATGATAATAGACCTGCCCACTTTACTTCACACACACACACACACTCACATACCCACCCACCACACATTCAAGTCAGTCACAGTCACAGTCACACAAATCAATTCACCACCCACCTACCTCCCCTCCCTCCTTCTCGCTCTCTCGCTCGCTCGCTTCTTTTCTTCTTCCCCCTGCCCTGGTCACGCGCTATTTATTAATCATCATCATACGAAAGAGTACTCCTTCGGTACTAGTACCGTACCCTAACCCCCTACAACCCAACCACTCATATTTCTCTCATTTCTCCCTGCCCCTCAAAAGTCTCCCCTTCCGACCCTTCACCTCCCAAGTCACCACCAATCACTCGACACATTTCACCTCGACCACCACCACCCAATAGACTTCGAAAGAGTCGACGAAATACTGCCATTCGCGAATCGATACTCCAGTTTCAGGGAGTTAAGCTCGTCTTATTCGGCCACCATCCGTCATCCTCATCCTATCCTATCCTATCCTATCCTGCTCCTGCCACTCTCCGACCCGCGATCACCCTGCTGCTACTGCTGGCTGAGCCTATCGATTATCACGACGCTCTCGATAAGGGCGAACAAACCTTCCAAAGGGAACCACAGAACACCACCACCACCACCCACCCATCACCCACCAGACCAGCAAAACCATTCGTCAACTCCTGCTCCTCCTAAGCAAGCAAGACCCGCCATCTCATCCTCCCAGTCATCGTCGTCGACGTCCCAGCACTTTCTTTCCGTCCCTGCTCTGCCCTGCCCTGCTGCTGGTCGCCGCCCCTTCCACCACAGAAACGAAACCACTACTCCTGGCGATCCAACCGACACCCACTCACCTTCGCCAAAAATCTTCATTCCTCACCACTCCCCCCCACCGAACAGGACAGAGAACGAGGCCTATCACCACCGCCATCAGCCTCCTAAGCTCAGTAATTGGTCCTCGTCGCAATCAGGTGATTGAAATCTCCTGTGGTAGGGATCAATCTCCTTCGCCATTCATCGTCGCGCCAGCATCTTCTCGTCGAGCATTGGTGAGTGAAGTCCCTGTGCCCTGCCCGCCGCATTTGCGGAGAATATATCAACAACGCTCGTGCGTTGAGAGCCGACCGTCGCCGTCGCAGAACACAGCAGTGCCCGCACCGCGGTTGCGCGTCGCGCCGTCCCAACTGCAAGTCACAACAAACACTTCAGTAGCATTGATCTAACTGCAATCACTATTACTCTAGCAGTCTACAATCTCTCACACGTACCTCCAAAGTCCCTTGGAGAGTCGTCACACAGGCGCCAACCTGCCTACGCTCCCGCACCGTTCCCTACCCGACCGCGCTCGCCTTGTCGTGCCTGCCTCGCGCCGATCCAAGCTCGCTCTTGTCGCAAACCAGACCTGCCTTTGATTATTTGACCTTCGTCCTCCACAAACACAAACACATCACCTCACGGTACGCTCTGATCACCTTCGCCACCGCGACCGAAAATAGGACGTTGCGGGTGAAGGCTGATTGACAAGTTGCAAGGTAAGCTAGTTTTGCATGATTTCCATGCACGGCCAACGCATCGGACTGGTCCAACGCAAAACTTGACCTCCGCCCAAACCTCCAACATCCCAATCGCCCAACTTCCTCACTCCACTTGCCTGACTGAGATTCTCACTAATTCTTGTGGTTGGGCAGGACTCGACCGTTGACCTTTGCTGGGGAAAGCCTTGACACTCCAGTGGTCCCTATCTTCGCAGTACCATACAGAAGCAATTCATAGATTTCCGAATAGCCTCAACACCCAGACACCGCCTTGCGCGCATTCTCTCACGTGTAGGCGCATCGAGCCTGACCCCCAAGCAAGCCTTGCCTACCCCTCCCAGAACGCCTCCGTCTACATCAGCTTGCATACGTCGTGCTGCGGTCAATTGCGGTGTACACCTACCAGATCGCTTGCCAGCACATTCACGCATATCAATCTGAATAGTATCAGCCCGATAACTCGGCGACGTGCCACAGCCAAACTCACTGATCGCGTCCTCTCCCCTACATACTCGATTGCGGCTCCAGTGATTTCGACAAGATACCTTCCACCAATTCTTCAGCACTGCGAAATATCCATCTTGCGCGTCGCATCTACTACTCGGACCCACGCGATCTCGCTCCACTCCGCGACTTGAAAAGACTTGCCGAAGCATAATTCGGTACCAATGATGGAGTACGCGCAGTATCAACAGCCTCCTCCAGGCCAACATGGCCATGGTCAAGGGCATATTCAGGGTGGATATCCAAATCCGGGACAGCATCCAGCGCCCATCACATCACCTTCCCAACAAGCACTACATTCTCATGTTAGTCAAGCATCACCAGTTCTCTCCTCCCAGGCGCAGAACCAAGGGCATCCGATAAATCAGCAGCAAATGTACCATCAATCTGGATATGTTCCGCA